>ML677343.1:10558731-10666421 GCA_007922305.1 Dermatemys mawii | reverse complement strand
ATTAGAAGAAAATGCTTAAAGATTAGAAGAAAATGCTTAAAGATACTGCCAATTATAAAAAATGCTTAAAGATTAGAAGAAAATGCTTAAAGATTAGAAGAAAATGCTTAAAGATACTGCCAATTATAAAAAAATATGCTAAAAAACTTACTCATGATAGATGTCAGTTTTCTTTTGAGAGAAGAATTTACAGCAATCACGTTTTCAGGTGAGGGCATACCACTGCTTTATACAATGCCATTGCATTTTAATAAGGCTGGACTATGGCTTTGAATACAGTGGGAGGAGTGGGCAGAGCTGACATGCTGGTCAGTACAGCTAGGCCAATATGGGTATTTCATAATATACTACTGGTAACTGTCAGAAGCAGATAACTCACTTCTGAAGCAGAGATAAATTCTATGCAATGAGTATGGCCTAGCATACCATTGCATGAGGCTATGCATGCTATTGCCTAGCATACCATTGCATACCTCATGCAAATTCCTGCATGAGTTTGAATAATTCCATTCCTGCATACCTCATACCATTGCATATGGCCTAGTATGTACATGAGGTACAGTCCCTCCTGGGTCTTTCCCTGCCTTTGTGCTGCTTACACCTACACCCCTGTCCTTACTCAAGGCTGGTCTATGGCCACAATGGTACCCAGTATTTTTCAACCCTTCTGATGCAACCTAATGTTTCTAATCCACAGAAAATTCTTATATTTTTAAGGCATTTTCATCTCAAAACACAGTCAAAATTAAGATTCAAACGTTCCCATTGATTTCAATGGTGTTTTGACATCTTCCATTAAAATTTCTATTGACAACCCCCTCACCCCAAACCAACCTATAGTTAACCAGGGACATATCGAATGTATGTTTTTAAACTTATAATACACAAGTTACCTTGTAGTCAGCACAAGAAATGCCTCTGCTCTCACATCATGCAGAATGGCCTGCAAGTCCAGTTATCATTTAGATGAGTGTTACCAGAACAATTACAGAATCAGGCTCATCCAAATGATTTTTGAATATACATTTGAAAATGAAATCTACATCCTACACAGGCATTACACATAAAATATAAACAGTTAAACCTAAATACCTAATTATTCTTTCATGAGTCAGGCCTTGAGGAAGAAGAACACTATCATGTGTAAAGATAAACTTGTTCCTCCAGTTGTTTGTTATGCTTATTGGACATAATAAACTTGGTGTGCTGGAGGCTATAATTAATTTCTACTAAATCAACACCCCTTCTATGATGGCTTGTCTACTGAGCTATCTAGTGACACTACAGTCTTTGGTAGATAAATAGTGATTTGTTATAATCAGGCAGCCTTTCTTTTCATCTATTTTTCTATAAGATGGATTCTATACATCTTGTCCTAGTCTCTCAGTCTTTATCACCACCCACTGTGTCCCACAATGTTGACTTACTGTCACTGTTCCATAACAGAGTTCTCCAATCAGCTTCCTGCATGAGTTTGAATAATTTTACATTCTTCTGAATCAGATTATTCTTCCTGTTCTGTCTGGATTACTCAGTGCATTGTTTTTAACTAGATGTGGCTGGATAATGGCAATGCTCGTTAGCTCTCCATTGTGAGATCTTAAGAGGAGAGGAGTGTATCTGGGGGGGAGAAAAGCACAGAAGGAGTCTTACGACCAGTCTATAATGAGTTTTTGTAATTTTTTACCAAAAAATGATGTTACTGCATAATGTATTGTAGTTGTTTCTCATCCAGTGAAATTAATTGGTCAAGAAGATCTTAAGCTTTATAAAATAAAGCAACTAAGTATAAAATACTCCTGGGGGTAGGGAGGAAATCAAATTAAGTTAAAACTTTAGTTATGAACTATTGGTGAGCCCTTCTTTAGCATGTATAAGCCTGTCATTATTATTTGTATTACCATATGGCCTAGGAGCCCTAGTCATCACTTAGAACTAAAATACCCCTAAGGAGCTTACATTCTAACTATCAAACAAGGTACACTAGGTTGATACAGGCAGGTCAAAACAATGAAACTACATTGTCAACATGATAAACAGAGACCTCAGTTCACCAGTAGCCTAGCCATTGTCAAGATTTTTGGAGGCATTATAACAGGGTTTACTTACAACTGGAATTCCCTCTTGTGGCTATAAGTAGAGATTACGTCTGTCTGGGCTGATACCCCCTTCTATCACTCACTTGCACTACAGCCCCTCTTGTGGATCACAAGCTGCATTAGTGCCACTACTTCTTCATATTGTCCCTCCAGCCAGATCACTACATGCATTACCCCGACTAGGATACCAAGAATCTCACAAGATCTGCTAGCCTGGTGAGTCTTCCTAGTCAAGACAGTACTACTTTTCCAAATGACTTGTAGGGGAACCTGAGCCCGTATGCTATTCAAGATTCCAGCCCAAGGACCCTATAATCCACACCTAAAGTCTATATGGTTTCAACCCTTGCATCTATTTCTTTGAGTTTCTTCCTACTCTTCTCTACAGGCTTTCTTCACTACTATCCCTCTTGGCAAACACCTTCTCTCTGTGCTAGTACCCCCCAATTGTCTGTTTCACCCTGATTATCTCTTTCTTTCCTAACTTTCACATAGCAGCTCATAGGCTTGCCTTCCTGGCTTTATATAAGCCTTGCCTGCTTCTGACCAGATGGGCTTCATCTTCAATTAGTGCTTCTCACTGAGGCAGCCTATCAACTTAATTAGCCTATTCTGAGTCACCTTCACACCTTCAGGGATGACATGGGGTAAACAGTCCATTATAGGCAAGATGGAAAAGGAAAGCTTAAAGAGGAATTTGAAACGGGATAATGAAGTAGGTGTAAATATGTTTACAGGGAGCATCTACCAAGTGTGAGGGGCAGCATGGGAGAAAGCACAAATTTAACAAGTGGAATATATATCAGCATTCTGAATGGATATGAGCTGCGTAAGACTGCATTTTTTAAAGCCAGAGAAAAGGAGGTTGAAGTAATCAAGACATGAAATGATGAAAACCTTGAAGGAGAATCTTGGCTGTGTGGCTGGATAGGAAAGGCCTTATCTTGGAGATGTTATGCAGAAAAATCAGCAAGATTTAGATATAGCCTGGATGTGTGGATCTTTCCTGGGGAGAGGTCTGAGCTGAAAATGATGCTCAGGTTATGGGCACGAGTGAGAGGCAAGATGTTGGGGTTGTCTGCAGGGACCAAGACAGAAGGTAAGAGGGAGGGGAAATTAAGAGCTCTGTTTTAACCACATTCATCTTGACCTGGGTGCTAAACATCCACAAAGAAACATTAGAGCCGAGAGAACAGGTGTGGCCCTGGAACTGCATGAATATTCATTCAATTTTAAGAGCTAATTTCTATTTGTCTGGATAGAGTATCTTGTTTAGATTTCCATGACACTCCAGTGGTCAAGCTTTGTTAGGATGAAAATTCACAAAAGGCAAGATGAATGCTAAAACATTCACCAAAATCAAATTTTAAATTGTGGATTTGACGGCAATATTCTGAATTTGATCAGTGCTGGCTAGTTACATAAGTCATTCAGGAAACAGAAACAATAGCATGTAACTTACGCAAGTAACCAATAAAACACACATTTCAAAGTTCAGATATTGAATGTGCTATTTGCTAGCTAACAGATAAATTTGGGAATTTGCTCATTAATATTTTGAAAAGAGAAAAAGTGATTTTCAGTGTCTAATATTTTCTTTGTTAAAAATATTATGATATTGATATGTCATATATATTTCTCACCAATCCACTAGCAAGCACATTTCAAATATTTGCTATCAGCAAATCAAGATTCAAAAGATACTTGAATTTATTCAGTGCATAAGGAATCAGTTTGAGGAATTCACAGTTTCCTAGACTATTAACTTCAATGCAGAAACTATTGGTAAAATCCTGGCATCACTGAAGTCATTAGGAGTTTTTCCATTTACTTCAACAGGATCAGGATTTCACCTTGTGTCTTTACATAGCATCCAGCATAACAGAACCCCAGACATAACTGAAGAGCTTGGGTGCTACTGTAATATAAATCTTTAATAATCCGCTTGTGGCTAGTCTATGAACAGAAAGTGAGGCTATATTTTTAAATAGTCTGTTCAAATTATTTACTCAGGTGAATAAAATATTCTCAGGTTTACTATTATATGAAATATAATAAAAGTTACAATCAAAATAACTGAATAAAATACATATGCACCTTATTTTTTAAATTATGGTTGTTTGCCAACTCTCTAATTCACACTGGGTCTCCGCCAATTAGTAAGGAATAAGCACAGTTCCATGTATGTAGTTTTCTTGGTATGTTGCAGTGTATTATATTTGTGTTTATTACTAAATGTGGTCTGTGAGCTATACACGGGGCCAGATCTTTGGCTATGTCCAAAGCGGGTAGAGATGTAGGAAAGGAACTGGCTTTAAGACACTTTTCTGCTCCTCCAATGCTGGTACATGGCAGGGGCTAGTTCAGTCTTGGTATAACTTAAAACTGCGTACGGGTTATGCTAACAGTTCTCCAAAATTCCTCAATTTAGTTAAATAAGTATAACTTTTGTTTTGACAAGCCTATAGTGGGGCAGCTGCCAACTCAGGCATGAAAGGGGTTAAAACAAGTCAGAGAGACTGTACAGTGCCCCGGCCAATCATGGAAGGACTTATTGGGAGCCAGTCAGGTGGAGGCTTGAAAACATGCTATCGGAGGCCAGGCTGGGCTCTATAAGAAGGCTGTAGGGCTAAGAGAAGTTGAGTCTCTTTTCAGGGGACAAAGGGAGAAGTGGCTTGTAGAGATATAACTAAGACAAAGCTGTACTGGGCAGGGTTAGTAAAGGCTGAGAGAGCTCAGGGCTGATGATTGTCAGGCTGAGACCCTGACACAAGAGGGACAGAGAAGGTGCTGGGGGCTAGAGGGAAGAGGCCAGGTGGTTCCCCCCACAGCTCCCATTGGTTGCAATTACCACTCAATGGGAGCTGTGGGGACAGTGCTTTGGGTGGGGGTAATGTACAGAGTAGAGCCCCCTAGCTGCCCCTATGCACAGGAGCTGGAGGGAGGTTGTGTGGTGTGGCCACAGACCCTGCTCCCTGGCTGGAGCATGCGAGTAGGACAAGCCCCAGGCTGTGTTCCCCAGCAGAAGCTCAAGCACTGACCAAAACAGTTATTCTAGAGGGTCCCTAGGTTGGGGATCAGAGTAGTGGGTAGGTCTAGGCTCCCCCTCCCACCTATATGCCAGTGATAAGAGTGGCTAAGCCAGTCTGCAATTTGCCCTTGGAAGAAGGGGCTAGAGTGAGGACTGCAGTGAGCCAGTGAGGCAAGTGATAAATCACAAGCTGCTGATCTCCTGGAAGCAGGGGAGAGCCAGCAGAGCGGGCAGATGCTGTGGTCCGGGAGTAATGGGGGTCTGACAGTAGAGACCAAGAGAGTAATGCTGGGCAAGACACCACGAGCAAAGGTGCACTGCTGAAAGAAGTAATTCACAAACCAACCAGCAGGAGGTGCTGCTGTGGTGAGTCTGAGCCCTGTTCCAAAGCCTTTCATATTTTCTGATTTTTCAGAGTATTATTTGACAGTTTCCTTCAGATAACTATCTGCTTAGTCCCAATTAGGTTGTTAAATTGGTTGAAGTGAACAGGCTGGAGAAGATCTCACACCTCAGATTCGGAGGACCAACACTGATGCTACCAGCAATTACTTTGCCAAAACCTGTCTCTGGCTACACTGGATTAACAACCCATTTATTTACACTGTGACAGCTGTTTCTTATCATAGCACCTCTTTACCCAATCTAATGTCAAGTTAAATTAAATACTCATTAAACTACATGTTTTATTTAAATAGCTTTTTGTATTTATTATGGAAGACATATTACTGGCTCATCTCAAGGTGAATGGCAATGACAATATGCAATTAAGTTTCCATAATATATGGAAGGACTTCTCATATTTCATGGTGTTTGCAAAACTTTGATTTCTTTCAATTTCTTAATTGCTGGGCATGGAAAATGTGTTGCAAGAGTCTCTCCAGTGCACTTGGAACTTTCCTGGTAGTGCCAGGAAACTTGAGACTGCAAGTTTTAACTCAGTTTCTGAAAAGGTACTGAACAAGGTTTATCTCTACCTACACAGGTACAGTGAAACTATCTAGCACTATTGCTGAGACCAGTTATGAACAATGGGAGATCTTCTTACTTTAGACAAGGCCAAGGATGTTAAGTGGCTGGCCTAAAGTTAGTCAGTCAATCAATATGAGAGCCAGGATTAGACAATAGACATTCTTTTCCTTAGTCCTTTGTTTAATTCATGAGAATGTACTTGCATTAGCGTAAATCAGTAACTTCACTGAAGTCAACTAAATATCAGTGTAAGACTGATATGGAAGCACAATCAGATCCACTGCATCTAATAAGAACCAAATTCTTAATGATTCTATATATAAAAAAGAAAGTTTATGAATTTAGATATTTAAGGGCCAGCTTTTCAATGAACTTCTTAGTAGGTGAAACATACAAAAATCCTATTTATCAATAAGAATGAAAGCAACCACATTTGGAGGTACAGACACCAAACTGGATGCAGCTATTATTTGCATATGTAAATTTGAAATCAGAGTTTTAGTACAATGGGAGCTAGTTTTGCAGATTTTTTTTTAAGCATTGGTTCTAAAGGATTGACCAATATCCAAATAAATAAAATTTATTGAAAAAACTACCTTTTAAATTCCCTTTCATTTTGTGTATGTTTCACAAGGGTCACATCAAAGAGCAAAACACCATCTTGTAGCAAAAACTAGTCAGACAAACATACACCTATTTTAAATTGCAGTCTATATGGGAGATTATAGATTTTAATAGTAAAGTTGTTTCAGGGTTCAAGAGTATTTTTAAAAGCAAAAGTTTCATATTAATTCAATCAATAGAGTATGTTGATTGATACATAAACTTGCAGGAAGAGTGATTGTTTATCTACTTAAATACCACAAGGGGGCAACAAAAGCTCTTAAATATTCAGCAATTGAAGCAGCAAAAAGTTAAAGAGGAACCTTATATTTCAAATTCTGAGGCTTGAGTCATGCAGCACTTAATTTGTGCCAAGGCTGAGCCTTGGCTGTCTTTGACTATTAGCAGTAAATATGCCGAATGGCCTGTGTTGGGATGTTAGATGGGATCGGATCTGAGTTACTACAAAGATTTCTTTTCTGGGTGTCTGGCTGGTGATCTTGCCCACATGCTCAGGGTTTAGCTCAGCAGTTCTCAAATTTTTTGAGACCGCGACCCTTTTTACCTTTCTCCTGTGCCGCGGCGGACCCTCGTATGTCTGCCGAAAAGCCGCCGAATGCATTACTTCTGCATTGGGCGGCTTTTCGGCAGACATGCCGAATGCTCACAAGCGCTATTTTTGGAAGCACTTGGTATGTCTGCCAAAAACCTGCAGAATGCGGAAGTAATGCATTCGGCGGCTTTAAAGCGGCGCCGGGAGCTCGCGACCCCCCTGGAGGCACTCCATGACCCCTAGAGGGGTCGCGACCCCCCAGTTTGAGAACCCCTGGTTTAGCTGATCACCATATTTGGAGTCGGAAAGGAATTTTCCTCCAGAGCAGATTGGCAGAGGCCCGGGGGGCAGGGGGGGGGCGGGGGGGTGGGCCTTGCTGTGCAGCACAGGGCATGATTCACTTACTGGAGGATTCTCTGCACCTTGAAGCCTTTAAACCATGATTTAAGGACTTCAGTATCTCAGACATAGGTCAGGGGTTTACTACAGGAGTGGGTGGGTGAGATTCTTGGCCTGCATTGTGCACGAGGTCAGACTAGATGGTGATGATAATGGTCCCTTCTGACCTTAAAGTCTATGAGTTCATAGTCCCGGCCACTCTGAGCTTGCCTTTTCAGTTATGAAAGTAAAAAAAAATTGTTTGAGCCTCAGCACCAAATTGCTTGAGACGTGTCACCTCTTTCATTATGAATTAAGCACTGGAATCATGATTATTACTACTCAGTCATGATCATAGGCAACATGCTCATAGGGGAAGGCAACCTATGGCATATGTGCCAAAGGCAGCACATGAGCTGATTTTCAGTGGCACTCACACTGCCCAGGCTCCGGTCACTGCTCTGAGAAGCTCTGCATTTTAATTTAATTTTAAATGAAGCTTTGTAAACATTTAAAAACCCTTATTTACTTTACATACAACAATAGTTTAGTTTTCTATTATAGACTTATAGAAAGACCCCTTCTAAAAATGCTACAATTACCAGCACACAAAATATTAGAGGAGCCATCCGACCTGGTGAAATTGATAAGCTAAGTATATTTGCATCTCAAGAATCTGCTCCCTCCAGCCTTGTCACATATTGACACCTTGTCCTAACTTCCTGAGAGCTTCTAGTTAAGTATGGCCAATGTGGCTAGCAAATGCCTTCTCTAAGTAACTGAGCTGAAGTTTACAAAAACTAAAACAAAAATCAGTGTTCTAAAATGTAAGTCAATAGAGTTTATGCACCTGTTTAGATTTAACCATCTGCTTAAACATTTTCTGAATGAAGGCCACAGTCTTTCTGAGCCCTCCCCAGCGTGTAGAATCAAACCAAGAGTTTGGTTGATTTTATTAGTGAGAAGTAGTGACCACTTCATCTTTTTATGCATGCTACAACAGTATTTGCCATAACTATTCCCAGCAAATTATCACTTCTATGCTATGACTGGTAGGAGTGGGAGTAGAAGTATGAACGCAAACAAATCATCAGTCTGAAAGTGTGAACAGACTCATGTCCATAATGAAAAATAACTTAGAACTTCCAGATTTTCATCCACAGATCTCAAAGCATTTTACAGAAGAAAACAAGTATCTGTGTAGGTAAGCTCGTGGCTATGCCACTGGTCTGAACAGGGTGACCAGATGTCCCAATTTTAGAGACAGTCCCGATTTTTGGGTCTTTTTCTTATATAGGCTTCTATTACCTCCCACCTGAATTTTTCATATTTGGTGTCTGGTCGTCGTAGGTCTAAAGGGTACTGTAGGTTTCAATTACTGTCTGACCAGTTTTATTTAAATACAAATATCTAGTTTTCCTGCATTCTTAAGACACTAACTAATTTGTGAAAAAGTAAGCGGGCTAAAGAAGCTGATACTATTGAGTTCTTTAACAGGAGATGATGACTGGGGACTCCAGCCACAATTATCAAAATAGACCACTCAGGTCATTCATCCTCAAATTTTCTGTAAATTTAAATGAGCTTTGAATTAGGCCCTACAATAGCATTGCAATAAAATGGTAAGAGTTGGCAAGTCTCACAACAGTGTGGTTTTCCTTGAAAACCCAGCTCTTAAGAGTTATGTGACTATTAAAATGACACCATTCATTTTATTTTTAAAATAATGAAATCTTTTGGCCCTATGGTTACTAAGAGGTTTGAAAACATGAACCAATTGTACTGTAAAGGTTTAAAAACCAGAAGGTAAATAAGCCTAGAAGGTAGTGTTTTTTTCTAAATTTTCACCATATAAGACTAATGTCCTAAGAATCTCACTTTCTTTAAGAGCCAGATCCAAAGCCCATTGGATTACTTCAGTCTACTTTAAGTTCTTTAAAAAATAGACTTTGCTAGCTTTGGGGTTCAAAATTTAGCCAATAAAATGATAACACAACTTTTAATGTATTGTGGAAGACAGGGTTGTCTTCAAATAAATATGTCTCATCTTGTTTGAAAAGCAAATATTGCAGCACAAAAACTGACTAAACAAATGTGTGAAATTTACTTTTTCATTCTGCAAACTGAAATGTGAAAATAGTGGGCATAAATATTTAAGAGTTAGGTTTTTAAGAAGTATTCACTTTAGCAGTGCAAGATACAATTAGCAATATAGGTAAGACATCTGTTTGGTTTTATAATAAGAATTTGAAGAATAAGTTACAAGAATGTCATCTCTTTGAAATACCATTGAAAAGTGTCAGTTATTGACTCAATGTACAGAACACTTAAAATATGATTATACAGTTACCACCTAAAAGATGGTAAAAAGACCCATTTTGCCTGTTTGCAACAATGGGGTCAGAGAAAGCTTGTCTAGGTGCCTACAGCTCTGGTTGCCAAAAATAGTTGCTAGCACTATTTATTTTCTGAGGGTCAAGTTATTGTCAGAATATACAAGCATTTGAGAGTTACACTAGTAGTGATCTAATTTCACTACATGCAATTGAATTAAATCCATCTAATCTGCTCCAATATATTTATGCCTTAGGAAGCAAGAATTTATTAAATTGGTTCTCTGGCATATAATTTCCTTTCTCTATTATGTCATATTTTCCTAATTTATATGATAAAAGAAAATTCTTCATTTATGTCCATCTCTATAATTTGCTTATCTCTTAGGCACAATAAATCAACAATTATTCATTAATTAAAGAAAGCTTATACACTGGTATATGTGGTTGAGTATGACAGCAAACAGCTAGACCAGAGGAATATACAGTAGATGAGTTCTGAATATGAAATGACAAAATTACAAAAAAGAAGTTTGGATTTTCAGGAGAGACTAAGAGTTGCAGCTGCAGAGAATGGCAATGCTGATGAGTTTATGAAGTTATCTGTAGTGCCAAATTTTCAAAAAGGCACAGGTGATTTTTTTTCACCTATAGTTTTGTGGGTGCAAGTGATATAGTTTTCCAGCTAGATCCTCAACTGGAAGTCAGTGGAACTACACAGACTAATACCAGCCAAACTCCAGCCCTTGATGTTTAAATACCCTATTTATAGACACATGCATTCTTCATTATATCCAGATTTGTCACTCCCTCAGTGGGGCTTCCTCTGCTTGCAGCTCCAGGAGGCTGCACTTGTCAGTCATGAAGAGGTTTGGACTGTCCTTCTGGAAAAATTCCCAGTTCAGTGTGTCTCCTGGCAGTCTCAACAGTGTGCAGACCTCCTGCTGTCTGGAGTTACAGCTAGGAAAACATTTAAGTTTTCAGACTTGAATTAGTTACTAGAAGCTTTGCCTTCCCTCTTTGCCACTCCAATCCCAGGCATTTTTCTTGGAGAATTCTGGCCTTTTAGAAATGCTTGGCTCCCCAGCCTGCAGTAGTTCCCTACATGTGCTGGGATTCAAATGACAATCTGTCAATCGAAAGACAGAAAAGACCTCCGCTCTGCTTAATTGCCCTTACTCTCACTTTGAAAGAAACCTTATGACTGCTACTGCTCCAACTAAGATCTCACACCAGTTGAGAAACTCTTTTCAGCAATCCCTGATTTCAGTCCCTTTGCTAGTTCCTGCTTAAAGCTAACATGTGCAGCAGCTCCCTAGCAATGAAGTACGCAATTCCAGCAGGTTCCCTCATTGTTTAACTTCCATTTGGAAGCCTATCCCCTCCAGTCTTTTACCACCTTTTGCACCTTCAGCCACAGTTTGCTGGTTAGCTCTCTCCCTAGTCCCACCCCTTTCCCCAACTATTACATGCTCTTCAGACACCATGATTTTTAACCAGAATACCCTACATGGGCCACTAATGCACTCTAGGGACTGATCCAAAGCCCAGTGGCAATTGGGAACCTTTTCCCTTGACTTCAGCGGTCCTCTTTAACACATGAATTCAAATGATGATGAACCAGTGGTTCCTGGAAATTAGTACACAGTACACTGTACATAGTACAAGTACATTGGTTCTACCATAAAATGTGGTATCAAACCTTTGAACCAATGTTATACAAATTTGTCCACTTCCAATCCATACAAAAAGGAAGGGATTCAAAACACCCTAAACCACCATCTGAAGACTGAAACCATTGTGTAAGCCCTGGAGGTCCAGGATTGTAGGTTCCTCCTCCTCTTCTCCATCCAGCAAACAACAGAAAGCATTTGTTTTAGACTTTATGACGATGAACTTCCTATTCAGAGCATTACACTTACAAATGGGCTCTTTGCCATTCATCATCCAGGCAGTGAATGAGCAAAACACAATGTTCTCTAGATATACAAAGTGACTACTTCCATATTCCCATTCTTCAATTGCAGTAGTGACTCACATCTTATGCCATTCTGGGCCAGTATGTTTAGTTTAAGTCTCTACCATTCTGCCTAGCTACAGCTCTGAAAGTATTTACCAAAATTATAACGGTGCTGACAGCCACATTACAAAAGTGGCTGACTAATGCCAACTTGAAATTATTATAAAATAATACATGCCTTCTCTCCCTATGTAAGTTTGTTCATTTATCTATTTTGCTTTGAGGGTGGGTGAGTGGAGTGTTAGTTCATTTTTGGGGGGGAGATAAGAAATCATTGGAAAAAACTGAACTATGTTATTTCCCAAAGTATTTTATGGAAAGAGCAGCTGAGAGTGTGGGGGTGGGATTAGAAAGTAAATGGGGGAAATTCATCAGGACTAGTAAATAGCAGAGAGTTTACAGGCTTAGAAACTTTACTAATTGTTAGCAGTGCTCTTCTTGAGCATAGGATTAAAAACTTGGGGCACAGGTACTAAATGAAAAAAATTACTGAAGTGGGGGTAGCCAAATATACCACATTTTAAATTTGTCATAAATACACAAACAAGTATAACACATTAACACCCATATAATATTCCAATATGCATATATTAAAATTTAATTGATTATTCAGAAAGTGCATGATCCAGTCTTTAAAATGACATTATTGTGGTACATAAATATTATACATAATATCAGGTATATAAAATATTTTGATAGTAGACTAATGACAAAAATGCTGAGGATGGAAGACATTTCAGACAGGAGAATCCCCACATCAGGGTTGAAACCATAGCTTTATTTCTTGGCTTGGGAGACCTATAATTTAAGAGACATTTTCAGATGTCTTCCAGTAAACGATACATATAAAAAAAAGTTTATACATCAAGTATTGTCTGTTTAAAATGGTGATACTACTCACCCACTTCTGTAAAGCTCTGAGAACTATGGCTGAAAAATGTGATTTAAGGACAAAAGTAAAGAACTAGGCTTTGCATCTACAACTGTAGATTTTTTTGCATGTAGAAAAATATCCATTGTCACATTTGTTAGCACAGGGATGGAAACCCTTTGAAAAAGTGACCTTAAATGAGTCTGTCTTGAGGCTGGTGCCAGCACTCTGTCTCGTTTGCCCCCTTCCTACGCCTGGACCTTGGGAACCAAGACGCGGTGAGTGGTGAGAAACACGAGTGCAGTTTTCTTACTGAACCTACAAGTCAGGCACAGCCCCGCAGCGCGCTCCTGCTCCAGGGCAGTGAGGCGACAGAAAACACCTCAGGCGGGGACTCCGTGCCTCTCGGCAGACCTGCAGCGTGACGATTTACCCCGCGGCAGGGCCCTGGGGCTGAATTCCTCGGGCAGCGGGGTGCCCCGGGATTTCTAGGGCGACAGCCACGGGAGACTTTTATGAGGAAAACTGGGGGAGAAGAGGCAGGGCGGGGGTATTTAACGGGCCTGCACGTGAGGCGAAAGGGTCCTTACCCCCAGGGGATAAACCCCTTTCCCCTCTCCCCGCACGTTGGCGCAGCAGGGCTGGGGCTGCCGGGTGCGTTCGCCGCGGCCGCCCGCAGCTGCAAGAGGGCGCCACTGTCCACTCGAGCGCTCCGCTCTCCCCTTGGCTTTCCCCGGCAGCGGGGCCTGCCCAGCCTACAGGTCTCTGCGGGAACCTCCAGAGTAAACGCGCCGGGGATTGGCTTCTGTCAGTGAAAGGGGCCATATTGGATCCCTCACCGCTCCGCTCACGCACCATTTTATCGGCGGCTCTGAGGGTTTCAACCGCCTGGATGCTCCGGCCCCACCCCCTCCCCGCTCAAGGGCGGCTCCCCCCTCCCCTGCGGGCTGTAGAAGCGCGAGGAGAAGTCATGGGGAGGAAGGAGCCTCGCGCGCTCCGCCTAGTCCCTCGCCGCCTCTCGCGCACGCTCCTCCCCTCCTCACACCCCTGCTCACGCCCCCCCGGCTCGCAGAGCCGCTCCCCCTCCTCCCCGGCGCCGTGTCAGTCCGCGGAGGCGGCCCCGGCCGGGCGGCCAATCAGCGAGTGGATGACAAATATGCAAATGTGCCCCCCCCCAGCCCGTCCCCTCGGGTTCGCTGGGGCTGGTGGGGTCGCGGCGCGGAGGTAGTGAAACTTCGCCAATAGCCCTCCTGGTTCCCTGCCCGGGCGGGGGAAGAGCAAATCACGGCGCGCCGCCTCCGCCCGCTCCTCCTCCCGGGCCTGTGCCAGCCACCCGGTAAGTGGGGGGCCCCCGCCAGCCGTTGCCTGCGCACCCCGCGGGGCCGGAGAGGCAGGGGGATTCCCCGAGGGGGGAGGGGAGCTGCCGCCGCCGCCCGCACCCCGTTCCCCCGGGGTCTGGCCGAGGCAGGGCGCTGTCAGCCGCGGGGCATCTCCTCTTCCCCACGCGTGCCGGCCAGGCGGCCGCCGCCGTGTAATGGCGAACCCGGCGGTGAGTGCGTGCGAGGGGACGGGCTGCGCCCCGCCGCCCCCGGAGCAGGCCGCGCTTCAGGTGCCAGAGACGCGGGCTGGCCCGGGCTCTCCACCGCCCACGCGCGGGGGACGGCGCGGCCGGGCCTGCTCTCGCCCTGCCTCGGCGGAGCCTGCTTCCGCCCCTCGCAGGGCAGGCGACCGGCAGCGTCTGGTTCGCCGCTCCCCCTCCACCCCCCCCTCAGCGCCCGGGCCCGGGGCAGGGTGGCGGGGAGGAAGGCGGCGGCCGCCGCGGCGCAGGGAGAGGGATGGGACCTGGCTGCCCGTACGGCAGTGGGCGAGGCGGCTGGGGGAAGACTGGCGAGGCTGGAGCTGGCTGCCCGCTGAGAGGGCGGGTGCGGGGCGGTGCAGGCAGAGAGGGAGGCTGAGGTTGGAGCTGGCTCCCCGGGGCGGGGGGGGGGAAGCGAGCGGAACGGAGCTGGCTGCACGCTGGGCAAGGGGGCGTGTTGGATCTGGCTACCTATGAGGCAGGGGAGGGTTGTGGATTGGGGTGCGGGCGGGGGACTTGGCTCAGCCGCCAGGCAGAGAGGTGAGGGCGGGGGGGGATGGGAGGCTGGTTTTCCACTCGGCAGATTAAAAGGCGTTTGGAGTGCAGATTGTGGGGGTTGCTAATAGGCAACGTGGTGGTGGGGTTCCTGGGATGGTGGGGCCAGGGTGGTCTTTTTGAAGCTGTCTCCCTACTGGGCGCGTAAGAAGGATAGGAACGGTATATGTCAGGAGAGAGTGTCTCTGCTGAAGGCAGGAGGCGTGACAGCTTTCTGCAGAGGCAAAGGGACCTACTGCAAACAGGATGGTGTGGAAGAAAACCTATTTTCCCAGACAGGGTGGAGGGAGGGGAGGAGAGGAAGAGAACATTCAAGAAGTCTCTCTTTGCAAAGGTGACATAAAGGCCCTCATCTGTTAGGAAGGTTTTCTCTCTCCTTATTCACTTTTGCATGCAAAAGACCATATCCCCATTAACTGAAAACTTGAATGCAAGCTGTATCACCTCACCATGAAGATATAGAGACAGATCTGGTGTCTCCTGCAGAGGAGAGACTAAAGAGCCTTGTGCCAGCAGACATAGTTGATGGGGAGAAAATGGAGACTGTGGACAGAGAAAAGGGAAGGATTAATAAATATAACGCTGCATCAGCCATGATAGTGCTAGAAAGGGTTCTGACCTCTTCTGCCCCTTTTCTCTGAGGTCTTGTGACTTTACTTTTAAAAGCAGTTGTCTCTCAGCCTCCACCACAAGAAAAGTAGGCTTGTCTGTCATAGGAGGTTTCTGTACCCCATTTAACTTCTGTGCCAATCCAGAAAGACCAGTTTATTAGATGCAAGCTTTATCCCACCTTTTCCCTTTAAATTAATAGTAGTCACAACTGAAAACTTCTGAGCAGAAAGACTATGTAGGACTTTGTAGGCAAATAGTTTCTACTTCTTTGGGCAGTTACCGAGTTTCTATGTAGCAAAGACTGTGAATTTTGGTTTATATCAGTTGATGAAATAACCTATATTACATATGTGCTGACTTTCGTCAAGTGGTAAACAAAATCTTACAACCTATGTGTTTTACTTCAGATGTTGATGATTACCAAAGTAGGAGAGCAAAATAATATCCTGCTTATTTCCTGACAGTCGTATGGTCTTCACCCAAAAAAGACAACCTGATATGTTCCTGCTCATAGGCATCTGCTAGTTCTTTAACTGTTCAGACACACCTGCTTGATGGGGCTCCAAAACACCATTGACTTAAATTCCTTTTTTAATGCATGAAGAACATAAAAAATAAATTCTTACTCTACATAAGCAATTCACCGAGCTGTGCTTTTGACAGTCATGGCTATGATAACAATTAACTGTCCACAAGAAAAATAATTCTTCATAGTAAAACTGTTACTTATAGGATATTGTCAAAAAAAGCTTGTTGAAGTAACAATCAGTATTTTGCCATTCTGGGAACATCACAATATGCGGTTTACCAATTGAACATTGCATGACGTTGGAAAGAGATTGGGAAATATTATGCCAACCTAGTCTTCATTAATTTGAGTATCACGTTATACTAAAAGGTGCTAAGATCATAGTTACTGTTGCTTAAGCTGTTAGTATTCAGCCACATATATAGTGTGTCAGCAAATGGTTTGGTATATAAGCTCTTAATAGGTCTTTACAGTGAAGAGTAACTCAACTTGCCTCCCAAAGACTTGTTGGACTCCCGTCCATCATTATTATGATTAAAGAGATCTAATTTTTAAAGATGCTGACTAGCTTCAGCTCCCATTCACTTCAAGATGAGCAGTGGATGCTGAGGGCTTCTGAAAATGAAGCCATGAGTTCCTGGTCATTTTTGATTAGGTAAATGATGAAAGCTCAGAGTGGGGGAAAATTATCTGTATCATGCTCTGAGCTGGACTATCACACAGAGACTATGAAAGCCTTAAAGCAGACCTTATGTTTCCTTTCTATAAAATAGACAAGAGCCAGTGCAGAGAGATTAAAAATGAAATTGACACAATTTTATTATACTGCTCTGCTTCTGTGACATTAGGTAATAGATATGTTTTAATTTCAGCATGCTCCCAGCTCTCCACCCCAGTGTGGGGAGCACGAGCAATTCTTTATTTTGTATTATTTATTCATTTAACATCTTGCTATAAACTTCATTTAGTGTAAACTACAACTCATACTTGAAATATTATAAAATGAATGGGTCAGCCACACAGTTCTGTAGAGATTGTCAGGTAGAGTTCCTTAATGTGTTTCCTTGTCTCCCATATATCAGGCATGCTGTATAAGTCCTCCTGTGTACCTCAAGTAAATGTCTAGACTCTGGCACATCACATTATTGTGGTAGGAATGATGAACAGAAGATGGAGCAGAAGGAGGAGAATGTAGTGTTCTAGTTTGGCCCTGCACAGTTCTGGGTTGTGATTTCTATGCTCTCCACAAACTGAGTCCTGAGTAAATTTTCTCTGCTCTTACTTTGTATAGGTCATTTCGTTCAGTTTACTTCTCTTCTGATTGCTGTTACAACCACTGTTCCTTTCAGACTGAGGAGCAGACTGTTCAGTACACTCAAGGAAGTCTCATTCTTTTTCAAGCTCAGATTGCATTTTGTTTTCTCCTTTCGCTCAATCATCCTCTTTCCCAGACTAGAGGCAGGGCCATCAGGAACGTGAAGGATCTGAAGTCACCGTAATGGATGTACCCAAAGCCCAGTCATGGGATTTTGTCTCCAGAGTTCTAAGAACTGATAGCTGGATTCCTACTGTTATTTGGACTCCCTGAGGGGCATCTCTCCTCTTCAGTGAGAGGAAGGAATTAAGATTTTTCTTTACCTTGTTGAATTTGCAGGGATGCAATAACCCCGATATGAGTTGCTAGACTTAATTCAAATATGATCAGAATGTGCCAATCATTTTTTATTTATCTGGCCAACTCATATAGGCAAGAGAGAACTTGTTTGGCCATTGGCCACCTGAATGCAGAGACTCTTCATTTTAATGTAAATTCTGAGTATTTCACTTTTTGTGCAATATTCTCATAAAGAATACATAAAAAAGCTAGATGCTGTTGCCGTCTAAAAAGATCACATGTTGGAGTAACTTATAGAATATTGAACTGTAAAACGCAAACAAAAATAAAGTGTGGTATTAGAGCAATGTGGCAAGTGAAAACACGCTTTAGATATTTAAGCATTTTAATCTATAACACAGAGAGAGAGAGGGGGGTAAATATTTAGAAATGCTGAGTTTATTTTCAGCACGATGCACGTGAGCTAGATATACAACTACATTTTAGTGAGAGCTCATTTAAGGTGTTTGTGTTGCAGCACTTGAGACCAAAGTTCTCTTTTTCATGTTACTGTGCCACCATGCTTCATTTATAAAACTGGAGGGAACATACTCCAGGGGAGAAGGTGGTTCTGTCCTCAGTTTCGTTCAGTTTTTGGCTTGTTTGACAACAAAGGTGCCAGTGTGCTGTGGACAACAGTTGTACTGAGACTTCCAACTTGATTCAGCCTGTACACCAAACAGATGTCTGATATTAACATCTTTGGCTTCTATGTATGACTTTGGATCATAACTTTGATATTGATATTTTTTTTTTGTTTTGTTTTGTTTTAAAGGCCAGAAGGGATGTTTGTGATCATCTAGTCTGACCTGAAAAACAGTGACACTTGAGATTTTTGTTAATTTATTAAATTAGCCATTTCAAAGCTTAAAAAGTAGCAGAGTCCATCACAAGATAAGGCCATCCCATTCACTTCTTGTGGACAAATACCAATTTTGACTGTGCTTTATCTAGCTAATAGAAAATTTTCTAACAATGAGTACCAAATTGATCTCTTCCTTCAGTATGGTGTAAGCTACTCTCCTTTATGTAACATGAGGAATAGAAACAGTTTTCTGTGCTTAATGTATTAGAAGTTTAGATAGTCTCCCAAAGTTCATTCTAGAAAATTGCATAGGCTTTCACTAGTAAATAAAATTTAATAGCCTCATATAATTATTTTAAAGTTTAACACATTACTGAATGTCATAAAAAAAAAAACGCTTACAATAGCTTCTGAGGACTTTTTCTTGCATATAATGGCATATATTCTACTCCTTTAATAATGTGAACTTGCTGTCATTTTTGTATAGGGTGAGTTGTTTTACATTGCCACTTTGAATCAGTTTAAATGAACACTCAGGAAACCTTGATTTAAATAATCAATTTTAATCATGTTTTTCATGCTTTTTCATTATTTCCTGAAGAAAGGTTGGTTCTCTTTGGCTGCCAACCATTAAAACATGTTGATTGCAACTAAATATAGCCCTTATACTAAATTTAATGCTGCTTTTTGCTAACTAGGAGGGTATACTATATCTCTATACATTTAAGCAATTACATAGCTTAACTTACAATTATTTAGGTTCTTAATTCTTACGTTTGAATTGTTAGAAAATAGCTATTGATGCATTTCTTTACTAGATTTAATTTTTTTTACTTAACATTTGTGTCATGCTCTGATTGAATGGAAATTTAAACTTAAATGCACAGAAATGGCATTTTAAATTTAATATTACTTTAAAGATGCTGGATACATAAAGGAAAAAGAGTTTATCAAAATATGTTTTGCCTTGAAATCATTGATTTATTAAACAAAAGAAGTATTTTCTGTAGTTAGCGATTTTAACTGACTGACTGGTCATAATGTCCTTCAAGATTTTAGAACTAGTAGACTTCATTTTCTCATGCTTTTTCAACTTCTAGTTGGTTTTTCAGCTTTGAAAGAGGCAGTCATTGACCTAAACTAGGTCAATAAACTGAAATAAGAAAGTATTCTCTGTGCACCTCAGAAGAGGCTATTGCTGTCCAAAAACTGGTTTAGCACTTCAACAAACTCATGCTCCAGATGCTAAACCAGTGACTTCCACCAGTTCAGTGGTTGGACTTTCTTTAAAATGTAGCAGCAAATATATCGTGTATTATATTTTGTATTTAGTTGAAATTATTTTAGTAGATTATGTGTCAAGACCTTATTAATATAAGTAGTCAATTTAAAATTACATTTTAGAATACTTATTTTTTTAAAAAATAAGTCTTATTTAATTAAAATTAAAACCATTTTTTAATTTAAAAAATCATTAGACTTTTTTTATCCTCAGTATCATTGAAAATGAATTTAGGTCTGGTTCTCTTCTCATACTGTTTACCTCAGGTGTAACACCAGTGAAGTTAGTGGAATTAAACTGTTGGTAAAACCAGTGTAAGTCTGAAAAAAATCAGGCATTGGGTCTGTGTTTCTTGATGGCTGCAATGTACAGTCTTTCAAAATATTTATTACCACCTTTCAGAAGTCAAAATAAAATTGTCTCCAATCTACATCTTTTGTTTTTATGAGAAGTTCGCAATTATAATCCTCATCCTCAGAACCCACTTGTGAAGTAGGTATGTGTTGCCAGTTTACTGATGGGTGACAGTGAAACAGGTTGTGACAAAAGGTGTTGATGCTAAAATGGGATAAGAGCTCAGGTGTTCCTATCTTTTTTTGCTGCTGTGCTCAGATGACTACAATTCAAGAATGCATTCTGAATCCACTATCTCTCCTGAAACCATAATTGTGAAAGATAATGAAATTCTCAGTAAGATACTTACAGCATAAGATACTGTCACTTTGAATTTATTTTGTTTTCAAGTTTAGAAGAGAGGCAACTGATTAAAGAAGTCTAAAACTTTTCTGCAATGCATTGTTTGGGACCCACATATGTCAAATCTGTATTAGAACACTATTATAATGTTAGAGAAGTGGGACTTCTCTTGTGAATAAATGTGATGACGAGAGGGAAGCCTGAAACTACTTGTTCTGCACAACATATAGGGTAATATATGGAGGAATATTTGTAGAACCTTAGTCTGAGCTTCATTGAGGCTTGAAATTCTGTTTTTCTGAATTTGTACAGAAAATTACTTATGCTTATGTGTAAACAGTTTTCAGTACTGTCAGTCTATGTTCAAATCAGCATTACTCAACAGCAAAATAAATATGGCTTCTGCTTTGACCTTTGTTTACACGCTTGTTGGCGTAATAAAATTAGCACAGCTCAGAAAACCACCACAGAACTTGGTGACTGGCGATGGTTTACCAGGACAGTCATGAAACTGAAATACCAGAGTTACGGAATATCAAGATTAATGTGTACAAGTAGAGTTGTATGATGAAAGAAGGTTAGGTTGTGAAATGGGTTAGTAGTTCATTATTTTATCTTTGAAGATCTGTAATGAAATCTTGTTTTAAGCCACAAGAGAAAATGAGAGCTTTTAGTTGGTTCTTAGTGAATAGTTGTCCATATCAGACCATTTCAACATAATTGTTCAGGAAAAATCTTGAACTGCAGAAATGGGGGTACTGCAGATCAGGTTTGAGGTGCATTGGCAGAACTTGTGACCAAACTTGAATGATTTAAATCTGTCTCAGGTGTTGCAAAGCTTCTATAGCTGTGTCCTAAGTTATCACTTATTTTTATAAATATTAAAAACTTAATAGAAGAATTTCATATTTCATCCTAAATAATGAAAAACGCAAATGAACCTTTTACCTCCTTCTGCAAATTAAAGTGTTTTCCTAATCTTATGATAGGTCTTAGTTTCCACACAGGTCACTTAAAGAATCTCTTTCTTTCTGATCTTCCAGTGGGAAAGTGTGTGCTTCATATTGGAATATTCAGATAATCCATATTTGGATTGGGAAATGGAGAACTTTGGTTCACTTTCAGTTATAAAGTGACCCAGGATTCATTCTATGGTGTCCTGAAACTTTGTTAAAATGACTACAGAACCCTTCATAGATAATTTTTGGAAAAGCCAGATAAAAGTAATCTTGTAAGAGCAGAATAAATAATATTTTGTTTCCTTTTCCAGTAATATTACCATTGAAATTTTGGACCCCAGCAGTTTTTCTCCCATGCAGAAGTTTTGGATTAGCATATCCCCTATTTCTTGGAGCAGAATATTCAAGACTGTTTAACACCTTATCTCAACATGTTAAAATCAGCTTTACTCACAAGGTGCAGTACACACTTGTGTTGGTACCAGTGCTTGCGAAAAAAATATTTCAGTCCAGCAAGTTTTTTCTATAAAGTTTGAGTACTGTAGTCTCATTGGAAGTCAAACCTTATGTTGTATACAAGAAGCACTTGGTCATAAGCACATACAAGTAAATAGTCTTTTTAACTCACCAGTTTTCTATTATCATGAGTTTTATGTGATATCACAGTTTGTTACAATTGGGGCAGAGTGGTTATCCCAAATAAACTGAAATAAATAGTGTATTCCACTTTTTACTAACGTATATGGAGAGTCTAAATTGAATGAAAGTAGTTTATTTTTGTTTATGGTTCCAGAGGATTTTTTTTAAATGGTGATGATTTGGCTCCATCAAGAGTGTGTTACGAATTCTCAGAGTTATACAGTTTGTAATATCGATATACTCACGTGTGTGCAGAGGAAGATGCATTTTTTTATTGGTATTTTACAAAAGAATACTGGCCTCTTTGTTTGGGTAATGGCAGGTCATTTTTTTGAAGGTGTTGCCTCTAGGAAAGCTTTGTTTAAATGAGTGATGTTTGGAAAAACTCTTCATTCTAGTTGATGTTGATAAAATTGGTCCCTACAATTTATATACAACGTATTAACGCAACACAAACATTTCAGAACAAAGAATAGGGTTCCCTTTTAAACCACAGAAGCTTTACTGAACTCCTTTTGAGTTGATGCCTCATGTAACTGCTCATAAATTTGGCAAAATAACTGATTTACAGCACAAAGTAAAGAAATACTGTTTGCTTAAACGAGAACTATGAAAATGGGCTGGATCCCATTTTTTCTTCTTGACTGTGACTAAGCTGTGTGCATGCAGCTTTCTGTAGTTTTGCATAGATATTTTTATGAACGTATTGGTGTAATTGTTTGCATGGGTAACGCTTTTTAATACTTGCCTTGTTTTTCTCATTACTTCATCCTTTGTTTCTTTTTTCTTTTTAACACAAGATTCTTCAAAGACACAAATACTCCATGGTTGTCTTAATATCTGAGGCTGGTCAAGCAAGTGGTTTTTCTTGGCTTGAGTGAGAATCCTCTTTTTCCTATTCTGAGTTACTGACAGCATCAATTTGAGGAAGAATTTGTGATTGACAGCTATGTTTCAGATAAAAAACATTTAAGGAAGCCAATGTTTGCCACCGTTGGTAAGTGCAGAAATCAGTTTTTTGTAACTGGGATATTTTTAATTTGTAAACTAATGGAGAGGGAAATGTTTGATTACGAGGTCATTGTTTATTTTTTTCAGATTAAATTAAATAACATTGAAAATAAAATACCATTAATCTGTGTATTGCAAAACCCTATGTTAAAATTTTGCCTGTTTGTAGTATATCTTAATCAATTAACTCTTTATTATTCAGAAAAGTTGTTCGTATATTTAGTAGTACTTGGCTGTTAAACTCTAGAAGTATGGATTCCCAACTTGATTGATGAGGAGAAAGGTTTTCGAATCTCTGAAGGGATATCAAATTTTAGTCTGTTATCATATGAAATCACAGTATAAGAAGAAAATCTAAAGGAAACTTAAAACAGTAAAGGACAGATTAGAGGATGTTTCAGAGGGGTGTCTGTCTAATTATTTTAGACAAAACTAGTTTTTGTTTTTGCATCAATTAGAAATCAAATATTAGAGTGCAAGAATTCCTAACATAGAACATCCTGTAAGTAGGCTAGGCATACTTCAGTCTACCAACTGTAGAATGAGTTTACAAGTTATTAAATGAGAAAAGAAGGGCAGATATCAAGAGTGCATACTAAGTACATTTTAATGTGAAGTTACCAATTTATGACAAACAGTTCTTGTTATTCTGGTAAGTGTATTGTGCATTGTTTGGAAGACACATGGAAAATGAGTTGTATCTTGCTTAAAATATTGTGAAGTTTCAAAAAATAAAATGATGTAAAATTAAGAATAACGCTTCACTAATAAATTTGTGAATGCATGTTAATGAAAAATCTCCTGAAAAACTCTCCTGAGAAGGCTTGAATTTGACTGCTGTATTTGCCTAGGAAAAGGATCATGTTTTTGTATGGGGAAATCTATCTATAAAAGCATATTGATATAGAGTGTAAATCCATTTCCCCTTCACCCCCTTTTCCTTCCCTCGCAGCATTGCAGCAGGGGAATGGTATGCTTCATTGTGTTTTCTCTCTTCCAGGGATCCCAGAAGCTTTTACTTCTCCCCTCACCCCTCCCCTTCCCCGCAGTGTGTTTGCACATTTGGTGCCTCTTCTAGGCTCTGTGGGCTCCACTCCCCGCTATGTCCAATGGGGGATTGGAGCATGACTGTTGAGTAAGTGCACTTCCCCCAGTTCAGCAATATTACATGATATTGGCAAGTACATCTGTTAAGCCCTGGTGTGTAATCACAGCAACCTTTGGCTTTCCCTTCTGCTATCAGCTAAATAGTTTAATGTATAAGCATTGGCAAGTTTAAACCTCAGCCCTTCAGAGCACATTTTATTGATTCTTAAGAATTATCATACTCTTTATATTCAGCACTTTTAAATAGTCATAAAAATTAAAAAATTCCAGCACAAAATCTGTCTACATATCTATTACAATGGTGGTCCTTCTCCCTTTCATTTTGTCCTTTTCCAGTCATATTAAAACCAAAACACTTCACTTATCTTGGGTAAGTGAGCAAACAGAAATTTGCAAAATTGCTTTAAAAATCTCCCTTCTTTATGAATACATGTAGATTCTCATGTTTCCCACGTGATCAATGCCATAGATATACTCAGTATCTGAATTATTAAATGGTAAGATAGGACCTTGAAGTGTGGTTGTGATTTGTCTTTTGTTACTGTGTTTTACTTTCAGGTCCCTAATGATAATGAGCTACCTATTTTGGGGTAGGCATCACCCTGAGTTACTTGACTCTTCACAAAGGATATGCACTCTTAATTCATGGGTAAGGATTCTTTTGTCATTTTATCAAGTATCTCAAAGAAGGAAAAAAATTCAGTAAGAATATTTCACTTTCAACAATTTATTTTTCAGATTCTTCTGTGTTAATTGGAGATGACACTATGACGTAAACTCTTAAGAGTTTGTATTGGCTTGTAGTCATTTTGAACCTGTTTTGACTAATCAAAGCACATTTTAGGAACAGAATAGTCTCATTACAAGTATCAGTGTCTTAACTCAACCACCCCATCTTGGTGATTTTTAAAACTAGAGGAACCGAATGACTGAATTTATGTATATACGGTGGAGCCCCGGTATAACGCGCCCCGCTATAACGCGAGTTCGGTTATAGCACGGTTATACCGTGGCTCCCAAGTCCTGAGTTATCTGTCCCCAGCAGGCGCAGAGGCCACGGCTTCTCTCCCCTGCTGGGCAGTCAGGAGAGAAGCTGCAGCCTCCCCTGCCAGGGACAGAGAACTCAGGACTGCAGGTGAGGGCTGCGGCTTCTCTCCCCTCTGCCCAGCAGGGGAGAGAAGCTGCGGCCCCCACCTGCAGGGACAGAGAACTCCGGGGCTGCAGACTGCAGCCCGGGAGTTCCCTGTGGAAGCTGGTGTTCCCCGCCTGCCGGGACCAGGGAACTCTGGGCTGCTAGAGTCCCACGGTCCCAGCAGGTGGGGAGCCGCGACTTCCCTGGAAGCCACTGCCCTGCGCCTACCGGGACTGGGAAACTCCAGCAGCCCGGAGTCCCCCGGTCCCAGCAGGCGCGGAGCCGCAGCTTCCCTGAAAGCCACTGCCCCGCGCCTGCCGAGACTGGGAGACTCTAGCAGCCCGGAGTCCCCCTGTCCCAGCAGGTGCAGGGCAACGGCTTCTAGCAGGCTTCTCTGGAAGCCGCTGCCCCCACGCCTGCTGAGACAGGGGACTCTGGGGCTGCAGGCACCGGTGTCCACTGCCCCCAGCAGATGGGTTGGCAGCGGCTTCCACAGAGAACTCTGGGGCTGCAGTCTGCAGCCTTAGAGTTCTCTGTCCCTGGCAGGCGTGGGGCCGCAGTTTCTCTCCCCAGCTGGGCAGCCGGGAGAGAAGCGCAGCCCCCTGCCTGCCAGGGAGAGGGGCCCCGCTATAACGCGATCCTGCATTTAGCGCGATGGGATTTTATGGATCCCATCTGTCGCGTTATAGCGGGACTCCAGTGTATTCAAAAGATGATGTATGAGACTACTTCTATGAAGTGTAAAAGGAACCCATTTTTACTCTGGGAAAATAGTCTGCATTTTCAATGTAGAGCAGGGATCGGCAACCTTTGCACGCAGAACCGCAGGATAAGCACCCTTAGCAGGCCCCCCCAGTTTGCCGACTGCGGCTCCACTGGCCGCAGTTCGCTGTCCCGGTCCAATGGGGGCTGCAGGAAGCAGCGGCCAGCGCTGCCGCTTCCCACAGCCCCCACTGGACCGGGATGGTGAACCGCGGCCAGTGGAAGCTGCGGTCGGCGAACCGGCAAGTAAATGAACCTGCGGGGCCTGCTAAGGATGGTTACCCTGAGGTTCCATGCGCCAAGGTTGCCGATCCCTGATGTAGAGTTTTCAGGTGGATGAAGAGTCTGTTCAACAGAGTTTGTTTATACACTTTCATCCTCCAGGCAAAGAGGGAAAGACTGAGAACTTCATGAGTCTGTTCTGGTTTTTATTTTGATATACTTTTTAATGCTTTGAACAAATATCATCTGAAACATACTGATATGTATTTTCATTCCCTTACTGAGCAGCATATACTCACATATAGTAGTAAAAGATCTGACTTCAGGGAGAATATGAGATGCTTTTTTAAATGGACACCCATATTCAAGTTTTGTTTTTCTCTAAACATTCACCCCTTTCTTATGTAAGAAATTGGTCATGCTATGCTGGATTTAAAAAAACCCACAGACACACACCCCGTCTCAATATATTGTGAAGGCACCATTTGCAGCCCTGTATTTGAGGGTGCAGTAAGTAGCAGTATTCTACCACTTAACTTATATATAATACAGTATATCACCCCAAAATTTCAGCACTTTTTGAGTATACAATAATTTTCTGAGAACTTAAAAATAAATCCATTAATTTGAGTTGATTTTAAAATAGGTCCTTTAAGAATTGAAGCAACTGGCCTCAAAGCTCTTTTGTCCCTAATGATATCAGTAACACATCTTCAAACTTCCCTTCTAGCTAAAACTAAAATGTGTATATGCTACACAGATTGCATTTGAAGGAATAGTTTTTGGATTAATAGTAATTTTTTGCTATATTCTTCATAACTGAAAGTTTATTTTTCGGCAGAGGTTGACAAATGATCAGCTACAGAGAATTCCATGAAGAAGTGCCCTCTTAAAAGTGCTGCCATGTCTTATTGTTCTCGGTTGGACTGTGGCCAAGCTTCACTCAGCAGAGAAGATAGTGGCCCTCTCTGCTATTAGGTGCCACTATCTTCTCTGTTTTGGGAAGCTTAGCTTTACTCACGTTGAGAGTAATAAAAGATGTGTTCTCTTTCCAAATGACCAGTTTTTGTGTAATTGTCTGGAGTAGGACATCGTCTGTCTGTCTCTGTGGACTGAAACTGAGTTATGAAAAATGTCAAACATTTATCATTAATCCTAAATTTTGCTGTCAAAAACGTACCTGTTGCACCAGATGATGTCAACAGAGAAGTTAGGGAGGAAAGGGCAAACTAGGGCCTCTGAGTAGAGCGGGATGTGGGGAGTGGAGGATGGAGCAGTGACTTCGGGCGTGATGTGCAGGAGAGAGGGGGAAAACTGGGGGTACGCTTTGTGCTGCTGGGAGTTGTAAATCCATCTCGACTAGCTGGCATGCTCTGACTGCTTTCTGCTGCTCCACGGAAGCATAAAGCAGTCAGGGCATCCTGGTGAATATGTTCCTGAAAGTTTTTCTTTAAAAATATTTTATTTATTTAAAAGCTTTAAGGTTGATTCTTAATATTACAGGAAATCTCGCATGTAAATATTCGCTTTTGGGGTTTGAATTCAGTGTTTGTGTCTGAAGTTTTAATTAAAAAGTAAATTCCCAAGCATCAATTGTATCTTCAACTTTAAGTTAATCTTAGTACATGTGATATAAGGATGATGTAATTATTCCAAAATAAGCATTATAAATGCAGAAAAATCCATATTAATGTATATCTGGACTCTTTAAAAGTTTAATCTTAAAGTATGGAAATGCACAGGTGGGATAACTAAATAACCTAACTTTGCTCTGTGGTCATGCCATGAAGGGAAAAATCAGTTGAATCTGTCTGACTACAGATGATGATAACCATAATGCATGGTTTTGCTTGGTGGTGTGGCAGGGCGAAGTTAACCTAACTGTGCGTTTTTGTACCTTAGCGCAACAACAACAACATTAACAAATCTTAGTTTAAGATTTCATTTTAACTCTGAATTTCCATGGTGTAGAATGTGTTTCAGGGACAATTACACTATCCGGTTGTTTTTTGTCACTGTAAAATACCTGTATATACACTCAACCTTAAGTCCATGTTAGCATAATTTTTCTCTGGAAACAAAGAGCAATAACTTTTACATTATCATTATAGTTCTTCAAATGAAGAGAACCTTAACTAAAATGAAAATAACACAAAAAATAAGAATGTGAAAGTCTGTGATCCTGGAGCGAGATCTGGATTTAGTTCTATGCAAGAGAAAACCACAAAAGTTTTCAAAATATCAGTTTATTCCTACACATATAATTTAGGTTCATCTTTGCTATTGCCTACATCTTTGATATTGTGTACTTTTTGTCCATTCAGTGACTAAGGCAGTGGTTCTCAACCTTTTTTCATTTGTGGACCCCCTAAAAATTTCGAATGGTGGGGTGGACCTGTGTGGAAATCTTAGATACAATATTCTGACTCCCAGAGTCTGGGGACACAGGTTTAGAACTACTGGACTAAGAGATTTGATAATCAAGAATGTACATAACACAGGAAAATGTGTCATTTAACTTAGTAAGATATAACAAGAATGCTGCTGCACTTTCTTTGGCTAACCTCTGCCCAGTTAGAAGCAAGTCTCTTCTATTTTGTAGGGCAGTTCTCATGTCTAAGAAAATGAATTTTTTTTTTCCCTCCTGCCCCCCTCCCCTCCAGCTCCCACCTCGAAGCTTCAGATCTTTCTTCCTGGCTATAGTTCCCATGCTTTACATCAGACTACAACTGTCATGCTTTCGTCCAGGTTTCCACTGCTATCACCTTTGCTCGTCACAATGAAATGCATTTTTTACTATAAAGATGGTCCCCAACTTACAGAAATCTGAGTTATGCAAATCTGTTCATGCGGAAAAAGTTCCCTAAGCTAGAAATAGGTTTTTTTTTTCCTCTGCGTAATGGTCGGAGATATGTTTCTGACATACGAAAGGTGTTCTGGAATGGAACGCTTGCGTAAGTCAGGGAGCGTCTGGATGCAGAAAGACTTTATCTGAATTTAGAGTTTAGAAGCATTTTTTGTAAAAGCTTTCAAGAGTAGAATGGACCAGGATCAAATTTCTTCGCAATTAGAATAGGATGGGTCAAGAAATTCCCTCCCCGCTAGAACACTAACGGTGCACATGTATTTTGTATATAATATATAAACTTTTCCTTAATTTGATCTTTTATAGTTTTGGAGAAATGAACAAACTCCCATCTTTTAAAAGTATTTTGCATTTTGTTGCAGTATGTCCGTAACTGAGCTCTCTTTTTTTTAAACCTCTTCGGCCCTCTGAATGGACATGAACCTTAAAGTGGATGATGATGTCTCAAATTTCCACATGAAAACAGTCACTGATGACTGAGGTTTTATCACTTCTGGCAGGGAGTGGTTGTACTTTTCAACAGTTTGCCCTCAGTGTGGAGCAGTAATTTATTTACAATAGGCAAAAGTGATGAGGTTGTGTTTTGGATATTGAACTGAATATTTACTTGACATTTTCTAGCTGAAGGATTGAGTGTACTAGTCAGGAAGAGTAATAGCTCCGGTGTCCTCAAATCCACTGCCTCTGCAATTAAATTAAAATCTGACTGTTCCTTAGTCATTATGGTGTTCTGTATTTAATTGTGATGCCCATCGACTTTCCATTTAATCAATTTTTAGAACCATAACTTGCTGTCTCTTTCCTTTTTACACTCTCTTGCTTCTTGTTTTTACTCCTTTTTCATTTATTCCCCTGCACCCTCCGTCAGCTTTCCTTTTTTCTGCAACTTCACCACTATATTTTCCCCTTCATTCTCCTATTTCCTGCCAGCGTGCCTTCTCCCAACAACCTCTCTGGCTCGTGTGTCTATTTCTTTGCTGGTTTCATTGCATTAATCCCTAATCCCATCCTTTCTCACACACTTTCTTACAGAATTTACAAGACACTTAAGTCAGAGGACTACACATACCAGCCAAAGACTGACCACGGGCAATGCCAGGTAAAAAGCCAAGCTTTGACAACTGCTGGGAAAATGTTTTCCTAGCAGGTTTCCAGACATCCATATTCCCTGCTTAGGGTGTCTAGCGTCTCATAATTTCTGACTAGTTGGGGTGTGATACATTTGAATCCTAACCACTAACCCCTTTGGCTGATGTAATGGAGAAAGTGTATTGTGTCTCGGTGTTAGCTCTTCCTCCTCTTCCTTGTGAGATATGCGTGTGAAAAACAGTTACTTTACCTCAGCCTCAGTGCAGTCTGGATCCTCCTGCTTAGTTTTGATATTTGCCACCTCTTATTGCTCACAGCTTTCTTTACAAGCAGCAGACTGAAACTGTCTCATCATTACCAGCTTTATTGCCGCTCAGATAGTTTTCACTGCTGATTTTCAGAACCACCCTAAACTGCATTGAAGATATGGCCAAGTGCTGGGAAGGGACTGTGAGCAGGCTGAGAGGAACAGCACTGCTTTGCTTTATACCCTGTTTTTAATTGGAAAATTTTGTTGTGTTTTATGTGCTTGACAACTAAGGGTTAACACACTCATTAGATTTTAAATGGAAGCTCAGGTTGTGAAGAAGTTGACACATCCACCTCAGAAATTTTTCTGCTCACTTTATAACCTATTTGAAGGAGACACTTTTTTTTAATCTGAGGGTTTACTCTCTGATTTGAAGTAGATCTCTTATGCATTACTTAAACCTGAATAGATTGAAGTTTAGGTACTTTGTTGAATGACCAATAATTGAGGCGAAAAATAAAGATGGAGGTGGTTCTTGTCACAAAGAATTTACGTACCACATTTTAGTTGCGGTGTGATGGCAAAGCATGTTTCAGCTGAGAAAAGACAAGGGTTGCTGCAGATAGAGTCCTGGTTATTCATTTTAGGCAAAATGGAGTAAAGTTGCATTTGTTTTGGAATAGAATATCCACACAGAATTATTCTGGAATGGCTGTGCTGGTCAGTTTCCCCATGGAGCTAAGTCCTAAATACCGAGCTTGTGAGATTGCAAGAAATGAGAGAAATCAAATAAGAACAGGACACACATTGCTTATTGTATTGCTTATGCTGAAAAAAAATTCTAGAACTATTCCAGATTAATTTGAGGTAAAATGCCACTTCTTTTTGATTAAAAAATGAAACACATTTGAGAGAAGCCCAAAATGATGAATTTATCAAATGTGCATTGTGCTATCTAACCTCTGAAAACTCTAACAAGAATGTATTCACCTTCTTGGCTAGTCGCCTCTTGTTCCAGTGGCTTCATACAGGCAGTTTATTAATGTTTAAGTGTCCAAAACAAAAAATCCCAAATCTTATCGAAGGACTTTACCATCTGAAACTTGTGATAAGATTGATTTTTTTCTTCAAATTAACATTAAACCTTGTTCAATAATACACCATTATGGATAAGAATTAAAACCTGTAGAGTCATGGAATTCATTGAGGCTTCATGATAAAAATTTTACTTTGTCACAAAATACTACATCTGAATACGCACAAGGATGGCAAATTAGATTTGATCAGGAAATCTCACTGAATTCCAGTTGCCTTAAATCTGGAATTTGTTTTTTTTCCAAAGCATTGAGGGATCATATGGTGGAGTAAAAGTGTAGTTTTTTGCCAAAATGGAAGAAAAAGTTAAAGTAAAAGAACTTAGTGATAAAAGAACAGTATCTTACACACTTTGCCTGTTCAAGCTATTACTGCAATTTCAATCATTTTGACATTCTGAAGACTAGACTCCCTACTCTGTTTAAAATGAGGATATGCTTGAAGGACATCTTCCATGAGGGCTACTTGGCTATGAAATGTGCATCTTACTTGATCTTACAGAATCTCTATTTGTTAACATGGGCATGCAGCCCTAAATATGAGGGTTAGATTTCTAAACTCCTTCCTTTTTCAGTTTCCATGTAATGTATCTATAACAGGTTGGCAGTGTTTTCTAACATGCTACCTTTTTAGCAGGGAGGGAAAGAGCTAAAAAAGGCCAAGTAGTGCTAACACGGTGCTGCAATTATATCACTAGCCACTTATTTATGGTAGAGACAAGGAGAAGGTTGGCAAAAGAGTTTGGTTTGCACAAACTTCAAAACAAGTTTGGAAAATGTCTTGTGAAGGATAATGTTCCAAAGCAGAATATCATTAAACTTTCCAAACATGCATTTGTGCGAAATCAAACATGATGCATTTCTGACTAAAGAATAACATTTTTACATACTTTACATAAGTATTCAAAAACAGTGGTTTAGATTAGAAGTGTTCTCTTGACCATAACAGTGGTGGTATGCATGCTGCTTCCACGTGTCTTACTAGGGCATCTTCTGGTGAAACAATTTTTCCAGTTTGAGGCCTTTTCTTTTTCTGTAATATGTAGTATAAAGAGGAATTGTTACTAAACTGACAAGAATCTATGTATCCAATTTTCTGAGCTTCATCTTTGAAATTTATTTTGTTTCACTGTCTCCTTTTAAGCTGCTGGTATGTCTAATTAGAATTACTTAAATTAATTGCTATCTGGATTTGTTATAAACCACAAACTACTGGTTTTCTCCAAGAACTAACTTGCCTGGAAATATTTACCCTGTCTCTAGCGCAGAGATGCCAGATGATATATCAACTGGGAAATCAAATTGTGGTTTTTTATCTTGTGTTGGAATCACTGAAACTGGCATTCTCTGCCTCTTCCTTTTATTTGTCTTGCTGGACCTTCCAATTTTATGGAATTCTGTTGATTTTTACGGAAGTTTGTAGTGGAAAAATCTTGGCTGCTTATATTTTCTCCCCCTTCCACCAATGCTGAAAGACAGGAGGACTAAGGTCCTAGGACACAGAGGGTACCTCTTAAAGTGGAAGATAGATTTTATTTTTTTTCATGTGTGTGGCACAAACCATGGTTAGCTTTATCTAACTGTAGTTTCATACAGCTTTTTGTGGGCTCTACCATGGAGTCTTACGCAGTTTCATCCTCAACAGTGCATAGTGTTTAAACAATCAGGTGGACAAAATATTGATGCGGGTGGAGAGCATCAGAACTGTCAGCTATATATGTGACCTAGGGGACAATTTGTATTTTCGCTATAATCTGTGGTATGACATTCATTTGTAAACAAAGAACTTCACTTTTTATCTTCACTCTCCCCTTGGAAGGGGAATTTAGTACTTGCCCTTGATAATAATTGGAAACCAGAGGGATATATTTTCATTTAAAACATTTTAAATTATGCAGGCATTTAAAACTGATTTTTTTTTTTTTTTTTAAACACAGGAGTCCTTGATAGATAAACTGTTAATATAGTAAACCTGTCCATTGATTTAATGGGTCCCCTCTGAACTAGACCTATTTACCACCAGCTACAGTACTTGTACGTCATATTTAATCTAACTTAATTATGTTCTCCTGCTTTAGTTTCTTCCACCCCTCCTTGGTAAAAGGTAGATGGTACAATTTCTGTTTTATGCTGTATGTCTATGAATGGGCAAAGTGGGAAATCTATTAGCAATGCTTTTTACAGGTATGCTGTTTATTAAACATTTTGTTTATCACAAATGAACAAGAGAAACATCAATCTTCATAATTTTTCACTCAAAATACTGAAGTGTGTGCTATATTTTTCTTTTAGCATAACTGATGTGAAAACTGGTAGAGGAATGTATATTTAGCTTTTCTTCCAAAGCACAACTGATTAGAATGATGAAGAGAATATAGCCTGGTCTTCTGGGTATATGCTGGGTATAAAATGAGTCTAATTGCTCCCTTTTGTTTATCTAAATATAGAGTAAAATTGACAAACTAATACCAAGAGGAGGAGGAAATAAAAACTAAATAAAACAAAACTCCAAAAAAGTTTAGTCATTGCTCTTATTCTTTCTTCCCTAGGATATTTTTACAGTTTGACATACATTTCTTCAGAAGCACTAATGGATGTTGACATGCATTGGATAAGGTGGTGACTACTGGAAGTAATCTGTTGCTGTTCACTCCAGAGAGGCTAAATTGACTCCATTTGGAGTTTAGAGACGAAGCAGTGTGGGCATATCAAGATGACTGATCCTATGATGGATTTTTTTGATGATGCCAACCTTTTTAGCGAGACGTTGGAAGGTTTGTCGGATGATGCCTTTGTACAACCTGGGCCTGTTTCACTTGTTGATGAATTGAACTTGGGTGCAGAATTTGAGCCTTTGCACATAGACTCATTGAACCATGTGCAAGATACTCAAACTCAACAAAAGATGAGTGAATTTGAGCAGTTAAATCAGTTTGATTCACTGAAACTTCAAGTAAATCAGTCTTTCAGCAGTCCAGTTGACAGTGTTTTATCACCACACACTCAATTTAATTGCTCACCAATCCATCCACAAAACCAATCCAATGGAATGTTTCCTGATGTGGCTGATGGTAGTCCTATGTGGGGTCATCAAACTACCACAACAGTTCCAAATGAAAATGGGTCCCCTTTTCACCAAGGACATTCTCAGTCTATGCAGCAAAATAAAAGTTTTGTAGCACACCATGACTTTGCCTTATTTCAGGCCAATGAACAGCAGCATCAGTGTGCCTCACTACAGTCACAACAAAGCAGAAACAACATTGACGCAGGGCAAGACACACTGAATCAGCCGAAAAACTTTATGGAGGTTAACATATCTGCTCCACGCAGAGTCAGTGTTACCCATCCACCTCAAATTGCTAATCCATCAACTTCACAGCAGCCTCTCTCTGTTCAACAGTTTTCTCAAAATGCCAGTGCTTCAATTCATTTTTGTGGGAATCAAGAAGGAAATTTTGGTGGACAATCTCCAACTATGACTCCTTGCTCTGTTAATAATACACAGCAGTTTCCTTCTCCATATTCTTACTCTAATAACCACATTTCTCCTACCAGCATTCTACAGTCTTCTACTTCTCTTTCTACTAGCCAACAATCACATCCTTTATCTGATTATACTGGAAGTGATGCCTTTACATCTCAAACAGGGACCAAACAAGAAACCGGTGAGCACCTCTTGAATCCTAACACACCTTTGCATTCAAATAGTTTCCAAATGTTGCATTCAGCACATCCTCAGGGCAGCTTTAGTAATTCAAAACTCTCTCCTGTGAACATTAATTTTCCAGCCTCTGCGGGTTCTGCTTCTCAGATAAGCCATTTCGGTGATCCTATAGAAAGCAATGGTTTTTCATCTTTGGATGAGAACTTACTTCATCAAGTTGAGTCTCAAGCTGAACCATTTACAGGACTTGATCCAGAGGACCTCCTTCAGGAAGACCTCTTACCCCAATTTGATGATTCAGCATTTGTTCAGGATACTTCAAGCCACATATTGGAGCATGACCTAGAACACCATATTACCCCACAGCAAATAACACAGCCATCTGATACTGCTCGGACACAGTCTCAAAGTCAGACCCGTCCCTGGCATTCTTCAGTTTCTAATCGGCATCTACAAGACAGAAATCGTATAGCCTTGCAAGGACAGGTATGTAGCCCTTTTTGGGGAGGGTGTGGCTTAATTGTTGTGACTTAATTGGTCCAGTGAACTTTATCATGTTGGTAAGTATTTATTCTTTGTCCACAGGTAACTCTGCAATCTCTGATCTGTTATTGGTGATTTTTTAGTAAAGAATAAGAATTTTCTGTCCTTGAAAAGAAATTACGACCTATATCCTTAAAGAAGTCAAACCCTAAATATAAACACTTGTTGTTATGCTGAACATTTACAATTCATACTCCTATCTAAATGGATAAATAATATCTATAATTTAGCTTTCTAAAGTACTAAAATTGTTAATACAGAATTAATTTTAGAAATACTACTACAATATTCGCCTGAAACCTAAGAACCTTTATGTGTAACTGCTGCGGTCTGCATCTTATTTTTGCTGCAGTAAGAACTTGTTATTAAAGTGCACTAGGTACAAATACATTTTAAGAGGTTATATGTAGTTTAGTTTTAATAAAAAAGATTAAAGTATAGTTTTATGAGTCTGAGGGACTGTTTTTCTCATAGTATAACACAGGTTTTTACTTTACTACCTTTAGTGTAACCAGAGTTGTATATATTTCCTAATAGGTAACTTTGACTATGTTGAGTGAGTAGAAAAACAAGGACCTGTCCTGAAAGCTATAGTGCTTGTTGAATTTGAAGGAAATGGGAAAAAAAATGCTGCTTCATTGAAAGCCTGAAAATGAAGAAAAAAACTCCTTGTTTTACCTAACCTTTCAATACCAGAAATTCTAATTCTTGTGTTACTGTCTCTTGTTGCTGATAGTCTCTGTGGAGATCACAAGATGTGGATTAGATATTTTAGCCCTTAACTGAATGGGTGGCTGTGTTGAGTTTTTTTTAAAGTGATCTGTTTGTCAGGAGTATGCTTATGTTAAAAAAGTGTTTGATGAAAATCACTTCCATCTTTGATTTTGGTTAGATTTTTTGTTCTTGTGATTTCATACATCTATTAGTTCTCAAGTTATCCATTCCAGAACAGTAAACACAAAAAACCATGATAAGCAAGACATGAATTCATGGAAATCAGTGCAGTGCTGTCCTGTTTGCCAAACTTTTTAGAAAACTCCACTCTATATCTTGCAGTACCAAAGATGTGCACTCATCTCACCCCACTGAACTCAGTGGTGTGAACTTGAAAGACTGTGAGCCATTTAAACTCAGATTTGTAAGGTCAGAAGGGACCACTATGATCGAGTCTGAATTCCTGCATAACACAGGTCTACACCACGCCCACTAACTTCTTCATCAAGTCCACAAGTTTTCTTAGAGCAACTGCATACCTTTTAGAAAGCTATTGAGTCGTAGTGATGGTGAACCATCACATAACCATGTAAGTTGTTCCAAAAGTTAACTATCATCATTTTTTTTTTTTTTTTTTGGTGTGTGCTTATTTCTTGTTTGTATTTGTCTAGCATTAGGTTCAGTTTGCAACTGTTTAATCTCCATATGCCTTTCTATGTACTGTCAGAAATCTCTTCCACCTGTAGTTGCTCATAGACTATGATCAAGTCACCTCTGAACCTTCTCTTGGATATACTATAGATTGACTTTTTGACTCTCCATATAAGGTATGTTATTCAGACCTTAAATCATTCTTGTAGCTATCTTCTGAAAGCTTTCCAATTTAACTTTTTTTTTGAACATTTAACATCCTTTTTCATTCCAGTAATGGTTTCACTAATGCCATACATACAAGTGATACCACTTATACATTCAAGAATCACATTTGCTCTTTTAGCCAGAGCATTGCACTGAGAGCTTATGTTCAACTGGTTACGTACTATAATACCTTACTCTTCTCCAAGTCCTTTTAAGAATCACTGTTTTTCCAGGATACAGTCCTCCATCTTATAAGACCTACAATCTTTGGTTTTTAAACATATGAGCTTGCTTTGGCTAGATTAAAAGGTATGTTGTTCAAATGAGTCCACCTTACCAAGCAGTCCAGGTCAATCTGTGTAACTGACCTGTCCTTATCATTTACCGTTTCATCAAATTTTGTATCTTGAGCAAATTTTACCATAATATTTTATATTCAAGATGTTGACTAGTATAAGGCTGAGAACACACTGTAGTAAAAACACCCACTTTAGATGATTCGCCATTTACAGTTACTTTTTTGCAATTTTTTCAGTTAACAAATTCTTAATCCATTGACTATGTGCTGCATTGATTTTTTACATAATGTCAGAATATCATGTAGGACTAACAGAAGCGACAGAGAGTCCTGTGTCACCTTAAAGACTAACAAAAGTATTGAAGCATAAGCTTTTGTGGGCTAACACTCACTTTGTTGGATGTATCCGACGAAGTCCGTATTAGCCCATGAAAGCTTATGCTTCAATACTTTTGTTAGTCTTTAAGGTGCCACAGGACTCTTTGTTGCTTCTGCAGATCCAGACTAACATGGCTACCTCTCTGATGTAGGACTAGGTTAACATTAATACAGTTACCGTGATCAATCAAACTTGTGATCTCCTTTTTTTAAAAAAAAGTTTCTCACTTTCTATAAAACCGTGTTGATTGGCATTCAGAATACTAGCATCCTTCAATTCTTTGCTGATTATCAACATAAGAATGGCTATACTGGGTCAGACCAATAGTCAGTCTAGCCTAGTGTCCTGTCATCCAGTAGTGGCCAATGCCAGGTGCTTCATAGGGAATGAACAGAACAAGTAATCATTGAGTGGTCCATCCCCTGTTGTCCACTTCCAGCTTCTGGCAGTCAGAGGCTAGGGACGCCTAAATCATGAGGTTGTATCCCTGACCATCTTGGCTTATAGTCATTGATCTATCCTCCACAAACTTAACTAATTCTTTTTTGAACCCCATTGTAGTTTTGGCTTCCACAACATCTCCTGGCAACGAGTTCCACAAGTTGATTGTGCATTGGGTAAAGAAGTACTTCCTTATGTTCTTTTTAAGCCTGATGCCTATTAATTTCATTTGATGACCCCTGGTTCTTGTGTTACGTGAAGGAGTAAATAAAGATACTTTATTTACTTTCTCCACATTCATGATTTGTAGACCTATATTCTGTCCTCTCTCTTTTCCAAGTGAAAAGTCTGTCTCTTTAATCTCTCCTCATATGGAAGCTGTTCCATACCCTTAGTCATTTTTGTTGCTGTTCTCTGTAGCTTTTCTGGTTCTAATGTATTTTTTTTGAGATGGGATGACTAGAGCTGCATGCAGCATTCAAGCTCCGTGGTCTTATTGTGGATTGATATAGTGGCATAACTATATTTTTTTCTTTTTATTCCTTTCCTAATGGTTCCTAACCTTCTGTTAGCTTTTTTTGACTGCTGTTGCAGATAGAGCAGTTATTTTCAGAGAACTATTCACAATGACTTCAAGATCTTTCTTGAGTGGTACCAGAAGTGGGGATTATTTTTTCCAGTGTGCATGGAAAACATAATCCCCACTACTTTGCATTTATCAGCATTAAATTTCATATCCTGTTTTGCTGCTAATCACCCAGTTTCGTGAGATCCTCTGGTAACTCTTTGAAGTCTGCTTTGGACTTAACTATCTTGAATAATTTTGTATCGGCTTCCAATTTTGCCATCTTGCTGTTTACCCCTTTTTCTAGATCATTTATGAATGTGTGGGACAGCACTGATGCCAGTACAGATTCCTAAGGATGCCACTATTTACCTTTGACCATATCAGCCTTAGACATCTATATATGAAAACTTTGGTTCACATTATTAGCCACAAGCAATCTTTTTTCTCTTTAAAAAGAGAGAAAATAAATTGTGTTAAAAATTCCAAAACTGTTGTGAAATTAAATCAGAAAAGTAATGAAGTGAAAAATCCTATGCCAGTTTTAACTTGTCTGCACATAAAAATGCTGTGTGTGTACAGTCTCAGTAGTCAAGAAAATTAGCATGGCTTGACTTCGGAACATAGGAAAGAGCTGTACTTGAGCAGACCTGTGATCTGTTTAGTTCAATATTTGGTTTCCCAGTGATGATCAGTAGGTCAGAAGACTGTGTAAGTGTCCAGAACGGACAGTTATGCAGTGACATGCCCATAAGAGAAGCTTGTTTTTTAACTGCAAGGGTTTAGTGACTGATGGGTGGGGGGGTTGTCTTAGAATACTTTCAGTTCCTTACTTTGATGTGTTAAATGCATTATCTTTAACATAGGTTTTTTTTAAAAATATTTAATTATTTAACATGGAAGTGGGGGGGGAATATATTAGCTTAAGGAATGCATATATATCTCTCTTGTTACTTACTCTTTGTGGGATCTCCCACCATAAAACATTAATTTACTTCAAGATTATTAGCTTGAAACGTAAAATAAAACTACACATTAAAGTGTGGGGTTTCCATATATTTTATTTTGGTTACTGCTGTCTGTACTGCTTGGAAAGAGGGACTGCACAAGGACAGTCACAAGGCTGATTGGTGATCCTTCTTCACTACTGGGGTATTTGAGAGGGAGCAGTGTTTTAATTGGTACCAAGAAAGTTTTGTTACAGTAGTGTAGACGAGGAATCAGCAACCTTTCAGAAGTGGTGTGCCAACTCTTCATTTATTCACTCTAATTTAACGTTTCACGTGCCAGTAATACATTTTAATGTTTTTAGAGGGTCTTTTTCTATAAATCTTTAATATATAACTAAACTATTGTTGTATGTAAAGTAAATAAGATTTTTAAAATGTTTAAGAAGCCTCACTTAAAATTAAATTAAAATGCAGAGCTCCCTGGACTGATTGCCAGGACCTGGGCAGTGTGTGTGTGCCACTGAAAATCAGCTTGTGTGCCGCCTTTGGCACCCGTGTCATAGGTTGCCTACCCCTGGTGTAGACCGTATTAACTAAGCATTTTACCTTGAAATCACAACAGTATCTGACAGGTCCATAGAGTATGAAATAAACAAGTTTTATGTGGATACAATAGAGGAGAGTTGGAAAGTGAAGTCCATGCCCCTGACCTCATCCAGCCACAAGGCTCTGACCTTGGACCCTCGTTGTAAATTAGAATAACCACTGCAGCACTCTGTGCAATTGCAGTGGGTTTTGGGGCCACTGGAATTCTGTAACTACAGATTCCTTGGGTCGTCTTCTAGTTTACCCTCTTGTAGTCTCTCTGCCACCCTATCTGGGACCAACACCTCTTCATGGTATGCAGGAAGTGCACAGATTCCTGTGTGTAGTTGGCCTGTGATATCTCCCATGTAGCCCTAAAGTGCAGATTGTCATTCAGATTACCGTATTCTGGCCCTTTTTGCCATATGTGAATTTTATCCTATAAGGTTAGACACTTGTGGGGCTTCTCTGTGCCGCTAGGATTGAGAGGGATTTTGAAAATATTGATATAGTTTTTGCAATATTTGGTGTTTTTCTTAGTCTAGCTACTGCAGTCCTGTGATTTATGTGAGAATCTCTAATTTTGTTTTTAAAACAAGTTTCTAGTCCTCTCAGTTGAGAAGAAAATTTTGAAAATATTGTGAGTGTACCCTACAGGCTCAAAAACAAAAAGGAAAATTAAAAAGCTGCCAACATTTGTTGCTTTTTAACATTCTCATAGGTTTTTAATTCAGTCCCATGATTTTTTGGCAGCTGAGTCATGAATTTAATAGTTTGAGGTTGGCAAAACTATATGCACTGTGTATCAACTGATATTTTTACCTTGTCACATTTGAGTCTTTGTAGAAGACCCAAGGGTTGATTTAAATGAGAATGGATGAAATACCCTCTCTTCACACAGAGGTGATTACTCCAAATTGAGTTTTGTAGTGTATGAGATGTTACAAATCTCCTCCCCTTCTCCTACCCCACTGGTTTATAGTCTATCAAGGGGACCCCTCTTAGGCTACTGGCTCCTTCTCACCTCGCTTTGGCAGAGTCTCATATTTGTCTCCCTCCTGATCAGGCTATTTCCAGGTTGCACTGCTCCCTGGTGATGCTGTGAACTCCCCAGAAAAGTCAGTCAGTCAAAGAAGTTCTACTTCACTTTCCCCCCTTCAACAATGGCGCACAGTGCTATTGCCAACAGTTATAAGTTACCCCACAACACTTCCTATGCAAGCCTATTTATTCTTAATGTAAAAGCATTACAAAAAAACCCATTAACAATAATAAAAGAACTTTTATGGCTGCTAATACATATTACCAGAGATCACTCCCATTTTCTTCAACATGTGCTCTGACATTTGTCAGTCCTTCCAACCTTTCCCTAAGGATTGAGACCCTCTGTCAACTAGAAGTGCTGACCATTTGCTGGGGATCCGACTAAAAAGCCCCAATCCTGTTTAAAGCCAGGCTATTTTATCTAAAATCCTTTCTTTGGATTCTTAAGGGACCAACAGACTGATTAGGTCTTTCAGCTGTCCTGTTGTAACAGAGGATCAGCAGACAAAAGGTCCCCTCCCAGGGCAAAGCTTCAAAGGCTGAGCCCATTCGGCTTGCAGTTCCCTCCTCCCTAGTACTTCCGGTGAATTCTACTTTACACACATTGTTTCAAATATCAGTTGTTGGCTATATTCAATCTAGTCCTTTGAAGTTCACATTATTTCCCAGTGATTGCATTAATCCTTGTTGCTCCTAATGAATCATAGAAGATTAGGGTTGGAAGAGACCTCGGGAGGTATCTAGTCCAACCCCCTGGTCAAAGCAGGACCAATACCAACTAAATCATCCCAGCCAGTGCTTTATCAAGATGGGCCTTAAAAATCTCTAAGGATGGAAGATTCCGCCACCTTCCTAGGTAACCTGTTCCAGTGCTTCACCACCCTCCTAGTGAAATAGTGTTTCCTAATATCCAACCTAGACCTCTCCCACTGCAACTTGAGACCATTGCTTCTTGTTCTGTTATCCGCCACCACTGAAAACAGCCGAGCTCTATCCTCTTTGGATCCCCCCCCCCTTCAAGTAGTTGAAGGCTGCTATCAAGAAGGATGTGAAAAAAATGGAAAGATTCCAGCGGTGGGCAATAAAAACGATTAGGGGGCTGGAGCACATGACTTATGAGGAGAGGCTGAGGGAACTGGGATTGTTTAGTCTGCAGAAGAGAAGAATAAGAGGGGATTTGATAGCTGCTTTTAACTATTTGAAAGAGCGTTCCAAAGAGGATGGAGCTAGACTGTTCTCAGTGGTACCAGATGACAGAACAAGAAGTATTGGTCTCAAGTTGCAGTGGGGGAGGTTTAGGTTGGATATTAGGAAAAACTTTTTCACTAAGAGAGGGATGAAGCACTGGAATGGGTTTCCTAGGAAAGAGGTGGAATCTCTTTCCTTAGAGGTTTTTAAGGTCAGGCTTTACAAAGCCCTGACTGGGATGATTTAGTTGGGGATTGGTCCTGCTTTGAGCAGGGGGTTGGATTAGATGACCTCCTGAGGCCCCTTCCACCCCTGATATTCTATGATTCTACATCCCCTTCCTTACTCTTCTCTTCTGCAGAGTAAACAAGCCCAGTTCTCTCAGCCTCTCCTCATAAGTTGTGTGTCCTAGCCTCATGATCTTTTTTGTTGATCTCCGCTCTACTCTCCAATTTGTCCACATCCTTTCTGTGGTGAGGGGGCCCAAAACTGGATGCAGTACTCCAGATGAGATTGATCTATCAGGGATTGATTTATCGTGTCTCGTCTAGATGCGATAAATTGATCCCCGAGCGCTCCTCCCCGTCGACTCCGGAACTCCACTGCTGCAAGAGACGGAAGCAGAGTTGACGGGAGAGCGGCAGCAGTCAACTCAGTGCAGTGAGGATGCTGAGGTAAGTTGACCTAAGATGCATTGACTTCAGCTATGCTAGTTGCATAGCTAAAGTTGCATATCTTAGGTTAACCCCCCTCCCCCGCACCCCAAGTGTAGACCTAGCCTAAAGGTATTAAACTTTAATTCAGTAAGATTTAACTTAATTTCATAAGGTTTACCCAGAAGAGTGCAGAATACTAACATATCTATCATGAAGAAACTGGCATGGTTACTGCTCCTGGTGTACTGTTCTATTAATAGAGGAATTCAGTTGCCAGGGCTGGGTCTTTAATGCTGCAAAAGCATGAAACCTCTTTTTTTTTTAAAAAAATAAAAATGAAACATTTTCCAGAGCTGCAATACCATCTGGTAAGCCTAGTATGTAAACAAGACAAGTAATATAAATGATTATACTAATTTTAAGTGGATATTTAATTTAGAGGGTCTGGCAGGTGGAAAATAAGTGAGAAATCTCTTCTCTAATTGTTAAACTTTAGATATTTCGAAATTGAAGAAACCAATATCACATATATGCCTGTATAAACATAAAAGTTAGAAGACATATGGCTAGATGTACAGTAACTATTATTTTGCCTTTTTAGATCGCTCTTACTGATGCACTGTTGTGGTAGTGGCTTTTATTTTTTTTTTAATAGACTCTTTAATTTGAGGCAACAAGCCAAACAGTGTCCATGAGGAAAACGAGAAATTGTTTTTTATGTCAGGGAAAAAATATTTTACAAAATTGTCCTTCGCTCTACTTACCATTTCTATTTGTGACATGACATTAAAAAATGAAAGTATTTTTGGTGCAGCACAGTTCATCTTTGTTTTTATGTTTGCTACTTTTTATTATTTCATCCTCTGCTTATGTTTGCATTTCTTTCACTGCAACATTCTTTTTTAAAAAAATCTCGCTGTTCATAAGTGTTGTTATAGATCTGGTACACACTGTATGTGCACATTTCTAGGGTTCGTAGTGGTTTGATCAGCTAAGATGAAATATAGGTGTTTTCTTAAGATTTTGATCATTTTTAGTGACATACTAGTTCTGTGGTCATGGGAGACAGCACATAGTGGCTGGTTTTGTCACTTCCCTCAGTTCAGTCTTAGCAAAAAGCCTCTCTAATCTGGAGATGCATGGAATGGCAGTCAGTGGTGAAATATGATCCTAGTTATTACTCTGCATACTGTACTGCAAAGGAAGCAGAGCTCTGAGCTCCCTGCCAGGAAAATGAGTAACAGAAACCAGAGTTGTTAACAGTAGCTTTCAGGCTATTGGCTTCCAGTGTGCATACTTAAGGTGAAGAGTGAACAGGAAGTGGATTCCAGGAAAAGTAGGGGTGAAATTGCGAGAAATTCATGGATTAGTCCAGTATGTGAGGAGCATGTAGGATCCAAGCTAAAGTGAACAGTAGGTCTAATGAAATTCTTCCTGCTGCTAAGACTTATTACTGTTGTATGCTTCAGACTCTTTTAAGAATATTCCAATCTTTGAATGAAACATCAGTTAAAATACATTATTTTGAAACTGACCTAATTAGAGTGAAGGCTTTGAGGCCTACCAAACATTTAGGTCATTTTAATTAGGAGAACAAGGTACTTTAACTCACATATACTTTGTCAGCCTTTCCTGGAACTTTGGGAGGAGGCTAGCAAAACAAAATATTATGAAAATATTTTTACACAATATACAGTGATGTGCAATCTGAACATAGATGCATAATACTGATTCTGATTTCTTTTTAACAGGGCAGGCTTTTGTTTTCTTCAAAAATAAACTGGTTATTTAATATTTATTGAAAAAGAGCCACAGCGCATATTGTGACAGAAAGCTAACCATTGACAGTTCTTCTTAAATAAATTTTTAATAAAATCTTCCTTATTGAATGATGAATTAAATTTATGAAAATACTTATGGTTTTGTGTTGTCAGATATTACAATACACTATATTAAAACTAATAGATTGCAGTTGAAATTCCCAGGGTTTAATTCTTTATTTATAGTTTTGTAGAATGTATTGTCCAAGAGAAGCTTGTTTTATGAGTTTCATTTGCAAAATAATGAAGTAAGAGTGGGCTGTATCCAGTGTCTTGATATCCTGCTCTCAGAAGACCATTTCTGTTTGGAATTGGAGTAAATTTGGTTAGAGGGTTTGTGTTGTGCCCTCCTTATATATTACTTAAATAAGTTATGATGGAATGGCCCAATGTGTTGGGTTTTTTTTCCAAACACTTTTTTCCATGGTGAGTGAATATGCTAACTTTGAATATTGAGAAACTACCAGTGATTATTTTCACCAGTTTTAATAGTTTTGTGAAGGTGGGTGTAAAAATAACATGTTAGACTGATTTTTTTTAATAAAGCATTTTATTAACTGTGGCTATTAAATGAAGCCTGTAATTTAGGGGGGGGAAAACTCATTAAGTAGGTATAGGTTTGGATTCAGCTTTTCAAATTAGGGAAAATAGAGGAACTTAATGTGGTTTATCATTTGAAAATTCTCATTTCAAATGAAATATGTTCACAGCGGTGTTATTTGTGTATCTTTTATTTCATTGGTTTTTAAAATATGCTATGGTCCTAAACTTAGTTATGTGCAGTTTTAAAGCTGATATAATCTAGAATGTTTTGTGGTTATTATATGTTTTCTGTAGGAGCTGTAATTTGATTGCAGCAAGAACAATTCAATATTATCTTTAACCACAAATTTTGTAATCTTCAATTGTGCATATTTTATTATAGATCAATACAATAAGAAAATACAAAGTGATATTGATTGATTGTGGGCACATTGCTTGAAGTGCTTTAGCTGAGTTTGTGCAAATTTTGTTGAATTCTCCCAGTGCATTACTTTTGTGATGTTTTGGTTCATAAGATTATTGTAAGAAGTTCAGCCTGACAACTGGGAATGAATTTGTGGCATTTTAGTCTATTAGTGCAAGACATCATCTTAGAATTTGAGAACATTTATATCTTAAAAACTTAAACTATAAGGCTCAAAACTTCATTTTCATAATTTTAAATATACCTGCGAAGGTGTTGCAAGATATTAAACATTGTGATTACCACAGCATACCTTAATAACAAAGAACATTAAATCCTCTAGGATGTTTTGGTTTGTTATATCCTTTTTCTTAACTTTGAGAATATTTTTTTACACAAATGGAATTTTACTATGGATTTTAAAACTTACTCACTGTAGTCTGAGATACTGGAAATGTATGAGGAATTGTATGCTTTTTATCTTTTAGGGAAAGCTTTTTTTACAAAAACATATTAGAATTTGATAATAGAACTTTTAGTTTTGATTTAGATAATTTTCCATTTCATCATCTTAGGACCTCAGATTGCTTAACATTTATAAATCTGTTTTGATGGTCTTGTTGATTTTTATTAACTAACAAAACAGAAAATGTTTTAATCTATTTAGATTTCATATTAATTTTTAAGCATTGTCAGTCTAAAGAAAAGTAGGCTTGCACTATTGTAACTGTTCAACATAAAAATAAATGTAGGTATACTGTAACATTCGGATTTTTTCAGTGAGCATTTTATGGCCATTGCACACTTAATTTTATTTTTGTAAGCATTTTTATGGAAGTATGCTGCCACCACTATTGTAATTAGTCCATTAACATGTATTAAAGGAGGGAAATACAGATGGAGGAGCAAAAAAATCAGTAATATTTATACGCATGGATGAAATAGGATAAAGTGGTGGTAGTTTCAACTTTTGAATTTTTCTTTTCTGGCTAAAAGTCAGATACTCTAACTTTACTGTTGTAATTAATATAATTATAATACAATTAAAAATTCCATTGCAATTTTCAGACTGACTAGGAAATTAATGTTGTGTTGCTGGTGAGGACAAGAGCTTAACAGTTCTTGCTTGCTCTCTTGTTACTAAGCAACAGATGACACTGAGTTTGTAAAATGAATTTGTCATGCCTTTCTTGAAAAAAGTGAATGAAATTCCCAGCTTTGTAGACACTGCTTTTGGTGAGGTACATTAGTGCATGCATATATATGTTTGCATGTAAATGTGTGTGTGTAAATTTATTTTCATATATATATAGAGAGAGAGAGAGAGAGAGAGTGTTAATATCAGAGAGTGACATCCGTTCCACCTGCATAAAACCTATGAAATTGGGCTTTATGCAGCAGGGTTACAGAGGTGTAATCTACACACACGGCAATCCAGAGCACAAAACTTCGGTCTTGTACTGGAATAGCAGCTGTACAACCCCTTAATGTTGGTTCCTTGGAGTTTTGGGGCCAGTGGATTCAAGTAAATGTAGCCCCACCATTTGCTCTTATCCATGGTGCATATTCCTGTATGGTGGCTATTCCATTCATAGACCCCCTGCATACTACCAGTCTGTGGATGAGGAGTTCAGAACTCATTTTGTTCTTCTTAACCATAGGTGATATCCACCCTAAAGAGCTCATATAAGAGAATAATATATGGCAATGGTGTAATACCTGTGGTAGACACAGAGAGCTACTCCTTTCATGAGCACAAATAGTGAAGAGATGGCCAAGAGCAAGTGTGATCCTGGGATATAAATATAAAGGGGACTATCTAATAGGAATAGGGAGGATTATCATCTCTGTATTTGACACTGGTTGAACTATTACCTTAATTCTGTGCCCAGTTCTGGTGCCCACAATTCAAGAAGATTGTTGATAAATTACAGAGTGCTCAGAAGAGCCATGAGACCCATTAAAGGATTAGTAAACATGCCTTACAGTGATACACTCACTAGGCTATGCTCGTTGAGTCTAACAGAGAAGGTTAAGGGGTGACTTGATTATAGTCTATAAGTACCTATCTACATGGAGAAAAAACTATTTAATAATGGGCTCTTCAGCCTAAGCAGAGGGAGTTATAACACAATTTAATGTCTGGAGGCTGATGCTAGACCAATTCAGACTGGATATGAGGTGTAAATTAACAACAGTTGGGGAAATAAATCGTTAGAACAGTTTTCCATCACTGACCATTTTTAAATCAAGATTGGATTTTTTTTTAAAGATGCTCCATGAATTATTTTGGGAAAGTTCAATGGCATGTGTTATACTTGAGACCAGACTAGGTAATCACAATGGTCCCATCTGATCTTGGAATCTGTACAGTAAGTGCTGCTAAATATCCAAAATACACAAGTGAGGGGGGAAGAGTGAGACATTCTCTAATCAAAGATGTTATTTAAACACTTGAAATGTGATTCTTTCTAAGGTAATATCTGTTTAACTAAATTGTATATAGTACACTTTCAGTCCTTATCTTAATCCATCTATTCAGCCTGTACACTTTCACAGAAATATCAATAACTTGAAATCATCCTTACTGGTTTTCCTTAACCAGTATCTTTCTATAGTTTTTATGTGGAATGTAGTTACAATAGTGCAGGCCTTCTATTATTCAGTTTGAGGCTCTGATAATTTTGCAAGCATCTTAAAATTCAGAAACGTTTTGAAATCATAAAATGCCTCGGGGGGAAAAAAAAAGAAAAATACTGAAGACAACTAGAATCTTTGGGGTATAGTGTGTTTCATGTGTCCCTAATTCATGTTATATTTGTGTAGTTTTCAGTCTGCTAGCATTTTGTATGGAAAATGTTGTTTATTGTTCTGCATTGTTCATCAGGGAAGTGGCAAAGACAGTTGGAGTTGTAATATCTTTCTATGAGGATGATTCTTATATCATCTGCTTTAATGTTGGATTTATGCAATTGGCACTGTATTACTGTTGCAACTTATCCATCTCTGGATAGAATTAAGATGTTTGAATCATTCCTTTATTACTTTTGTTCTATTTTAACTGACAGTAATGGTTGCTTGTAATCATTATCTAAGTCCCTTTGAAATTGTTCTGATTGTCAAACATGATTAGGTTATTCTATTTTGATTTTGCAAATTTGTGTATTTTTTCCTCAAAATATTTTCTGGTTTAAGTTTATTTTGACTAACTCCTTTTTCTGGGATAATTGCAGGGTCTCTTAGATGTATTTAGAATTCATGTGATGACTATTATGCCAAATACAATAGTGAAACAAATTCAAGAATTAATTAGCAGATGGCAGGCATGGAAGGAGTCTTCTGTCAAGACATGTTTGCAGAGTTATCACATATGCCAGTGAGATTAGACCAATTGCCCAAAAAGAATAATTTGGAAAATAGTCTTAAATTGTTGTTGCAGAAGATTGCCACAAAGGTACAACTGAATGTATAAATATTATTAGATGCAACAGATGTCTGGCTAACAACATTCAGAAAACTGTCAAGTAATTCAGTTATCTGAAAAGTGTTAACCTAGTGATAAAATCATTTTCTAATTATGCAAGTTCAGTAGCTGGAAGATGAGCTGTCTAGCTAGAGAGGAAACAAAGGGCTTGGCTACGCTGACATTTTGTAGTGCTCTAACTTGATGGCTCTGGGGTGTGAAAAATCACCCCCTGAGTGCAGCAAGTCTGAGCACTTCAAAGTGCTTGTGCGGACGGCTCTGAGCGCTGGGAACCGGGCTCCAAGTGCTCTGAGCTAACCCCCTCATGGAAGTGGATTACTAGGAGTGCTGGGAGAGCTCTCTTCCAGCCTTCCCACGTGACCACACTCACACTTCAGAGCGCTGCCGCAGGAGCGTTCCTGTAACAATGCTTTGAAATTTCAAGTGTAGCTAAGCCCAAAGTCAAGCGCATCTTGGATTTTTATCTAAATGGAGCAACCCATTGATTATGGTGTCCTTTTGACCCATCTCTATGTCAGTCCACTCTGGACTGAAGGACAGAAGTAGGATGAGTAGAAATCTGAATCAAATGCCCACTGAACTATTTTCTGCAACATTACTTCTGAGACTTCAAGTCTATAGGGAGCTTCCACTTAACTTCTCCTTTCCTCTCCATTGCTCCTCCTTCCTCCTCCTGCGCGCCCCCCCCCCAAAAAAAAACTTGGGAGAGAAGTATGTCCTCTATTTTTAAAAATGTGGAATTTTCGTTTCCTTTTACACATTCAACTGTTCCAACTCTCAGGTGTGAATTATTCACTCCTGAGCAAGTTACTAATTTAAAAGTCTGATACTTCAAGACATGCAAGAAGGCTAGAAACCAGAGCTTTGTATTAGGGGAAAAAAGGAGATTCTGAATCTCTTACAGTATTTGATTCTTACTCTGAAAGTTTCTGGGATATGATTTAAAAATCAGATGAATTAAATACTGAAAATCTATATGAGGGTACTTACAGGCTTCTAAAGTATACTTGTTACAATTTTTCTTTCCCTGTGAAGTTTATAGTTTGACTCACGATAGCTAAGACACATTCCCTTTCAGTTGGAGGGATATGAAAAATACCAACATTTCAAACTCTAAAATTTCTCTATTTATAAAAATAATCTGTGGCATATTCATAATTAAATGGCTCTATGGCAGTGGTTCCCAAATTTTAACAACCTGTGAACCCCTTTCACTAAAATGCTAAGTCTCGGGAACCCCCTCCTAAAAATGAATATTTCCAGGGATTTTCTCCTTTACCTGAGTATAAATTAAAAAAGCAGTGATCTTGGAAATATAAAATTTGTTTTATGACATGCCTATTACACACTATTTATTATTATTTATCATTGCAGTATTTTTATTACATTTATGAAAACGGCAACACTCTTCCAAGATCTCACTTTTGTACCTTGTATCACTTTAATTAGCCTGTTATAAGACAAGGCTCCTGTGTTTCATCAAGGAGTATCAGATGTGAAAAAGTTCCTCCTACTCAAGCATTCAGGTCTTGAGCAGTCCAGGAAAACAATACATGTTCCAACAAAACTTAAACTTGCTCTTTAATAATTTTAAAAACAATACTAGGTGTTGGTCTCTGTCTGAGGGGTTGGAGCAAACACCTACAAGATCTCCACCAAGCTTTCTCAAAACTACAATACCCACACGAGGAAATAAGGACACAGATCAACAGAGCCAGACGTGTACCCAGAAGCCTGCTGCTGCAACACAAGCCCAAGAAAGAAAACAACAGACCACCACTGGCCATCACCTACAGTCCTCAGTTAAAGCCTCTGCAACGCATCCTCAGTGATGTACAACCCATCCTGGACAACAATCCCTCACTTTCACAGGCCTTGGGAGGCAGGCCAGTCCTGGCCTACAGACAACCTGCCAACCTCAAGCATATTCTCACCAGCAACAGCACACCGCGCCATAATAACTCTAACTCAGGAACCAATCCATGCAACAAACCTCGATGCCAACTCTGCCCACACATCTACACCAGCAACACCATCACAGGACCAAACCAGATCAGCCACACCATCACTGGTTCATTCACCTGCACATCTACCAATGTAATATACGCCATTATGTGCCAGCAATGTCCCTCTGCTATGTACATAGGCCAAACTGGACAGTCTCTACGAAAAAGGATAAATGGACACAAATCAGATATCAGGAATGGCAATATTCAAAAACCTGTAGGAGAGCACTTCAACCTCACCGGACACACCATAAAAGATTTAAAGGTCAGCATTTTGCAGCAAAAAAACTTCAAGACCAGACTGCAAGGAGAGACTGCAGAGCTGCAATTCATTTGCAAATTTGATACAATCAATCAAGGATTGAACAAAGATTACGAGTGGCTAGCTAACTACAAAAGCAGCTTCTCTTCTCTCGCTATTCACACCTTCAGTTCAGCTGCTAGAGGAACACCTCACCCTCCCTGATTAGAGATAACAAGCTGGTTCAGCTTCATTGGACTAATCCTGTTATCTCCCACCTGGTTCTTGCCTGTCTATCTATACTTGCCCCTGGATACTTCCACTGCATGCATCCGACGAAGTGGGTATTAGCCCACGAAAGCTTATGCTCTAAAATTTTAATTAGTCTTTAAGGTGCCACAGGACTCTCTGTCACTTCTGTAACATTTTGCAAAACCCAGTTTGGGAACCACTGCTCTATGGTGTAGTTCATTTTGCAGTTGTATTTGATAACCTGCATGCATCATTGTTTCACTATGTGAGCGTAAGGTGGCCATTCCAAGCTCATGTCAATGAAATTATACCATATACACAGCTATATGTGTGGAGATAATTAACTACAAAATTACACTCATCACAAAATCTCTCGTTTTTTAAACAAGATAACTCATGGTTTTCTGTGCTTCAAGTCTTGACTCAACTCTAAGTGGTTTTACAAGAGATTGAGGCAAAAGAAGATAATTTTAGGATATCATTGTACAAGTCTAGGGAACAAAGAAGTGACTGATATGGAGAGGAATAAATGAGTGTCTTCTTTCCAAAGCAAATGTTTTCTTGATTAAGAAGTCAGCAACTTTGTCTGAGATTGTGTAAGGAATTTAGAGGGACTATAAACAGCTACAGATTTTTTTGCCAGTTCCACGTGCCCCACTGAGTGACATTATCTAAAATTTCTGGATAGCAGATCAGCAGGCTGTCAGATTATATCCTTAGGTTCAGTACAAGTAATTTCAAAGTCTTCCTTAGTAGCACCCTGAATTCAAAGTGCTCACCACCTTTTAGTAGAAGAACAAAGTAATTGTAGAAACAATGGCCTGTTAAAATCTTGCTATGATGGGAAAGATTAGTACACTGAGAATTCAGAACTTTAATACACAGAACAGTGCCCAAGAAACTTCAAAGAAGGGCAGCTTATGTTCAAGTTTTCAAGTGGAATTTGATTTGATTGCTCTTATTCCTAGAGGAGTGCTTCTCAAACTGGGGGTTGGGACCCCAAAGTGGTTAATGGCCTCATTTTAATGGGGTTGCCAAGGCTGCCGCTAGACTTGCAAGGGCCTGAGACCTAAGTCTGAACTTCACTGCCCAGGGCTGAAGCTTGAAGTCTTCAGCCCTGGGTGGTGGGACTCAGGTTACAGGCCCCTCACATAGGGCTGAAGCCTTGGGCTCCCTCCCCACCCCACCTCACCCCACAGGCTGCTAGGGCTTGTGCTGGGGCTTTGGCTCCCGGCCAAAGCTCCCGGGGCAGTGGGGCTCCCGGGGCAGTGGGGCTTGGAGACTGGACTCAGGCTTCGTTCCCTGTTCATGGGGTTGTGTAGTAATTTTTGTTGTCAGAAGGGGGTTGAGGTGTAATGAAGTTTGAGAACCCCGGTCCTAAAGAATGATGATGTGTTGTTAGATCATTACCATGATTGAGAATGCTGATGCTAGGTCTCTGAAAAATGAATCCAGGAATGTAACTTAGATGTTTCTTAGAAACAACTGACACATGCTTTGAATCCTTGGAAGTTGTTGGCATTCTTTCTACTTTAAAAGAAAATAATCAATTTCTAATACAAACAGTGGCAGCTGTTGACTTTTGACTTTGCATTTGTTTGTGGTATTTCCCTTTTATGTTCTGTAGATTGAAATGCCAGTCTTCAAAATATCTCAGTAGTCAAGACCTTTTTTCACCAGACAACCTACATTAGTAGTGACAAGAGCCTCTACATGTAGTTGTTGGGGTGAACATATTCTATAGCTAGAATATGGTTATTGAAACAAACCTGAAATGATTTTGTACATAAGTACTCTTTTACTGGAGAAGTAGTACATTATCTTTGAATTTGAACATTGTTTCTATGCTTGTGTGTTCAGAATATCATGTTGTAAAACAGGGAATACTACAATTTTCAAAAAACTTTAGGAACTGCCTTAGAAAATGGCACTGGTTGTTTCAGGCAATGGAATATCTTTATAATGCAAATATTCAGAATAAAGATTATTCAAGTTATTGTAAGTAATCTCACTTAAAAAAAAAACAAAAAAAACTATCATGCTTTCCATGACTTACTCCATACTCTTTGACTTAGATTGTCACTGCTCTGAAAGGGATAAGAAAATAGTTCTGAAAGAGATTTTGGACCTTCTTAGGAGTTGGATTCCGTTTTCTTCACTGGATTGTGGAAGCTACACTGCTGTGGATCGAGCATTGCTCTGTCAACTTGCTGTGGAAATTCTATTAAATCACTGAAGTAGGTGGTGAAGTGTAACCTTAGTTCTTTTGAGCCTTGAAAGCAGCTGCCAGCTGCTGCAGCTAAAAGATACCTGCTGTCAAAGAGGAGGCAGGTAAACTAAGGTAGAGGAATGCAAAAATAATCATTATAATTATGTTAAACTGGATGAAGGTAAAGGAGAAAGGGCTACGCTGCCAGGAAGGAAGGACTTTAAAGAGCTGAACCCAAGACAATTGGCTGAATATAATCATATCTTTTTCAGGTTGTTGCTTCCCAGTTAGGCCCATGCTTTAAGAATTGTGCATACTTTCCTACTTGCAAAATACCCAGTGTAGGCTTGCAATTCAGTATTATCGTATGCAGTAATATAGGCAAACACATTGTTGGTGTGTGCTACCCCTTTACACAATGTTTGTGCATAGTTTTCGGTATGTGCACATATGTGAAACTCATTCTTGTGAGAATGTTTGTGTTTCTAAATATTTAGGCCATCAGTTTCACCCAAATACTTTTTCCTGACTGAAGCATAGATCTGAATGCCTTGAGGTTGGAGATAAGGAATTCTCAGAGTTTCTTTATCACTTGCTCCTGACAGAGCCTGGGTCTGCTGACCTTCAGGGCACTGTGAAGGATTGTGGAGGGAAAGAAAATTCAATGGCCGCAGTCCAGGATGGACTAGGCTCAGAGGCCCTCCTCCTCCTGGAGGCCTCAGGATCCTGTTGCATGCAACAGGAAAGGAGCAATGGAGCTATGTCCTCCAAGGAGCCTAGACAGGCTGTGAAGGGCTAACAAATCAGAGAGGGTGCAGGAAGAAGTCAGTCAGGGCCCAGTAGGGTCCTATGAAAAGAAGCTGCAGTGCCAGTGACAGGCAGTTTCTTGCTGGAGCCACAGGAGTAGAGCTGGTGCTCCTGGCTGGCCAAAGGGATCTGCAGCACCACAGACAGCTCCATGTTGGATAGTACAGGAGAGTGAGGAGAGAGCTGCTTGCTGGCTGCTGGGTGAAGCATGGGTGCAGGTTGGGGCTACAGGGAAATGGCCCAGGGAACTGAAAATGGTTTGGTTAACTGACATGACGGTATGTGGTTGCTATTCTTAGGGTCCCTGGGCTGGGACCTGGAGTTGTGGGCAGGTCTGGGTCTCCTCCCATAGGCCACGCAGAAGTTGGCCTACAGTTGGACAGCAATAAACCCCCAAAAGGGATCTGAACCACTGAGTGGCTCAGCCAGAGAGGATGAAACCATTGCCTCCCGGGAGGAAGCTGGGGGTATGGCCCAATACCACAGTTGGGATTGTTTAAAGACTTTAGACACACCTGACCAGAAGGGGGCACTCGCTAGTGGTGCGTGCCACCCCGTTATACAATGTTTCTAGTGTTGATAGGCCATGGGATACCAGATCGTAGGTTTATCATTCTTATTACAGTGTATGTTCTGCATTTCAGTTCTGGGATGCTTTTAGAAGGAACCAATGGAGTGAAAGATTTATATTCTTCTCATGCAAACGGCTTGCACACTCAGAGACCATTTAGAACATTACTCTCTACTTCTGGTGGGTTATCCCAGGTAGGGGATGCTAAAATTACATTCTTTGAGTTCTGGGTCCCTATGGGTATTCACTTTGTGGATACTCCTGTGTTCTGTGTGTCCAGGGACAGCAAATTTTTCAATTGCAGTGTCTGTTGCTTCCAAGCCTACATCCTGCACTGCCTCGTGCTTTCAGCCAAGTAGTAGTGTGGGCCAGTCACTCTTCCTGTTGCTTACTGCTGTTTGTGGTCTGAGTAGATGCCCTTCTGAGTCTGTAACTTTATAGCTCTACTTATTCTACCTGTAAAATTTTGTAAATAGTTCATTATTTTAGTAGTTAATATATAGCTTATAGTTAGTGGGGATCAAGAGGTTTCCTCAGCATTTGGGGCACTTAGTATGCTCAAGGCCCAGTGCTTCAAGGCCTGCTTGGTGGGGCTTTTGATAGATGACCCACACAAGAGCTGCCTTCATTGCCTCAGGAAATTACATATTCTATTGAAGTGTTGAGTTTTGCCCCTACTTTCGTCATCCCTAGGCAGTCATGGGAGGACAGATTCCATAGGTACCTGACGGAGGGCTCTATGGGACCCTGGTCTGATCTGGAAACCTCCTGCTTTTTTTGGATCAGCTGGAGCCTTTGGGCAGTGCTCTTCCAACACAGGCACCTTTGAGCTCGGGACCCTAAGAACCAAGGATTCCACGAAACAAAAACACAAAGAGATGGTGAAACCGTCAGAGAGAGAGAGAGATTTGTAAAAAGAGACAACAGCCACTTCTTACATCTCCAAAGAAAAGGACTGCCTTACCAACTCCCTTGGTACTGGATGAGACTCCATGCCCTGGAGCAGGTGCTGCTATAGCTCATAGAGAACTTGGACTGATGAAGATGATACGGGGAGATTCCAGTGCTCTGAAAATGTCCTGTAAAGAGACAGGAAGATGTGTTCACCTTCCCCATTGGTGTTACAAGCCTGCACCAGCAGACTATGCTGAAGATTCCTGTTAGCTCTCCTTGAGCCAGACCTCATTACACCATTCTCAGGAACCGGATGATCTACGCTGCTCCAGAGTCAATGATCCTGTCAGGCCAGGTTCTAGCGAAACATCACTATGCCATCTGGATATCTTTCACCAGTATTGACCACTAGCTAGAATGTGAATGCACCAGGATCATTGGAATGCTATTTGCCAAGGCACACTTTTGGCCATATTACCTCAAGACACACCATACTGATGTCAGGTATACCCTTGTAAAACACAGATGAGAAGGAATATAATTTATGTGCCTATTTTTACCACCCTATTTCATAAGATTCATTTCATGGGAGTGGGATTCTAATGTAGATTTCCTTTCCCTCTCTGGAACTAAGTCAACTAGCCAATCATTTCCCTACAAATTCAGTAAATCATACTTAGTTTTCTACTGTGAAATCTTGTCTACTCTAGGGAACTTTTATATGTTGGCAACACATGCAGCTTACTGGTGTTGAAAATGGGCTAACTACAAATGTGGACAGGCTTAAACTAAACTTAGAAAAGTTTCAGAAGCCATAGTTAAACCTTGCTTATAGCAGGCAGAGGCATATATGTCCATGTACTTTTTGTTCTGCCTGAAACCAAATTGGCAAACTACTGCTGTCTCGTTAGCTGTTCTGTCATCTTGCCACCTGTTGGTAGCAATACCTGTTGACCCATAGAACTCCATAGCCAATATGATGAAAGTACCTTTGCTCCCACTGGCTCTGGTCTTGCTTCTTATGTTATCAGCCTGATGCAATCCTGACTGCATTAGTAGTGCAGCATGGAGATTAATTTATGCTGAGCCCTTCTCCCTTTGGCTTCCAAGACATGCCTCCCAAACACATTTCTGTTGATCCCTCCCCTGAATCCACTTTGAGCCCCTTGCCATACTTCCTTTGATACCTGTTGTTGTTCCTGAAATCCTTGGATGCCTGTTCCTTCCATGGGATTGCCCTTTGAGATGCTTATTCCAGTGAAGGGATGCAGAAGGTCTTTCTCCTTCTTCTGTTGTATTGAAATAGTCATAGAGGTTTGCCCTATCTATGAATGGAAACTGGTCTTGTAATGTTCCCCCTTTTTAAAAAAAGAAAAAAAGAAAAAAACCTTCAGGAGTTTTTGCTTGGTCGCTGTTGTCTCTGGTGGTTTTCCATTGAAAGATTTGGGATTGAGCAAGACTAAACAATTGAGCCTTTTGCATTGCATCCCCAGCTAGACAGGACAGTATGAGAACCCTCTCCTCCCTGAATGGGCCATCACTTACGTATACTATCCTCGATGATCAGTGTTTACCCCAAGTCCATAAAGCATAGGTTCAATATGTATATACATTATTCTTTAAATATTACTTGTAGATACATCTCACAATGATTGAGTCTAGACAAATTACCAGCTTTCTCTAGATATCCTTTGTTACCCTTTATAGATAAATATCTTTTAAGATGTTTTTGATGTGGCGAGTCTGATCTGAGTTGAGAGCTGTTGGAAAACTATGAGAGGGTACATTTTGCCTTGGAGTTGCTGTCTCATAGAGAACTTAAAAAACAAAACAAACAAACAAAAAAAAGAACAGATACCAGCCACTAGTGCAGGGGTGGGCAAACTTTTTGGCCATAAGGCCACACGGGGCTTCAAAATTGTGTGGAGGGCCGGGTAGGGAAGGCTCCGCCCCCTATCTAAGGCCCACCCACCTCCCGCCCCCTGACTACACCCCTCAGAACCCCAACCCCTCCTTCCTTGTCTGCTGATTGCCCCCCGCCAGAGACCCAGACCACTCTAATTGACCTCCTAGAACCCCACCTCCATCTAGCCTCCCTGCTATCTGTTCCCTTACTGCCCCCTCCTGAGACCCTCCACACCCTAACTACCATCCCTGCCCCTTCCACCTAAGCCCCTCCCAAATTGGTTTACCTGCTCAGCCGGTAGCGGGGTCCCTCGGCTCACAGCGCTCCACCCGGCTGCACGTCTTGCAGTGCTCTGCCCATCACCCCGGGCCGGGAGCGCGCGGCTTGCTGCGGTCGGCCAGGCACCCCGGCATGGGGCCCTGCGGCAAGATACGCTTGGCCTGGCGCGGGGCCCCGCGGCAAGACACGCTCGGCTTGGCCCTCACAGCGCTCACAGCCATTGGCCCCGCCCCCCTGGCCTAAGCTCGTGGGCTGAATGAAAATGGCTGGCAGGCCACATGTGGCCCACGGGCCGTAGTTTACGCACGTCTGCACTAGTGTGATCTAGGGGCAGTATCTTGATGAGGCTTGCTGCTAGCACAGCGCTGCCAGCTACTGGGAGGGAAGAGGTTTGTATCACAGTTCTGTCCTTGGACTGTACTTAGGGAGTTAATTGCTTTTGTGTTAGTGTGATATCTTGTTCAGGGTGGTGCGTTTGTCCAGTCTGAGTTGAGAGCTGTTTGTAAACAAGGGAGAGCTCTTTGCCTAGGAGATGCTGTGTCACAGAGGACTTTAAAAAAAAAAAAAAAAAAAAAATAAAAAAAAAAGTTACCAGACTACCTACCATTAGTGTGGTCTGTGAGCAGTCACTCCCTGCTAGCGCAGCACTCTAAGCTACCTGGAAGGAAGAGGTTTGTATTACAGTTCTGTCCCTGGACTGTACTTGGGGAGTTGGTTGCTTTTGTGTTGGCCTGGTGTCAAAAATGTAATTTATTTCATAACTGGTGTAAAGTCTAGTAGCTGGGGGACAGAATGTCACCTTGGCCACTTCAGAGGGCTGATGTTCACTGCCTCTTCGCTGGCAGCTGGGAGGGTGGGTCATAGAAAAGGAGGTCTTCCACCCTCAACTTCTTTTGTTTGTTCTGCCCTGTGAATAGTTACTCTCTCTGTACCTGCTGCTGCTAATGCCTTTCCCAGGCAGCTGCAGCAGTATGAAATTGTCATGATTCTTGACAATTCCATTGCTGTCCACAGAATCTTGAATATCCGCAGGGGAACTGACTAGAGCCTTGTTAATTTCACACTGCTGCTGCTTGGCAAAGCTATTAGCACCAGCAGATAACTTGGAGCTGTCTTTTTGCAGACTCAAGAAGACCGGGCTGCTTCAGTTTATATTCAGTTAAAGTTGGAAGATTGTTTTTGCAACCTTAAGAGCTAGAAAGGTATTTTTCAAATAAATCATAAGTTCTAAATACGTTCCCTTGCACATTTGCTAGAGAAATCTTTCTCTCTGACCACTGGAAAATAAAGTAGTAACATTTTAAGCCTTGGATAGAGAGAGATCACCATTTAGAGTGCCGTCATCAGCCACAAAAAGGGGAAGTAAATTTCACTTTGTCACAAAGCCTTATAAGTGTTGGATAATTTTTTCAAGTTCTGTGTATTATGTTAATTAAATTAAAAGTAGTAAAAATCTGCAATACTGAAATTGCATAAAATTAACACTAATAAGATGAATACATAAAAATTGAAGTAGTTTTCCTTTTGAGTTTGTTGTATTTATATTTTATTTTTAAATTTGATTGCAAAGTTCATGCAAACTCTTTTATTTCAGGAGCGAGGGTGAGTTTGTGGTGTTGTCACTGCCACCTCCATGGCCTCCCCTCACTCCCTGATGATATATTTCAGTATTAATCTTTTTTGGTTTTGGTGTCTGACAGAGTGATGACTCTCTCAATGAAGGTTTGTATTCTGGTTTATTGTGACTTTTATTTAGCTGAGGAGAACTGTCTGGTGTTTTCCTTCATTCTCATAATGCCTGTTCCAAAGATGTTGCCCTAGAACAGTAAAGTGTACCTCCTGTTCTCTAACTACTAAGCTTGCTGCTTGTATAGTGTTCTCTATAAGCTTGGGATTCAAGAAATACTCCCTGATAAAATACACATTGACATCATCTTCAGTAGCCAACTTGATTGGATCAGATCCTGAGATTTTTCTGAGAACTCAGTAGCAAGAATGTTGTGCCTAGATAATTAATAATAGTATATTTGGTACAGTGTTTTACCTAATTTGTAAAATATCATACCTTTATTAATGTTAAATTCATTGTAATTTGTATTACTGTATGTATTGTAACTATAATACACAAGCACTTTATAATTTTATTTAGAAACTGCAAATAATTTAGGACTCGAAGGAAGGTATTAGATTTTAATCACAAATGCACAGACATTTTATTTAAATCAAAATGGTATTGTTGACAAAAGCAGTAACTTATGTCTGAATCACTTTTATTCTCAACAGACGGGAAAGTTAATTCTGAAGTGAATAACCTATTGTGAGTTAAAGTATACTATTAATAATAGTGAAGGCCTGAGTAATGTAAACTCTTAAAAGCTCAAAGTCATTGTAGCATTATAGTGAACATTTAAATGAAAAACCCCCATGAAATGTGATTTGTCATTTATTGTTTTCATGATAAATAGTGTTTGGAAAAGTGACAGTCCCACCTGATATGAGTTTTTCATTTTTTGAAGGGGGAAGTTGATTGTGAAAAGAATAGAATTGCCAGGGGACAGGGAGTAATTATCATGTTCTATATTTTAAATAACCTTTAAAAAAAATCAGTGTACCGCCTCACCTAGTTTGGCGTAAATTAGGCTAATTGTTAGAAAGATACAAGATGCCTTAGTATGGTATTTTAATTTTGTGTGCTAAAATCAAAATGTAAAATATTCTATCTATGTTAAACAAAATTATAAATCTTTGAGTAAATAGAAACTCATTATAGCATATGTTCCATATAGCTGAAGGCTCTCCAACTCAGAGTATTCTTTTATTTCTCCATGGAGGGGAAAAAAAAGAAACAGCAGAAAGAAAAAGAATGCTTCCATTTTGTGTTCTAGTGATCTGTTCTGTATGAAATCTCTGTAGTAAAGTATTTACTCTCAATGCCTAAAATAAGGCGTAGTACATAGTCTGTTTTGCCTATCCTCTATCCTCTGGGCTAAATTTGTTACAATTTCTTGATTTTAGGCTCTATATAATATTTTGTTCTCCAGACTTATTTAAGATTTTGGTTATTTCAGATAAAGTTGACAGAAATGTAGAATTGCAGCAGTGTCTAGTATGTTACTTGGAAGTGATAGTTTGCAAGATTTTTTCTAACTATGTAAAATACAAGCTTTTCATTACTGTAGGAGGTGGAAGAGTAAGAGTTAACTAGTGTACCACATGTAGGGAAGAGCAGTCCATTGGGGGTTAAATTGCAGAGTCTAATGGAATAATAACTGGTAGCACCATCTGCTGGCCTACTTCTGCAGAAGGAGTCAGTATTTTTAACGACATCTCTAATATTCATGCTGATGCATTTTGATGCTTTGTGCATTCATTTCTTTCTGTGCTTTGTTGGAATCTGGCTATCTGCTTACAGCTGTTGAAATTCTGCTCTTTAGGGGAGATGGCAGTCTTTATCATACCTGAGTAGGATGAACAGTGGATGTATACTTCTCAAGGAAGAAATGTTGATAAATCACAATGTGTATTTGTGGAGGGTTGTGCATATCTTGGCTGCAGCTTGCTAAATAGGCCATTTAGCAATCTTCTTTCAATGCTTTTTTCTTGAGCCCAGCCTGGGGTGGTGAAAAAGCAGAGGGCAAGCCTTTGTCTGACGCCAAAAATGTCTTCAGTGAAGAGGCCAAGAGGAAGGGTAAGTGAAAGCCTGAATGAGTGGGAGGAGGAGGGGTTCTTTGGGCTAAAAGGCTAATGGGATTGAATAACCTTCCTTATTACTGGCTGCTGCTGCGGGAGTCGTGCTGCATCGCCATCTTGAGCTTGTTGCTGTTTTCTCGAGTCTTGGTTATTTGTTATAGCCTGTAGGCCTTAAGGTGGCATTTTAGTGAGCGATCCTAAATCCTCTGTCCTTCTCAGTGCTGCAGCACTGCTGTTAAGCCTTTGATGAGGCACATATAGAAAAATTATTCAGTGAAGCGCACTGGATTTGGCCTGAAAAATGTGTTTGGAAATTCCTGGTGTCTTTTCCCCATGCTGTAGTGAGAAGAATATTTACGGGTGAGAACATAACAGAAGTGTTATCTGCTATTTTTTTCTGTTTGAATAGGAAATTCTTTGCATTCCTTAAGGTTAAACAACATGCCTTCTAGTTGATTTCAAATTTGAATTTGCTAATTTGAATGTAGAATTCCTAGTTCTAGCATAAACAATTCTCTATAGATGTAGCAGTGACAAAGGGGGGAAAAAAGTGAAAGTTAACTCCTTCAAGTTAACAGTATGTAATTTTAAATAAATTAAACATAGGCTTCCTAACTACTTTACTGATATAGAAAATTACCTAATCGGTGTTTATTCTTTTTGAAAGCCTTGGTTTGTTCAAATATCTGTTCTTGTTGGTCGTAAAATGGTGCTGTTGATTTTATATTTAACTGTAGGATAATTATTCCTGTTTTGATACTAGTTTCAGAGGTATATTGATGCTATACCTTTATTAGTTTCCCCACTCTTTCAAGTTTTGTGAAGCAAATAGGTAGGGGAAATCTCTTCTAAATCCATAAAATATTTTCAGAGGCTAAGAACTGGAGCATCCAATTACAGAGGTTGGTAAAGAAGGCTGTGAGAACTTTAGAATATCTGTTTCTTGTTAATTTTTTTTTGTACATAGAAACAGTTTAAATGTAACCATTGTTATACTTTATTCTGGAACCCACGCCATAGTGGAGTAATACAGAATCATTTTCCTTGTTCATTGCATTTATATGTATTCTCTACTTTGCTGTGTAACTCAGTGAAAAATATTTGCAAATTTATTTTGAAATATATTTACTTTCTTAAAATATTTTTATTCTTCCAGCCTCCCTCCTCCAGGAAGACTGATGTTTCAGGGACATATACTAAATTGCAGAATACCCAGGTGAGGGCAATGTCTGAAAAGAAACAGAAGAAAAAAGTAGAATCGGAAAGTAAACAAGAGAAAGCTAATCGCATAATATCGGAGGCAATTGCAAAAGCAAAAGAGAGAGGGGAGAGAAACATTCCACGAGTAATGAGCCCTGAAAACTTCCCCAGTGTTTCAGCTGAAGGAAAAGAGGAAAAGAAAGGTAGAAAAGTTAAAACCAAACCAAAGGACAAGGAGAGCAAAAAAACAAAAACTGGTTCCTCATCCAAAATTAAAGACAAAACAAAAATTGGGTAAGTAGACTAGAATTTCCTTTTCACTCCTTTTAAATTGCAAACATTTGACTGGAACATAAACTGCTTATTAACCGTAGATATTCTTCTTCAGAATATCTTGAACCCATCTGTTTTTGTTTGTTGCCTTTTGGTTTGAGTTTTTAAATGTTGTTTGATGTATTATCAATGCTATTTTTTTAAATCAGTCTCAGTATTTCTTTTGAGTTGAGAGCCATGATACTATATAGGGAGAAACTGAATATCTAATTAGCATATTTGCAAATAGACATTAAGACAGATGCCTGAGAAACTGTAATGTAGACAAGAAGAGTCCATAACATAACAGAGAACTTGCGATAGCATTTCGATTATTTTTTTAATTACTGTGTATTCTGCATCGATGCAAACTTGTTCTCTCATCCCTTGAAATTTTGCAAGTTTAGCAGGGTCAAGATGTGTCAATACTTTGACGGGAAAACTTCACAAGACATTTAAGGTGGTGAAGAAAGTGTTGATAGGGCTTCGGTAGGTGGCACTCCTTCCTCTGATTTACTACTGACCAGTTCTCCATTGTGGTCTTAAAAGACAGTGTATAATTTGAGGTATTAACTTTCAGACAAAACTTAAAACAGAAGTCATGATCGTTTGTGGTTTTTGCCCCCCAAAATATGCTCTTTTTAGTAAGAATAGTCTCATTAAATCAGTGTCTTTATCTGTGCTTTAATTTGGTATTATAAATTTAGATGATAGATTTGGAAATGTCCTTTTTAGGTCATCCAGTTAATCTCCCTGAAAATGTAAAGTTAATCCCTGTTGTACATTATCTAGAATTTTGTGCTATCTAGTTCATAAAGATTCCACTTACCTTGGGAGCCTATTCCATAACATAATAAATAATTTTGAAATGAGTTATAAGATATACCTAGAAACCAAATGTAAAATATGTTCTGATGAAAGTTTTTTTTTTTTTTTAACCTAAATTTTCTTGGGCTGAATTTCTTGATGAACCACACTGAATAATTCCCTTCCTTTTTGACGCCCACTATTACCCCAGTCTTTTTCGGCATTATTGCTTTCCAGGTTTCTCCCATCTGTTTAATAACTTATGTGTTGAATCATTTTTTCAGGTTGCATGAACTCACAGCTTTTCAAGTTGAATAGCATTCTGTTGTGATATGTCCTTATTTTTAATCTCTTGGTAGCTTTTTTTAGTTCTCTTTTCACTAATATTAACAACTTCTTCCAGTTTAATATTATCAGTGAATGTCATTAGCATGCTGTTTACTCCCCCTTTTACGTCACTAATTAATGTATTTAATAAGACCTTATCTAAAACTAATCCTTGTGGTATATCAACTAGACATCTCCCCTTCTTATTGTGTATATCAAAAGAAATAAATAAGTTGTCATTACCCTTTGTTTACAGTTCTTCGGTCAGTTTTCAGGTCATGTGACTTTGTTCTATCCATGACAACATGGATTCATTTTCAAAATAAGATTTCATGACAGGTAAAATCCAAATATAAAGTAGTGTAGTACTCAAAAATATAGTACATTTAATTTGGTTATTTTGGGCCCACTTCAGAGTATATTGAAGTCACTAGAAAGACTCCCATTTACTCCAGTAAGCTTTTAGTAATCTGGCTTTTCAGAATTGAAAAGGACTTTGTCTAACTACACTTTATAGTTTAGAAACTTTCTCTTTATCATTAATGAATTTGGTAGCCACAGCATGTTTTTTAGTTTCAGTCACAAATAGTTTAATTATTTTATGGAGCTAGTTAGTTTCCTATATTATTCTGTTTAGTGTTACTGTGAGCTGTTAAAGACCTGTGTTATACTCCAGAGATGGCTGTGTTGTGTTTTACTGGTGGATGGAGTGATTTCTGTACAGTTTGCTTGTAGAGCATTTACTGATTCTTCTGAGTGAAATGAGTTACACAAATGAAATTTGCTGTTGTATAAAGAAGACTAATTCAATGTGAACAAAGTTAAAACATTCAGAATTAAAACTGAAACTGTATCCATGGCTTATCTTGTTAAAATTTCAGCCTTAATGGTGCATATTGTAATTTTGAAATTATGAACTAGTGAATTAATATGATTATAAATTTGCTTTTCTGTGTGAAGTGTGTGTTGAGCAGGGAAATAAGAATGTGCAGAACTTTCTATCAGAATGTCATGCCTGCTTTTTACACACAAGAGCCATAACACTGTGACAGTGAATTGTCAACAAGAGGCATAAAATGCATCTACAATTACTGTGTATTAAGTCCCCAATTCTGTGAAATCTGACACCCACATGCCTAATTTCAAACACATGGGTAGTTCTAGTCACTTCAGTGAGACTGTGTATATGCTTAGTATTAAGCATATATGTGTTTGCATGATCAGGACCATAAATAATAATTTTTTCACTCTTCATCTACTCAGAAATTATTTAAACATTTTCTGCTGAAAATATTCATAAAAGTGCACTACCATGCCAGAAATTTTTTAGCACAAATAAGTTTTAAAAATCTTAGCAACTGAAAATAAGGTTAGAATGGAAATTCTTGAGCAGTCTTAACAAAGATTGTTGCTGCTTCCATTTAAGTTAGTTAGTATGTGTGCGTGCGCATGCATACATATATATATGTGTATGACAAAATTTCTAACATGTTTAGTAATTGTCTGGGACACCTTCAAGGGGCCTCATGTTCAGATTGTGGTTGCTAAGTAGTTTCAGAAAATCAGCTTTAAAGTTGAACACCAAATTAACTAGTTGTTTTTTAATCTTGCCTTTATTATAGGGGAAACTGGTAGTGACTCTTATGTTCAGTTTGTCATGTCCCTCCCCCCTTTTTTTTAAATTGTGGTCTTTACTTTGAGTAGTTTCTCATATCTCTGTTGTTCCCTGCTGGCTTTTGATATTTGTCATTGGGGTAGACCTCAGGCTATACAAGTGCCATTTCTTTATCTCAGGAAGTCCATGTTGATTTTGCTGAGAGATAAATTGATAAAAATCATTGTTCTTCGAGTACTGTCCCTATGGATGCTCCACTGTAAGTGCACTTGCGTCCCTATGCTGCTGATCGGAGAATTTTGGTAGCAGTGCATGGGCAGTATAAACGAACACTATCTCCTCTTGTGTCCCTCCACAAGGCTAACTAGTGTGTGTGTGCTAATCTCCCTCAGTTCCTTCCTGACTGCCGGGAAGAGCCAGGTTGTCCTCCCTTTGCGCAGAAGCACTTGAGTTATGGAACTGGTGTGTTTTCCACAACATCCCACTATCAGCAGCCTGCCTTCCCCGCATCCAAAACTTGTTAGTGGACAGTTTCAGTTGCAAGTTCCCTCCTGACCATGAATGAGAGATAAACCTAGCAGTGCTTTACAACCTGTTCATGCATTGGGCGACACTGACTACAGGCCCGTTTGCCTGTTACCTGAACAAGAAATGCCCACGCTGCTGCTGCAGAGCAGGGATAGGACAGCACTCTCTGGATGACTCTCTTCTTCTGTGGCACAAGAACCTTCTCTGTACCTTTCCCCCATTTCTCTTTCTGTTGAAACTTTTTAAAAATAAAAAAAGAAGGCGCTCGTGTCATACTGATTGCTCTTACCTAGCTGAGACGGACCTGATTCCCTTACTTGTCACAAGTTGCGACGTGCCTGTTGATCTTCCTTCAACCCATACCTCCTATTGCAGAATGAAGGACTTGCTCTGTATCCCAACCTGGGAATACTCTGCCTCAGGACTTGGCTCCAGTGCATAGAAATTTCCTGGTTGGAGGAGGTACAGGAAGTGTGATTAAAAAGTAGAAAAGCCACTGCACACCATACTTACCTGTAAAAGTGGTTAAGATTTTAGATCTGGTTCAACTCCTGAAACATTTCCCCAACATCTGCAACTCTGCCAGGGTTCCTAGACTATGTACCGACTCTCAAAAAAGCAGGACTGTCTCTCCACTCACTCAGAGTTGAGCTATAGCAACCTTCCAGCAACAAGCAGAGGGATACTATGTGCTCTCTCACACAACCACAAAAAGATTCCTTGAGTATAGTAAATCTTTTCCCCCAACTCTGACATCCCACCCTTACATAGGCTTTTCAACGTTAGGTTTAGGTCCCAATTAGCCTCTCCCTTTGAACCAACGGCTACTTGTTCACTCTCACACCTATCAGTGAAAATGGCCTTCCTGCTGGCAATCACCTCAGCAAGGAGAAATAGCAGCTCTGGTGGCACATCTTGCGTATATAATATTCTTTCGGGACAAGGTCATACTCAGACTGCACCTCACATTCATTCCCAAGGTGACCTCTCCTTTTCACGTAGACCAACTGATTGGCATTCTGACTCTTTATCCTAGCCTCTCTGTGATAACAGGGAGGTTATACTATACATACACTAGACATTAGGAGAGCCCTGTCCTTTTACCTGGATAGGATGAAGGCTTTTAGGAAGTTTTGTAAACTTTTCCTTTCTGTGGGAGCGTTCCCGCAATAGCCCTTTGAAATTTTAAGTATAGCCGTGCCCTAAGGTTAAAGCCTGTTGATGACAGATCAGTATTGTTACAGTTACATGTATAGTATTTGCAGATTTGCATGGACAGCTATAAATATGGCATTTCCTTACTTTCAGGTGCTTAATTTTACAACCAAAATTGTGTTTTAAACATACTTTATAATATGTAATAAATACACAAAAAGTGATATGAGAGAAAAAAATGTTTGGCAAAGATCTGATGTGGCAATTTTAAACATGGGGAAATTTTGTGAATCATAATTCCCTAAATTATATGGGGGTTCATAATGGAAATCCTGATAGATCCCTTGCCAGCAGTGGAACAATTGTTACCATTATCATAACAAAAATAGTATTTAGCATATAACTAATAACACAGTTCTTAAAATATTTTCCTAAAAGCAAATAGTTATGGGACAAAAATCCTGTTTCTAATGTAATTCAAATTTTTATTAGTTGAACAGTGAGGCTGGAGAGTAAATAATAACCTCATGTTGATAGTATTATCTATTTTAACTTTCTTTTAATCATCTAAAAAAATTAAATCCTATAATTAACAAAATTTTGCCTGAAAAGTTTACCAAATCAACAAAGGGTCATTTAAGAATCAGGAGAGTTTATTAGCAAAATATACAAATTAAAAAAAAAAAAATCACATTCCTTTAAAGCTAACTCAGGCTCATACACTGTCTCATGTGAGATCTTGAGGGCAGGATTTGTCTCTTCCTGTGTGTGTTTTTGTTTTTTTGTACAGTAATGAGCGCATTATGGGCACAATTTTAAAATAAACGGAAGGATGGGATTTGCCCATGGTAGTTAGAGGAAAGTCCAGTGGGAACTGGGCATCTAATTCCTGTAAGCCCCTTTTGAAAATTCCAGCTAAAATAATAGTGATATAATTAAAAATCAAGCTTAATAGGACTACTCACTGTATTAAGTACTGTGCTCTCATGTGATATGTTTGGAGGGTAGGTGCATGGTTTGGAAAAAGAAGCCTGAAATATAATGCAAACTTTTGTTCTGTTTTTCTCACCAGGATAAAGGTTTTCCTGATATGTCCAGATCTTCCAAAAATTGGGAAAGAACGATGATATTAAATTTACATCCCAGGGAGAGAAACTTCATTAATTTAGGGGGAAGTTCAGGAGACAAAAATATGTTTTCTATGACGAGCCCCTCATCCCTCCACCCCAATCCAAGCCCACTAAATAAAGACGTACAATGTGAAGAAACCAAGAAATAAAACAGTTTATCTTTTGGGGTATAAGGGGCAGTATGCCACCTACTATGGGATGTACTGGAGATTACTCCCCTAACAAATAAATGTAAATAAACAAAAATGTAATTGACATTTTAATGTCAATAAAGGTAAATAGCAGTGGCAGGAACTGACTGCGTCACATGTCACGTAAGCCCTGGGTGTCCGAGCTTAGGTTACTGGCCTCTTGCCTGTGTCTCAAGCCCTTTGGCTTTGGCCCCTGCTGTGCAGGGTGATGGGACTTGGGTGGGCTCTGGCTTCTATACAACCCTCCAAGGTTTGTATAGTAATTATAGTAATTTCTGTAGTCTGAAGGGGGTCGTGGTGCAATGAAGTTTAGAGCTCCTGCTCCTAGACAGATTATATCCCCTTTGAAATAGGGGAATAAAGAGCCTAATCCTATACCCTCAATGAAGTCAGTGGAAGGATTCCCATTGAATTCAGTGGGCATTGAATCAGGTTCTAAATCAATTACATTGTGTGTCTAGTTAATTAGATAAATGTTACTTGAGATAAATGAGTAAGTTCCATTTGCTACTGTAATACAGGATCCACAGGAGTACATGAGAGTTTACTAATTTAGGATTACCAAAATTAATTTGGTTGATGATCTTCAAGTAAATTGTTTTGGGGGGGTTGGTTACAGAATCTAATTAATTAGCACTGAATTGACATGCATTTTGTACAGTAACAATCTGATGACTGCAAAACCATTTTCTTATTCTAGGTTTTCAGCAAGGTCTTAGATAAGGATTTAATTAAATTTTCCTTTGCTTTGACTTCACATCTATTTATTATGGGCTTCCCTGCTGATTAAATGTGGAATTCCAGTATGGAGACAATAAACATTAATGTCATTAAGTGCATTTTAAAGAATACTTGATGATAGAGTCTAGATTTCTGTCATAGGTGTAATGAATTCCATGCATCATTTGCTTAAAAAAAAAAAAACCCTGACATATAGATTTTGTAACTCCATTACAGCCATGCACTCATACATATAGTTAAACTCTGGATAGCATGAGAGGCTAATAAAAACCTCTTCAGCGATGAGGTACAGGACAAGACCATTAAGAAGTTAAATTCCCTAAGAAGTGTTGAGTTTCCTTTCATCATCCTATTGTACATGTAATTTTGTAAAGTTCTTTTTAACTGATGTCACGTCCAGTACAGTAATTATCATAAACTGCATTGTTGTATGCCCTAAAAAGAACTAATGGGGATTTTGCCATATTTATTACTAACCCTTCAAATATATAATAAATTATACAGCCACTCCTGTGTGGTCCAACCCAAATGTAAAACATTATCACCCCATAAAAGTAAAAGGAAAAAAATTATCTTTGTCACTTGGAGGTATGCCATAGATGTATTCTAACTTCACTGGTAGAATATTGCTGAATCACAGACCTTTGGCAGAAAATCTTAGGTCTTTCATTCTCTTGATGTAGTACTATATGAGTTGTTCGTTTAGGTCTTGTTTAATCTGATATATCAAAATGGGATGGGAAGAAATATATAGTCATTCTAATTCTCTAATCCAATATTTAAGGGTTTTAATCAGGGGTGGGCAAACTTTTTGGCCTGAGGGCCACATCGGGGTTGCAAAATTGTACGAAGGGCCGGTTAGGGAAAGCTGTGCCTCCCCAAACAGCCTGGCTCCTACCCCCTATCCAACCCGCTCCCACTTCCTGCCCCCTGACTGCCCCCTCAGAATCCCGGAGCCATCCTGCCCCCTGGTTCCTTGTCCTGTGACTGCCCCCTCCAGAGACTAACCACCACCACCCAAAACCCCACCCCATCTAAGCCCTCTACTCCTTGTCCCCAACCATCCCCTCCCGAAACCCCCACCCCCCACCCTAACTGTCCCCCAGGACCTCACCTCCTTCCCAAGGTCCCCTACCTCCTTCCCAAGGTCCCCTGTCTCCTGACTGCCCCAACCCCTGTCTACATCCCCGCCCCCTGAGAAACCTCTGGGATTCCCATGCCCTATCCATACTCCTCCCTGCATAATGTTAGGTTTCCATGAAATACAAAAATATAATGCTCTTATATCTAAGAGTCTACTGAAAGACAGGTGAAAAACGTGGATACAAAACAAGACTGGTTGTTAAGACTATGTAGATAAATGTGTAAAAATATTAAATCTTTTTCGACACTGCTCTGTGATGTGTGTGTTATCCTATAGGCTATTAGCCCAGTAACATACACATTTTAAATGGCCACCAAATCCCTAGTAGATGCTAAGGGATACACAGACATACACGTCTGTGCTTTTGCACCAGATCTGTCCCCTGCCTGGCTCCTCCCTTCTTGCTTGTTTGGCAGTACAGCTCCAATAGAGCTTCACTATCCAGGAGTATCCATGGCTGCGGCTTCCCAGACCACTCCAACATCCCACTGTAAAAACAAAATGAAACCCATTCGCGCTCCCAGTCTCCACATCTACCCACAGAGAGATCTTCTTGGAGTCTATATGTGATGGGGGGACAGTGTCCAGTTGTCAGTTGTCACCCATTCCACTGGAGCACGGGATTGGGAGATCAGTGTGTGAAGTGTCTCTTCCATGTGTAAATCTAAAGGGGACAGTCTGGGTTATTGAAATTGATGGGACTATTTGTGGAGCAAGTACTACTCAACATGAGGCTGGCAAAATTAGATGTTTAGACTGTTCTGTCCTCATGGATTTCCCCAGGTACTGTTACTTTCTTTACAATCCTGGATCATCTAGACTAGGATTTAAAGATGTGATGTTGGCCCATGTTATAACATATTTTAGAAGTCTAATGTGGACAAGACTGCCTTTAACATGATACAATGGTCTGGTAAAAGCCTAGAGAGGGAGTCGAGGCTTTAACTTAGTGGCTTTCAACCTTTCAAGACTACTGTACCCCTTTGTGTGATTTGTCTTGCATGCTTCCAAGTTTCACCTCACTTAAAAACTACTTGTTTACAAAATCAGACATAAAAATACAAAAGTATTACAGCACACTATTACTGAAAAATTTCTTACTGTCTCATTTTTACTATATAGTTATAAATCAATAGAATATATATATTGTACTTACATGTTATGTATAGTATATAGAGCAGTATAAACAAGTAATTGTGTGAAATTACTTGCTAGTGCTTTTTAAGTAGCTTGTTGTAAAAGTAGGTAAATATCTAGATGAGTTGATGTTCTCCTAGAAGACCTTTGTCTACCCCCAGGCATATATGTACCCCTGATTGAGATCCCACAGCTTTAACTTAATCAGTGTAGCATGTGTTATATGAATGTGCTCTGTCTCCACTATGCTTCTAAAACATGCTAGTTAACATGCCGATATCATACCTTTAAGTTCTAGTATAAACTAGGTCGGGGGTTGGCAACCTTTCCGAGCGGTGTGCCAGATCTTCATTTATTCACTTTGATTTAAGGTTTCGCGTGCCAGTAATACATTTCAGCGTTTTTAGAAAGTCTCTTTCTATAAGTCTATATAATACATAATTAAACTGTTGTAGTATATAAAGTACATAAGGTTTTTAAAATGTTTAAGAAGCTTCATTTAAAATTAAATTAAAATGCAGAGCCCCTGCCAGATGAGTGGCCAGGACCTGGGCAGCGTGAGTGCCGCTGAAAATCATCTCAGGTGCCACCTTTGGCACGCGTGCCATAGGTTGCCTACCCCTGGACTAGGCCATAAGTTGCAGTGAGCAAGTCAAACACTTTTCCATAAAACAGACACCAATAGGTGATCAACCAAGAAACCTGAATAAACAAATTTGGGTGATCCATGGAGGTCTGGAGGATTGAAGGGAAAGTGAAGGTGGAATACAGTGGAAAAGTCAGTTCATCATAGGACAAAAATACCTTGTTCAGCTTCTCAAGTTTGAATAGATGCTAATAAGCAACTGTTAGTATTCACAAAGGAAGAAGAAATCAGACTATTTTTGAAGAGAGAATATGAAAATCAGTGTGTTCATTTTTGAAAATTTATTCTTTGTGATACTGAAAAATAACATGTTGTTTTAGACATAAAAATTAACAGAGAGAATATATGATGGGGCAAAGGTGTGAGGAAGCCATCAGCCCATTTCTGTCTCTCAGACGTGCAAGCAATTCCCCTTCAACTTAAAATTGCCCAACATATGTTTACTGCCACTTAATTTAAGCATACATTTCAGTTTCTACTAGCAATCAGAATTGTATTGCAGAAAGAAAACTTCTTGTTAAAAGCCTTTTTTCCCTTCCAGTAAGCATACTTGCTGTGTTGGTTGGATATTAATAACTGGTAAAAAATGTTGGTCTCTTTTTGAAATGCAAATGTGCTATGTATTTTGTGAATTATTGTATTGACACTATTGGAGGTGAATTGGTAGTTCAGCATTTCAGGGTTTGTATTTTCTCTGTGGACCGTTGGAGATATAACATATTTACTATGATCAGCCTGTCTTATTTTACCCTTTTCCTAGGAAGAAACTTGAGGCTGAAGACTGCTCAGTCCTTTTGCTTAGTACTTTTTACTTTCTTCAGGTGCACATTCTGTCAGGCTGCTTTGATGTAAAATAATTGTTCTGGCTGTGAATCAAGGCCAAAGTCTTGTCTTTGGCTAGAGCCATGATGTTGGAGAAGATATTTGTATGCTAAAGCAATTTTCCCACTGTTATCATGATATGCAATTATCAAATCTATATTATGTAAAGTATATATTTAAGAACATCATTTTATCCATGATTGTTTGATTGTAATCACTCTGATTATTCCTCTGAGAATACACTTGAAGAGTAGCACTTGTCAGATTTCAAAGATAAAAAAAAATGTGTATTGTCACCCTTTCATTAAAAACAAATAATGATATTGCCCCTCTCTGCGTGACTTTAGAATTTAAACTAAGAAATAATTAGTATTTTCCTGTAGAATTATAATTTGCCCAACAGCTCTGGTCTTCAGTAGTGTTTACTGATTAAACCATTGTTGATAAACCTAGTCTTCTCTAATTATTGCTTTTGTGAAATTGCAAAAAGTCAAACTTTACAGTTTCATATTTTTTTACCATTTAATAATTTACTTGATGCTATGAATTTTCCATATTGTAGGATTTGCTTTTAAATCATGTAATGTATACCTATTGTTGTCAAACTAAAGTTTCTTGTATGAGTAAAGATATTGGAAGCTCCATGTTCTGCAGAGAAATTATTGCATCTAGAGGGTACTGTAATTTGGAGGAGATAGGTAAATATGGGGCTGAGTTGACAGGGTCCTTTTAACTCTGCACAGAGAGCTACAATTTACCATACCGATCATCAATTTACTTTTAAACATTTCAATTAAAGTATTAACACTGTTGAAGAATGCATGAGAGAGTTACCTCTGGGGAGAGATACAGATGTTTCCACTAGGCTTTTGGGGATTTAATCAATAGTAGTATCAAATGCTAACTCTTGTAAAGTTGCACCCTTGTTCTTTAGTAATAACAGAAAGTCAAGTCCTTCACTCCCACTGAAGTCAGTGGCAAAATCAGTAGAATTAGGCCTACATCTCTGCCTTTTTGTGTTTGATCTGGTGGAACTCTATGGAACTGGTAATGAAAAGAGTAGGGAAATAAAAATTATTTTGTCCTGGACAGTGTCGCAGACATTAAATACAAAATACACAATAGTACATAAACATATATACACAGTCTTAAAATTGTCCTATTTTTGTTTTGAAACAGCAGGCTTATAATCACATTGGGTAAAAAGCAGAAGAGAAAGAATGAGTCTTCAGATGAAATGTCTGATACTAAACAGACTCCACAGCAGTCATTTAAAGATGAGGACTCTCAGGTCAGTATTCATAATTTTTCTTGTTTTCCTTTTGAAGATTTTTCTGTGCCATTATAGCTTTACACTCCAAAATATAATATATTTTTTTTACATTAGTGATACTAGTGAAGGCAGAGAGGTATTTTATTGCTATTGAGAGTATACAAACTGATGTTTGACTCTGTGGTTTCTGCTCTTAAATGAGTAGAACGTGAGACCAAATGTCTGTAAACCAATGATTCAAATACTCTTCCTTGTACAAGAGATAAATTGCTCATTATGGGAAAAGAGTTAGAACTAAGCTGTGCTGAGGTGATGATTATAGTCATACTATGTCTAAATTTCAATACAAATGTGTGGAAACATTTATATAAATATAATAATTAACTTATTCTAGACTTACATTATCAGGTTATTAAAAAAATCACCATAAAATTTCTAATGATGCCGAGCATCATGCTTTATCTTAGAAATACAAAGAGAGCTTTTTACAAGAAACACAACACCAAGCTTAAGGTTGTAAGGCTGCTCTAAGGTTTATGGATATAAGGTGGAATAAAAATGATTATCATTAAAAGTTTATTAATGTTGTTCATTAGGGCTGACGGTTAATCGCAGTTAACTCATGCGATTAACTCAAATTAATTGTGTTTAAAAAAATTAATCCCAGTTATAATTACACTGTTAAACAATAGAATCCCAATTGAAATTTATTAAATATTTGTGGTGGTTCTCCTACATTTTCAAATATATTGTTTAAATCACAATACAGAATACAAAGTGTACACATCACTTTATTATTTTTAAGGCAAATATTTGCACTGTAAATATAGCAAACAAAAGAAATAGTATTTTTCATTCACCTCATACAAGTACTGTATGTAATTTCTTATGTAATCAGCTTGCAAATGTAGACTTTTTTGTTGCATAACTGCATTCAAAAACAAAACAATGTAAAACTTTACAGCCTACAAGTCCATTCAGGCCTACTTCTTTTTCAGCCAATTGCTAAGACAAACAAGTTTGTTTACATTTATGGGGAATAATGCTGCCCCCTTCATATTTTCAATGTCACCTAAAAGTGAGAACAGAAGTTCTCATGACATTTCTGGCATTGCAAGGTATTAACATGCCAGTTATGCTAAACTTTTGTATGCCCCTTCTTGCTTTAACCATCATTCCAGCAGACATGCTTCCATGCTGCTGATGCTTGTTAAAAAGATAATGATTAATTAAATTTGTGACTGAAGTCCTTGGGGGAGAATTGTATGTCTCCTACTCTGTTTTACTTGCATTCTGCCATATATTTCATATTATAGCAGTCTTGGACGATGACCCAGCACATTGTTCATTTTAAGAACACTTTTGCTGCTGATTTGATGAAACATAAAGAAGGTACCAATGTGAGATTTCTAAAGATAGCTACATCACTCAACTCAAGGTTTAAGAATCTAAAGTGCTTTCCAAAATCAGAGAGGAATAAGATGTGGAGTATACTTTCAGAAGTCTTAAAAAGCAACATTCTGATGCAGAAAGTACAGAACCTGAACCACCAAAAAAGAAAATCAACCTTTTTGAATGAACATGTCTTGGTCTGTACTGCTTTGGATGTTTATCGAGCAGAACCCGTTGTCAGCATGGATACTTGTCTTCTGGGATGGTCGTTGAAGCATCAAGGGACATATGAATCTTTAGTGCATCTGGCACATAAATACCTTGCAGTGCTAGCTACAACGATGCCATGTGAATGCCTGTTCTCACTTTCAAGTCATATTGTAAACAAGAAGCAGACAGCGTTATCTCTTGCAAATATTTTTTTAAAAAAACTTTTGTCTGAGCAATTGGCTGAACAAGACGTAGGACTGAGTGAACTTTTAGGCTCTAAGGTTTTACATTGTTTTATTTTGAATGCAGTTTTTTTAAACATAATTTTACATTTGTAAATTCAACTTTCGTGATAAAGAGATTGCACTACAGCATTTTTATTAGGTGAATTGAAAAATACTACTGATGTCTTGATTTTTACAGTGCAAATATTTGTAATAAAAAACTACACTGTGCACTTTGTAGTCTGTGTTGTAATAGAAATCAATATATTTGAAAATGCTAATGTCCAAAGCTAATTAATAAATGATATTCTGTTAGTTTAATGGTATGATAAAAAAAATTATGATCATGCAATTAATCACAATTATTTTAATTACTTGATAGCCCTGTTATTTACATACCTTAGCTGGCAGGGCCTAGCAAAACTTTGGAAGGCATGCTGCAGAAGGGTATAACCACCTCCTAGCAAAAGGAAGCTAAAAATAACATAGGCTTGCATGAAATCATAAATATAGCAATCCTAGGGTGATGAGTCCTTATCTAGATGAAAATTCTCACAGGTGTAAGTTTTAAGAGGAAAAATTGTTGTGCAGGATGACATATAGTGAGCCGATGATACCTGTTTAGTTTTAATATTAAGTTAAAAATGTTTAATCTAAATAGTACCTGTAGTAAATAAAATTAATTCTCTACCAGCTTTTCAGATATTTTAATAATTCAAGTAGTGATGTCATCAGTTTTTATTAATTTGTAGCTCTTCATCGTACAATAAATGCCATTTTCTTGATCTGTGGCCATTAATTGTTGTCACAGAACAGTTACCAGATGTACATTAAGCAAGATGTAAAAAATTCTGTGCTGGGAGGTCCTCAGATGCTAAGCATCGATTTTTCTGCCTAAGCTATACATTTTAGTCCTGAAGACTTCCCTGCTAGAAGTCGATCCTTTTCACTGAGTTTCTGCAAGACCAAAAATTGCACAGGAATGCCAGGGAGGCCCAGAAAGAAGTAGAAGGCAGAGGTATACTCCTCTTGGGAATCCTCTCTCATTGAGTGCAATAATAGAGATTTCTTCAGAACTTACAGTGAAATATATCTACAAGGAAATGCCCACGCTTTTCTCATCCAAGGAAGAATAGAACTTACTGGGCTTTCATTATCCAGGTGACGCTGGAGAAGAATTGGCTAGAAGTGCTTCCAAAACTTTGCCTTGAGTGGAAGAATAGGAGGAGGAGCAACCAGACCAACTATGAAACTATTATACTGTCTGGAGTTGTCAGCATTTAAATGTATGCTGTGCTGTACAAAAGAAGCATATTTTTCTTTCTCTGTTTCTGCTTCATAAGCCAGTGGGGTAGCATTTTGGGCAAGATCTCAGACGGATAGGGACATGTGAGGTATCCTCCCATCAACAACAACCTTGATTCTGTTTTCCCTGTAGTAGTCCCTTTTAGCCATTTCTGCCTACTTCCTTTCCCTCACTGTATGTGATCTCTGTAAGGTCTAAATGCATCCTACGTTCATGATACAAACTCCATCATAGTAAATAAAAATATCGATACCTGCTGTGGTAGATTTGACATATTTAGGTAATCATGCCCCAGAGTGCAAACGGGCTCTAATTAGGCCCTCCAGTTAACAAGTAGAGGGTGGGAATATTCTTCAGTTCTGGAAGTTCTACACTGGGAGAAATTTTTCGGCCTCCCAGATATGGATGACTAGATGCGGGGGGGGAGGGGGGGAATCTAGCCCCAGATAAGCTGTGACTTGACCGATGAGAGAAGTTGCACTCCTTTTGACCCTCTAGTCCCTTAGATGTATCCTAAGGAAGAGACCATATGAACCAGTTGACAACTGACCTGACAACCTCTATCGCAGGAATACCTTCAGAGCTCCTCCTCCTTCCCTTACGACTCACCACAATGGACCTTCTGGAGTCTAGGGTCCTGTATGGAGACTATTTCTTTAGTAGGTATTCTCACAAAAGCGGATCTGCCAAGAGGTGCAGTCACTGGTACCGCAAGACCACCTTCCTCGAGAGGACCCTCAAGTGTTGAAGAAAAGGCAGCGCCATCTAACAGGTTCCTCGTCCTCACCAGACAAGGCAAGTAGCCTTTCCCTCCGTCCCATCCTTTCCAAATGATGTCAAAGTCTTCCAAGAGCCCTTGAAGATGATGGTTAAATCCTTATAAATCTCCTTGGAAGAGGCCCAGGAACCACAACATGCCCTGGCAGATATCCTACACACTTCTCCCAAAGGCAAGATAGCCTTACCTAGAAATGATTTTCTTCTGTTACCAGCCCAAATAATATTGCAGACTCCAGACACTGTACTACTTACTTGCAAGAGGGTGGACAAGAAACACTGTGTACCTGCCAGTGGCTCAGAATATCTTTTTCCACCCCATCCTGAATTCCATCGTGATTGCTGTCGTAAATGAGAGAGAGTACAGATTCTTCTTCATTACAAGAAGTTTGAGTGGACCTTTCTGCAAAACGCTGTCCTGTGGTAGCAGTACAAATCGGGGTAACTAAATCTGACAACCCAAATTTCAGCAAGTTCTCTTTTATTAATTATTTACCACAAAACCAGAAGGACCCATTTCCAGGCTCTTGTCACTGAAGATCAGAGAATTGCTACACCTGCTTTGCAAGCTTTGTTTGATGCAGCTGACATAGCCTCTAATTCTACAGCAGCTAACATAGCTATGCACGATGCTTCATAGCTGCAGCCCTCCTTCCCTGGGGAAGTCCAGAATATATGGAGGAACTTCCATTCAGAGGCCTCAAGCTCTTCAGTGATGACATGGATGAACCCCTTCATTCATTAAGAATTCTAGAGAAACCCTCTGATTGCTGGGCAACCAACAAAAAATTTAACAGGTCATAGACAGCCCAGTCATCTCAGATGATCCCCTACCAAACTTCCCTGAGAACTGTAGAACCAGTCAAGAAGAGGCCCAGATGACAATAGATAATCCTTTCTTGTGACATCTCTCAGTTAGCAACTTCTTCTGAACAACCATTTTGATTTTTCTGTTATGTCATTTCACAGTCTGGATTTTACGCTGCACCACTCCACTAGACATCCTAGAAGACATCCTCTTCATTTAAGTCTTTCTTGGAAGCACATCATAACAGACACATGGATTCCAGAAGTCATGACACCAGGCTGTGCCATTCATTTCAGCTCCATCCCCTTCACATGCTATCTCTCCTCCCTCTCTCTTCTTAAGATCTCCTAAGGCAGGAAATACAACCCTCTTGCTCTTGGGGGCAGTTGAACTAGTTTCTCTCGCTTTCTTCTGGAAAGGGTTCTACTTCAGGCACTTCCTGATACGTAAGAAAAAAGGAGGATGGAGACAAATCCTGGACTCTGAACACATTCATCCAAATACAGAGGTTCAAGATGGTAACCATAGCAGCAATAATACCATCATTAGATCCAGTAGAGTGATTTGTGGCCTTTGGCCCTCAGGGTGCATATGGTAGTGCATCGAGCTCACTGATACTTCCTATAGTTTTGTCATAGGCAATAACCTCGATCAGTATTGAGTACTTCCATTCAGTCCACCTGGAGTCTTTAAAAAGGTAGTCTTGGTTGTCAAAGCCCATCTGCAGCAAATAGGAATAGTCATCTTCCCCATCTGGACGACTGGTTCTTCAATGGTTATTACTTCCCTGAGGTTGTCAGCAACCAAAAAAGTCCTAGTCCTCTTCCACTCCTTGGGCCTTTGACTCAGTGTATAAAAGTCTGCTGTGATACCTGTCCAATGCACAAACTTCAGAGGGGCCACCCTGGATTCCACAATCACCAGGGCATATTTCCCTCAAAAATATGGGCTTGCCGCTGTCCGATCTCATCTCTAAACTACCGCTGAACCCTGAATCTATAGCAGTGGCCTACCTTCTGAACCATGTGGCAGCCTATGCAGTCCTAATACCTCATGAGAGAAGGCATCAGGAATGACTCAGAACTGTCTATTCTCCCAGTAAGCACAGCCTGTTCAAGCATGTGTCTATCACTCAAAGTTCTTGACTTCTCAATTGATGGAAGAATTCCCGCAAGGTTTGTGCGAGAGTTCCATTCTTGCATCCATATCGTGTCAAAGATCATCACCACAGATGCCTTTCTAGTAGCCTGGGGGGGGCCACCGTGAGGACTTCATGGTGCAAGTAGATGGATTCCTCAGGAGTCTGCTCTTCACATTAGTCTGTTTAGCTTAGAGCAGTTTAGTACAGATGCAGACACATTCTACCTGAAATCAAGGGCCACTTGATCAGAGTCTTGACAGGCGACCGTGATCGTATACTATATAAACTGTCCAGAAAAAGCAAGTCCTTATGCACAGCGGCAATAATACTGTGCAATACTGTGCATAACCACTAATTTGAAATTGCAGCAGTACATCTACCGTGTCTGCAGAACACCATCAGAGTCACACTGAGCAGACATTTCTTCCAGGACTGTGAATGGGAGGTTGACCAATCCTTTCCTATGTAAAATTTTTCTTACCTGGGGCTTTCTGGCAATAGATCTCTTTTTGCAACAGCATCCAACACAAAATTTCCATGATGCCGCTCAGGAACAGGACACAGCTGCAACTCCTTACAAAATGCCTTCCTCACGCCTTTGCTTCAGACTCTGCTACATGCCTGTCCCCCAATACTGTTACGTCTCAAGGCCCCTGAACAAACAGTAATCATTTTTGTAGCACCAGCTTGGCCAAAGCAGTGATATGGTTCCTGTACCTGATTCGCCTATCTCTGTAGCCGCATTTTTGCCTTTCTCTGACAAAAACTGACCCAAGAATAGAGCACAGTGATTCACCTCAGTCTATCCATACTACATCTCAAGTCCTGGCTCCTCAATGACTTTTGGGTGTAGAAATGAACAGAATCATGTGCTGTTTAATAGTAGGAAACCTTTCACAAGAAAGACCTACCTATGTGCATAAAGGCATCTATGTGCAATTCCACTCGGGTGCAACCAGTGGGCATTTTCTCCCTCCTAGCATCTCACTCATATACTCTAATTCAAAAATCGTTGGGTTGTCACTGAGCTCCATCAAAGACCACATGGCTGCGCTTATAGCTTTTCACTTAGCTGTTAAGGGATTTTCAGTATTTTCATACCCTGTGGCTATAAGGTTCATTAACCTTTTTCCTCATGTCACAGGTTTGTCTGCCTTGGGACCTTAATCTAGTTCTCAGCACATTCACCAAACCATCCTTCAAGCACACAGGAAGCTGTTCTCGCCTCCACTAATCCTTCAAAACATTGCAGTAGCTACTAAAGGGAATTTCCTCCCAAAAGACACCACAGATAGGAGAGAGAACTCCTTACAAAGGAGAAACTTTGAGGCAGCCTTTGCAGTCCCGAGGTGGCAGCAGCTAGATTTGCAAGGCAATCCTGACTTGGATTGAATCCTGATAGACCACCAATTTGATCAGCCTAATGTACCCTCTCTACACACATGCACATCTCAAATCATTTGAAAGCTCTTTGTCTCCTTTAAGGTGAGTTATGATGTGGAGCTATCAAGTGGTGCCATTGTCATAGAAACAGAGATAAACAATGACACCATCAATACATTAAAATGATAACTTAGAAATATTTGAATTTGTTTTCTTAGTTTAATAACTTTGTATTATTTCAGTGGGACCTCAAAGCATCACAACAACAATCTAAAGGGTAAAAGAAACTCTAATAATATATTTTGCTACACAGGTATCATTGACATGTAATATCTTTGGTGACATTTGTAGTCAATCTCATTATCCAAAATCTTGTTCATCATCATGATCTCTGGCAAGAGTGAGTGGGTTATCAGAGTCTTAATTGCCTTGACTTGTACACAGTTCTGTGCAGAAAAGATTGTTCTGCCTACAGACATAGTTTATTATCTCAAAAATGTTTTCATGGCATGTTGCTTCCGGAAGTGTTCTAGATTTTTCAAATGCCGCACTGTGCGTAAGAAGTTCTGATTCTCAAGGGAGAATAAGTAACTGTTCTTTCCCATACTTCAGTAATATTTCTTGTGATGCTTGACTAGCTATAAACTCTTCTTTAAATACTACTCTAGCCATTAAATGGAAGATATTCTTTCAATCAGTGGTTTCTAAATTTATTTCTATATGATCATCATCTTCATGGATGAGGTTACCACTGGCATGAAATGGTACAATTCCATTTGGAATGAACATGCCTCCATGGAATCTTTCTGCTTCATTTTTTGTAGTACTAGTGCTGAACTTCCTTAGCTATTATAACTGATGTAGTATCCATAAAGATGTAGTATGATAAACAAATTGCAAGACCCAAACTCAGTGTAACTGTACTGCAAGGCGTACGAGCAATGGTGTGGTAATTTTGAACCTGTTAAATATCATGCACTCTGGAACTGAGAGGTACCTTCTTTGAATGTCTTCTGAAGGATGATACTCCATTGCTAGCTGGATTATAGGCCTTTTTATACATTAGTCAGAGGACAAACTCCTGCATCAGTTGGAGCATAAAAGTAGCTAACCTCTATAAACTGTAGTCACTTTACTTTGGATAATATTTTGTTTGGTTAAAATGAAGAGAAGAGGTTTAAAAGTCTGCAAATTATTTATATTCCTAAATTGCTCAGGCACTTTTGAAAATCCTATCCAAGCAGTTTAGGAAGTCACCTAAGTTCTTTGCAGCCTATGAGAATCAGTGTAGGAAGGATGTCTCTTCCACTCAAAACCAATAAAAATGGAGTTGATTAGGCTCTAGGCAGTGTCAATTGCCATTGATCGTAAAACTGATTGTATTAGGGCTACTGTGGTATCATTTCAATTGTACCAGGTAATAGGAGTAGTAATACTAGTTAGCTGCCTGGTGTTCTGTTTTATGCAGCAGTATTCTCTTCACTTGACATTTCCAGTTTGTGCTTCAGTTCTTGTGCAATGGGAACTCTTCAGCCAACTGTCTTCAGTGTGATACTGCTAGTTAGATGTATGCATGCAGGAAAATGCAGATGCCACCTGAAAGAATACATAGAGATTACTTGCAAATCTGGCATTTTAAGAATGTTGCCTCTGCATACTTTCAATACTTATCCACCTTTCTTCTTTTCTCTATGTTCTATTTTGGTAATGACTCAGGGGCTTTACAAAAAAAAAAAATTGAAGTTGGAGACCACATGGCTTTTGCTATACATTTAGAACGAGTATTTAAATCTGAGGCTACATGTGAGGTTCCAATTGGCATTGTGTTCCTAGAAGGTTCCTTAAGCTCAGAAGCAAGTGTCAAAATGTAGAGGTGACTCTCTCAAAGATCCTTAGTTACTGTTGGAGTAGCTTTCTCTTTCTTCTTTAGATCCTTTGAAGTGTTTCCCTGATGTATTTTCTAGTAGTGCAGCTCATTGTTTATGTACAATTGGTTGCTTACAAAATAGATTAACTCTTCTTGAGAGGTAGTTTTCAATGTATGTGCATATCTGGAATAAAAATTATAACTACTTTGCTTTAAGACTTACTTATTATGATAAAATCTCTCCTTGGAAATATGCATCATTTGTGTTTTAAGGCAGTTTCATATTCAAAGATTCAATCAATGATATAGTGTCATCCAGTGAAATGTAATCTTTGTATCCAAAGGCAGGGTTTTTTTATGACCTGAGTATAGTATGAGAAAATAGCTATGAAAAAGAATTGACCCTTTTTGTTATTTTGCAAATAGTCTTTATGACCCGAAGCTATTTAGCTTCTCTAGTTTAGATTTCAGTTTCCCAGAATGGCTCCCTATAGGTTTTGTTGAAAGCCTATCTTAAATAAAGCTTACTGGTAATGAGTGATTGAATGAAGCATTCCTCAGCAATTTGTCACAATGTGAAAATCTGATCAGTACAATCTCTAGTTTTTGGAAAGCCTGAATATACCTGCGTTATCAACTGTATCGTTTAACCACAGAGAAGTAATGGAAACATTACTTGTAATAGACTGCCAGTTGACTCTTCTGTAGTTGTTTATATTAGCTTAGATCTCCTTTTGAAATTTCATTAAATGTTTTTTATTAGTCTGTTGCTATCCTGTCACTATCCCATACAAACCTGCAAGGCTGTCAACCTCCTTTCTTCATTTAGCTTTCAGACTTTAAAATGTGATTTTTGTCTCGCAGGTGGTTTCCTGTTTTTATATTCTGGGATGATTCAAAAACTCGTGTTGTTTAATTCAGTTGACCTGTTTAGTTTCCCCGTTGGCTTCTGTATTAAATGTTCCCAACAAAGAAGACAACACTGCATTAGCTAAAATGTTCACACTTTTTTTTTAATTAGTCTTAAATCATTAGGATGTGTCTTAATTATAGACAGACATTGCTCAGTCCATGTATCTTCAATATACATGATTTGTCTCTGAAAAGCCCACTGTTACTAATACATTTTTAGGAAACATGTCTCCCTATGATGCTTCCTGTAACCTGTCCATAACTTTGTTTAAAAAAGAATCTTTGACTAGCTCAAGTTTTGTTAAATTCTAGCTAATATTTTCTGAACAAAGACTAGGATCTCTGTTTTTCATCTATCTTTTTTTCTTACTCATATGTCCCTTCACGTTCTTTTTTAATCTCTACATCCTGCGCTCTTATACACTTGGTTTGTATTTATTCAGCAGTTGCTCTTGCCTTCATGTGTTCCTTTATATTGCAAGTGTTCTAGGGTTTGAAATACATCTGACTGAACAGTTGACCTTTCTTTCTAGCTCTCTTAACTTCTTTAAATCCCCCTGTTTCTTTTTTTGTACTGAAATGCCCTCCTTTCAGAGATAGCTGACTACTGTATTTTATTTATTATGATGTAGCTTTTGGATATCTGTAAATTTATGGTTTTTCCATTCATTTTTTTTTTTTTTTTTTTTTTTTTTACAAGGACCACCTAATACAGACAGACAGCTCCATTCTGATAGGCTTGTACATAATTATTTTCACTTGTATGCTCTCCCTGTATACCAAAGTCTGTGATTCATTTTTATTGTATGCATTCATGCTGATGATGGTTTCTGTTCGATAGCAATCCAAAGCAGTGCAGACCAATGCATGTTCATTTTCATCATGTGAGTCACACGTCACCAGCAGAAGGTTGGGGGTGGTTTTTTTGTTTGTTGGTTGTTTTTGGTTGTTTTTGGTTGGTTGATGATTTGGGTTCTGTAGTTTCCGCATCTGAGTGTTGCTCTTTTAAGACTTCTGAAATCATACTCCATCTTCTCAGATTTTGGAAGGCACTTCAGATTTCTTAAATCATGGGTCGAGTCTGTAGCTATCTTTAGAAATCTCACAGTAACTTTTTTGCGTTTTGTCAAATCTGCGTTGAAAGTGCTCTTTATGACCAACATACTGGGTCATCGTCTGAGATTGCTATAACATGAAATATATGCTAGAATGCAATTAAAACACAGAGCAGGAGACGTACAATTCCCCCACAATGAGTTCAGTCACAAATTTAATTGATGCATTATTTTTTTAATGAGCATCATCAGCACGGACGCATGTTCTCTAGAATGGTGGCCAAAGGATGAAGGGACATACAAATCTTTAGCTTAAATACTTTGCAATGCTGGCTACAAAAGTGCTATGCAAATGCCTGTTACTTTCAGGTGACGTTGTAAATAAGAAGCAGGCAGCATTATCCCCTGTAAATGTAAAGAGACTTCTCTTAGAGGAGAGTCTATTGATAGAGATTCTCTAGGTTTTAGTCAGGAGGAGAGGAGGGAAGAGGATAAACTACGGGCCAGATCTACTTGTTGAGGGGAGGGATAGCTCAGTGGTTTGAGCATTGGTCTGCTAAACCTAGGGTTCTGAGTTCAATCCTTGAGGGGGCCTTTTAGGGATCTGGGGCAGAAATCTGTGGGTGAGATTGTGGCCACCTACACAACACAGGAGGTCAGACTAGATGATCAGAATTGCCCCTTCTGACTTTAAAGTCTCAGTCTATGAACTAGGAGGTGTCTGGGATTCCCAACAGGGTGTAATCTCTGAATCCTCCTGAGGGGAATTTTCTTATTTGTATGAGCCTGTGGGTAGTGAGTGTCTGTTGTAGGTATTCCTTTATGGAAGGAAAAAGAGCAGTCTCTTTGTATACATCCCTCCTACTGATTCCACTTCTGGTTTCAATTTATGTTCAAGGCCATTGCTAGATTAGGACCTTGTTCTGTCACTACATCTCCATCTGCTATCTTTGAGGATGTTTGTGCTTTTGTGGGGCATTAAGCTGAAATGTGTGTGATTTCCCAAAGCTGATATTGGTTATGCTAGAATAGCCTGGATCAAGACCCATAGAAGTGGTGACAGAATGGACAGTATACTTTATTTAAAACAAACAATAATAATAAATCATACACTATCAATAGTATGGCTGGCATAATCTAATAGCTCTTGTCTCTCTCTTAATTTCTAAGAGTCTTCATAATACTGGTTTATACAAAAAGGACTTTTTATTTAATAGGAGTCACTTCAGCATATTTGTGTAAATCTTCACTTTATAGGTTTTTGAATTAGATTAATAGCACACAGTGGTCTTTTGAATTTCTTCTTATGAAACTACTATTGGGAAAAATTACAGTGCTTTCATGAAACAAAATAGCTCTCATTTGAATTTTGTTCCTAAATATCCAGAAAACATTACTCTAGTTTTGTTTGAGAGCTGTAAATACAGACAAGGCCACTTAGTTACTTTTATATTTTATTAGATATAACCTAAAGCAGGGGTCTCCAAACTTTGAGATGAGGGCCATATTAGATTTTTGAAGGGGCTTTGCAGGCTGAAGCAACTGTGAAAAAATTCAATATATGCAAATATGTGCAAAATCTCCCCCTTTGCTGTTCCGGCCGCTGACGCACCCCACTCCCTTTGCTCCTTCGGCTGCTGCTGTGGGGGCACTCACCCCTCTGCACATGGGGCCGCCGGCAGCAGCTCGTGAAGGGGCGGATGGCAAAGGCAGCTTCTCCACGTGCCTGCTCAGCTGGAGGGCTGGACAAGTCAAAGCCACGGCCGGATCCAGCCCCCGGGCCATAGTTTGAAGACCCCTGAACTAGAGAAACATTAACAAGCTTCGTAGGTCCAAATGTGGCCTTGTATCTCCCTCCCTGTTGTTGTTTTACTTTTTTCTTTAAATATGTGCCCTTATCAAAATTACTGCTCAGTAAATTTTCCATAGTAATATATAGTGTAGCTGAATGACTATTTATTTTTTAAAAAAATTCAATATAAGCATAAAATTCCTCGAAAGAATTTTCATTAAAAATAATTTGATATGACTATATTGCAGAAGAGAAGATCAAATCGTCAAGTTAAAAGAAAAAAGTATGCTGAAGAAGGAGAAGGAAAACAGTCAGAGGAAGAGGCTAAAGTTGCTGTGAAAATCAAAAAGAGTTCTGCTCCTTTGCCTGCTGAGCAACCCTTACAATTATTTGTGGTAAGTAAAAATCCAGAACTGTGAGTAGTGTGAATCTTCCAACTAACTTGACTATATCATGGGTAAATCTCATTTTGTTAGCCTTATTTGGCTGACTTTGGTCAGTTACCCAATAATTATGATACATAGTAGCAGTTGCCCAGATTCCATACAGTTATCCTCCCCTTTGCAGTTTTCAGGTCATCTGGTGTCTGAAATAAATATTACTTCCTTTGAAAACTGGATCAACAACAGTTCATGCATTATTGAGAACGGGGTTAGAGAAAATTACATTGTTTTGCCAATGTTACAAAATTGTTGCAATTGTTCCATTCAGAAGTTATGGTACCTCGTGCTTTTGAGCAGGGACTTGAAATACGGTAGGTGGTGTATCCTAGGGTCAGAGAAATGCCTTTACTTGTTCTTTTGAAGTCCACCCCAGTTTAGCCAAATTATAAGCCTCTAAAAGTTACCATTACCATTTCCACGTGCTCCAAACAGGTTCGTTAGAAAACGGCAGCAAAATTCTCTGGACATTGCATCTCCACTGAGCATGCTCCACATCTACAGAACTGCCATGTTCCAGCCTAGAGCTGAACTAGACTTTTTCTGCAGTTGCTCCTTCTGGCTGTTGATGATTGCTGTGACTGTGGGCACCAGAGCTGAGAACAAGGAGACTTTTTTTCTCTAGTGTTCTCAGTACTCCCACTGTTGGAACCTAGGCAGCAAGGAGAAGACAGAAGCCAACTTTCGTGAATTCTGGGGTTTCAGCAATAGAGTAGTGGAGGGAAGGGAAGAGCAATCCATTGGCGGCCAGGTACAGGGGATAAGAGAAGGGAAATAGCAACATATTTGAGGGATGGACACCAGTAGAGGGAAGAATGGTACACTCTGAGTCATGGTTTGTAAACCTGTGGAGTCATGACCCAAAATTAGGTTGCGTGTGTGTCAGAGGGTCGCATAGGAAGCTGGGGAATTGGTTGCTGTGGGGAGGTCCTGCCTTTGGGGAAGGAGTTGCAAAGCCTACCTTTCATTCATTCGACAGTGGCAGCTCCTGATATGTGGGGCTGGCTGGGCTCTGCTTCCCACTTGGGGCATTTTGCAATATGGTACATGGGGTTGCAATGCTGTTCAGATTTGGCTCAGTTTTCCTGCTGGCATGATGTAGGGGGAGGAGGAAAATTTGAGTAAGTGGTGCTGAGTCAGAGGGGTCAGTCCAAACCTGAGGGGTGCTGCAACTCCAGAGGCCACAGTGCCTGAAACAGGGAGGTGAGCCCAGCTAGCCCCAATGGACGGGAGCCACAGGAGCTGCCACTACAATGTGCAAGTTGTAGTTATTTAGTACTACTTATGTTAATGTGGATATTATATATTGTGGATAAGAAATATTTAGTAAACCACATGTGTTTTGCACTAAAGCTATTTAATACATCGTGACAGGCCATCGAGGTTTACAAATGAATCCTGAGCCCAAAAAGATTGAGAACCTGTGGCCTAGGCAGGGACAGGAGCAGAGTGGGACTGTTATGTTCAAAGAGTAATAGAAGAGGGAGTGACGAGAACTGAAGGGGATATGCTGTTGAGGGACATTCCAGGAGACAGGCAGAAGGAAACAGACAGGTAGGCTAAGAGAACCTGTAAGCACTAGATACATCATTCCCTCCCAAAACCTGGAATAGCGTTCCTGTGTGCCTTTGCTGTCAGCAGATACACATGAAACTCATTGGCCAAGTGTGTATTTAACTTTCTTGAATAATTTTACATTGTTTGCACCTCATTGTTCACGTCTTTTCTAGATCATTTATGAAAATGTTGGCAGCACAGATCCCAATATCGATTCTTGGGAGACCACACTATTTACCTTTTTCCCTCATGAATACTAACCATTTATTCCTACCCTACATTTCCGGCCAATTCCAGTTCTGCTGATGACCCATGTTGGGGTCAGTCTGATGCCAGTTACGGAATTTTTGTTTTTTGTATTTGCTTAAAAAAAACCAACCCACACTTTGACAAGAGGTTGTGTGGGGAAAAAAAAATAAGATGGGATCATGTAATTAAAAATTGTCTTATGATGCATTTGGACAAGGGGGCAGAATTGTGGCTGCACAGGCAACCTTTGTTCTGATCTTACAAACTTCTGAATGGTGGGCTTTGAAACCTTAAAACCTATGTTAAAAGAAAGATATGTTAATATGTATTTTTGTTTTGTATGTAATTTAAGGCTTGAGATGTAGAAAAATATTCCATAAATTTCGGAAACTGCAAGACATTTTTCCTTTGAATTTTTTTCTTTTATAAACTGAACACATCCACACACTTATGCCTCTCACCTTTTTTCTCTTTATGTACCTTTTTGCATTCTTTCTCCCTTTTCTTTCCCTTGCCATGTTTGATACCTTCTTTTTTTAAAAACTTATTCGGTTTCCACTTCTTTATGCTTGTTTTTGTTCCTTTTGTCCATGGTTTTCTATTTCACCGTCTTTCCAGAGTTGGCAGAACTGCAGCGCTTTACACAGAGACTGATTGGAGAGGAAAACTGACTAGCATTCTAATCAGTTTTCCCCTTCAGTCCTCTTACTGTCCATGTAAAAACTCTTTTCAGCTTCCAAGAGCAGGCTGCTAAGGAAAATGGTATATGTGTTCACCACAGCAGATTAACTTTCCATCTCACTACATAAACATTTTGCTGTAGAAGCAACCTGAGAAAGAATAAGCTACCTTTCCTCTTCGGGTGCTGTGGAGTAAGCTGCAAAGGTAACAGCTAGCTCCATGTGCAAAGTGATGGGGTGCTGCTACTTCTGTTTCTTGCAGCTTTGGCAGCCCTGATTTACTGAGAGCTTGATCTAACGCCCATTGAAGCCAATGGCAATATCCCCATTGACTTCAGTTGGCTTTCTATCAGGACTTCAGTGTTCTTGAAGTAATTGTTCCTATGAGTGCTCCATGTCTGTGTGCCTCTGAACAGAGATTTTGGATAGCAGTGTCCATATGGCCTGCATCTGCGCTTTGTATACCCTCATACCCAACTCTGAGAGCATACTCGGCAAGGCTAACCCGCTGCTGCTCCTGTTCCGTCTTCACCGTAAAATCCAGCCTAATGTAAGGACTCCAAAGTAGAGCCGAAGGAGGGCAGGTAGTAGAATACTTGTAGGGATAAAACATCATGAAGAACTCCAGTTACTGTACAAGTAAGTAGTCTTTCCTTCGAGTAATTGTCCCTAAGGGTGCTCTATTTAAGGTAGCTCCTAAGCAGTGCCCACGTTAAGGGAGCAGGTGCTGAGGAAGCCTGTCTAGTATAGGCTGGAGAAAGACCATCAGAAAGGCTGCATCTGACATATAAGCATTGTGCTATGGCGGAGTGCTGAGAAAAGGTGTATTTCTAGCTCTGATGATTCACAAGGCATAGGACCTTAAACCTGTCGCTGTTCCAAGCACTTTGCCTATCCAGATCTTCAGAGCAATGTAACTATGGAGGGAATTTGCCTATTAAGCACTTCAGACCAGTGTAACTAAGAAGGAAAATTTCATGGTTTGAGGGGAAGGAAAGACATTTTTGTGGAAAGGGTTTTTGTTTTAATTTTTTTTTTTAATTTTTTAAAGAGCTGTTCAAAAGATGAAGCAGTTGGGAGTATTAGAAGTAGTCCTGGCAGAAATGAATTTGTGAGTGGGACTGCAGGTGTGGCAGTGGAGGTGTAGGATGATAGAAATTTGCACCATAATCCTGCAATTTATTTACATAGGTTTAATTCTTGTTAATGTATGGTGATATTGAATTATCAAAATAAATTCAGATTTCTTGGACAGTGTGAACACTGCCTGTTAATCGGCTGCTTAACTTCTAAAAATATGTCTTTGAAATTTAAAAATGTATATCAAATGAAAGGTTATACATGTTCACTTAAGATACAAGTATGTAGCAGGTATTACCAATGTATGTATTTTTAGTTATGGGATATTCCCTGAATTATATTTGTAATTAATGTTTATGTTCTCATAAATTGAGAGAGATTTTTTGTTTGTTCGTTTGTTTTTCATAAAGATTAATGTATGGGGAGCCTCAGTTGGCAAATTGTGGATAGAGAGCTTGGCACCCTAAGACAAGATGTTTGTTAATGAAAAATATGTGCCTGCTGCTTATTCTGTGTCAGAAAACATCCTCTGTGTGATATAATGGGATCCTAGAAATCTGTTTGCAATGGAAAAATACAGAATTTGCATTTTTATGGTAAATCTTTAGTTTTTACATTTGTGAAAAAATGAAAACATATACAGTAAAACCCTGTTTTGTTTGAGCCTCCGTTATCCGGCTGTCTGTATTAATCGAATCAGGGCTGTCAGCCTGAGCATGGGGCTGCTGGCTTGGGCTTGAACTTGAACTCCGGGCGGTGTCCAAGCCCTGCTGCCAAGACTGATAGCCCAAGCCATATTAATTGAAAATGGAAATTGGAGACACAGAAGTATTTGGTGTATATATCAAAAATACAAATCACAATTATGTTAATTTTGTTTTATTATAATGATAGATGGCACTGGTAGGCTTCAGACTTGCTTAAAAATGTAAGTATATCAGTAACACAGTATGTTGAACTGATAACCTATATAAATTATGACTAGAGAAATTCAAGTTCAGCATTTCATTTTAGTTGTGGAAAAACATGGATTTTTATAAGCACATTTGGGGGTTTTTTTTATCATGGGAAACTAGGATCACAGTTTGATGTCAAAATAATCAATTATTTTGATGACTCACAGGCATATGATTTTAGAAAGTTAACAGTAGAAAAGAGCTCATGCCCTATTTTCATTCTGAGATTCTAAAAAAGCTAAGGAAGAAAAAATAAACATTCTAGAGATAATTCTGCATTCAGTACTACCATGATTTTTAACTTTCCATGAGACCTCAACGTATGTTTATGTGGTCTCTAATACTCAGACATTGTTGCTTCCAGATGACTTTTCTACGAGGATAAGAATTAACCCAACAAGTACCTATTGAGATGTTTTTGAAAAAAATTGCTTTATAAGATACCCATCTCTTATGTAGGATATATTGTGCTGAATAATGCTACATCTCACCTATAGTAAAGCAGTATTATAAACCAGCATAACTTTCAAGCAAAACAATTAGAAATTAAAACATGGCTGTTATTGAAATACACTTTGGATTGCATTTGGCAACTTGCTACGCTTTCATGAATGCTATCAGCTAAATGGCCCATTAACACTTTTCCTTCTTTGATAAAAATATTAGCATAATTAAGTTACAGTTAAAGATAAGTACCTATTAAAATTGTGACATCTTACATACTTTGTAGAAAGGAACTTTATTAAAAGGTTCTGTATTCAGTTCAGTCTAGTATTTTCGTGAATATATAGACCCCAGAGAGGCTTTGGTGGCTGTGAGCTTCACAGAAATAGGCATTCAATTTAAAAAACATGGAAACTATTCTGTACTTTAATTGAAAGAAAAAGTAGTGTGATGGATCAGCAAAATGTTAGCACATCTTGGAACTTTAGCATAATATTGTTAAATTTTTGACCAACAAAGTACCACTGCTCTGGTTATACATGGTACAGAAAATGGATTGAATTGACCTCATCAAAGTAAAAGGTACAATGATTACTTTAGAATACATTTTTTTAAAAATACTCATTTTATGTTCATCTGGATATTTTGAAATAAAGTGAAAAGTTAATAACCAGTCAAGGGAAAGATTTATTGGAAGATTTTTGTCATTGGCTGAAAGGAAACAAAGTGTATGTACATTAAGGAAAAGAGGAAAAAACCCCTGTTTTTGCAGTACATGCTGAGCTTTTAACATACCCCTGTGTTCTCGAGGCTTTTTCAGCCTTATACATCTCTAAAGAGAGTGCCTAGTATGGACTGTAATCATTTCATTATTTTTCCACATTTATTAGGAGAATCCAAGTGAAGAAGATGCAGCAATTGTAGATAAAATTTTATCCTCCAGGATAGTGAAGAAAGAAGTGAGTAATTGTGATTAAACTTAGGTTGGTGTGTGCACAAGGGAATTATTTATTCTAAGATGTGCTTTAAATGGCCACGTGTCTAAAAAATCTTGAATTTACTATCTTAGATATCTGCTGGAATGACGATGGAAGAAGAAGAATTTTTTGTAAAATACAAGAACTAGTAAGTATTATAGTTGTTTGCACAAGTTGACTACTTAAAAAGCAAAAGAAGTCTTCTAGTTAGATGTTTTCCCATTTACGCATTATAGGTTGCATCAGTTAGAAACATTTTTTAAATCACTTAGGGCCAGATTTTGCTACTTTCCCTCATGTTGGGTTGTTTTTCTTTGCAAGTATGCTCATTCATTTTTTTAAAATGTAAATTACTAGTTTGTTCAGTTTTTGCGTTCACTTCAGACGCACAAGTTATCCATAGTGCGTGTATCTATAATGTAACCAGTTTACAGTAGTGGTAATGTTGTCTAGGAATGACAACTTTTAAAAGATGATTATTTATAAAAATTTCAATCTCTGACCATGGGGTGAGTTTTCATATAGGTCAGATTTAGCAAGAGGGACTTGGCTGATCTTAAATTTAATTTCATTGGTTTTGTATTAAGTAAATCTGAAGCTATTTGTCTTCCCAAAACCCATCTGTCTTTTTGACTTGGCACTTGACATTTTGGTAAAAAAATTATTCTGAGATACTAAGTAATATCTGCTAAGAGTATAGATTGGATTCATAGTGGCACAATGAACAACATTTTGTTTACCTGAGTATGAAGAAAGCAAAATGGCATTCTTATTTATTTAAATAAAAAAATGAAAATTTCAGAGTTCATTAAGTGCCAAGTCCTGAATCTCAGCTTTCATTAAGAAAAATGTTTTTTGCTCTTTTAGTTGTGGAGAAAACATGACTATGTGAACAGAAGGTATGCCACAAGTGTGGTGTCTTCCTGAGTTTGTAGAAAGCCTGAAACAAGCTTTAAGATATGTGAAGTGCTGCATCATGTTAAATAAGGCCCTTCTGTACTACGTATTTTTGCTCCCACAGAATTTGAGTTTTTCCAATTCAGAGAATTCATCATTTTTGTTACAGAAGTTCCCACACTGTTATCTGTGGCTTTGCCCTGCTGGATCCTGCCAGCAGTTGCCTGTTGTTTTCCAGCTTTCCATTTAGCAAGAAATTAATTGGATATAGTGTATATTCCATACCCTTTTCCTTGGAGCCACGCAACAGGGAGTTGGGGACCCCAATATGAATTTCAGCTTGCAGCCATAGAACAAAGGTTGAACTAGAAGTGCAGACTAGTGAGCTAGGTTGCCACTGGGGAAAACGGAGAGGAGCAACTGAAGCTAGCTACAAGATCCTGCTTTTCCAGGCACACTTGAGATAGGGTGGATGGTTCTAAACTGGACCACTTGGATGTCATCACAGTTCTTGAGGCCTATGGAGAGAGGCTGCTGAGAAAACATGGGAGAAAGTATTATAAAACATAATTGTTGCTAAATATAGTAACTGACAAATTCTACATTAGTATTCTCAACTGGGAATTTGGAGGGGGAGCATGGGAATGAAAGGTAGTTGCTGGACATATTATTAATTAACATTGCCATCAAATCTACATGTCTTGCAGTAGAATTTACACGGGCTTGCCACAGAATTTTTTCTTTTAACAAAGTAAAAGCAGTCCTGCTCATAAAAAACAAAACCATATAAAGGGTACCAAGTTTATCCAGCATGATAAACTTGAATCCAAAATGGAAAATAGTAAAAGTTGATGAAGAGGAGCCTGCTTTTATATGACTTATTCCTCTTTCCTCTCATCACTATGATCTTTAAATTGCAAAGATTTAAACACATTTAATTTTATGCAAATGAATAATCTCATCAAATTGTTATTCCTCCTTGTAAATCTTCAGAATTACGGCCCAGATGTTCTGGGGCTTAAAAGTTTTCTCACTAGAAGAACTGAAACTTACTTAGCGAGAGTCTTTTTTCTATTAAGCTATTTCTATTAAGATGTTAATTATCTTATCGCTGTGTGGATAAAGGCCCTGATCTTGCAAAGTGAGATAGTGGGTGAACTGCTGCAGCTGTGTGGAGCCCCATTAACTTCACTGGGGTTCCATTCGCTTGATGAGATCAGTCCTTTTGCAACACATTGCAGAATTAGGGCCTAAAATGTCTTTTGAGCTCTAGAGTGGGTAAAAGTGATTGATGTGTTCATTAAGGGTACCTTAACCACATTTGGTCAATATAGAGTGCATGTATGTTGAAGGAGGGGGAATAAACTGGTTGAAAAAAATGGTAGATCATATTGTGTACATAAAAATATATGTAAAGACACATTGCTGTCCTCTTTTGATGATTGGATAGTATGGAAACTGTAAGATAAAATAAGTATAAAAACTTCTCTTGTAATAATATATTAACTTAATGTTTTGTAATTTTAGCTCCTATCTTCACTGTGAGTGGGCCACAGAACAGCAGCTTTTGAAGGATAAAAGAATCCATCAGAAAATTAAACGGTTCAAGCTGAGGCAAGCACAAAGAGCCCACTTTTTTGCAGATGTAAGAAAAATACACAGTAAATTAGACTTTTGCTTGCCAAAAGCTTTATAAATTCCTTGTTTGTTTTTTGCATTTATTTTGAATTACGTGGTTGAATTTTAATTCTAAATAAAAAGGTCTTGGGTTTTTCTCTTCCTTAAAATGTATTTGATGCAAAAGAATGTCATCTGTAGTTACTCTTAAGTACTTGTGTTTTTCAAAGTCAGGATTAATTGGGTAACTTTGTGATCAGGAGATACTGATACTATTAATGACTGACAGACAGGCAGAGTATGACTAGGACTGTATAATGCAAGCTTCCTGACAGTTATGTCAGTGTACTTCAATCGTAAATTACAACACTTCTTCTACTCTTGAGCTAGATCTCTCTGTGGCATCAGTTGTCTATAATTTTTTGGTGATGTTATTTTTGTTTGTTGTAGTGCCTGGGAGTCTAGTCATGGACCAGAACTCCATGGTCCTGGCTAGGCTCTGTACAGACACAGAACAAAAGACAGTTACTACCCCAAAGGGCTTACAGTCTAAGCATGAGACAACAGATGGATATAGACAGACCAAGGGAGAACAAGGAAACAGACAAAATTGGTCAGCATGATAGGCTGTGGTCTCTGCCTACCAGCAGCCTAACCATTGTCAAGTTTTCGGTAGGTATCATAGCAGAGCAGTGGTTTTGAGGTGGACAATGTGGACAAAAGTTCACAGGCATTAGATTGAGACTACTTACTCATATTTATACCTGAACAGGTAAAAACTGGGTATTAAATCACAACAGCACTGATCTCTTCTCCACATAACTCCAAATTAATAATTGTATTACTCTTGAATTGTAGATGGAAGAAGAACCTTTTAATCCTGACTATGTTGAAGTGGACCGGGTGCTAGAAGTCTCCTTTTGTGAAGATAAGGACACTGGTGAGGTAAATATTTGACCAAATGTAACTTGAAGTAAATCAAGAACACACACTCTCTGTGTTTTGTGGATCTATCACCTGTTTTTATTTTATGGACTTCAGAATAAAATCTTGATGAGTTTCATCGATGGTTTTGAATGAAATATTTGTGTGTGTATATAAGCTTGTCACTCCTTTTGTTCAATATGTATTTTGAGCCCTCTGTGGAAAATAGAAACTCTATAGAATTCAATGCTTTTTCATTTTTTGTAGTACTAATAGTAATAGCAGCCTACGTGTACTAGGTATTTAAAGAAGAATAAAATACAAAATTAATGCCCTAAAAACTTAGTCAAAACAGAAGAATGAGATGACAAAAACGAAGAAGTGTGTAAAGGGAATGAAGAACATTAAATTCAGCTGTAAGAATTACATACTCATAGATGTGTATTTTTAAGGCTAGAGAAGACCATTATGACAATCTAGTCTGATCTTCTGCTAAACTCAAGCCATAAAGCTCACCCAGTAACTTCTGCATCAAGTCCATAGTACGCAAATTGCTAATATTAAGAATTTATTTTCCTGCAGCCTGTTATTTACTACCTAGTAAAATGGTGTTCATTGCCATATGAAGACAGCACCTGGGAGTTAAAAGAAGATGTAGACCAGGCAAAAATAGAAGAATTTGAACAACTTCAAGCTTCCAGGCCTGATTCAAGGAGATTGGTAAAAATATACTTAATTTGTTAAATAGGATTTTTCTCTTCCAGCTTTAAAGCTTCGACTATTTGTATTAAAATATAGTAGAAGTTTCACTGATAACCTGTAAGGATTTATAACGAGTTTATGCAGTCAACTCTTTGCATCACACCTCTCTCTCTTATATGTTAAGGTCACAGATGTGGTATATTCTGCATCAGGGAGAGTATAGAACTGTCTGCCTGCACTTATGGAGGCAGATCTAAAATTGGCTGGGTCATCAAGGACTATCCAGTCTTAACATCCATCTGCTTCCTGCAAGTGACAGACATTTCTTTTTCTGCCTCCAAAGCTGTAGATAGGTGAAGACCTATGGTAATAGGTCTGTGAACTTTATTACCCAGGCAAGACATTCTCAGTTAAGTACGTATACAGTAGAACCTCAGAGTTATGGACACTTTGGGAATGGAGGTTATTCATAACTTTGAAATGTCCATAAATCTGAACAAAACATTATGGTTGTTCTCTAAAAAGTGAACAACTGAACATTGACTTAATGCAATTTTGAGACTTACTATGCAGAAGAATGCTGCTTTCTTTTTATTTTATTTTTTTTAGTAGTTTAACAGTACTGTTCTGTATTTGTTTTTCTTGCTGCTGCATGGCGTTTGTCCGCTTCTGAATGAAGCATGTGGTTGACTGGTTAGTTCGTAACTCTGCTATTTGTAACTCTGAGGTTCTGCTGTAAATATTCTTATCGTCATTTACTGCCTGCTTATATAGCTGTTAGTAAAATACTTACAGAAGTATTCTGATAACTTTCTGCAAAGCTTTAAAATAAGAGATGAATAATACAAAGTAAATTACCATTGTAGAACTTACAAACATGAGTCGAGAAAACACTTCTGTAGAGAAATCCACTACTAAAATGAACAGAGAGATAATTAGGTCCTGGACTTCCCCACCGGAGCAAATATGCAAACATAATATACTACACAGCTCTTTTCTGATTTAATCTTCTTCTCTTGATAATAATCGAACAACTGAGAAACTTAATAGGCAAAAAATTATGTACAACAAATAAATTACTTTGGTTGAAAAAGAAGCCATAGACATCATTGATAAAAGGCATGTATGGTAAAACTCTGATTTTATTTTATGGCAAAATAAATAATCCAGGGAGTGGGGAGAGCACATGGCTTTTGTACAATCAGTTTTTTTCCCTTGCTGCTTAATGTGCAGGCCTTGCATTTTATTTCTTCATTTTTGAAGACCATGTTAGCCTCTTTTGCTAGTAACTTGCTTAATTCCTCTGGTATTTCTGGAAAATGGTGACATTTTAAACAAGTGTTTTATGTATCTGTTACCTAATTATTTTGGGAAGTAGGGTGGGGAAACAGAGCAAACTTGATGGAAGTTTGATCTGAGCAAACATTTAACAGGCCTTTTCAGTCTGCCGAGACTGTATTTTTTCCTTCCTGTAACATTGAAAGCAATCTTTTAACCATTGACATTTATTTCTAAAAGGTCAGTTACATTTGATTTTGATTTATGTGTTTTTTAATTTATTAATAAAGCATTTCTCATGAGCTTTAGGCATATGTATAATAAATATATGTAAATTCACATTCATGAATTAATTTCATCAATAGAGAGTAACAATAACAAGAAACTTCCCAGCCACAGAAAAGCAAGCAAACTCAGAATCCTTCAAGTCATTCTCTGAGGTGAAAAAAAAAGTACAGAGACGTTTTGGAAACAGGAAAATATTTATGCTTAGTTAAAATATTTTTGTTTGTCCTTTAAGGACCGACCTCCTCCTAACACCTGGAAGAAGATAGAACAGTCCAGAGAATATAAAAATGGCAACCAGCTCAGGGAATACCAACTTGAAGGACTCAACTGGCTCCTTTTCAACTGGTACAATAGGTAAGGGCACTGAACATCTTGATGTAAATTTCAACATGTATTACAGGTAAAATGGATTGCTCTGTTATAGTGAAGGAATATGCTTTAGTTTAATTTGCATTGACTTTTCTGTATTTAAGCGGAAAAGTTAAATCTAGAAAAATACTTAAGGGGCTTTCGATTGAAATTTGGTATACATATTGTCAGCCTGGATATGTACTTCTTTTTGCAAGTCTTTGAGATTTTATTTTAGCTAAAAATCTAATAAAAAGTTCTGTTAATTTTTTTTCACTTAACTAAACCCCAAACACTGTACTTCACTGGAAGTTGGATCCTAGAAGACAGTGAAATGCACAGGTCACCAGTACATTGTTTATGCAGGAAAGACAGAAGGGTCAGACCTTTGCTTATTGGAGTACTAGAGAAGAGGAAAGTAAAGAAAAACATTAGAAGGGGGAGAAGGTTGGGCGCAAGCCAAGACTGATCCAAAAATAAGTCACCATCAGGATTTTGAACATTAATAGTACAGAATGGAATGGAAGGGATTTGTGGAAGGAACAGGTGGGGGTCTCTGTAGTGCTGGCTTGTGCGCCTCAAAAAATAAAAAAAGCACACACAAGGACAAACAAGTTGAAGAAAGAACATAAGGAAATGCATATATTTACAGTATTCCAGGAACTTAGACAGAGGGATGTTACCAGTATTAATAAGCTAGCACTGGGGGGCTTAAACCTGTCTCAGTTGTAGTGGCCAGAATTTGGGATGGGGACATCATAGGTCCTATATCTGAGTGCAGATGGGATATTCCAAGCATGGCACTCATCCCTCCCACATGTGCTGGGTCTTCCACAGAATATGCACAGAGCCAAGAGCTGATGTAGGGTAACAGGATCTCACCTCCAGTAGATCCTTTTAGGGAATCTATGGGGTTTGAAGTCCAAATCCCTGCTCCTACTGGGAGGACAGTGGTTAGGCTGACACTGCCGTGAGAGAGAAAATTGGAGAAAACGCTGCAAGAGGAACCTTGTGGAATTTTCCTCCTCCCTGACTGCCTCAGGGGTTTTTACATCAAGAAGTACAGTTCAACCTCTGGGTGGGTACCCAGTTTCATGCTTTTGTTACAGTGGGAGGAATACTGTTGAGCCTATTCTGCACTGCCTCAGTTTTGATTTTCTGTTCTAGACTTACATTTTTATGAACCTTAATTGTTTTCAGATATTGTCCTTCTGAGTAAAAGTTCAACGTTTCTGGCTCCCTCTAGCCTAATAACATATATTTTTAATTTCAGACGAAACTGCATTTTAGCAGATGAAATGGGTCTTGGCAAAACCATCCAGTCAATTACATTCCTCTATGAAATCCTCCTGACTGGTATACGAGGGCCTTTCCTGATCATAGCTCCACTTTCCACTATAACCAATTGGGAAAGAGAATTTCGCACGTGGACTGATCTTAATGTCGTGGTATATCATGGGAGCATGGTTAGCAGGCAGATGATACAGCAGTATGAGATGTACTTCAGGGACTCACAGGTATTGTAATGATGTGTTTGTATGCTAGCTCATCTGTAACCCAGTTAAGATAATTAGGAAAAGCACACTATAGAGATCAGTACGACGTGTCTTATTAAAATCCATTTTACATCTGAGTATATATTTTTAATTACTATTTATCAATCTTTAGTGTGTGCTAATAAGTGAGTTTAATATATTTGGTAAAATTGGTATTGTCCCAGTTCCTCTAGATCATTGAGCCCCTCCAGTTTTGCACTTGACTGTGCATGGTGTAACCCATCACTACCTTCAGTAGGGCTCTATGGGGAGGCAAGGGTGTACCCGAATATAGTCAACTGCAGGATCTGGGCCTGAATTTGCAGAATAGATGGAAAAGAGAGTGAAGTTCTGCAAGCTTTACGCAGTCTCATAGAAAACGAATTTACTTGCCTTGTATAAGGCTATTAATTCCTTTTCAGGATTTAAATGAACACTGCTGAGATCCACATTGTATACATTTTAAAAAAATTACATGTATGACTAATAACTTATGTTTTATTGAAATAACTAAAAAAAAATTATTTAATTTTCACCATTTATGTTCTTTCATTTTTCATATGCCTTGACATAGACTAAACTGTTTCTGATTCTTGTGCGGTATTTCCAGCGTTATAAAGGCCATTTTTTACTTCCTGAAAAAGCATTGTTTTCATTTAAAAACATTACTTAAATTTACATTTATATTTGGTTTTATAGTTTTTTTTTTCAAAATACAAAACCTAAATTATAAACATCAAATGTAACGTGGCAAAATTATTTTTAAATTGACTTGTGTCCTATTTTACTACTTCATACTGTATAAAGGAGGTCTGAGAAGATTTTTCTCCTTACCTTTCTGTTTACTTCATTTTCAGAATTATAAGTGAAACTCAAATGAGCAGTTCTAGATCCCAGACCCCAAAGAACCAATAATCTGATGGCCTATGAAGTTTACAGTAATTCACTGATGTATTTTATTTGTTGTGATATCTATGATATGAACTCCTCCTTAACTATGGAGTCAGGACCAGTGCCTACATAATATGTTTGATCATTTTATTTGTATATTAATAATTCTTCAAAGAGCAAATAAATAATATGGTCATTAAAGGTGCTCTAAGATATAAACAATATGGCAGTCTTAGCAAATAAGTAATCCAGGATTCTGATCTAGACCACAGTGGTGAAAGTAGTTTATTTGAGCTCTTCCCAGGTGGACCCCCTGTGTCTGAATAGAGCCCACTGAACAACTTGCAGGGCTGGGGCCTGTGGGAGGAAGGATGTAATGTCAATGGGACTGTTACAGGACAATACAGTAACTCCGCATTTAACTTTGTCCTGGTTAACATCGTTAAGTTGCTGATCAATTAGAGAACATGCTCGTTTGAAGTTGCGCAATGCTCCCTTATAAGGTTGTTTGGCAGCCACCTGCTTTGTACACTGCTTGCGTAAAGAGCAGCCCTTTGGAACTAGCTGGAGATGGTTGAAACCAAGGTGGGTCTGCATCCCCCCTCTCAGCTGCCCACTCCTGTAAGTTCCCTGTTTGGCAGCTGCCCAGCAGGCTATCAATTGCCGAGCAGTTCAGCTGTCCCTCTCCAAATTGCTGTGTGCTGCTACTGCCCTCTGCCTTGGAGCTGCTTCTGGAAGCCTTCTGCTTGCAATGTGGGGGCTAAAGTCAGGGTGTCCCCCTCTGCTCCTTTTCCCCATCTCCACAGAGCAAGGGGGGGCTCATGACAGGGCTCAGGATGGAGGCAGCTTGCTGGCAGCAGCTGCTGTCTCAACTTGTTGATCTACTTAAAAAAAGCAGTGTACTTAGAGTGGGGTCAGCGTATTTGAAGAGACAAAGTACGAAGAGACAAAGTACGTCTCTTTCTCACACAGGGTGTGTCTCTTTCTGCCATGTTGTCTCCATTCGAGCTGCCTTGTAGAGTGTGAGGCTACATTAACAACGTGTTAACCCTTGAGGACTCAGGCAGTGCTAGTTCATCATTCAGCAGTAAGGCATTCCCTGGGAAATATCTTTTCCTCTTCCACCCTCTGACTTCACCACCTCAATCAAGCTTCACAATCATCATTGCTGAAACCGAACCCCCTCCTATTTACACTGATTCTTATGGGGGAATTAGATTTGCTTAAGGTAGCATTTTTCAGGAACATAACTACAATGTTAGGCTTGGAGTCACTGTACCCTTTATACTTTTATATTCTGCAAAACCTTGATCTTTATATAGAAGCAAAAAGGGTACAGTGACTCCAAGCCTAACATTGTAGTTATGTTCCTGAAAAATGCTACCTTAAGCAAAATGATGTTAAGCAAATCCAATTCCCCCATAAGAATCAGTGTAACTAGGAGGGGGTTTGGTTTCAGCAATGATGATTGTGGAGCTTGATTAAGGTGGTGAAGTCAGAGGGTGGAAGAGGAAAAGATGTTTCCCAGGGAATGCCTTACTGCTGAATGATGAACTAGCACTGCCTGAGTCCTCAAGGGTTAACACGTTGTTAATGTAGCCTCACACTCTACAAGGCAGCTCGAATGGAGCGAGGGGAGACAACATGGCAGAAAGTATAACATTTGTTTTCAAAATCAAAACATTGCTCCAGAACAGGAAAACCAAGTTGTATTAGCTTTCTTTTAGACACTGGTCTATTTAAAATGTTTTTTGTTATATTGAATGATACGAAGTGTATGACTGAGATTTGGTGCAGTAGGGTGTGATAGTGATAGTTGCTCACTACACTGCTTCAGATATTGTATAGTATTGCTGATGTGCAATTTTCACAGTTTACTAGCGCATAATGGTGTCCCATCCAGTATTATGACTGATTGGCTAAATTCCATTTTGTAGATGGTTGAGATTATAAGTGTGTGCTATTATCTAAACGTTTCTATTTGATAGGATACTTAATGATTGACAAGCAATGCAAATTGGTTAGAAATTTATTGTCTATGAAACAGCACAGCATTTTTGAAAATGGACAGTTATTCATTTAGTGTTAATTATAGACTTGCACAATCATAGTGAGTCTCTGGTAAGATGAAAAGAATTTATATCAAGTTTTAAAGCACTACTGGATAATATTTCAGGAGCAAAACTGTCAACGTGAGAATGATATATGAGAAGATTCAAGTTAATGTACAAACTGTTATGTTTGTTAATAAATCTCTAGGGGCGTATCATTCGAGGATCTTACCGTTTCCAAGCTATTATCACCACTTTTGAAATGATTCTTGGTGGCTGTCCAGAACTCAATGCAATTGAATGGCGGTGTGTTATTATTGATGAAGCACACAGACTGAAGAATAAAAATTGCAAACTCCTGGAGGGACTCAAACTCATGAATCTTGTGAGTGGGTGCATTTCATTTACTGGGTTTAATGTGATTTCTTTCCTGTTAGGGAGAATACTGCAATAAATTATAAAGCTGTTTAATTGTTAGACTTAGAGAGAGTTTTTTATAAGTGGGCAGTCTATGAAAGTTCTGTTATTCCACTACTGATGGTTTTCACAGCTTAAGATGTACAATTTTCAGAAACCTTTTGAGTATATTTTTATGTGATTGAAATGCAATTTGCGTAAGCAGAACCCATTTTTACTAGATCTGTGTGATAGCCTACTTTATTTTGAATCAGAGTTTTAACTTCAGTTATATTTCTCATTTCTATAGCATTTTTCAGCTTTTTTTTATACACAAATAGTGACACCTTTAAAATGAACTGGATGATGATATTGGTTATATGTTTGCAGTTTACTTGCTTAAGATTTAAAGGTTATAAAACCTTATGCCTGAGGCCATTGCCTGGTCTCCTGCAAGGTTCTAAAAGGAATTCAGTGCCACTGACTACTAATATATTATAATGCACAAATGACTGGGATTTTTTGAGTTTATAATTTTTTGCTTTACACTGAAACATTAGATCTTGTCTGCTGTCAGAAGCACAGTACTAGACTAAATGTATCAATTATCTAATTTGGTATTCTAATTTCTACTATAAGCTTCAGTAATTGTTGAGAGAGAAGTGTGTGTGAATATTAGAGGGAAATAAAGTATATAACCATTTCTTTATTGCTTGGCTGTAACGAGTTTTTTTTTGTTCACAGATTAATAATGTAGTTTGAAGTTTTTTAACATGGTATCTTAGCCATAGATCATTGGGCACATAATATTAATGTAAAGTTTAGAGAAATTCTGTCTGTCAAATATTTTTCTTGCTGATGCTCTTTCTTTTGTTTATAAACCATCAGATCTCTAATGCTTGTGTACTGAAATCAGTTAGATGTTAATGCTCAGAAATTTTAAAAAAATGTTTTGTTAACTGCACACATAAGAATTTCGTGTGACATCTATGTCTTTATGTAGGAGCACAAAGTGCTGTTGACGGGCACACCACTGCAGAACACCGTAGAAGAACTGTTTAGTCTCCTTCATTTTCTTGAACCTTTGCGTTTTCCTGCTGAATCTACATTTATGCAGGAATTTGGGGACCTTAAAACAGAGGAGCAGGTACTACATATAAATGATTTCTTAACTTTCTTCTTGCAAAATACCAATTTGAGTGAATAATTTGAGGATGGTATTTTTTTTCTCTTTAATAGCATGGTTTGTAAATGGATTATGTTTAAATCTTTTGACTCCATTGCCCTTTCAGTCAGTTCCAAAGTAATTTAGGTGTCTAACTTACTATCAGCTATCACACAAATCAATTTTTCAGATAGATACGTCATCTCATTTAATGACACTAGACAATAAAGAGGGGGTTCAATTTCTCAAATTTTTAAGCAAGCGAAGAAAGTGTGCTTGGCATCACAAATTTGATGTACAGAACAAACATCTCTAAATGAAATATAACCTGTAAAGATTTACTATTTATTTGACGTAAAATAATTCGTTTTTTCCTATTAAATAACAAATTTATGTGACTATGATGATTAAAAAGTGAGATTAATGGAAATCCAAGTTCTTCCTCTTTGAAGCCAGGTTGTCTTCTTACAAATGCTAAAAGCTTCCTTTCTGTAATCAGAGCACCTGAAAAATTACTTTGGTAACTTGTCTCTGAAAGTGAAACTATGTCCCTTCCAGGCAAATATTTCATGTAAATCTGGCAAATAGATAATGTAGATTGTAAAATTGCAAGAAGTTAAAACTTTG
>ML677343.1:10387539-10558631 GCA_007922305.1 Dermatemys mawii | reverse complement strand
CACACACACACACACACACACACATATATATATATATATATTTATTTTACAGGTGCAAAAGTTACAAGCTATCCTGAAACCAATGATGCTGAGACGGTTGAAGGAAGACGTAGAGAAAAAGTTAGCTCCCAAGGAAGAAACTATAATTGAAGTAGAACTAACTAATATCCAGAAGAAATATTATCGGGCAATTTTGGAGAAGAACTTTGCATTCTTGTCAAAAGGAGCTGGTCAAGCTAATGTACCCAATCTAGTTAATACTATGATGGAACTCAGAAAGTGCTGCAACCACCCTTATCTTATCAAAGGTAAAACATTATAAATTCAAAGACTGACTTTTTCAGTTGATATACGTTCAGGGTTGGGAAGGGAGTTTGTGGTGCAGGTTCCAGCCAGGTGGCGCTTACCTGGGGCTGTTTCTGGAAGTGGCCGTCATGTCCGGCTCCTAGATCCACTGCCTGCAGGCACTGGCCCTGCACCTCCAATTGGCCTGTTGAAATCTCTCGGATTGGTTTCAGTAGCAGAGATTGACCGGCATCTCCTGGAATAGGAATCAATCCGGAAGGGTTGGCAACCCTATGCCTTACGTAGGGGAATTCTCCATAAGCCAGGTTCGTGGATTTTTCTTGTCCCTTTGTGCTGTCACATTAGCACATGGGAGCCTGGCTTGTGGGGATGAGGGGAATCCCTCCCAGGATTTCCATTTATGCTACCTCCTGTGGGATAAAAATCTGTCTTTTATTTACAGCTGTAACCTGTTATGTGTGGTTTGTTTTGTTTTTTGTTTTTAAAAATGGCTGGGGGTAGGAGACAGAATTGGCCCCAAAGCAAACACTTAAATAACAAAATGGAGTGGGGTTAACCAACCTGTGTGATCATTAACTTGTTGTGTGAGTGAAAAACAACCACCATTTCTTTTGAGATTAGTCATTCGTTTTTATTGTCTGACAGGTGCTGAAGAAAAAATCCTTGGAGAGCTTAGGGAAACGTATATCCCAACTGCTCCTGATTTTCATCTACAAGCAATGATCCAGTCTGCTGGTAAATTGGTCCTCATTGATAAACTTCTTCCAAAAATGAAAGTAGGAGGCCATAAGGTGCTTATCTTCTCTCAAATGGTGCGCTGTCTTGACATCCTGGAGGACTACCTTATACATAAAAGGTAGAATGCTACATATTTTATAAACTCTTTGTCTGTTCTCAACAGGAATATTTTTCATAAATGATTGCAACCTACTAAAATAAAAGAAAAATAAGCAAAGTTGGTACCATTCTTATATATAGCTAATATTTCACATTGCATGCAAAAATATATTGGAAAGACTGTGCATATCACATTTAATAACATTTATGATGCCAATTTTATTTAGGACCATAATTGTATGATGTTTTTTTCCATGCTTGCTGTACAAATTAGCAATTACAACTAGGAATTCAGAATCTTGTATCAGTATCGTGATTTCAATTCACATGATTCTGTGATATTATTTTAAAATGGGTAAAAAGAGATGTTTCTTGTTCTGTAAGCAAATAATACATAGACTAATGCAGCATTTGAACAGGTTGACTCTTCTTTTGAATGCCATAGAGGTATGAACTTTTGGCTTTGCTCTTTGATTACAATTGTCAGAGTTAATACATGACGAAATGCATGACATGAGGAGCATGGCTGACTGACAATATGTCTGTGGATTATCTGTTGTGCTATTTTATGGCTGATCAACAAAGGGGAAAAATACTTGTGAAGCTTTCTACTGATAATTAAATACACATTGTGCAGCTTACTCCGTTTACCACATGCAGAGAAATGTTTCTACAGTTTAAACTTTAAGGTGTGGGAGCAAAGCACATATATTTTGATATTACAGCAAGAGTACAAGAATCTTTGTAATTATAAAAGTTGAGAGGAGCAATAATTAAACTAGGTTTTTCATTTTGTCTGATTTTTTTAAAAGGAAAACATAGTTTCACTGGTTCCTCTTTTTAAAATCACTCCTCCCCCGCCCAGAAGACTTTATTCTTCTTCCAGTTTGCTTTGTGTTGAGAGAACATAATTATTAGTTTAGCACTTAATAGAAATTGATCATATTACAGTTAGGCTAATGTTCAGCATTTTCCAAAAAAAAAAGTAAGCTACTCATATATAAACTAGGCTAAAATGTAAAGAAAGACTAATATATTTTTAGAAGGAATATTTGTTCACAGTCCAAATACTGGGTTTGTCAAGTGACAGTTTTATCTAAATATTGCTTTATATTAATTACCCAATAATCTTGTATGCGATGAGACAATTTAGTTTCATATTGTAATACGCTAAAGTATTTTATAGTTTGCACTCACTTTGTGAGCCCTGTTGAAGACTTGAAATGTGGTAGACAGCTCCAGAGAGAGAGGGAAGCATGTGCGTGAGAATTTCGAGGTGTGGCCTCACTGCCTTCGACTGGGCAGCCAGAAGAAAATGGGAGCTGACTAATTTCTTGCCCTCCTCTTTGTTAATTTAAACTTCTTCCTGCATCTTTTGGAGCCTCTTGTCCCATTTCGCTGTTCTGCCCTCCATCCCTGTTATTGTAGCATAGGAGCTGTATTTTTAGGAAGATCACGCGTGTTGTTGTGAAGGGAGTTTTTCCCATTGGGGCCAAATTGTTAGAGGCCTGATGATTTTTTTCACCTTCCTTGCAGTATCATTGAGGTACAATTTAATTAAATAGACATAGGATTTAGAAATCAATATTAGTCATTTGTAGGAATGTTTAATTTGTCGCAACTTGTGACCAGTATCTGGTATGGATAAAGGCCAAATGACCAGCTCCCACAACCAAAAGAGACATGAGATTTCATTTGTGGACTTCAGGCCTATGGGAGAAGGAAAGACCTGAACGCTTTGCAGGCCAATATTTCACTTTTGATACCATCTCTGGGAGTATGAGAGATGATTCAGAAGTGTGGGCTGAGTTACGGGTTATATGGTGGGAGCCCTGTAATCCCCTCGTTGGATCCAGTTAAATGTCTGGTTCATGCAGATAGCACACTTCCCAAGTGTTAAAGTAAAAAAGTTGCAGCTGGCCATCCCTATGTTTATCTTTATTCACCTGTGTATCCAGATCAGTGCTGTTCATGAGAGGCAAGTAGAAAGCAAAGATGATTTTTTTCCAGTGTAGATAACAGATAGGTAACTATGATTTTGTAACACCTGTTTTTCTAAATAAGGGGTTTCTTTTGCACTTTCTAGGTACTTATATGAAAGAATTGATGGGAGAGTGAGAGGAAATCTGAGGCAAGCTGCTATTGATCGGTTTAGTAAACCAGACTCTGATCGGTTTGTGTTTCTTCTGTGTACCAGAGCTGGTGGATTGGGCATTAATTTGACTGCAGCTGATACATGTATAATTTTTGATTCTGACTGGAATCCTCAGAATGATCTCCAGGTAAATTCACTTGAGGTTATTACTGGATCTTAAAAAACACCATGCTGTATATTTCAGTAACAGTGTAACAGAACTTTTTTTTACAATAGGATTACAGTATACAAACAGAAGATCAACTGTATTTGGCTGGGCTGTCTTTTTGATAATCACAGCTGTGTTTTTCCATCCCCACTTTCTATAATTGTCTTGAAATCCGAATACAAATGTAAATTTTGTAAGGCTTTCTCCTTTAAGTTTTCCTGTTTCTCCCCCAAAAATGTTCAAAATAGACTTTTTCTTCATTCATTTAATAAAATTATATATTGCAAATTTATTACGATTTAAGCAGAGAACTAAAGTGCAATACAGGCAAACTACTAGTGAGATTATAAAACTCTAGAGGTTTTCAAGATATTACAAAACACAGTGGGGACAGATTTTACTCTCTCATACACTAATTGAGTAAATGTTAATGGAACTGCTCTGGATTTATAGTAGTAGAACCAGAGAAGAATTTGGGCCTATGCTAAGGTTCAGTTACTTCTGTGATACTCTCATGTTAGAGCAGGGGTGGGCAAACTTTTTGGCCCGAGGGCCACATTAGGTTTCAAAATTGAGCGGAGGGCCGCGTAGGAAAGGCTGTGCCTTCCCAAACAGCCTGGACCTGCCCCCTAGCCAACCCCCACCCACTTCCAGCCCCCTAACTGCCCCCCTCAGACCTGCGCAGCCATCCAACCCCCCCAGTTCCTGATCACCCCCTCTGAAAACACCCCCATTCTAACTGACCTCCTAGGATCCAGCCCCCTATCTAAGCCCCCCTGCTCTTTGTTCCCTGACCCCCTCGACTCTTCCTCACCCCTAATCACCACCCCCGAGACTCCACCCCCTATGGAAGCTCCCCTGCTGTTTGTTCCCGAACTGTCCCCTCCCAACCCCCCCACCCTAACCACTACCCAAGCCCCCTCCCATCCCCCCCACAACCGCCCCCCAGGACCCCACTTCCTAAGCCCCTGCTTACCGTGCTCTGCAGGGAGTGTGGGCCCCCCCCCCCCAGGGGGCGGTGCTCGGGGTGGCCCCCGGACCACGGCTCCCCAGCTGGGGAGTGCGGGGCCCTGCGGCCGGCGGCGCTTAGCCCGGTGCCCCGGCCCGGGAGCGTGGGACCCCGCGGCGGGCGGCACTTGGCCCGGCGCTGGTGCCTTGGCCCGGGACTGCTGGGCTGCTCGGCAGGTGGCTCTCGGCCTGGTTCTGGCGCCTCGACCCGGGAGCGTGGGACTCCGCAGCAGGCAGCGCTCCTAGCACCTCAGGCCCGGAGCCCCGCGCCTGGCGGTACTCCTGGTGTCCCGGCTTGGAAGCACAGGGCTACGCCACTTGCTTCACTGGCCCGGCACCCTGGGCCAAGCTTGCAGGCCGGGTAAAAAGGGCCGGCAGGCAACATGTGGCCTGCGGGCCGTAGTTTGCCCACCCCTGTGTTAGAGAGAGAGAGAGAATGACTTTCAGAAACTATCCACACACAAAAATTGCAGTGGAAAGCCAGTGACTATTCATTATCAGTGCAGAAAAATTGCCTGGTGTATATAATAGAGAAAAGTTAGTAATATATGTGAAGTGACGTTGAAGTGAAGAAGTAGGTATAATCATGGAATTATAATTAGAGGTATCCCATGTAAGAATGGGGGAAAATGTCTCCTTAGTTACATGATGCTCTTTAAATTACAGCTGGGATTTGGCATACAGTTGTGGACACCCTATTGCGAATCATATGGAATAACTGAACATTACATCAAGGGGACTATTTAGTATTTAACGAGGTTGTAGGGGGTACATAGAAGAGAGATTTGAAATAATAAAATGTGTACAAGTTCAGAAAATTGAGGTAATCTGTTAAGGACATAGGGGAAGATCCTTTTATCTGCTTTGTTCATACAAGCATATAAAAGGATAATGCGAAGATGGAGAGATTTTTCATCACATATTAAAACTAGAAATAATTCATTAAAATTGAAACTAGAAACCTTCATCTTAGATCAGCACAAAAATGTTTCAGTTGTAAGATCGCTTAGAAAAGGGACCAAATTTAAGAAGAGGAAGTGGAATCAAAATCTCAGAAATCCTCAAATGACTTTTTGTCTAGCATCTGACTGGAGTGTGTGGAGAGATCAGTACTGTGGAAAAAAAATATACAGAGGATTTAGTTATGAGATAACATATCATGCAACATAGACCACTTCATCTGCATTCTGCCTACTAATCCATCTTTCCAAGGCTACTTTTAACTTCTCAAACCTCTGCTGTATTTGTACAAGTTCCATTTGGAAACACTGACTTGTTTTCAAGTTGACTGTGTCCCTTTAAGATTACTTTATAACACAGCAGGTTTCTTAAAAGAAGGAATGTATCTTGGTCCTAGGCAGAAATCTAATTTTATTTTTGTTGCCTCTTTCAAAGGCCCAAGCCCGCTGTCACAGGATTGGTCAGAACAAAGCAGTAAAAGTCTACAGATTGATAACTCGGAACTCATATGAGAGAGAGATGTTTGACAGAGCAAGTCTGAAACTGGGTCTGGATAAAGCTGTCTTACAGAGCATGAGCGGAAGAGAAAATAGTGTTGGCGGTGTATGTACATTTTTTGTTTTTGGCCAAAATAACTACCATTTTCAAAGCTACTTTTATAATTGCAAGGGAACAGCTTAATTCATTTTAATTTTTTTATTAGGCTTTTTTTTTTAAATTGTGTGCATAGCTATGTGATGCTTCTTGATGTAGGCAAAAATGAACATTTGGAAATGTCTTCAGAAGCTTAGCCATAAATTTTCTTTGAACTCTTGCACAGACGACTTCCTCCATCTTTGATTGTTAAACCACAGGGTAGATAACTGCGTTGATGACGTATCTGAGAGAGTAAAATATTTTGTTTACCTTACTTTCTTTAAAAATGCTGTAGGCTTTATTTTATTTTATTTGTACAGATTATACCAAACCATGAACTTAGAATCATTAAAATATTATGCTTCAGATTTCACATTTGTTACAAATTTTGCACAACAGTGAGACAGGATTTCTGTCTCATTTCCTATGCAGCTTCCATTTGTATGGAAGAAGGCAGGACTACATGAGCTCCACAATCAAATTTTGATAACTCATAGCTTGGTATTTTTTACTCCACCTACATTATTTTAAGAAAAATCCCATGTAATATAAAACTTTGTTCCATTTTATCTTTATATCCTTCTATGAGTATAAGCTGTAGCCTTAATACGGGAAGAGTTAATTGAGTTATACTGGTGATCGCATACATCTTTAGATACTGATTAAGCACAAAGCTATATTTGCCTCAAAGTCCCACATCAGTCATACATTGAATAAAGCCTTGATTCATCAAGGTACTCAATAGGTGCCCAAATGTAAAAGCAAAGGTACACAAAATATGTTATAATGATATTTATATATATTTAATATAATTGTATTTATCATTTTATTGTTTTTTAATTATAAAAAGGTAGATACTAATCTAGAAATCTTGAAGGTTAACTTAATTATAAAAATATTGGTTACGGAAGTAGGTAGAAAAAATACTGCACGTATGCTTTTGTGAATTTGTCGTCAATTTTTACAACAAATTAAAACAAAAACATCTTCAATTATTTGTATAGATCCAACAGCTTTCCAAAAAAGAAATAGAAGACCTGCTTCGAAGAGGTGCCTATGGTGCTATTATGGATGAAGAGGATGAGGGCTCTAAATTCTGCGAAGAAGACATAGACCAAATCCTGCAGCGCCGTACAAAAACAATCACAATTGAATCAGAAGGCAGGGGTTCAACATTTGCCAAGGTACAGTAGCAGCATCTTCTTTTCCATTTGATCATGCTACTCTGCCTTTCATTTAAAAAAAATCTCGTTGCTTATATTCAGAATGTGAGATTTGTCAAACTGTCAGTGAAGAATTTCATGGGACTGTTTGTGTTTAAATATGAGGTCCACGTTGCATCTGTTCTTTTGCATGCACACACTTATGTCTACTTTACCTTTTGTGCATGTACCCAAGAGAGATTTTGTCCATATAGGTCACTAGAGAGAGACCTATATGGACATGTGCACATAGAAAAATCTCCGATTGCCATAGTATACAGTGAGTAAATTTCATGCTCAAAAGTATGAAACCAAGTGCAGGCAAAACAATAACTGTGTATTTCTGATGTTGCTTTTTTTTTAAAAAAAAAAAATCAGTACCAATATATTTTTGATATAGAGGACATACTGTTACTGAGAATACTGTATCTTTGCTTTGCTTTATTCTTACGTAAGAACATAAACTAAGACAGTCATTGCAGGTGTAAAGCACATATGAGCAAATAAATGTTGAATGAGATTAAAGAATAACTGTCAGGTTTACACTGGAAATGCAGAGGCATTCTTTATCCATGTTGTTTTCTTATTAGGTGTTTGAAAAGCAAAGCAAGCATGATTGTGTAGGAGAGGAAATGAAGAGCTATAAAATGTCAGAAAAGAAAACGAGGGTGTGGGACAAAGATAGAATTGGGGAAAATACTTTCATTCTAATTTCTTAGTGGTGCTAGAGAGAGCTTTTACATTTAAGACAGAAAATAGAATATACTCTGTGCTGGTTATTGGCAAGGGCCATGCCTGAGCTATTTTATGGCTACTTCTAATTGTATTAATCTAAACTTCTTTGTTTACAATGCTTCCCTTGAAAATATTTTTAAAGCATTTTTGATTGCAGGAATGAATACAAACAATGTGAATTATGGGGAGTTATAAACTTTCTCAAACTGGTTAGGCCACTGACATCTAACACTCATTATAGCAGACAAAAGTGGCAAAGTAAAAAGAATGAAAAAGGTTGAGAGGGACAGGAGGACTTAACTTTCTGCGTCTCTTAGAATATGCGTGCAGTTACATTCATTGAGGATCCATTTAATCTTATTGACTGTGGAGTTAGGTTTCTCCTGTGAAAACTAGTCTTACGAAAGAAGAATCAAGAAGCGTAATTCTATCCTATCTTCTTTATGAGATCAACCAAAAAGTATTTTTATACTTAATTGACCTTTTCTTCCCATGCCAGTGTAATTTGTATGTCCACCCTCCCTACCAGTGCTGAGTAGTTCCATATGTTAAAATTTTTAGAGCTCTGTCTTCCTGCTTTAAAAGTTATGAGGGAAATACACTTATGAAAATTCCACTCTGGGTCTCCTCTGAAGATTCAGGTAATTGATATATTGAGTGATAATTGTGGAGTCATAGCTATGTAGTCTTTTTACAAAATTGACAGGTTGCAAACACTACTGAGTCATTCACTTTACGTAAAAATATAAAGATTTAGGTCCTGATCTTGCAGTTGGCTCCGTTCTGGTGAAACCCTGTGCCTAAATAGAGCTAAATGTAAAATCATGGCCTTACTTCAGTTTTTGCATACATGATCAGAATTTCTTGTATCCTGCCTGTAACTTTTTCTTTGCTATAATATGCATATCAGTGAGACCTTGCTGTATGTTTTGTGTATCATAAGTTACATGATATGTAGAATAAATAAGCTTTTTAGGAAGTCCATACAACTTTTTTTTTTTTTTTTTTTTTTTTTTTAAAAAACTACTAGTCATCAGAAACATTTCAAATGACCACACCACACCTTTACATTTTTCAGGCTTGCCGAAGGAAGGTAGTAGCAGTGTTTTATGGTTTGTGGGAGTGGGGTGGTAGGGGAGAGGAGGTCGAAAACTGCTACAGAAGGGAGTATAAGGGGCAGAAGGCTTTAAGGGTGCATTATGTGAAGGCACATTACTGTTATGATGTGTTAGAGTAGCCTATTTTCTGTGTTGTTGCCTTGAGATCTCTTTGGCAGTCATATGGAGATCTATATAATTTTTTACCAAACGTAGTTCTTACTTAGACACATGATTATAGGACAGGTCTGGATTCAAATTATCTTTGTGAGATTTCTTTTCAAAATGAAACTTCCAGCTCTCGTGTTTTCCTCTGATCTTATGGCATGTTTTTGGTCAAGGATATACTGCAGTTGGTTATTTAGGTAGTTTCCTTTTTGTAATTTAGAGGATGCTGTCTATCACTTTTCTGTGTGTGAGAATATTTTTGCTGCCGCTGTTCTGCCAGCATTACGTATTTAATTAAATGTTCTAATCTGTTTAAGGAATGGGGAGTATCGTCTAAATAGAGAAACCATTCTAACGCTGCAAGCTCAGAGTCGGCATGTACATGTTTTAGCAACATTTTTAGAGCACAAATCAATAATAATCCTGAAATATTGTTCTCAGCTGTTTATATTTTGTCCACTAGACAGCCTCTGGAAGTGAGGATGCACTCAGTGCTTTTGTCAGTACCAAATTGATAGTCTACAATGTCTTTTTAGCATCTCCTCTCTTAGTTAGCTGCTGCCGTACTTTCCTATTAATTTATGGGACTTCTGAACATTTTTGACCCCTAGCCATTTTTGATACATTGAACATGATGTATATTTAATAGTGTCATTCTGTATTACAGTTTTATGCCATTAATGGAATATGATGTTGTTTATTGCAGGCTAGTTTTGTTGCATCTGGAAATAGGACAGATATTTCATTAGATGATCCCAACTTCTGGCAGAAATGGGCCAAAAAAGCAGAAATAGATATAGATGCCATCAGTGGTAGAGTAAGTATTTTTTGGGTGTGAATATTTTCATTTGTGTACATGCTTTTTAGTGGTCCTTTTTGTCTTTCTCACAATCATGTTGCTCATGTGGATTGAATACACTGGTCTACAATTTTTTAGAAGTCGTCTGCTTCAGAGATAAAATGTGATATTTATTATGTATTTTGATGTGCTGAATTCAAATATGACAAAACAACTGATTGGCTACTGTTTCTAAGATATTTATGTTTTTACATTTTATGTCTATGTATATTGTGTAGATAGTAGAGTTTTAATCATAAATTGTAAACCTAGGTCTTTTCATGTGTTTATGGTTGCTTTATATTATAATATTTCACCTGTCCTGTTTATGTAACACTTTAAAAATCAGCAAAAGGGTTATAGAAATAAAATGTATTATGAAACAAAAGGCAAAAAACTATTATGTACATAGTTTAGTCCTATTCAGTGTCTACTTGGCGCTGCTTGGCTTGTCTCTTGTATTCATTAAATGGAGCATCTCTTGTCACTGTCCAGCAATAGTCTGCAAGCATTGATGGGCTCCATTTGCCCTGATGGCATTTCACCATTGTTGCAATGTCCTGGTGAAATCGCTCGCCGTGCTCGTCGCTCACTGCTTTGCAGTTTGGTGGAAAAAAATCTAGATGAGAGTGCAAAAAATGTATCTTTAGTGACATGTTGCAACCAAGGCTTTTGTATGCCTCGAGGAGGTTTTCCACCAACAACCTGTAGTTGTCTGCCTTGTTGTTTCTGAGAAAATGTATTGCCACTGACTGGAAGGCTTTCCATGCCGTCTTTTCCTTGCCACGCAGTGCATGGTCAGATGCATCATCTCGAAGAAGTTCACGAATCTGAGGACCAACAAAGACACCTTCCTTTATCTTAGCTTCACTTAACCTTGGAAATTTTCCACGGAGGTACTTGAAAGCTGCTTGTGTTTTGTCAATGGCCTTGACAAAGTTCTTCATCAGACCCAGCTTGATGTGTAAGGATGGTAACAAAATCTTCCTTGATTCAACAAGTGGTGGATGCTGAACACTTTTCCTCCCAGGCTCCAATGACTGTGAGAGTGGCCAGTCTTTCTTGATATAGTGGGAATCTCTTGCACGACTATGCCATTCGCAGAGAAAACAGCAGTACTTTGTGTATCCAGTCTGCAGACCAAGCAAGAGAGCGACAACCTTCAAATCGCCACAAAGCTGCCACTGATGTTGGTCATAGTTTATGCCCCTCAAAAGTTGTTTCATGTTGTCATAAGTTTCCTTCATATGGACGCATGACCAACTGGAATTGATGGCAAAACAGCTTTAAGACTCGTCTTCGATGAATCAATGAAGAGTCTCCACTCATCTGGATTGTGAACGATGTTGAGGGCTGCCATCACACCATCAATGTTGTTGCAGTCTACAAGATCACCTTCCATGAAGAAGAATGGGACAAGATCCTTTTGACGGTCACGGAACATGGAAACCCTAACATCACCTGCCAGGAGATTCCACTGTTGTAGTGTGGAGCCAAACAGCTCTGCCTTACTCTTGGGTAGTTCCAAATCCCTGACAAGGTCATTCAGTTCAGCTTGCGTTATGAGGTGTAGTTCAGAGGACGAGGATGGGAGAAAATGTGGGTCCTGTGACATTGATGGTTCAGGACCAGAAGTTTCATCCTCTTCCTCTTCCTCATCTGACTGAAGTGAGAATGATTCTGGTGCATCAGGAACCGGCAGTCCTTCTCCGTGGGGTATTGGTCATATAGCTGATGGAATGTTTGGATAATGCACAGTCTGCTTTTTCTTCTTTGACACACCTTTCCCAACTGGAGGCACCATGCAGAAGTAACAATTGCTGGTGTGATCTGTTGGCTCTCTCCAAATCATTGACACTGCAAAAGGCATAGATTTCCTTTTCCTGTTCAACCACTGGTGAAGATTTGTTGCACAAGTGTTGCAGCATATGTGTGGGGCCCACCTCTTGTCCTGATCTCCAATTTTGCAACCAAAATAAAGGTGATAGGCTTTCTTAACCATAGTGGTTATACTGCACTTTTGTGATGCAAAAGTCACTTCACCACAAACATAGCAGAAGTTATCTGCACTGTTCACACAAGTACGAGGCATCTCTGCTCACTTTGGCTAAACAGAGATGTGTCCCTTTGCAAAATCAAATACTGACAAATAAGAGAGCACGACACTGTATGATTTCTAGAGCTGATATAGGGCAATTTGTTCAGCAGAGTGATGTAAGCTTCGTTATGATTGCATCATCCATGACTTCTAGGAATAACATGATGCAATTCATATCTTGTAGGACACAGTGCCAGCTTCAGATTGCATCATTCATTGTTTTGCCTAAAAAGCAAGTACTGTCCAAACCCAGTCATAGATTTATTCATAGATGCAGTCAAAGATGTATTTTAGTCATTTCTGGTTTAAATTGAGATCCCTTCCCTTTATAACTCACATATCCTCCGCCATTCCCATGTCAAGGGTTGTATATACTGACCCAATAGCATATCTTGAAAACTAGAGCCAATCAACAATTTTAAGCATCATTTTTGTTCTCAGTGACCCAGAATTAGTGAAGTTTGACTACATTTATTTCAGAAGCATTTTGGCTGTAGAGCAGTGATATTCAGCAGATTGAACTATAAAATGACCACCTTTGGGAATTAATATTAAAATCTTTGGCTTTTAAGGAAAATAGTGTTGGATTTATGAAACTCTTTCAACCAACACCTAAACTAATCATCACACTTGGTATTTTAAATTGACTTCTTTGGTTAGGGGGTGCATTAGTTGGCAGCTTCAGCGCTTTTCTAATGTAAATCTGGTTCCCAAATGACTCAGGAAACCATTTTAGTGCCTAAGAATGAATCATAGAATATCAGGGTTGGAAGGGACCTCAAGAGGTCATCTAGTCCAACCTTCTGCTCAAAGCAGGACCAATCTCAACTAAATTATTCCAGCCAGGGCTTTGTCAAGCCTGACCTTAAAAACCTCTAAGGAAGGAGATTCCACCACATCTCTAGGTATCCCATTCCAGAATGGCTGGAACACAAGAGCCAGTCTGACTGCTTTGTCTCCATTGGCCACAACCCCTACCATGGGCACTTTGAAAGAATGTGAGAGAGAGAGTCACAATGTCAGTTCTTCAAGGGCTTGCTCATGTCTATTCGATTTTAGGTGTGCACGTACCCACATGCAGAGCTATCGGAGATTTCTGCCTTAGCAGTATCCATAAGGCTGGCTCTGGCGTCCTCTGAAGTGGTACTCCAAAGCGGTGGTATATCAGGCACTGCTGGCCCTGCACTCTCTCAGTTTCTTCTTGTCGGCAATGCTGACAGAAGGAAAGGAAGGCAGGAAAGGGACATGAACTACTGTTGGGGATTGGGTTTTTTTGTATTTTACCAAACGCTAACTATACTCCTGTGTTGGAGGAATCCCTAGGCAGGGCTGGGCAAACTTTTTGGCCAGAGGGTCACATTGGGTTTACAAAAATATATGGAGGGCCGGGTAGGGAAGGCCCCGCCCCCAATCCGGCTCCCTCCACTTCCCGCCCCCTGACTGCTCCTCTCAGAACCACTGACCCTTCCAACCCCCTGCTCCTTGTCCCCTGATCAACCCCTCTGGAGACCCCCCACACTCTAGCTGCCCCCCCCCCCCAGGACACAACCCCCATCTAAGCCCCCCTACTCCTTGTCCCCTGACTACCCCCTCCATAGATCCCCTACCCCAATCACCCCCAAGACCCCACCCCTAAGCCCCCTGCTCCTTTCCCCTGACTGCCCCCACTCCATAGACTCCCTACCCCAATCACCCCCACGACCCCCCCCCCTCTAAGCCCCCTGCTCCTTTCCCCTGACCGCCCCACTCCAGAGACTCCCTGCCCCCTACTCATGCCCCAGGACCCTACCCCCCTGCTCCCTGACCCCTAGCCATACCCCCACCCCTGAAGGGTCCCTGGAACTCCCACGCCATCCAACCCCCCATTCACTGTCCCCCGAGACCCTCTGCCCCCTTATCCAACCCCCGGCCCCACCCCGTCACAGTCCGCTTACCCCGCCACTGCTAAGAATAGCGTGTCTGACCCGCAGCCAGACACATTGGAGCGCACTGCGTTGTCTGGCCCGGAGCCAAACATGCAGTCGCGCAGCCCCTCCCCAGCTGGCCACGCAGTCGTGCAGCCCCGCCCCTGAGAGCAGTTGCTCCCGGGTCGGGGGAGGAGGCCAGAGCAGCCTCCCCAGCTGGCCATGCAGTTGTGCAGCTGCGCCCCCCCAGAGCTGCTGCATGCAACCCACAGAGGCCGCGGGGGAGGGAGAGAGCTAGGGAGGGGCCGGGAGCAGCCTCCTCAGCCGGACCTTGGGGGCCAGTTGGAAGGACCCCGCGAGCCGTAGTTTGCCCACCCCTGCCCTAGGTAGTCAATTTTAAAATGGCTTTATATATCTTTTTTGTGTTGCTAAGAGCATAGGGAAGAAACTGGTCCCCAATACCTATGGCAGTATTCAGTACAAATAAAATTTTACATCTAGTTTGTAATGTATTGGTCTCATTGAAGGATTAAAGAATGAAGAATGTCTGTTTTTGTAGCAAAAGATTTCAATAATTGGTTTATAACTAGTAATTTCTTTGATTTGTATGTAAATGTTAATGGAATTTAAACAGAAATTGCCCTCTCAAAATTGTCAGGTACTTTTAGAAAATATTGCCAACCATGTCTTAGATAATTTATTTAAAATTTTACAGAACAGCCTGGTTATTGATACTCCAAGAATTAGGAAGCAAACAAGACCCTTTAGTGCCACAAAAGATGAGCTGGCTGAGTTATCAGAAGCAGAGAGTGAAGGGGATGATAAACCAAAACTCCGCAGGCCTTGTGACCGCTCCAGTGGATATGGAAGAACAGAATGCTTTCGGGTGGAGAAAAACTTATTAGTCTATGGGTAAAATATACTCTTTTGTTAAAGTGAAACTCATAACATAATGTTGATTTCTAAATATACTAAAAGTATATTCTATAAACAAGTTTTAGTTTTAGAAACAAGAATGAATTACAGATCTTAAGACATAAAATCTTATGTGCATTTTAAATGTTGCCAAGTGTTGAGACTTATAAACTAGTTAAGAATGAGATACTTTGGTAGTAATTCCTTTCCTTTTTCTTCAGTATTTAAAGTCATTTTTCTAATATACTCTTAATGTACTTCTGTATTTTTAATTCTCATCTTCCCTGACTCTTAAGAGGAGTGCTTTCAGGAGCTCAGATGAACTGCAGCTCACAAATAAACTGTCAAACTATATAGCACATTTTAAATCAGAGTTGTGTGCATGAGACATGGTGGGGAAATCTGTTTGGGATGGGAGTTTTGTTCTATACCCTGTGTAAGTCTTTTCTCTTCTGAAAACAGTAATAGAGAGAGTGAGTTTTTTCCTTTTTAATCAAAATGTGAGAAACTTGTTAACCCACGGATTATGCATAAATAATTGTTCACTGGAAAGAACTATCACAGTTAGAAATTGCATAATATGCCACATACATTGTGTGTTCATTTTAAAATCAGAGTGGAAAGATATAACACAATTTTCAATAAGAGATGCCTAAAGTTAGGCTTATAAGTCCATAATTAGATGCATAAGCAACCTGATTTTCAAAAATACTAAGGACCAGGCAGTTCTGGTTGGCTTGAATAGGAACTTGCAGATGCTCAGCACTTTTGAAAATCAAGCCTATTATTTATGAAACTAACATTTGGGAACAAAAATCTTGGCCATAGTTTACATAAAGAGAGTTTATATGTGTATTTAGCAGTATTTTAATAACCATTTTTGAAAAACCTAAACCAGTAATCCATATTTGAGATGTACATTCTTCAGAATTTCATTTGAAACTGTTATTTTGATGATTACAAAATCGTGGTATCTGAAGCCTGAGTGATTAATAATCTTTGCACTCTGGTAGCTTAAGCTATCGAAGATACCAAAAAAGTGAAAACCACAGTATCTTAAGAAGTTGTTCATTTGCAATAGTACTCATATACAATTTGCCTGAGTATTGTGTTTTAAAAATTCTACTGGATGTCACTTTGGATCAGGTGGGGTCGTTGGAGAGAGATTTTGTCACACGGTCGCTTCAAGAGGCAACTAAATGAACAGGATGTGGAGATAATTTGCCGAGCACTCCTAGCCTATTGCCTTGTTCACTACAGAGGAGATGAAAAAATAAAAAGTTTTATATGGGATCTCATCACCCCAACAGAGGATGGACAAACACGAGAGCTACAGAATCACCTAGGTAAGTAACTAAGTGTTTCTGTAATTAGACAACTTGTTGTATGCAAGTTTATAGTAAAGAAATCAACATTTTCTAAGTATGTGAGAAAAACAGTTAAAATTTTTGTTTAAAGAATAATTTAATAACTAAATAAATGGATTTTGCTGAGGGTGTCTCCAAAAGGTTGATTGGAAAAGCCAAATTCTCCTTTTCTCCCATTCTTTGATATTGCTGGCTTTCCACAATGGGTTGGTATAGTGTATGTAAAGTGAATGTTCCCACTGGTTCTGTCTCATTGAAACCTAGTACACTGTGCGCTAACAGTGACAACGGGCAATCTCTTCTTTATCTTTCTGTCCTAATGGTGAAATATACCTCTGAAAGATTCCCTTTCTGGCAGACGAAGAAGCAAGGACCTATAATAAGCCTGGTACCCCCATATGGCATTGAGGTCACCACACCAGCTTTTGCCTCTCTTAGAATATATTATTTTAAAAAACACTGCAAAGCATCTGCCAGTTGTCCATTGCTTTGTATTTTCATTTTGTGTAGGTTTATCAGCGCCTGTACCTAGGGGTAGAAAAGGAAAGAAGGTGAAGACTCAAGCTAGCACTTTTGATATACATAAAGCAGAATGGCTTCGAAAATATAATCCAGAACATCTGTTGCAAGATGAAGGGTATAAAAAACACATAAAGCATCACTGCAATAAGTAAGTACTAGTGTAAATATGTGAATGTATTTTTTCAGTTGATATAAAGGATTATTTTTTCTTTTATCTCTTCATTGTTATACTCTTGAAAGATTAAAAAGTATATCTTGGGGTACGTCTATATTACCTGCTGGATCAGCAGGTAGTGTTCGATGTATTTGGGATCGATTTATAATACGACAAATCGATCCCCGAACGCATTCTCCATCGACTCCGGAACTCTTGCGGAAGTGGAGTCGACGGGGGGAGCGGCAGTGGCCGACTCGCTGCCGCGTGGATGGCCAGGTAAGTTGATCTAAGATATGCTGACTTCGGCTATGCTATTTGCATAGCTGAAGTTGGCATATGTTAGGTCACACGCCTTGCCCCTCCACCCAGTGCAGACCAGGCCTAAAAGAACATTTTTCCCCATTGATGATTTTCCGAAGCAGAAAGTAACATAGCTCTAGTAGTAGTAGCCTTTATGGCATCTTATTGTACATTTCCAAAGAATCTTACAAATATTAACTGCTATTGTTCATTTCCTTTCTTGTTTGCCAACTTATCATTCTGCGAACAGAGATCTGGGAAGTCTGTTACTTCTGTAAAACCCCAGAATTCACAATTGTGGGTGTTGTGCAGAAGGAGGTACTAGCACAGTCGTTCTCAAACTTTTGTACTGGTGACCCCTTTCACACAGCAAGCTCCTCTGAGTGCGAGTCTACTCATAAATTAAGAACACTTTAAAATATATTTAATACCTTTTATAAATGCTGGAGACAAAGCGGAGTTTAGGGTTGAGGCTAACAGTTCATGACCCCCATGTAATAACCTCATGACCCCGTGAGGGGTCCCAACCCCCAGTGTGAGAACTCCTGCACTAGCACATGCTTGTGGGGCAGGCTCATGGAGGGGGAGCCACACATCTCTGCGTGATGGTGTGGCACCTGCTGGTCTTTGTTGGCTTTTTCTTAAGAATGCACCTGTTGGTTGGTGCCAGATATCTAACAAGCACGCTGGGTTTGGGTGGTGTGGAGCTATCCATAAAAGGCAGGAAGGAGTAGAAGCAGTTCTCTGTCTATCCCCTTGCTACAAAATTTCAGCTTCCAAAATCTTACCATCAATTTCCTGTTTTTCTGTCAATGTGGGGGTTTGTGGTGGTGGGTTAAACTATATGTTTAAGTTACAAGCATTAGAAGATACAGACACATTTCAGTTTTAAAACAGTTGCAATATATCAGGATTTTAGAGGTGGTTATGGGTTTGATTTTACTCAGTAAATAGCTAGGCTCAATCAGTTTTATTAATCAAAGATTATTAGTCAAAGATTAAAACAGTGTAATACAGAAAGACCAGTACATTACCACCCATCTGGGAGGCAGTAGTCTAGTTTGTAAGATCTCTTGAAATCTGATCTTCATTCTAGCTCTATTTATACTAGGGTTGGGGGTTTCATCATTTCTTTTCATTACTTCTCTTCTGTTATCTGTGACATGTTTTGAAGGTCTTGCATAGACATGGCTGGCAACAGTCTTTTCCAGAAGGCACCCGCTAGACTGACCAGTCACAGTGCTGTACCCGTCCTCTTGTCCTTGAACTGGTGGCTAGACCCCAAGACAGTGCCATGCCAACACCTGTTCTCACTTTCAGGTGACATAGTAAACAAGAAGCGGGCAGCACTACCTCCTTCAAATGTAAACAAACCTGTTTATCTGAGTGATTGGCCAACCAAGAAGTAGGACTGAGGGGACTTGAAGGCTCTGAAGTTTTACATTGTTTTGTTTTTGAATGCAGTTATTTTTTGTACATAACTATATTTTTAAGTTCGACATTCATGATAAAGAGATTGCACTATAGTATTTGTGTATTAAGTACATTGGGAAAAAAACTTTCATTTCTTTTTACAGTGCAAATATTTATAATTGCGTATACGGTATTCTATGTTATAATTGAAATCAGTATATTTGAGAATGTGCAAAACATTGAAATATTTACATAAATGATATTCTGTTATTAATATTGTGATTTTTCTTATCACAATTAATCACAATTACTTCTCCTACATTGCTCGACAGCCCTGTTATCCTTTGAGAGCTGTTTTCCCAATATATTCTCTTTTACAAGAGTCAGCTTCTCAAATACAGATAAAAATTCCACTCCTTATTTGATATTTGTCACTACAGCATTTAGCAAAGTATATGAATAAAACATTGCAAACTGAGCTTTTCCTATTTCACACATGGTCTGGCTGCAATTACCATGGGGCTTTGGCTGAGTTCAGTTAAGGGTGAAATCCTGGCCAGATTAAGTCAATGGGAAAAAATCACACTGATGTCAGTGGCGTCAGTGTGGAGATACTGTGTAGGTTTGCTTGGCAGTTACATTTGGTCTTGGAAACAAATGAGTGAATTTCTGGTGAGATGTGGGTGAGGTGGTAATTTTTTATTGGACCAACTTCTGTTGGTGAGAGAGACGAGCATTTGAGCCACACAGAGCTCTTCTTCACGTCTGGCATATAGTCAGTTTAGAAATAATACGGTGAGTTTTGTGACACACTTTAGTTTGTTTGTTTCACAGTATTGCAACTTCTGTGGTCTAAAATACTTATTTCTCAATAAGCAAATTTTAAGAGAAATTTGGTTGAAAAACCACTGGTATTAGAGTAATCTTAATTGTACTGTACAGTATATAAATACTACATTAATATTAAACTATTTTAAGATCACATTTATGTTACAAAATGAAGTATTAGAAAGTTATGAAATGCCTGGTTTGTAAAGCCTTAATTCAGCCTTCTTGTGAATCCATTATGTATGCTGTGAATGAACAGCATTTCATGTGGGGAAGAAATAGTAAATAATGACTCCCATAATGCATACGTAGAGAGGGTGTTGAATTAAGGCTACATAAATATAAATATAGAGACACAATGGGGGTGAATTAATATGAAGTCCCTTTGTTTCAGTTTAAACATTTTTGCTGAAAAATTCCCAGGTTTTACGACAAAGTATTTTTATTTTTTTTCTGATTTTTCTCCCAACTTTTATACCATTCACATATATATAAAAATAACTTTTTGTTAAGGAAATACAATACATTGCATGAGATATATATATTCTGATAATACACTAATTTGTGTGTATATGGAAAGCTGCAGGTTAAAGTAAGGCTATGTATTAGTCTAGAAGATACACACAATAAACAAACAGGCACATAGCTGAACATACTGATGAATCCCACACCCACCACATACACTTTTCAAGCTGTTAGAAAATGATTTAAACTTAGAGGGGCATTGTTTTTTGAGTTCTGTTTTAGTTCTGCAGCACATCACATTGATGAACAGAATTCAAAGCATTAATCTACTGAATATTTTTGCCCGTCTTTCCACTGCCAAAGTAAACCCTGATATTTACCTAGTAAAATCAATTTTTTTTAAATTGATTTTCCCTTGTTTTTTTTGTTGTGGTAATAAACACAGATAAATTCCTGAGAACAATTAAATTAAAAACTGAAAAAAAAGGGCACTAAGTAATATCTTTTATTAGACTAGCTTCTGTTGGTGAGAGAGACAAGCGTTTGAGCTTACGCAGAGTTCTTCAGGTCTGGGAAATATGCTCAGAGTGACAGAGCTAAATATAAGGTAGAACGGATTGCTTAGCATTAATATGTACCACACATTTCAAGGGACCCACTCAAGGTGAAGTTCCCTGTTAACATTTCTCCAGTCATGGGGGCGGGGAGCTGAGTGGGAGGTTTGGGGGTTAAATGGCTTAAACAGGAGCAGCAGGTGAACTGTTGGCTGGGGGAGGCCTCTAGCTGGCCCTTTCCCCTCCCCGTCCAAGGACTCGCTCAGTCTGTGATTGTTAGTATGTAGCAAAGTTATGAATTTAAGCTCTCAAGTTCATCTTTTGATGGTGTTCCTCCCACTCCCTCAAGAGTTTGAGGCGTTCCTGTTACATGTAGTTCCCTCAAAGGGACATATGGGCCATTTGCTGGATGCTGGAAGGTTCTTGCAGGGGGCAGGAGGCTATCCAGCCTGGTTCTTGTTCTCCCTGCTGCTCTGACAGCTTCCAGTATAGTGTATGGCAGTGGAGCTGCTGCTGCTTTGCCATTGGCCTGGCTTTCTAGAATGTTACATTGGTGGGCTGCCAACATTTTTCCTGAGGAATGCAAGTGAGGGAAGGGAAATGGCAATTTTTAACAGTTTATAACTCAGCCAAACCTGAACAGAATTTCAGGGCACAAGAAAAGGCATGTCTCTAGCCGAAGGCCTTTTTCCCTCTTGACTTTCAAAGGCTTGTTGCAACGAATAGAGGTATTAGAGGTTCTCAGGAAAGGCTGTAGGAATCTTTAATATTAGGCAGCCTAAGTAAAGGATCACTATCAGTTCCCCTGTATTTCAGGAAAGAGCAGCATTGCAAAAAAACCAATAACTAGTTAATTGCACCAAAAAAGCCTTCCAAACAATAATCTTGAGAGAGTTCTAAAGTCTGTTTCTTTTGTGTGTTTATCTTCAGGGTCTTGCTTCGAGTAAGAATGCTGTATTACTTAAAACAAGAAGTCATTGGTAATGAGTGCCAAAAAGTGTTTGATGGAGCTGATGCCAGGTGAACTATACTAAAGGGGTTTTTTTGCTTGTTTTTAAATGTAAACTATTAAGTAAAAATTCAGAATGCCTCCCAGGGAAAAACAACACACACAATTTACAATTTTTGCCCATGAGAAAAATGCTTCTATTGTATTTACTGTTTTATCATTAGCAGTTCAAACTTTTAGGCAATATCAATATATTTAGGACAAATACAAAGTCACCTGATTTATACTCTGTCAGCAGGATTCCCATGCTGCTTAGTGATAGAATTCAGATCATGGGTCTCTTTTTACTCTCATTGAAGGTAATAGCAAAACTTCCATTGGTTTCAGTGCCATCAAAAGCAATTTCTATGCTTTAGTTTAGCTGCAATTTACCAAAGCTCTCATTCCTCAGTGGAAAAATTGTCATTTTCATTCATGTCATCACTGTTCATGATTTATGCATATCAGTACTTATTTTATTTTATTTATTTATTTATTGGAATGACAGCTTACAGATATTTTTGTTAAAGAAAATGTGCCTGCATACTTTGAGTCTTTTAACAAACATGGAAGCTGTGATTGAAATTATGTTTAGCTTGTTGATCAGAGGCTAGTTTTTGTGTATTTGGATATGTAAACTAATTGCTGCTTTCTATTAAAAATTAGAGTATAAAATGTTGAATAACAAAGACAAATTAAATTTCATCCTTCCCTGTGTAGATTTATGTTTGGGGTTTTTTTGTGAATTTTTCAGTGAAGTTGATGTTTGGGTCCCTGAGCCAGAGCATTCTGAGGTTCCTGCAGAATGGTGGGATGCAGATGCAGATAAATCCCTCCTAATTGGAGTTTTTAAGCATGGTAAGTAATAAGGATGACTAAATATATATATATATATTTTTCCCTGACACAAACCTTTCCCCTTGTTTCCTTTTATGCCTTCTTTTAAAAATCGCTTTTATGTTATTCCTTCTTCCCATTCAGGCTATGAAAAGTATAACACTATTAGAGCAGATCCTGCACTTTGTTTCTTGGAAAGGGTGGGCAAACCAGATGAGAAAGCAGTTGCTGCTGAACAGAGAGCAAATGATTACATTGATGGGTATGCATGTTTCAGTTTTGTTACAAGCTGCTCGATGTAAACTGAGCTAAACTTATACATTGGGCCTGGTTCTCCTCTCTCACTATTTTTATACCAGTGTAAATTGGTTGATGTAAATAGGATTATTTCTTGTGTATTCTAGTGAAGAAAATCAGGCCTAGTGTATTTATAGCACAATATTTTGATGTGGGATTAATTGGTAATGTAAAAATTTAGGTTATCCATCTGGCAGTGATAGCGCTTTGCATTGCTATATGAGTTTGATTCCCCAGTACAAAAGCTAGCAGGAATTGGGAGTGTTACCACATTAGTCAGCCTTTCCTTGAGAGGCCAGGAATGTCTAGTGTTACTAAACAGAAACCCCTTTAAATCAACTTGAGTAGCACTGATCACCTCCAAAGAGGAGTACTTGTTCATTTTTCATGAGACGGAGGGTTGGTGGCCACAGTTCAGGGTCACAGACATAGAAGGCTTCTTGGAGTGATTGTGGGGCAGGAAAGAGGGAAAATGTTGAAGCCATAGTTCCTGTTTTAATGTTTTTCCCCTCCAAAGTATAGTGACTGAGATTTCCCAGTAGAAAACTAACTAGAGAATAAATCCATCTTGATTTAGAATTGCTTTGCATAATACAAACGGAATAGGTCCTTTTAAAAAAATATTAAAATAGATTATTTTACTATATTGAAATTTTAACAGGGATGTAGAAGATCCAGAATATAAACCAGCCCCAGCAATGTTTAAAGATGATATGGAGGTACAGTATGCATCTATTTTTAGTTCTTTCTATCATAATGAAAATGTTATTTCTAATCTTGTGGAGCTACTTATTTTAGCACTTTTAATATTTCCTATACATGCACAGTTTAAGAATAGATCTCATAGAAGTCTTTGAAAAAGTATTTTTGTGTGATCCCTTCATATTAAAGATGACTTAATAGACAATTGTCTAAAATATAACGTAATAATATTATTCTTATTTTACTTTCCTTAGTTATCTATCTAAGGTGTGTGTATTTTAACTGTCTCTGATGGATTCATATTTGTGATTTATTTCAAAATCTTGGGTTTTTTAGGATGATGCTTCATCGCCAGGAGATCTAATAATAGCTGATGGAGGTAAATATGTGATCATTATTGTGTACTGTGACAAAGCTCCAAGTTTGTACTTGTGGTCCTGCGCTTCCTGGCAGATTGAGGGGCCTCAGAAATTCATCTAGGCCCCAGAGTGACCTCCCTTTCTCAGTATAATTGGCAAGAGTCACCGCCTAGTGGGTTACCTTCATCACAGGCCAGTATGGAAGATGGAAAAGGGGGGAGCCCGGGCCTGCCCTCTACTCCGGACTCCAGCCCAGGGACCCTAATAGTATCAGCTAAGATAGCTGACCTTTTAGGCACAAAACACAATACAATTCCCTGGGCTACTTCCCCATAGCAGTCTCCGCTTCTTCAAGCCCCACTTCACCCTTACCTCAGGGCCTCCTTCCTTCTGGATGATATGTTGTCCACCACTCAGTCTCACCAGCAGCACAGCTTCCTCTCACAGCTCCTGACACCCGCACCCACCCGACTAACTGGGAGGTTTTTATCTGGTTTCAGCCAGTCCCTGACTGGCTTCAGGTGTCCCAATTAGGCTAGCTGTTTCTACTCCTTTCTAGAAGGCTCTTAATTGGCCCCAGGTGTCTTGATTGGCCTGGAGTAGCCTTTGTTTGGCTATCCAGGGAACAGGGACCTGCACATCCTGAGACTAATATACCTGCCTTCCAGCACACTCCTATATCCTTCTGGACTGACTCTGTCACAGTACATATAGTATCCTGTCACGCTGGGCTACATCATGTCTTGGTGCAGCCTTCCTTTGGGGTAGTGCAGAACCTAAGGCACCATCAATAATTGACTTGTTTGTTTGATCTTGTTTGATTTTACTTTTAATATAGATGGACAGATGATGGAAGGAGACAAAATTTATTGGCCCACTCAGTCTGCTTTAACAACACGTCTGCGCCGCCTAATAACAGCCTACCAACGCACTAGTAAGAACAGGCAGGCCCAGCAAATCCAACCAACGTTTCCAGTTCAGGCCACTGTGATGCATCCTCCATATGAAGAAGCTGCTCTAAATCCAAAAATGGCTGCCAAGATTGAAAGGCAACAAAGGTTTGTGCAAAGTAAAAGTATTCAGTTTAAACACATGAGTCTATAGAAACTCAAAAAGACTTTTTAATTTTTTTAAAGCTATAGTCACAGGTGATAATATTAAGAAGTGATAATAAGAAAATTACTGAATGTCCAAATTTGATTTATATTTTTTTTTCTTTTTATTGCCAATCAAGATGGACAAGAAGAGAAGAAGCTGATTTTTACAGGGTTGTATCCACATTTGGAGTGGTGTTTGATCCTGACGGGGGTCGATTTGATTGGACAAAATTTAGAGCCATGGCTAGGCTACATAAGAAAACTGATGAGAGTTTAGAGAAGTACTTGTATGCATTTATGTCTATGTGCAGGAGAGTCTGTCGCCTTCCCTCAAAAGAAGGTATGTATTGTAGGAAAATAAGAGTACGGTATGTTTTAAAAATATTATTTGAATCATGTAGTTGATATTGATCATACAAAATATTGTTTGTTTCCTCTTTCCAAAAAGCTACAACTCTTTCTGCCTCCCAACATTTTATTAGGGGAGAAGAAAATGGGGAAAAATCTAACATGGAACCTGAGGTTAATCTTTTCTGGGACTTAGGTGTTAACAGGTTAATGTCACCTGCTTCTAATCTGCATTATAAGGTTATGTTTGCGAGATACTCCCATTTTGTTTTATTTTTATACAGAACTTGTAGACCCAACTATTTTTATCCAACCAATTACAGAGGAGCGTGCTTCTCGGACCTTATATCGCATTGAGCTCCTGAGGAAGGTGCGAGAACAGGCCCTCCGACATCCACAGCTATTTGAACGCTTGAAACTTTGTCAGCCAAATCCAGACTTGCCAGTCTGGTGGGAATGTGGGACTCATGACAGGGATTTACTTATTGGCGCTGCAAAACATGGGGTTAGCAGAACAGACTATCACATTCTTCGTGATCCTGAACTCTCATTTATGTCTGCCCAGAGGAACTACAGTCAGAATAAAGTGGCACTATCAAGGACTTCTACTCCGCTTTTACATCAGTATCAGATGGCATTGTCTTCGTCTCCTCTTACACCGCAGTCCAGATTGCCAGATACTAAAGGGAATGCACTTGAGGATACAAAAGTTAAAAACGAAAACCTTAAAGAGGACCTTCAGTCATCTGAAGAGGAAACTATGTCTACTGAGGAAGCACGGACAGTGATGAAATCTGAACCTTTGAGCCCAAAGAATGGCACGCCATTACAGACTACAGACCACAGACCTGGTGTGAAGACTGAAACTGACAGGCGTATGGTTGCAGCAAGGACAGAGCCCCTAACTCCAAACCCTGCTTCCAAAAAACAGAGAGTCAATAAAAGAGGGTCAGACTCTAGTTCTGACTCTGACTCTGATTCAGACAGATCATCCTGTTCTTCCAGGTCATCTTCATCTTCCTCTTCCTCTTCCTCCTCTTGTTCACGCTCCCGATCAGGATCCAGCTCTTCATCATCCTCATCTTGCTCTTCAGCATCCTGCTCTTCATCTTCATCTTCATCTTCTTCTTCGTCATCGTCATCGTCATCATCTGAAGAGAGTGACAGTGATGATGAAGAGGCACAAAAGCGAAGTAAGTGGCAGTCTTATTGCTACATCATGATTTTAAAAGTAAAAATACTGAATATTGAAAAACACCTAAAAGGCATAGAAATAGGAGAATACATAGTAAAAACAAAAGCAAATACAGTATTCTGTATGTCCCATCACTTCCTACCCAAAGCCTCTGTTGGGTCAGACCATCATATTAACTGATTCCATAGCATAGAGCAGGGGTCTTCAAACTTTTTCCCCCACAGCCCCTTGCCGCAGAGGAAAAAGTCTGGTGGCCCCCCGGGGCAGGTATATCCGCCGAAATCCCGCCGCAAAAAGCGGACGTTTCCGCCGGCGGTGGCATTTCGGTGGCCTAAAAATAGCCCGCCTGGGAGTTCAGCGGTCTCCCGGACAGTCTCGGCAGCGGCGCCAGGGTCTCACGCACTCCTGGGGGTGGTCTCGCACACCGATGGGGGTGCACGAACCCCATTTTGAAGACCACTGGCATAGAAAGCCGTGTTCAGCATTCAACTCAGGCGTGGGAGGAAGGGATGATTTGGTAGAATTTCTGCAAAAATGTGTTTTCCCCACTTCTTCCCCGTTTCTTTTCTTTCCTCCTATATTTAGATTTTTTTCATTCCTCTTCTCTTTTCCCCTCCTCGTTCATCCCTTGTCCCACATCATTGCACCGCTCTTAGGTATCTCTTGGAAACTCAGTCCTGCAATCTGCCAAAGATCATTAAGAGCTTGTCTACGCTACCCGGTAGGGTCGATTTAAGATACGCAACTTCAGCTATGTGTATAGCATAGCTGAAGTTGACTTACTTAGATCTACTTACTGTACGGTGTTCACTGTGGTAAGTTGACAGCTGACACTCTCCCTTTGACTCCACTTGCGCTCCTTGTTCTAGTGGTGTACCGGAGTCGACGGTAGAGCGCTCAGCTGTTGATTTATCGCATCTGTACTAGTCACGATAAATCCACCCCGCTGGATTGATCGCTGCCTGCCAATCCAGCAGGTAGTGTAGACAAGCCCTAAGTAATTTGAGGTACTATCTAAGCACCCTCTATGGGCATGAGGGAACCAATCTTGGTTACCAAACTTAGATATCTAGAGTAACAGGCTGTCCTTTTATAAAATCTCTCTTGTTTCTGTGCCTCCCGTCCCTTCCTTTTGTTTCCCCTACACACAGTTTATCTCTTCCTTACATCATCTTAAAGTATTTCCTGAAGCAGCAAAGTATCATGCCATGTAGTACTTTCCCAACAGCAGAAAGAATTGCTACAACAAGGACCATATTCTGCCAAAGTGTTAGCTCAAAGATTGTTATGACAGGAATTAGACATTGGAGGGAGCATGGTTCTCAATGTCTTGAACTCAGTTCAGCTGTTTTACACAGAATATAACCCTCTGCTCTGTTTTCTGTGATGGAGAGAAAAATACATTAGAAGCTCTAATATTCAAGAGCTGCTTTAAATTGGTTTCTACCATGAGTCCAATGAATGTTATGTAATGGCTATCATTAACTTTCTGGCAGTAGGATTGGGTTATGTGGACTAGGAGAGATTTCCCATCACCAAAGGTAAGCTTTTAGGCGACTACATCAAGGGTCAGTTATGAAATTAGGTGCAAATATGTAAATTGTTACTATGGGATATTAGCATATTATATAAACAGTGTATGCTCATTCATTCATTTGTGTGACACAGTGCAATGTATTTTGCATTCACTGACAAATTTTCAAGCATTTTTGCACTGATATTCAGACTTCAAAACTATTCAGAAAATATAAATGAGGTTGTGGATTAGTGTAGGACCTAGAAGCACAGAAGATAGAATTTTCAAAATCAGCTGTGTGGCTTGGAAGCACTACTTCCATGGTGGTTTTCTTTCCCCATAAGATTTGTGTTCCTGTGTTGTTTAGGTTCCTTTGAAAATCTCACCCACAGCAAATCTATTTTTTTCTATATTTTTTTTTCATATAGTAAAAATCTTAACTGTAGTATGTATTTGGCTCAGCAGTGTGCGGCCTAATGGTCAACTAGATGGCATGTCTCTGTCTGAAGCATTGTGATATCAGATGTAAATCAGCTAGTCATCACTCTTACCCTCCAATTCATTTGCATACTCAATTCCATTGGTCAAAATGAATTAGCAAATGAAACTGGCAGTCCGAACTAAGAGAGCTGGGGTGGCATGGGAGTTCAGGACTGGAACAGAGGGGTTGTTCTAGATCAATGGTTCTCAAACTTACTTAATTGCACACCCCTTCTTTGTAGCAGTTTCTCCCCCCTGGACTCCATCACTCCCTAGTCACTCTGCTCTGAAGGCAGAGCAGAGAGCAGTGGCTGCTGGTCACCCAGCAGCGGTGGAGAGGTAAGAGTGGTATGGTATGGTATTGCCATTCTTCTTTCTCCACTGTTGCTGGTGGCAGCAATGCCTAGCAGGCATTCGTAGACCTCTAGCCACCCAGCTCTGAATGAGTGCGGTCAGGATTTTTTCCCCTCCAGCTTCTCATGCCTGCCACACACACCCACCACCCCCAATACATTTCTTGCTCTCCTCCCACTGTGAGAATCTCTGTTTGTTTTAAATCAGGAGCGATATTGGCTGAGTAGGAATGAGACAAAATTCGCACTCTAGCTGGCTCCCTCTACACTATGCTTGCCCTATTTAAAACGGTTTTAGTAGAATCTCTCTGCCTTGACTGTCAAGGAGGGAGATGACCAAGGTAAACAGGTTAGTGTTAAGGTTTAAGGGTAAGGTTAGAGTTACTGACTGAGTAACCTCTGATGTTGCTATTCTCCTGTGCCTGCAGGACCAAATGGGTGTTTTCAAGGGGATGTTGTTGATAAAAAACTGATAAAACAACACAGAAGAGAAAACAAAGATGGGAGGAGTGACTTACACAATCCAATAATAAAATTTAGGTTTAGTGGCTGTAAAATTGCTGCAGGTTCAGGTAATAGGGACTATATTCCTGCCAGTTTAGCCTATGTATCCGATGATGGTTTGACCTTCTAGTTGTAAAATGTTAGCTAGGGAGTGTACATCAGTCTGTCTGTCTTTCTGTTGCTGTTTAATTAGAAATTTCTATTTTAAAGATTTTTTTAAAGAACTGCTGGAAGGTTCTCTTAACTTCAGTGCAGTTCTTTATGCACCATCTGTTTAACGTATAAGGATTTTTTCATGTATAGTATGCCATTCATAGCACCTTTTGTGTAACAGTCCTGTATATTGTACGCTTGACAGATACTAGTTTTTTAGACCTGTTGTGTTTAAACTGTTTTTGAGAAGACAGTATTTGTAACAAATGCCTCACTATTTAGTGATTTTAATTTTGGTTACTAAACCACTGTAAATACTGCCATTATTTCTGGAATCCCAGGATTTGCATCTTTAGCAACTGTCCTATTCTGCATGAAAACTATATTTCAGTTGATGGAAGAGCCAAAACACTACTTCTTCTACAGGGTCTCTAGAGCAGCGTTTCTCTCAACCTTTTTGATACCACAGACCTTTCTGCTGCCTTCCTAAAGTATGTCAGGGAGATCTGAGTGACTGGTGCTGATCCACTGACTGGTCATTAAGAAACACTGCTCTAGAGGAAGAACATTTTCAGCAGGCATTTTCAACGTATTGGACCTGCATGGAAGGGGCAGGGGAATACTAGAAAAATGGGTTACATGTCTGTTTGAACTAGAGAGGTTTTTGGTGGTCCCAAGCATTCAAAATCCATTTCAGTTTTTGAAGTAGTAGTATTTAGGAGCGGAGATTTGACATGGATGTTAAGAGTTATCTTTTGTTATCTCAGGCATTCTCACTGTTGTATTGTGGCTGCTTGGTGCTGTACCACAAGTAGATTCTGAGCGCAAAGCCATTTTAGCCACCATGAGATGATATCCCCTTCAGTCTCCCTTGCACCAGGGAGTCATCTGGTGGTATGGAGCTAGGTTAGTCGTTAATTGTGTTTAGAGAAAGTTGATGGTGCTAGGACTCAACTACACCATGCTGATCCCAAGCTGCCTTATCAATCCATTGGTTCTACTGGTAGGTGGTACAATTTACAGTGCCCTTCAGACTGTGTTGAATTATGCTTGGGACCATCTTGATGCACATCTGGCCTAGGATCAGGGAGTGACGTGGGGAGAGCTCAGTGCACAGGCAAACTGTGGTCCTCTGCCATAGAAAACTTATACTATTTTGGCAAGTAAGTGATGGGTAGCATTTTTTTTATCAATATTTTATTATTAGAGTGATAATGGAAACACTTTTGTAGAAAGTGTGTTGTGATAAAATGCTTTTTCTACCAAAGAAAAAAAAAAGGCAAAAACCCCGCCCCGCCATCCTCCATAACTTAACCACACAATGCACAGCTAAAATATATGGTATTTAAAGCAACATAAACGATGAAAATCTCCATCTTTCGCTCTCACTTATGTACCAAATTGTAATTTTGCATTTTTTGTTACGCATAAGTGTGAGTCTTGCAGAATTATCTCACATTGCTCTTGCATTTGTACTCTTTCCTACACAGCATTGGCTATTAGTTGAAAAATATGTCTGGCCTTGCTAATAGGAAATTCGTACTGTGCAAACGCAGAGACATAATATACCTAATTTTCTTCTTCTGTTGGAGATGGTCTGGAAGAGGAAAGAAAAAAAAATGGAGGTTGGAATGTGGAGAAAATATGTGAGGGTCAGGGGAGAAGAAGAAACAGTGGAATGTTAGCTGAAAATAAACTCAGATATAAAAAAAGCATGTTTAAAATTGTAATATTATGTAGAAGTGTCATTTTAAAAAAAAATTGGGGGAGGTAAATGGAGCATTCTACACCCCATCCAATAAGTGAAATGGACACACACAAAAAGTAATATCCCTTCAGTAGATTTACCACACTCTTGTGACAACCACTTTGCTTTCCATGCTTGCTTTTCTGTTTAAAAATGGAATTGATTTATTGTCTTGAAATCACATTTTGTTCACTTCAAAATGAAATGCGTGTGTTCTAAAAAGTGCACAAGGGATTTCATATCAGACTTTAGCAAGCAGCCTGTTCAGAAATATCTGAATATTTCACGTTAAGCTCTAGAAAAGAGAATAGGAATATAGTTATGTGCAGAGTAGTACTACTAGTTCACAATTTACATAGAAAAGCCTCAGCACTCCTAATTTAAAAATAAGCCTTGTATATACCCAGAATAAAAATTTCATTTTTTCACTTTATATTCGTGTTCAAATTTCTCTTTCCAAACCGTTACATACTTTGTATGAACATCCGAAAAAAAATATGGTACATTTTTCTATATGGCTTCAAGTTATATGTAGTTCTTCTATTTAGCAGAAGGAACCCCTCACATCAACGCATATGACGAGGAAAGCGTAGCCTCTCTGAGCACCACACAAGATGAGACCCAGGATTGCTTCCAGTTGAACAACGGGACGCCAAATTCTAGCTATCTCTTGCAAGGTGGATACATGTTGGCTGCATCCTACTGGCCAAAGGTACGTTTGTAATACCATTTTCAAGCTCAAATGTTATAGCTGGGTTATTTTTCTTGGGGGTTGATGAGTTAAAATAGCAAGCTGGGAATAAATCCTGTTGTGACTATGCCGATATGACGTTTGGGGTTTAGACTCAGACCAGTCAGGGGTTGTGTCACTGCCTGGTCTGGAACTATGGATGTCTTAAATGCTATGCTGCTATGGCTTGTAGCTCTGACACCACAAGCTGGCATACAGGCCTGCAGAGCGCACTCTGGCTCCAGCTCCTGGTTATGTTTTGCAGGGTAACCCCAAAACCCTCACTGTCCTGTATTTCCCCCAAAACGTCTTCCCTGTTGTGTCCAGCCTTCTCACCCAAAACTTACATAAGTTAAATTTGCTGCTCCCTTCAAGAGACAGTACCTGGCAGCTTATTATCTTAACTGAGGTTAACTGAGTTGGTGTATACTACAAGTAAAACAAGTTTATTAAACAAAAAAGTCATAGGTTTAAGAGATGCCAACTATTAGGAATAAAGATAGAAAAGGTTACAAGCAAACAAAAGAAAAATACATTTGTAAGATTAAAACATAATTCTAGCAATTTGCAATCTTTGCTTAATCAGGTTTCTCATCTATATTCAGTTCTTGGAGACTTCAAAGTGCTTGGTTAAAGAATGCACCATTCTGTGATTTCAAAAGCTCTGACCCCTTTAGTCTCTCATTTGAAGGAAGGCAAAATGTCTTTCTCTCTCTATATCTTCCTAAAGTTCAGTGATGCTGCTTCAAGAGGCAGGAAGGCTTCAGGGTGGCAGTTCACTCTCCATATCTCATAGAGATTAAGTGATGATCTTTCCCCACTTGCTCTCCTGATGGCTTTGTTTACCACGCATGTAAATGTGCTTTTCTTTGCCTTTGGTCACACCTTGCTTAATTTACACCAGAAACACATTCAAGCAAGGTGAAAACACTCAATTTAAGCTCAGGCAGCATTTGTAGCTTCCCCTAAAGATATCTCTGTTACTCACTTTGTACGTACCTTTGCTAGGCACTATGTACTTGGTGTGAACAACTGTGTCTGATACAAAACTGCCCTGCCTAAAGAAACAATCTATTATGTCATAGGATTCTAGGCACCTGCTTCCTTAGAGACATGGCTTGTGAATCACCAGAAGTGCACTACACGTAGGGACAATCCCTGGAGGGAGGATGGGTTAGTAGTAACAGGAGTTCTTCAAGATGCCTTTTCCCTATGTATAGTGCACTGCCTGCCCTTTATCCCCGCTCCCTTGTCTCCTACTGGGAACTGGCAGTAGAGAAGGAACTGAGATGGTGGCAATCTAGCAATCTCCCCCTTTATTCCCTGAGTGTGGAGCACAAGGAGAGCAGAGGCACCTGGGTGGACCAAATGGACAGTGCTAGGTAAAAATCTGTAGTTCTTTGAGTGCTTGCTCATGTCCATTCCGTATTAGGTGTTCAATATTGTTCAGATATGTTCAGATTCAAACATATCATATAAATATCATATGTCATATATATGTTCAGATTCAAACATATCATATAAACACATAATGTGCAGATTCAAACACAACAACAGAAACTGTGAATGGAGAGCATGCACGTTTATTTTTATACTTGTGGTTGTTTACTATATTATTGTAACATCTACAAGCCCCAGCCTAAATAGGATCCCTTAAGCTAGGCACTGCACAAACATACGTTAGGTGATGATCCCTGCCCCAAATGGTCATGGCCAAAAATCTGCAAACACTTCTGCATTGTTTCATTTTACTATCCAGAGTATTCCCATTAAAATTAATGGGACTACTCATGTGAGTAAAGCAAAGCATGTGCTTAAGTATTTGCAGGAGCAGGACCTAAATAGACAAGATGCACAAAGGGTAGAAGAAAGGAAGTATTGTTGTCCACATTTTGCAAATGTTTATGTGAGAGATTGTGATTTATCCAAAGTCACAAAGGAAAACGTGTTGTAAAGCCAGGAATTGAACCCAAATGCTGAGTACAAGTCCAGTGACTTAACCATAAGATCATCCTTTCTCTTCTTTGTAGAAGAGTAAGATTTGCATTCTGAATGGCATAATGTATAGATTTGATAAGCAGTTCCTTTGTAAAAAGTTTTCTTTTTTCTAGGATCGAGTTATGATTAACCGACTAGACAGTATTTGTCAAACAGTGTTGAAAGGTAAATGGCCTTCGGCAAGAAGAAGTTATGACAGCAATACAGTAGCGTCTTTCTACACAACCAAACTTCTGGACAGCCCGGGTGCAGCTGCAGACTACAGTGAACCTAATGCACCAACACCCCCAGCTGCAGGTGTTAAGGAAGAACATGATCAGTCGCCACAGATGCCAAAGGTGAAGAAGCATGTACGAGAAAAGGAGTTTACAGTGAAAATCAATGACGTATGTTTATTTTTATTGCCCTAGGACCTGATTGCGATTGCGGTGTGCGGCATGCTTTATCTGCAAGTGGCTGCCTGCTCTCACTCTTACTTCCTTTGCACATTAGTTTACGGGTATTTGGATATGTTTCTTTTGAGCATTGAGGATTTTAAATTTGCATATCCTACTAGAGGGATCATAATTGAATGTATGCCCCTCTTTAAACTTCTGAAATCCTGCTGTTAAGATGCTTCCTCAAATGGTCTGTTTTATGCAGTTTCTAACAATCTGATTAGTTGCACAAATAATAGATGTTTCCAGTGAGTTTGGCTTTTTTTTTTTAACATTTTAGCATGCCGTACTCAAATTAGCACTTCATAATTTCATGTGCTTTTAAAAAGGTTACAACTAAATTCTGTAGTTTCACATACTAGAGGTGTCTAAAATACCCATTTCCTATGTTTGTAATTTAAGACTTGCTGGGAGGAAGTACAAATGGATGAGAACTCTGTTCTAGTAATTGGATTTGGGATTTGCATGGAATGAGATTAAGAAAGTAGGTAGATGTTCAGTATCTAAATTTTTCAGTTAAGATATTAAATTTATTCACAATATGTATTCGTAAAGGTGGCCTTATAAAATTTCAAGGTTAGATTGGTTACTTGGAAGAAAAGCAAGGCTTGATTAAAGTCTTGTGTGATCTCATTTTCTTTCAACTCTTCTGGAATAGATGTGTGTTATGTGAGAATCCCGAATTATGAAGTAGTCATTTCTGTCTCAGCAGATAGCCTTCTAACCCTGGCATTTGTTTAACAGGAAGGTGGCTTGAAATTGACTTTTCAGAAGCAGGGGTTTTCTCAGAAAAGGTTATTTGAAAGTGAAGAAGGCACATTAGGACAGCAGCAATACCTGGCTCGGCTACGTGAACTCCAGAATGCTTCAGAGACCAGCCTTGTCAATTTTCCAAAATCCTTACCGGAATCAGGTAAACATTATGACTTCTTACAGTGTCAATTTACATAGTGCTCCCTGGTTACAAGAATCTCTTTGACAGTGAACATTGTAGGGAAATAGTCAAAGAGCCATTATACTTTGTCTGCCATTTTCAAACTGTGTTAATTTTCTGTTCACTCTTTTTGTAATCTGTCTCCTGTGTCTGAGACAATCAAACAGTCAAGTATTGTAGTATAGAGACAGTTTTACGCTTTACTACTGTGATCCTTAGTAATAATCTGTATTATTAATATTAATAATAAAACTATTATATTTCAATCAGAAATGTGTCTTATAGCTAGAATGTAATCTGATACAAATGTAAGATCTGGATCCTCAATTTTTTGTAGTAGGGATGTTTAGATTTAGGTATTTGTTTAGGATCCATTTCTAATTATAGCTATGAAAGTCATTACGTTCCAGAAGTTAATTACACATGGGGGTTGGGATTTCTTTTATAATTCTGAAATTTGTTCTCTCCATTTCATTGGAAGCCTTCTAGTTCTTTTGATGGTGTCATGATTTTTTTTTGTGCCCCTATGGTCTCATTGTAGTAAACTCATATTTAGATTTTTCTATGGATGCCCTGTACATTACAGTAGGTGCTTAAGAATTCAATGTAAATGTATGTATATAATTGTAACCCAGTAGACCGTAATGACTCTTATGGACACATTATAATCTCTCACATATACCTGAGTTATGTAAGTGGGATGGGATACTAGAGAATTTTGGGATCAGGAGGCCATCTGAGAGGTGGCAGGAAGATAAGAAAGCAAAGTGAGAGGAGCCGAAAGAATGCAGAGGAATGTGGTGTGGAATAGAAGGAGAACGTGATGAGTAAGAAACTGTGAGGGAAGGAAATATGAGTGGGAGTGAATGTAGGTGACAGTAGATTGTGGGGAAACATGCAGAAAGAATGTGAGTTGAACAGCTGCCTATCCTGTTTAGCTAAGGACTGGATAGAATGGAATTGCCACATGCCCTCCAACAGGACAATAGAAGGTAAAGTGGAGTTCCAGCTAATGAGTGAAAAGAGATGCTGCATTTTTGTGTGTATTTAGCTTGCATTTTGACCCTAAGATGATCAATGTCTGTCTGTCTGTCTCTCTCTCTCTCTCTCTCTCTCTCTCTCTCTCTCACTCACTCACTCACTCACTCACTCACTCACTCACTCACTCACTCACTCACTCACTCACACACACACACACACAATGTGCTTAGGCAGTTCCCCCTTCAAGATGGAAAATCGAAAAACAGTGATTTAAAACAAAACCTCAAACCCACCATGTTTTGAAGTCCATCTTAAAACATTATTTTGGAAGATGGTGTAGTCTCTCATATTTTGAACGTTGAGCTTGTCAGTTCCTTGATGGAGATTCTAAAATGGTACAACTTTCTAGGAATTTAAGTCCAAAATATGTTGCCTTAAAATTGCTTCAGTATGTTGGTGAATTATATTTATGTATAGAATACTGATTTAAGAACACTTGCTTTCCTTTTCTGAACATAACCAATTTGGGCGATGCCTCACAAACAGTTGTGTCTTCCCTGCTGGCTTTGGAGTGGTTGTCTGCTAAAAACACTGTTCTGAGCTAATCATGGTCATGCTAACAGCACTGAATGATGATGGTTCGCAAATAAAGAAATAAAATGCAGTAAGCACCGATAGCATCTTCTGTACAAGAAAATTAAATTAAATCATGGAGAGTTAAAAGATCTTTCTCTTTACAGAATGGAAATGGAAAAATAGTTGATAGTTTTAATTTTAATTAAAGTACTAGCAGCTGCAACTCTGATGTGTTGAGCCCTTTTGTTTTTCTGTACTTGTCAGAGGATCTCTTTAGCAGTTAAATGATTTTTTGTTTATATTCAGGAATTATCTATAAACTACTCTATTTCAAATTATGGAACTTTTTGTATTGAATGTATTCCTGATTATAGATGGAACACACCTTTGACTGCATTGTTAATTTGATAGGTGCTTCCAATCAGTTAACAGCTAGTGCTAATGGAGTGATAGTCGACAGCCAGCCTGTAATCAAAAAGAGAAGAGGAAGGAGGAAGAACGTAGAAGGAGTTGACATCCTTTTTATAAATAGAAATAAACCACCTAATCATGTAAGTAAATCTGATTCTATATCCAAAATAGAAGTTCTATTTTACTGAGAATGTCTTCATTGAGTATATTGTGCTGTGAACAAATAATTGCTAAACTTTAGCATTCAAATTATTTCATCTGGAATTGCTCAGTATAAGCTTATTATTCAAGTCCTGCTTAACTTGCAATATTGCAAAAATTGCAGATTCTACAATATTACGCTCCCACTGCAATTTTTACAGTGGGAGCCCCGGTTCCTTCTGACAGCCCCAGGTGACTGACCGTAGGAGTCACCACTCTCAGCCATTGGTGGCCAAAAGTGGAAAATCACAGAAAAGTAAAATGGACTTTACTACTGCAAATAATAAGGTCCATTATTACTTTTCTGCAGTTTTCCATGGCTTGTTCACAATTTTTTGATGATCATCTGGCAATTCAAGTATTGCTTACTTATAATCTTTTAAATGTGAACTGGAAAAGTTTTTATTAAAAACAAACAAAAAGCCACATATGTAATATTGCTTAATTACAATGTGGAAAATTATATATCGATCTCTTTCAGCATGTAATTGGCTGTGTATTTAACTAAATTGGAGACCACCTACAAATTCTTTGTGACATTCGTTTTCCAATATATTGAATATTTCTCAGAACATTTTGTCTTTCTACAGGTTAGTCCAGGCATTAACACCTCGCAAGTTGCGCCAGTAATAAACCCAACACTTACTTATGCTCAGTCCCAAGGTTTACTTGATGCAGAAAGCCCAGTTCCTGTCATTAACCTGAAAGATGGAACAAGACTTGCAGGTGATGATGCACCAAAAAGGAAGGATTTAGAAAAATGGCTTAAGGAACATCCTGGCTATGTTGAAGATTTAGGGGCTTTTATTCCTGTGAGTATTCTTTTGATCTCTGCTTTACCTAAATAGTAAGTCTCATTCTGCTTCTACATATTGTATTTAAATTTGTAATATATGTCACATGGGATTCCTTATTCTCTCTCTTTTTTCCCCCCTTCTTTATTTTCACATTATTTGATGCAGACGTATATGGGATAGTCTCTTCATTTCTGTTTGTCTATCTTCCCATCTCTATGCAATTTGTACACTAAGTCCAGCCCATGAATACAGCATTTAATCAATAATAATGCATCTTGCTATGGATTATTTTTTATCTGTTGCCATTTTTTATGGAGACTAATGAATTTCCAATATTTCTTTAATGAAAATTAGGAAATATGTGTTCATGTGATGTTTCATTAATTACAAAAGATACTGAAAATAGATGCATGCATTGTCACAATTATGCAAGAAGAGTACATTGGTTACAGTGGAATAAATATCATAGAGACCCTTATTTTAAATGCCTAGTAGCGTCAAATGTGAAATGGATTTGCTATTCCCACCCTGATACTTCTGAGCTTGTGATCTACTGAACCATAAATATGTACAGAACAGACATTAATGGGATCTTAGCACATTTATGAGATTAAAACCAAAAATTTTCTGTTCTGTAAAAGTGTTCTAATATGAAGTAATATAGGGTAAACTGAAGTAAAGTTACTCAAAAGTAAAGTACTCTTGATAATTGCAACTTTATCAGTGCAAAACAGGAAGCAGGAAATGATGAGCTCAGAATGGAATTGTGTACCTTTTGTCTTGCACTGGGTGTATATGAATTGGTTAAATTTTGAACTAAATTCGAATATTTCAGTTTAAGAATAATTTCAAATAACTATTAGAAGCTGAATAACTAAAAGGAAGCATCATTGTTCTCCAACTACCCGTATCATAGCCTCTGAGCCTCCTCCTCTTTGTGATTGGTTCGTGTCACGCCTGTCCAGTCTGTCCTTGCGCTCTAAACTCGTCAGGGTATTAGGTGGTTGGGGGTGCTCTTTTCATTCAGAATGACTAAGTATATCAATACAATCTGTGGTAAATATTTCATTTTTATTCAAGCATCTTGCCTATACTCATTAAACAATGTGTTTATTAACTAGCTTAATAGTCAAGTCTTCAGAATGCTGAATGCTGATTGGTTGATAAATAACAAAAGTGCACCTTGATCATCTACATGCCCCTCAGGTGCAGACTCTTCATGCTAACAGGGAAAGTCATATCTTAGAAATATTTTGTCTTTCAAAGTTATGATCTTGATTAACTGTGGCATTCTGTTAAGGTAAGATGCTTATGATGTTGGAAATATGAAAGGATTTACCTTAAAATGAGAGAGTGGCTTATAAGAATAAACAAACAAGTCCACTTTCTCAGCACTTTTGTAAGTAGTTTCTTAGAAGACTAAGATTAATATTTCATTTTTTAAATCCCTCTAAAACAGAGAATGGAGCTTCATGATGGGAGGCCCAAACAAAAAAGGCACCGTTGTCGAAACCCTAATAAACTGGATGTTAATAGTCTCACGGGTGAAGAACGTGTTCAGCTGATCAATAGAAGAAATGCAAGAAAGGTAATCATATTACTGTGTCCACTCGCACTTCGCCCAAACAAAATTTGTCTGAAATGAAATGTTCGCATCATCTGCTAGGAACTCTTTATGTACAGTCTAAAGTTTGTTTTATTTTGTAAATGGGACAAGAAGGGTAATTATAGTGATTAAATTGGGATTTAATAAATGGAGAAATTTTAATTGCTGCAAAATTATTCTGGAGATTGTGTAAAATGACACGCATTAAGTATATATACAGCATTCTATGTTTCTATTAGATGGAATTCAGCCAATACAGTGGGTCTCCACAAACTCCTATACACTATTCAAACCCTATATTAAAAAAAATTGAAGAAGTCTATAGGGCCATGAATGAGCCCCCAGCTCTGGGGGAATTTCATCTGCTAAAAATAGTACAGTATTAAACTAAGGCTTCATAATGATGAGTAAATTCTGAATGATCAAGTACTGTCAAAATGCAGCTATAAGGTTGGAATCACCATGTGGAAAAACAGATTGATAAGTGGGGGTTGCTCTGGATTTGTTTATGCTTACTAGGGCGATATTCTTAAATTGATGTGTTAATACTGTAATTTTTCTTTCACCGAAGAGTGAAAACTTTTTTTTTAAGGTAAAATTCAGTTGTCACCCCCTTTCTGGATATTTCCAGACCATCTCTTCCAGAGTTAACTTAGTATCAATATTTCTAGCAAATAATTTTATGAAAAATTTCTCAAGTGCTGTTGCCCCTTACTTGGGTTAAAAGTTTTTGTTTGAACAGACATACTAATGACTAGATTTCTTGGCACCTCACTCTTCTGTCCACAAACACACATCCCTCTAATGTTAACAGCTCATTAAAGAACATTTCTTCTCCAGCCTCCTGGCAGGGTAGAGACTATTTTAGAGCTACTGAGTATGTGTTGGGTAGATCTGCAGAATTGAGCAGGCTGAACTGCCAGTAATTTCTGCATGATTCATAGTGTGAGTGTAAAAAAATTCACCAGGTGTCCAAGTTCAAGAATAGACCTGATCTGTACCCAGTGGGACACTACTAACAAATGTTGGTTCCAAGTCAGATGGGAAAACAAAGGGACCTTCCTGGTATTGATTCAGGTCAGTTGTCCTCCTGCTCGTGGGGTTGGCATGGTGACAGCTGCATGGCCAATTCCCACCTTGCTGCACTGTTACACTTACACCAAGTGAGCGTGGAAAGGAGCACATCACCTCACTCCACAGCGCAGGCAGCACAGCAAGGGGCAGTGGATGGCATCAGCAGGGCATGTAGCTGCTGCCACACCAACCCTTTGTCCTGGAGAAGGAGGAGAGTCAGCACACTGGGCAAGAGGTGGCAGTGATGGTGCTGACTAACGTTTGTGGGAAAGAGTCTGGGTTGGGTTGGAAAATGGCTTGACTCATTCAAGTGGGCTTGAGTCTGGGTCGGGCCTAAAAATTAGGCACAAGCAGACCTCTAAGTAACAGGTGAAAATTTTCTTCTCTTTCATCATGGCTCTTTCAACAGCTTCTGGTGGCTCAGTTTATACCAGCACAGCATATCCCACTCCACAAAATCTATAGATTTCTCCTCTTACCCTTTTGTACACTTACAGTGTGACAGAGGAGAAGAACTGTCCCCTTAACTAATGATGGGCTGCTAACATTAGAGGGTCATGTATTTGAAGACCCAAGAGGTGAGACGGTTTTTAAATGATCTCGTCTCATGAACTCCCAGTACCTTTAAACGTTTAAACATTTTCAATTCTCAATTTCTGTTTCAAAAATTAAATAATAATTCATTCAATATTCTCAGTTTAGTTACTGTTGAAAATGACCCAGAAATCACAAGAGGGATGCAATGTGTGCTTCTGAAGGGGCTTTAGGAAACTGGAGGAATAAGAAGAGAGAAAAGGGATCCAAGGAGTCTGTGGAGTTTTAACAATAAAGAACAAAATTACTGAAAATTAATTTAAATATATTTAAAATTGCACAGAAAACCTTTTCTCTTGTATTTCCTATTATCCATCTACTAGGATCATTTTTTACATAATGGAAGGATAGCTTCATAAACTACTTTAACATGTGTTTAGTTGTTGCTTAAGTGGAGTTTGCAATGAGCCACACCAATGTGTGCATTAATAGATTACTGATGTATTATTCATTGTGTAGTTGGAGGTAAAAGTTTAAATGCAGTGAAAGCCTGCAGATGTTGTGGCTTTTTACTGTAGAACACTGAAAGTACGCTTCACTAACAGGCTGGATCTTGATGTAGTTTGGTGTTGATTCTGTAAATCTTGCAAATACCCATTATTACAGAAGTGTTTTGACTTTTACTGAGAAGTCTGTGATGCTTGACACATAATGATGGTTTTTATTTACATAACACCTTTCATGCAGAAGGATCTCAGTTATTTACGAAATCACTTCACCCATCCCGGAAGCATTGCAACCATTTACAAGTCCCCAGGAACATTGCTCAACAGTTTAGGACATAAAGTGAAGAATTCCCTATCCAGTTGAAATAACAGGGAGAATTGTAGGTAGGCAGAACATAATAACCAAAGTTGAATTGGGCTAGAACACCAGGATTAACAACCTTGCTCTTGCAAAAATTGCTGTTGTATGAGCGGTCAAGGCCTTAGCGTTAAATGTCACCTGAAAATTGTAATCCTCAGCCTCAGAAGACCCTGAGTAATATTGGTTTCATACTGACTTTGGAGGGAAAAATGACGACTAACCACTTCTTCAGAACCTTGGATGTCTTCTGTCAAAATAATGACCCATCAAATCCTCCTTAATAGGACCTCTGAAAAGATCACAGCCAAAATGATAAAGCTTCCAGTCCTGTTTCTTCAGCATTTGATTTTTTTTGTGTGTAAATCCTCTGCATGCATGATTCATTTCAAGTTGAATGGTTGTGTATTCAGTTTGACATCTCATGATTTTTATTCTTCAAAAACAGCTTATGTCTAAACAAAGAGAGAACAAACAGAAACAGGGAGGGGTAATTAGACAAGCACTAGTTCCTTGGTTATGATTGTGTTGAGAATTACACTTTCAGCAAGTTCACTAACTTTTCAGAGAACCAGTTAATGTTCTATGTAATCTTTCTTAATAAAAAGTTTGCTAACTTTTCCAAAGGAAATATTTGAAAAATGCCCCCTTGACTTTTTGCTTTGCTTTACTTACACGTCTTTGGATGGCTCTAGTAAACAGCCACAAACACCAGAAATTCTAAACTTCCCACCTACCTTCTATTACATTTCACACATCATCTACTTTCAAGGTTTTTAAAATTAATTGAATAGATTATCTTGCATTAATACTGGCCAATAGAATTGCTCAGATTTACCAGCTATTTCTGTGTTCATACTGCCAACCTGCATTCTGATTCACCAACATATCCATTGAGTCAGGTTTGCAGGTTTCATAGCAGGGTAAAGGGAGCTGTTCTGGGGGAGAGATGTGGAATTGCAGGCAGATGGATTAGGGTTTGGGAAGGGTATGAAGGAATTCAGCTGGGCTTTGGGGAAGGGTAATGTGCAGGGAAATAAAGTGGATAACATTTTCACATGTGGGAGTGAGTTTGGGTGTGGTTTTGAGTCTGAACAGTGTACCCAAAGCAGCATTACTGTAGGGAGCCCTTCAAGTGCTGTTTCATCAAAGCACAGACACTCAGCTCCTCTGGTACTGCTGCCTTGGCTGTCCAGCAAACCAAAAGCAGTGCCAGAAAAATGGAGTTATTCTGCACATAAATAATTATGTACAATCAAGGGCTCCTTGTGGTTCTGTCTTTGTGTGGGACAGTGGTTCTCACCTCTGGTCCACTGCTTGTTCAGGGAAAGCCCCTGGCTCTCTGGGTCGGTTTGTTTATCGGCCGCTTCCACAGGTTCGGCTGATCGCGGCTCCCACTGGCCACGGTTCGCTGCTCCAGGCCAATGGGGCTGCAGGAAGCGGCGAAGGCTGAGGGATGTGCTGTCTGCTGCTTCCCGCAGCCCCTGTTGGCCTGGAGCGGTGAACCGTGGCCGTGATTGGCCGAACCTGTGGAGGCTGCAGGTAAACAAACCAGCCTGGCGTGTCAGGGGCTTTCCCTGAACAAGCAGTGGACTAGAGTTGAGAACTACTGGTGCAGGAGAATGAGGCAGCAGCACCAAGAAGACTTTCAAGCACCATCGCTTCAAAAGTACTGGTTTCCAAAGCCTCTTCTGTGGCCTGAGGACACCAGTCAAAACACTCTTCTGCACCTAAAATCCCCAAATCTCCTTGCCCTTGCTAGCCACTTACTCACCCATGCCCAATTTTTAGGCCCTCTGATATTTCCAACTCATTCATAAAGCTGCCTGGATGGAGTGCAGGATTCAGGAGGGCCTGGGTATGTGTTTAGTGGGGAAAGGATCTAAAATGAAGGAATCCCAGTGTCTCTGTATGAAGGACTGTGCCAGCATTGGACGGACTCCCGTAAGATCCCCAATGTACCGAGGTAGCAGCCCCAAGAGGAGCCTGTGCCTGTGCCTTTACACAAAAACACTGTTCTCTCATGGTGGTATCCCAGGAAGCTGAACCAACAGCACTGGGGAACCCTATCAAAGGTGGTTGTCCCCATGCAGGGACATTTGAGCTCTCCCCACCATAAAATGCCTACACAGTGATACTCCCTCTTTGCTGTATTGAGAGTCTCCTCTGTAAACTGCCTGCCCCATTACCTTCTGTGTTCCCAATCTCTACCCTTCCCTGGCATCCCCGATCACTTTGCTCATTTCTGCTCTTCCCTTTTTGGTGTTCTCAGTTCTCCATGCAGCAGCCCCAGTGGGGAGCCAAGGAGCAGAGGCAGGTTTCTGTTTTTGGGGGACCAGGACAAGAACAAGTGCCTTCCCCTCAGCACCATTGCCAAAGAAATGGGGTCAGAGCACAGGGGCTTGCCCAGACCCCCACCTGAACCCCCAGCACTCCTGCTGGGGAGCAGAGGAAGCTCCTGCACCCCAACCCCATACCCTGCTGGGTGGGCAGAGCGGGGGGGGGCACCCCAATTGGCTGGGGCCCCTGGGCACAGGCCCCTTTGGCACAGTGGCTAATCTGTCACTGCCAAGGAGGGATGAAGAGCTAGTTAGAGAAGGTCTGGTAGTTAACAGAGATATGTAGAACATGGGGAGTGTGAATTCAGGCTTGAACTGAAAGGAGCTTGAGAGGAGAAAAACAAAGGGGAGGTGCTCCTCTTCCCTCTCTTTCTTTCATTCAGCTCTGTCCTAGATCAAACCCTACTTCTCCCCTTCCATATCATGATGAATGTAAAAAAGAGGAATTGATGACAGGAATTTTTGATAGCTTAACTGCTTATTTCCTTGCTTTTTATGGGTTGCATTGATGGGATATGCTGTTCAGCAACCTTAACTCAAAATTCAAGTTTGATTTTTTTTGTGTGTGGGAAACTATAAGAAAATAAATAGTTAACCCTGCCAGGAAGAGTAGCTCTTAGTAGACAAGAAGGGTGCCTCTTGAAAGGTCAATTCAGGGCTGATAGGGTAGAACTGATTCACCCACCAAAAGATATGAAATTTTTAATAAACAAAAAGTGTATGAATTTTCCTTTTAAAACTTTGACATCTGTTTTCACATATTCATTATTAGGGTGACGCTATCCCATTTCAGTACACTACTGAAATGAGCTCGGCATTTATACTAAATCTTACATTAGTAAGACTATCAGATATTGAAGTTGCTATATGTGAGTTTAGTGGCTGTTGACATCTGGAACAAATTAAAGAGTACCTATTCTATTCCATTCTGACAGACACTAATGACAAACCTGGAGTGCTATTTCACTTTCTAGTGCTGTCAGGTTATATTTGATTTTTTGAAAAAGACATAAATGAAACCAGAATATCAAATCTGGAAAATCCAGAGTAAACTGAGAAATGTTTTTTCTTAAAACTTGTATTTTTTAGGTGGGAGGTGCTTTTGCTCCTCCGCTGAAGGACTTGTGCAGATTCTTGAAAGAAAATCCTGAGTATGGAGTAGCTCCTGAATGGGGAGATGTTGTGAAACAGTCTGTGAGTATTTATAGGATGAACAATATCTTGATCTATGATGTGAAATCTGCTCTCTCTTTTTTAAAATCTAGCATTAGTTTCAGGTACTAAAGTCAGGCAACTGTTGTTTAATGTACCTTTGGATGCTGTTAGGAAAATCTACCTGCCTACCCATGATATCTACTTTTCTATCCTTTGCCACAATTATGAAGGTAATTACAAAATTAAAAATTTAATTGGCCATCAAAATAAAATTACTTGGAAAAACGAGCAAGTAGAATTTTTGAAGATTGATTTAATTTTACTAGGTACCTAAATTAAGAGTCAATTATTTATTAAAAATAGCTTTATTTTCTAGTTCAAAACTGTACTGTTAGGCAGATTCCAGTGGGAGCAAGATTTATATATTCAATTATTGGGGTGTCATACATCTGTCCTTGTTGAATAAAGAATTTTGTTTAATATTTACCGCTCTACAGTGACCAGGTTTTCAAAGTAGAGATCATGAACTAGACTTACAGCAAAATTTTCTGAATTGCATATATCTCATGTTCAAATGTGACTTTTCTCTTTCAAAAATAGGACTTAGGCTTCTGAATCACTTAGCACTTTAGAAAATTTTACTCTGGTGTCTTGTGCCCTCTAATTACCAGGAGCATGGTTTCTGCTGCTCTGGCCTCCCGTCTGCTGTTTCTTCTGCTTGGCTCTCCACCCTGTATGTGCTACTAGAAGTGTGTGTCAGAAGGAACATACTTCCCACTGGCACTGGAGAAGCTTAATGCCAATAGCAAGATGCATCTGTTGTATAGTTTTTTCCCAGATTAGGATTTATGAATGTAGCTCTAAGAATATATATTTATTGCAGTCTCTTCTGCATGGTAGACTAAATTTTATTTTTATTATATATAGTAGAAAAAGTGTATTTGCAACTATTTGTGGACACACGGTTTGCATTGACATTTGCAGATCAAATCATTGTGCAAGTGCCAACCTGATTTGCCAAATATAGACTTCGTGCACACATAGGTGTACATGCAAATTTGTGACCACAATTTCTGAGGCCACTTAGAAATTTTCTGTAGAATTAATAGGAAATATCCAAATCTCATGGTATAGAAGAAAGTATATAAAAGATGTTTTTATTTCTGTAATGAAAAAACAAACCCAAAAAAGCAAATCCTGTTATCTGTAAAAAGTGACAATCTGTTATAAGTGCAGTAGATCAAAATAACACAGATCATTTTATTTGAGATTTGCACCCCAGTAAGTTAAAAGGAAAAATTTCCCTTAATTATTGATGCTGTTCTTTGTCTGCAGGCTCAGCAGAACAGCATGCATATGTTTTCATTGTGAAAACTGTATAACTGATTCATCTGTCCTTTGTTTTATTGGAATGAGTACTTTTTTTTTTTTTTTTTAAACACCACCACCACCACTCATCTATGGAGACACAGCTGTAAAACCACCTTCCTTTATCTCCATGCAAATAAAAGTGACTGGAGGTCCAGGCCTCAAAATGTGGGATAACAAAATCTTGCTATGGGGAACTTTCTTTATCTTTTCACTCCTCATGTCTCACATAGAGATGAAGATAATTTCTGGTGGTAATCCTGTGAAGTCTGTATACCCACTTGCTAGAACTGGTAGGAATTGTACTGCATTTGTGGTACACAGTCAGCATCAGGCCTCAATTGAAGGTTTATTTATTTAACAACATTTTAGGTTTCTGAAGTTAATCATAAGTACTACAGTATTTTAAAATAGTATCTTCTTACTTAATTCATGCTTGCAGTTATTGAAAGTTCTGAGCAGTTGTTTTAGTGAAAAAGTAATTTTTACATTTTTTTTTTTTCCCTTGTTGATATAGCAGGACCGGTACAGCTAACCGTGAGCTAGGTTCTATTCCGGTTAATATGCCAACAGAATAGTAAAGTTCCAGTTTCGGAACTAGGTTCTACACTTTTTTTTTTATACTGAGGAACCATGCAGGGCAATGAAGTATCACAGCAGTAACAAGGAGCAGAACTGGTGACAACAATTACCAAGACATAAATGAGAATAGAAATTGCCCTGTAGATTTTTTTTTTTTTAATGGTGATCCTGAAAGCAGAAAGAATAAAGCTTGATTTTCAAATCCTTGGTTGAATATGAGGGCTGACAGGTTTTTTTGTTTTTTGTTTTTTTTGGGGGTGGGGCCGGGGGTTCGTTAAGGGATCTTGTATACGGAGCAAATTTTATATTGAGTTATAAAAACTGAATCCTGTGGTGCCATTTCTGTAGTCAGTTTTCAAGACAGAACTGCACTTCATAAAGAAAACCAGAGCACAATTAGAGTCCTTTCTTTGCAACTAGATAGGATTTACATATATGGCAGAACACCACTCTAGGTCCCAAGAGAAGATTTTAAGTGTCTTGGGTTTCAGTTTATTTGGACTTTCACTCTTTAGTAGCTTGTGTGAAATGTGAAGGATGAAATTTGATAGGCTAAAATAGATACTAACAAACATTAAAATATTCACAGAACATGGCTCCACTTGAAAATTCACAATTATTTTTCTTATTAAATTAGATAGCTCTGTTGTTGTTTTAATCACAGTAACTAGGCATTTTAAAAAATCAAATAAATTATTGGAATCTGGAAATTACACTAAAATCTGTTGAAAGATCCTAAATCCACACTAGGTTCTAAATCTTGTATTCATATTGCTTAGGATATGTCTTCATTACCTGTCGGCAGGTAGTGATCAGTCCATTGGCGATTGATTTATTGCATCTCATCAAGACACAATAAATCGCCAAAGGCACTCCCGTCAACTCCGGAACTCCAGCTCGCCAAAAGGCGCAAGGTGGAGTTAATGGGAGAGCCCGCTGCCGAACGCTGCCACCATGAAGACGGCAGATAAGTCGGTCTAAGATGTGCAGACTTCAGCTACATTATTCACGTAGCTGAAGTTGTATATCTTAGGTCGACCCCTCCCCCTAGTGTAGACCAAGCCTCAGGCCTAATCCTACAATAAACCCTGTGAGGATGGTTCTCTGGGCCTGTGGAGAGCCCCATTAAAGGTAGTAGGGATCAAAGTGGGTACAGAGGACCACTCAGGCTTACAGGGCTCAATGCAAGATTGATGCTTGAATGAGGTACCTTTGGAAAGTGACAGCATAGATCAGTCTCAAACTTTCAGGGAGTTGTCTGGTTAATCAAACTGCTCTGCTAAATTTAGTTAAATAGAATGGGGTTTTTTGGAACTATTCTTGAGTATTTAATTTTTAACCAACATATCTTTAACCTATCTTCCTGTAGTGACATTCATTTTCATATATTAATATAGAATGTATCTGTTTCAGGGATTTCTTCCTGAAGGTATGTTTGACCGCATTCTCACTGGGCCTGTTGTACGAGAAGAAGTAAGCAGGAGGGGGAGACGGCCTAAAAGTGAGATTGCCAAGGCAACAGCTGCAGCAGCAGCTGCAACAGCAGCAAATGTTTCGGTCAACCCTTTGCTAGCCAATGGATTACTTCCAGGAGTGGATCTATCTACTCTTCAGGCCTTACAACAAAACCTGCAAAACTTGCAATCACTGCAAGTAACAGCAGGATTAATGGGAATGCCTGCTGGACTAACGACTGGAGGAGAAGCTAAGAATATGGCTGCCATGTTCCCCATGCTACTTTCAGGAATGGCTGGATTACCAAACTTGCTGGGTATGGGAGGACTCCTAGCAAAGTCTACGGAATCTGTTTCAGAGGAGAAAAAGGGAAATGACTCAAAAGAGCCAGATGTAAAGAAAGAGAGGACAGAAAACCAACATGCAGATAATGGTGGTGAAGACTCTGTGTCAAGTTCTCCCTCTACGTCCTCTGCTGCTGCCAACCCCTTAGCTCTTAACCCATTACTTTTGTCCAATATACTTTATCCAGGGATGCTTCTCACTCCAGGCCTTAATCTCCATATCCCAGCATTGTCCCAATCCAATATTTTTGATGTACAGAACACTGAAAACAATGACACAGGCTTAGCCAAGCCTACAGAGGAAAAAGAGGAAAATTCTAGGGTTAGAGATCAGGAAGACAAAGGGGGAACAGAGCCCAGTTCTCATAATGAAAACAGCACAGATGATGGTTCAGAGAAAGCAGATGCTTCCTCTGGATCTGACAGTACATCATCTTCATCTGAGGATTCAGATTCTAGTGATGAAGACTAGCCCCAGACTATGTATTTAAATTATGAACTGATTTTGAATTTATTCTTTATTTCATTGTAAATAACCCAGTGTTGAGCGCATCAAATGATTTATTGACTGAACTTTCAGTATTTGTTTAGAAGTGCAAACTGCTTTCAGAGATGTTTTGCATGTAATATTTCTTGAAGTTCATAAGTTTCTGAACTTGTATGTACTATCAATACACAATGGTGTAAAATTACAACAAATGGCATAATTTTGTTGGGAGGTTATTTTATGAAAATAATGCTCAGTAAGAGCTGTATATTTAATATATTTGCAGCGAACACAGAATATTTTAGGCATATTATTGATTTAATTTGAATATAGTTTTACAGCCTCCTTGACACTTATAATTTACAGATCAAAACTCAGCAATAATTTGGGCAGCTAATGAATGTCATGAAAGCTGTAGAATCTACATCACCATCCATTGCTTTAATTACATGAAAATGCTCTAGTGTTGCGATGCACTGCTGTCTCCAATTCAGGTACAAGTATGTTTAAAAGGAGGAAAAAAGTTTCCCTATCAGCCAGTTAAACTGGCTATCTGTTACCTCAGCTGAGTTAGTTTAGGAAGTTTACATTGGTTTCTATACTTGTTTTCAGGTTTTGTTTTGTTTTTAAACACACCCTCTATGATATCATGTTGATCTGGTAAGAGATGGGACTGTTTTGCTCAGTAGAGGCGTTCTCTTTTATAACAGTAAAGGGAAGCTGACATAAAATAGTCCTATCTCATCCTACTTTGGCACCACAGAGACCTATTTAGTTTAAACCTTGCAAAGTTTTGGGTTCCCTCCACAGAAATACAATGTCCTGATTGAGGAGTAGTATCCCCAAAACTCAGAAAAGGCAAACTGTTATGAAGTGCCACTGAAAAGACCTTTCAACACTGCATACTTCATGTAAAAAAAAAATGTTTGTTTGCTTTGTTTGTGTAGATTTTTATTTGTGTTTTATGTAACAATGCCTCCTGGGATTACCAGATAATAATGGTAAAGAAGAATATTGATAGTTTAAACTCATTTTGAGTTTAGACTTCTCTACAGGTTTAAATATGACAAAATGTTACCCAAAATCATTCTTGAGGATTTAGTTTATATTTTATGCTGAGTTGCCCAATTTAAAATTTTAAAAAAGCACTTTGAATAGTAAAGACAGACAAGTTATTTCTGGAAACAACAACAGGGCATAAGACATCTGTTCAAATCCAAATCCTTAGAACCCTTTACTGTATAAAATCAGTCTAATATTTGATGTGTGATATGATTCCTCTTTCTGCTGAAGCTGCTATTACTCTGATATGGTAGAGACCCAAATTCACACTTACATGTTTGAACTGAGATTTCAATTGACTTTTTAGGTAACTCATTTGTGGTCCAACAATAGGGAAATGCTCATAGAGAATAGATACAAGTACTAGTAGAAGTCATTGAAAAAAGCTTTTCAAAGGGATAAATTTAAAATAAAACTGTATATTTTGATATAGTTCTGTTGCTCGCTTGTATAGTAAACAAGACTTTGTTTTTTACCAAGAACTTTTCCAATACATTATACATTTCTGTGTGCAAAATATTAACCCCATGATTAGAAGCAGTATTAGATGCAATTACATAATTATATGAGTCCCATTTGGATTGTGCTGGTTACTGTATTTTCCCACAATAGTATTCTGATTTTTGGCCTTTCATACAGTGTCTTAGCAATAGTGAAAATTAAAACCTGCCAAGAGAAGGGTGTAGCAATTCTTCATCATGAAGGGATGTATTGCATATTTAATATTTTTGCCCTTTGTAATATAGCACTTTTGTTTAACTAGGATGCATCTATGAAATAGCCAAAGTTTTTCAAACACAGTTATTAACTTAGTTTGCTGATGGAGTATTTCAATAACACCCTTACCCCACAAAAGAAATACTAAATCTTGTGGCTAAAACCTAATTTATATCAAATTTATTAAATAAAGTATTTTCCTAATTATGGTCACGTGAGTTTGCTTACTGTTCTAGTGATTCTCTTTCTATGTAATAAGGCAATTACAGTTTAAAATAATTAAGGCTTATATAGACTTGAACATAATGTATTGGATTTATTTTTAATCATTATCAATTGGAAGAGGAAAAATGTGTCCCACTATCAGCTAAACAATATGCAAATATGGTTGTATAAAGTTAAGGGTTGTAAGGAAACTTCAGTAGATTTACACTAATACTGAAGTTGCAGTTAAAAGGATATCCAAGGTGATGATAAAGTGTGTGTTGGTAGTTACTAAAAGAACTTTAGCTGTTACTGCCTTGTATTTCTATCCCTTGTTTCGGGCTTCATGATACAAGTCTTAGTCCAGTTTTTCTTTTGGACATTTGCAATATTTGCCAGTTGTGTTCTGTGTAGTCTGAATTTGCTTTCTGTAGTTGAACAAGCGTCTTAAAAAGTCATTTGTAATTTATTGAATTACTTTCTATGATGTTCTATAGAGGAAATGGAAGTTTAATTATTTTTTATTAAACATATTCTTTGACTACCCACGATGTCAGCCTTGATACATGAAAATAATTTTTAACATGAATACAGATTAAATGTATACCTGTGAGCAGTGTAGGTTAAGCTATTAGTAAGATTCCAACAGGTTAAAATACATTTTAAAATGTGTTACAAAATATAAAACGAAGTTATTCAAAGTTAAGAATTCAAGTCAGGGTTATATAACAACATACAAATTCTGTGAATTAGTTAATGGTAACTTTACTGGTGTTCTTCCCTTGTGTCTGAGAATCCATTTCAGCCTATTTCCTGTAGTATTTATATGGGTACTGTGCTGATTCTACCAGTGTTATTCAGATACAGTATTCTAACAAGATAACTTGCTGAACCAAGAAAGTTTTTTTCTTTTTCTTTTCTTTTTTTAAATGTTGTTTTGCATAAAATAAGGTAATTTTAAAACATGAAGGATATATCACATCCTGCACAGCCATGGGAAGGCACCAGAGAACGTTAAGAATCTTAATCTCTAATTTTTATGAAAATCTGAAGGGAAACTACCAGGCAAATTATACTGATGATAAAACTCTGGTCCTATAAACAAAATAAACCATTAATAACTACACACTCTTTGAAATATGCCACCTGATAGCTATTGCTAGGAAAGAGGAGACTGACAAAGTTTAGGCCCAAAATTTGATTTGCTTTAAAGTCATTCATTTCTAGTAAATAAGACAATGGAGACTTGTGACACCTTAGAGACTAACCAGTTTATTTCAGCATAAGCTTTTGTGGGCTATAGCCCACTTCATTGGATGCATAGAATGGATTTCTAGTAGTATATCTATTATTGCTAGTATTTCTAGTAGTATATCATACTAAAATATTAGGTCAGAAGGTGGATGTGGCTGGGAGAGCCATAATGTCCATCTAAATCTATCAATCTGTTTTGCTTTTATACCCTGTTACCTTTTAAGTGCTTGTCTAAATCTTTTGATTACATTGGCAGCTGCAACTACTATTGCTACCTTTAGTTTAAGCCACTCAGGATAAATATTTTTTCCTGTATGCTCCCTAATTGTCTGCGCCTTCTTGTTCTAGTCTGCTACTCACTGTTAGTTCAGTGGCATCCATTTTATCTAATCTCATCTGAGTCCTATTTTAAGGTCTTGAGTGTGGTCTTTGTTACTTCTTTTTCAGATGAATGTAAACCTAATTTATTTAACCTGTCATTGTCCTATTTTAAATTTGGCGATCCTGCTCTAATAGCTTTGTTTTTATTTCAGAAGGCTCATTTGAGAAAAAACAGTCATACATTTAAAAGCAACAGATAAATAAAAAAACCTTGTATATGAGTTGTAGCCATACCATCTTTGGATGTAATCCTTTCAGATCTCTCAAGTTAAACTGTAGAAGGATCAGTACTTGAAAGAGATTTCAAAGGAATGTACAGATTGTAGACTGTAGGCAATGGTGTTGGTGACTCAGTGAGTACCTCTACACTGCAGCTAGGACCATGCTTCCCAGCTTGAGCAGGCAGGCACCTACTAGTTCTATTTGATCTAGTGCATTAAAAATAGAAATGTAGTCAGGGGTAGCGTATGCAGTGGCTTGGGCTAGTTGCCCAAGTATGTATTGAGGAGTTCTGGGTGGTTTTGCACTCAGGTGACTAGACTGAACTGCCACCTGTGCTGCTACACAGCTATTTTTAGCCTGCTAGCTTTAGCAGAGATAGCATGTGTCTATTCAAGCTGGGAGGCATGCTCCCAGCTGTAGTATATACGTACACATGAAGTGACAGTTTTGTAAATTGGTACTGACCCATATCCTAGCATGGAGTTAGCACTTCAGGGAGAAAAATCCACCTGATTTAATAAGTCATGAATATCAGTGATCATTCAAGACTCAGTGTTTGATAAACTGGACGAGATTGTAAATCTGCTGTTTGGGCAAATTCCAGCCGAAGATGTTAATTCTACCTAAACTCTCCCTGCAATTTCAACTTGATAGGGTATTCTTCACTTCCTCCTCTAAATTATTACTTCGCCACTACACTCTGAAAAAGATGTTTCACCATAGTATTGGCTTTATTTCAGAGGCGGATGAAATGATCTCTGTGTATGGCTTGTACCTCTCTGATATTTTATAAAACACTTTGGAATATAATACATAATACATATTTTGCATTGTAAAGACTATCAAGGTTTGTCCACACTGTTTTGCACTGTTTAGCTATACCAGTATTAGTGTGGAGAATTGCACTGGTGTAAAGTGGGATCTGCACCACAGGAGCTTACCCCATTTTCAACTTGTATACCTGTGCCATGCATGTACTTTGAGAGGGGAGGGGTTGCATCTGAGTAGCTACTCCAGTCCAGTAATTCCTAATATAAATGATGGTGCACTGCAGTAAATGTCTTTCTGACTTACTAACGTGGTAATATTATTTTAGTAAGCAGAGAGCCATTCTTTGTAGCCACCTCAGAGGAAAGGACAATAAAAAGTTTTGGTTTCTTGAATTGCGTGGTAGCTGATTAAAATGCATTGTCTGCATTCTGATTTTAGAATTTAATAATCCTGATAATTTGGCTTTAACCACAGGTTTGAAATGCAAGTAGTCTAATAATAGTTGACACACAAATTGAGACACCACAGATAAAATGATTTCTGATAATTAAATGTTTCTTCTGAAACAAATAAGTTTCAATTAAAATTTCCTTGAGGAAGCAGAACTTGCATATTGCAATTAAGTACTGAACATATTTCAAATAAACATGGCTACAAGTGTAATTCACACTTACTTTTAAGTACTAAAAGATGTTCTAATGCTAAAAGCCTTCAATGGAAATGTAAGAATTACAAGGACAAAACATCAGAGAGGTTTGCAAAGGTCTTGTGTCCCCCTTTCCCCCCCGCCCCAGGGGAAAGTTAGAGTTTAGCACAAGATTTTGGAGTCAGAAGGAGAGAATTCTGATTAAATCAAGTAAACATATGAGACCTGATTGTTTATGGCATCCGTCTTTCACTGCATTCCAGGAGAAAGGCAGACAGATAACTGGTTGCCTAAGGACGGTATATCAGTTGGGGATTACCAGAGTACATTGTGCTCTAGATGCACTCCCACTTCACTGCATGTTGCTGGTTTGAAGGGGAGGTGTAGGTAATTGGCTCTGTCAACACTATGTCTTCCAAGGAGACTCCTTTGTGGAGGTAACCAGGATGTGTGTGGGAGGTTTCCACTCAGGTGGAGTAAAACCAAATGAAATAGAGAATCTGGCCTAATAACTTAGAGTTCCTTCACTGGATCCTGTTTCAGTGCATGAACAAAGATGGTGGTCTTCTCTCTAAAGACAAAATCCTACTCCTTTTGTGGTAATGAAACATATTTGGTTAAGCACTTGAATATGTTGATGACATGAACAAGAGCACAGAGGCAGACCCTCAACTGAGGTAAATTATTATAGTTCTGATTGAAGTCAGTGAGCTATGACAGTTTACCCCAACTGAGGATCTTCCTGGGGAATAATTTTAAATGGCTGGTTTTGAAAGCATGTACAAAATTAAAAGATACTTGCAGGGAAGAAAAGAGTATATCTATCAAGAGTTACAAATGAACAATGAACGGAGCTTTCCTCAAAGGTGAGTTTGGGTGAGGTGATGTGGGCTGATCAACAAAAAGATGTGGAGATGGATGTCTACATTTTGAATAATTTCTCTTCCCTGGGGATGCTGTGTTATTTCTGTAGTTTTAATTCTGGATAAAATTCAGTACTGTGTACTTTAAAACAATTTAGAAGATAACTGAAAACAAAATTACCACTGTACAAGAGCCTCCTCCTACACAACTTAAAATGAATCAGACTATGGAATGTACACCCATCAAGAAGAAAAATAAATAAGGCAGATTGAGACTAATCTCTCCTTGTCTCTTTTTGTCATTGTCCTGGAATCAGGTAGGCCATGCCTCATCTCTCTGCTTTTCTTCTTCCAGTTCCCCCAGATGAAAGGATGGTGGATAAAAAAGAGAAGGAAGGAATACAAGAAACAAAAGAGGTTACTCCATATGAGAGGGCCATTCTGAGATTCCTCTAGAGAGAAAAACTTGCTTCCCTGCCTGCTCTCCAAGTCATCTCTGAGCACCTGCTAAGGGTGCAAAACCCTATGTGAGTACCCCAGGTAAGATCTGCTTTGGGCATCCATTTTACTGCCACCTTTTATGTACGAGAGAGATTTTGGCAGTTTCTTTCCTCACTTCATTCTATCCCTGGCCTGTGTTTAAGCTGATGCAGGACAGTTCCTTCTGCAACCTCTGTAACTCTCTTCTCTGGAATGTGGGAGATGACACCCTGATACCTACTGTATTTCCAACAGGTGGGAGTCCTCTTGGATAGGGGCTCTCTTAAATAAATCTCCCTCTTAAGGGGGATGATTCAGTGGAAATGATCAATTAGTATATTTATCTCTAGTCAATAAAACATGGTAAAATATTTATAATTGCTTTTTTTCTTGAGAAAAATATTGTATATGTAGCTTAACAGGAAAGCCATAAAACAATTGCCCCTGGCACACACCTTTCTGGCTGGCACAGAGCTAGCTATATAGACTGTGCTTCACTTAAGGTTGCCCCCATGCTGGGAGAATATGACTGTTTTTAAGTGCTTTTTACTTTCTAACTTGGGTTTGTTTTGATTATTTTTTGTAAATAGTTATCGGGTAATTTTTAGTGAGGATTTAGTTGTCCTGAACATCTAGACCTTAATGCTGCAAAGAATTATTAATGTGCTTCACATTATGCATTGTGTGAATAATCTCACTGACTTCAGTGAGACTGCTCACAGACCCTGTCTTCAACTTGTGCTATAGTTCAGCTGACATCAGTTGGACTGCGGCAATTAAGAACTGTAGGATCAGAACTTTTAAATTGGAAAAGTTTAGCCATTTTGAGTGATCAGAGCAGAAGAGAGTTTTTAACCTCTCCTCCCCCTTAAATCAGCTTGCTCAAATCGGGGAGAGAGGAGAATCACCCCAGACTAAACTCAAGCATGGAAAATTTGTTAGGAGAAAATTTTCGGTGTTATGACCATGTGAATATAAGGCCATATGAAAATCTTATCATTCTATTTTAAAAGGCAATGTTCTTTTCTCAGTAGTCATATTTTAAGGTAAATTTAATTTGAACTCCCAACTAGTCTATTAACAATTAGCATATTAGAGCCCAGTCTTCCAGTCCAATGGCTTCGTCCAACTCCCATTGAAATGAATGGGACCCTGTCCCTTGACTTCAGGGGGAATTGGTCCCTAAAATACTATTGACTTAAATGAAAATGTTGTTACAGTAGGGACTATTGGTTTAAATCACAATAAATGTTAGCAAAAATTGCTATGTAATCTTTCATGATCTTTAGATTATTACTCTGGTGCCATCTAGTGTTTTAAAGTAGACTACAAATGTCAGATACTAGATCTTAGAAAAAAAAATTGTTTTGGACTACACAGGTCATCCTGCACTGCTTTTCAGTTTCACTTTTATGTATAAAATCATCACTGCGGTTCTTAAGTCTTGTGATTTGGACATGAAACTTGACTAAGCTAAAATACCTTTCACAGCAAAGATCTAAAATGTTCTTGACTTTACTTTCCCTGATTTTCAGTATTAAAACTTCGATACGTAAGTTTGAGAGGGTTGTTCAATTTCCCTGCCTGTTCTTGGTGAAAAGAGCCGATAGTCGTAGATTTATTTTTTTTAAGGTGACCACCTATTCTCTGCAAAGGGAGATCTACCCGTTCATTTCATGTCGGTTGATGGATAATAATGACTATCCATACTGACATGATCACTATGTGACTATCCATAGTGACATGATCACTATCAACAAGCAGCCAGATTGAAATCAAACATGAGACTGTATATACTTCATTAACAGTTACTGCTCGTACTGGCAGAACCTGACATCGCGGGGGCATTGAATTCCCCTGGCTTCGTTTATTGGCAATACTGAAGGGGGACGGGGAAGGGGAGTGTGGCTCTGGACCTCCCCTAAGTTGAACGGCAGCAGCGCCTGGGTACGGCTGCAAGGCCGGGCCCAGAGGCTGCTTGAGGCGGCGCGTGAAGGAGCAGTGGGCCTGAGCCATCGCAGCGCATGCTGGGACCGGTAGTTTTTCCGCCTGGCTCTCGGCGGGAGGAAGAAGGGGAGGGGTTTGGCACGACTTGCTGGGATAGGTCACTTAAGCGCCGTCGCAGAGGGTTGCGTAGGGCGAAGTGTACTGCGCCTGCCTGCAAGGAGCTCGTTGATTGGTAGAGGCTCCCTCCCGGACCAATGAGGGAGTGGGGGAGGTGGAGCTCGGCGCCGCGGAGTTTGGATTCGAACGCAGCTCCTTGGCGGCGCAGGCGCAGTGTGAGGCAGGTCGGCGTTGCCCAGTCGTGACGGGGTAGGGGATGCCGGGCGAAGAGGAGGAGGAGGCCGAAGCCGGGGCCGGGGGCAGCGCCGCCTCCCCCGCGGCGGAGGAGTGGGGCACTCGGCAGCGCTATGAGGAGCTCTGTAGCAGCCTCAACATGGACGAGCGCGCCCGGGCCGAGGCCTGGCTCAGCTACCAGGGCATGAAGCGTAACTACACCCTGGAGGTGAGGGACGGTCGGGGGTTGCGCGGGAGGGTCAAGGGGAGGGGGCGGAGCGGGTGTGCATAGGACTAGCTGCGCGGAGGTGGGCTCTCTGTGACAGACACAGCCCAAGCAAGGAGAGCTCGGGGAATCGCATCCTTTATTGTTGCCTCAGATACTCCCCTCTGCAACGTCAGGAAATGGCTCAGTAGCCCTCTGTGCAGGAGTCCTAGCCCCCCTCCTTGTGGGGGTGGGGATGGGGATGTTAGTGGTTGCCCCCTGAGAATTCCCTGACCAGTGATGTGTTAATCTGAGGATCTAATTTTTTCCTAATCGAGACAAAACAAACAGTCCTGCCTGAGAGTTTTGCAAACCAGGATGTTTCTCACCAATTCTTTTAAAATTGCTGTGTCCATTTCTGCAACGTTCCTCAGACTAAAAAATGTGTTAAATGGAGTCTAATGCAAAATTTTTCTCAACTAGTAAACCTTTGTTTCAAAAGTGGGGAGTTTGTAAGTGAAGTTTACTATTTCTAAAGCTTTGCTGCTTTTATAAAACATAATGAGGAATATTTGCTTTTAGTACGAAGTACGTTGTGTGATGTAGTATCCTCAGTCTTTCTGTTTTGTTCTTTGGTTTGCATTTTTTAGAATTCTTCACAATGTATGTTCCCATATAGACTTAAGGGATTCTACCGTAGTGTACATTCTGGTAATTTGCACAAATATGTTTTTCAGCTATTGTGTGTTATATCCAAATAAAATACATTTTTGTGTTGGTCTTTTACCAAATGTTGAAGTAGATTTTATTTCACATATTACAGTATGTAATACAGTAATATTATTACTAATATTATTAATATTACATATTACTGTATGTAATACAGTATATTACAGTATGTGTTTCTGGATTAAACAGAATAAAGTAAAGACAAAATTCAGAACTCAAGTACTTAAATTCTGAATATTCTTTCTTTTAGTAATACAACTGATTGTTCTCCCAGCAAGTTTTAAAAGTGTGGTTGGCAAACTGTTGTCTAGCTGTAAAGGAAAACAAATAATATGGGCCTAATTTCCAAAATACACATCCAGTTTGCTTACACAGCTACTTGGATTTAATGAAAATCTGATATATACACACACAAATATTGCTATATGAAGATACCTTTTGTACATACAAATATCTGCAGTACCATAATAAGTACAGTTTCTTTGTGTGATCTCGCACATAATTGTGAACATACATCTGTGTGGTCATTTTTTAGAAACTCAGCTTTTAAATTTGATTCCCCTGAAATTGAGATTCATATTTGTTTGAAAAATATTTCTACCTGATAACTTCCTTAAAAAATAAATATGGTAGTAAAGAAAAGTGTTAATATGTATATCTGAATACACTAGGATGGCAATTAAATAGAATTTACTGTGCAAATATAACTTTTTTATTCATACGCAAAAATATATTTAAAGTAGAATTGAGATACAAGCAATCAGCCAGCACCTGTGCTTCTTGTGGCTGATCAGCATATGATAATTTAATTCCCAGACTCAAAGAATACAATACCAGCTTCCATTACATACTACTTCTAAGAAAGTTGTTTAAAAAAAAATTGCCAAATCACTAAGGTTAGAAAATCAAGAAAAGCTGAGTTAAGGGGGCATTTTCCACATAATACAATCTTAACTCTGCCTCCTTTGTGGACCTTTATGTATGCCCTCTTTCCAAATAAATCAGGTTTTTGATGCATGGTAAGGAACAGTAAGGTCAAAGTATGACATTTAAAATCAACTTTTTGGCAATTTAGAAAATTGTTACCTCAGTTCCAGATTTCGACTCTTAACTCAGTGTCAGAGACATAAGTGGTTGTGGTGGTAATTTTTTTATTGGACCAATTGATGGAAGGTGGAAGCTTTCCGATGTGTTCCTAAGGAAGATATCTGTGTAGCTTGAAAGCTTGTCTCTTTCACCAAACCAAATTTGTTCCAATAAAAAGTATTACCTCATTCACCTTGTCTCTGTAATGTCCTGGGACTAACACAGCTACAATGACACTGCAAACAATTTACCGTCACCCAAAAAAGTAGTTTACTGCACAACACATTTTATCCATTAATGTTTGCTGTATGCAGTTAAGATTTTCCTGATTTGTACTTTGTCAAGTGAGAGCAATTTAAATAAAATCATAAGACATGGTTTTGATTTTTGGTACTAATTGTTTATCAGGAATAGGTTTATCTGGTCTTAATACATCATCTTTCTGCAGGCCACACAGCCCAGGAAAATTATGGCTCTGATAGAGAGGCATCCTCCAGAGCTGGGGTGGGCAAACTATGGCCCGCGGGACCGTCCTGCCCCCTGTCGGCTGGGAGGCTGTTCCCTCCCCTGCTGTCTCTCCTTCCCCTGGTGGGAGTCAGTGGCCAGGGGACAAGGAATAGGGAGGGTTGGATGGGTTGTGAGTTCTGATGGGGGCAGATCAGTTGTTTTCACATCCACAATGTGATAGAACATTTAAAATGATCTTTTCTTTTTGGAAGTAAAAAAGCATGCAAAATTTGGCTTAAACATGAAATTGGTAAGTGTAAGTTAATTGATTCTTTAGTAATTTTAATGTTACCTAATTTTTAGCATTTTTTTAAAATTACTTAACCTACATAATAACTAGAAAGAGCTTTTGAATAATTGAGTTAAGCTGTACAGTCTTCCCTTAGAAATGTACTGGATTATTTTTTGCCTTTTTTTCTATGTTGGATGCATATCTGAAGTAAGAGAAATATTTGTCAGTGTATCCTTTAAATGATGCCATGTTTAATTTCACAGGGGAATGATCTACACTGGTTAGCATGTGCCTTGTATGTGGCTTGCAGAAAAGCAGTCCCAACTGTGAGCAGAGGGATGGTTGAGGGAAACTATGTATCCTTAACAAGAATCTTGCGCTGTTCAGAACAGAGGTAATTTCTCTTTCGAAAGTGTATCTATGTTCTTAAAATGTAAAAGACTGTGTTTCAGTTGCAAAAGTCTAGAAATTGAGAATGAAGGTTGAAAATTATCTTTAGCTCACTCTTATTTCCTGCATTTTGACACACACTGTCGAAGAACAAAGGTCTTGCAATATAACTTAATGCTATCATGAGTTTATGATAGCGTTAAGTTATATCAGACAGCTTCTGTCTTTAATAAAAGCTTTCCATCATTCTGAATGAGGATGTTTAAGTCAGAAGGTTAAAATGATTTTAACAGACTTTGTTGTGATTTTATATCTAGTCACAATTCACCTGAATCATTAGCATATTGTAACCATGGTATTTTCAACCATGATATTACAACCATGGTATTTTCAATCTCAGGAATTGCAGGCAGGCCCATAAAAGTAGTAGCGGTGTGTTGGGAGTGTTTTTGGGGGGTTAATTTGATGAAATAAAGTAAAAGCTGAGCTGCCTGTTTAATACATAATACAGAAACTCCTCACTTAACATTGTAGTTTATGTTCGTGAAAAATGTGACTTTAAGTGAAATGATCTTAAGTGAATCCAATTTCCCCATAAAAATTAATGTAAATGAGGTTAGGTTAGGTTCCAGGGAATTTTTTTTCACCAGACAAAAGACTGTTGTTATATATATATATATACACACACACAGTATAAGTTTTAAACAGTTTAATACTGGTACACAGTGATGATGATTGTGAAGCTTGGTTGAGGTGGAGGAGTTAAAGGTGGGATGTTTCCCAGGGAATGCCTTACTGCTAAATGATGAAGTAGCTTTTGGCTGAGCCCTCAAGGGTTAACAGTTAATGTAGCCTCTCACACTCTAAAAGGCAGCACAAATAGAGGGAGGGGAGACAGCATAGCAGACAGAGACAGACACCTTGAGTGTGGGAGAAAGAGAGAGATGCACATTGCCTCTTTAAGATGACTCTATTCTTAAGTACATTGTCTTTTTAAGTGGATCAGGAAGTTGACAGCAGCTGCTCCCCCATGGGCAGGGCTGGGGATGAGTTTGGGGTACAGGCAGGTTGCCCCTGGACTGGGGCCAGAGAAGAGGACTCCCCCCCCCCCCCCCCCTTCACCCCTCCTGGCAGCACACTCACCCCCATCACTGTCACTGCATGTGTTCCTAGGGCCCTTCTCAGGTCCAGGGATCTCTCTCGCCTCCCTTGTGATGGGTGCTGGAGGGAGGAGGGGCTGTGTGCATCTCCTCCCCTTCTGCTGCCCCTCACTGTAGCCTCACTTGGGGAGGGCCGGGAGGGGCTGCTCCTTGTCCAGTGTGTGGCACGAGTAGTGACTGAGTGGGGAGGAGCGGGGGGGCACTGTGCTGGTGGAGGATCCCACCAAAAAAAGGAAGGGTCTGAGGTGGAAGGGCAGACTCAAGGTCAGTCTGCCTGGCAGCAGAAAATAGGGGGCACTAGGACCCTGCAGCAACAGTTGCTGCAGGGAGGCAGCATGGAGCTGCACAGGAGAGACAGGGATGCTCTGCTCTGGGGCCCAGGGAGGTGTGCAGAGTAGGGGTAAGGGGGGTACAGGAGCAGAGGGGAGGGGAACACCCTGACATTAACCCCCCCTTTCTTTTCCCCTGCACAGCAATCAGAAGGAAACGGGGGAAGCTTAATATGCAGACTAGTTTGAGCTACCGCAACTGATGGTACATATGTGGAAAAAAGCCACTAAAGTGCAGTATAAAGTCACTTTGAGTACCAGCAAATAATGGTAACAATGTTTTTGTTAGGTGTCTGAACCCAACCTTGTGCATGAGCAAAGAGTGCTCTGAGTTTTAATTGTCTTGCTTGTAATCATGCAATGTTATCAAACTGTATACAGCGTTTTCAACAATTCATTAAGGGTAAACCATGTTGCATTTTGCTGTAAAATGGTTTTTATAGTTTGTTTTTTCATAAAAATAAACTTCTCATCCCCATTTTTTAAATGTTCTCAGCTTGATTGAGTTTTTTAACAAGATGAAGAAATGGGAAGACATGGCAAATCTGCCTTTGCAATTCAGAGAACGTACTGAGAGACTGGAAAGAAACTTCACTGTTTCCGCTGTAATTTTTAAGAAGTATGAACCCATTTTTCAGGACATTTTCACATATCCTCAAGATGATCAACCTCGTCAACAAAGAGGAAGAAAACAGAGGTGTGTGTTTGACTTTTTCTAACTGATTTTGGAGCAGTGCTCGTTGGTGATTTCTTGGTGCTTTAGTTTTATATTTTTTAATTCAGTTATCTTCTAGTAATTCCTGTAGTTTCATTAATAGGTTTCTTCTTTCTTCTGGGCTTTTCTTCATGGTAGTAAATTTCTGTTCCATTGCCTTGTTGAAAGACTAAATAGATGTGCTGTACATAATCAGATTTTATGTGCTTGGTGTAACTCCTCTTTTTCTGATTCTGTATTTGTCAAAATGTCGTCTGCCTAAGTTTGTTAATGTTGAGCATGGCTTCCCTTGATTTCCTTTGACTGGTTAACCAAGATGGAAACATACCGGTTCATTGGTGCTTCCCTCTGTGCAGCTGATGCATTGTTAATGTCTGTTGTGCACAGCCTTTATTTTCCTTTTCTAACACTTATATTTTTTTTTTTTCTCGGTTCTTATATTTAATGCATGTTTCTGTCAGCACAGTAGTATTGTATGTAAAACTGAGCTTATTTAAACCTTCCTCATAAGACCATTTGGGACTGTCCAATACTGATTTTGAGTTACAGAAGATGAAAAAATTAAGTGTGCTGTAACATAGTTAAAACACTTGAAACAGAACCAGTTATTAAAATGAAATAGTTGATTACAACGTGGAAGTAGAAAGTTATAGTAAATCCCATATATAATTCTATAATAAGAAGAATAAATCTTGCGCATTGTTAGCATGGATAATACCAAGAGAAGATCTAATATGATTCTGGAGATTAAACTGGAAAATCACACTCAGGAGCAGCCACACACAAAAATGATTTGGAAATCTTTTAAGATGATTCCATATATAGGCATATGGTACCAATAGGATAAAAGCCTATTGACTTCTTGATAAATTACATTTGATCAATCTAGCAGAATCTAAAAAAACTTATTAGAGAAGGAAATAGAGGAAATGGAAAAAGGAGAATTTTGAGGTTAACTGAATTGCATGTTGATTTATTTAAAAAAGTAAATAGAAGTATTTAAGGGAGCATTTAACTAATTTAGTCTTTCAAGACAAGTACTGTCAGAAATGGAGAGGCACTAATGAGGTCTCTTGAAGTCATACAAAGATTCTTTGTATGTGACACTAATAGACCTGTTGTACAAACCAACTTAGGCAACTTTATAAAAGTGTAAGGACAAGAAAACCTGGGAAACACTGACTTTATTACTTTTGACTAAATTTCATAGAAAAATTCTATCATGGGGATGAGGTGTGGCACAGGACATGTCAGTTGAGGTGGTTTATTTTGAAAGAAGCAAGGGCTGGTGATGTCGAGTTTAAAATATCAGTCTTTATAAAGAAAAGGCTAGTATTTCCACATTAGGTCAGAATTACATCCTTTCAAATCATCAGTAATTCAGACATTAGGATTTTAGGTACCATAGCTGTAACCAGTTTAAGGAAAAAATAATAGAAGAATTATTCCAACCAAATCAAGATTTATGCCAGATCAAATAGAACATATGGAGACTGTTCAGTATAAAACCTGGATGGGGGAATTGGAGATACTAGAATAAAATAACTTTTTGAGTGAAGATCTTGTTTTGACACCAAAGCATTTTTCATTTGGGATGAATTGGCTGATTGTGTAAAATTGCTGTATAACAGTAGCACAAGGCATTAACCAATATGTAACCCTCAGCAGGGTTCAGACCCCTTCCTAGAATAGGAGGGAGAGATACCAAAAATAGTAAAATCACAATTGTCTCTTTCAAATAACAGACTTGGTCTTACATTTGGCATTGTTATTACTGATGATAGGAGAAGCCCTTTGAAAATATTTGGATTCTTTCAGACACTCGATGAGAGGTTCATACTGTCTGGAAACTCAGATCTCCAAAGACTACAATTAGGATTCTTTGAATATTCAAAGATTTATTAAATTTACCAGTATCCCTTTTTTAAGAGGTCCTGTATTAGGGAGACAGAATAGTTTGGCCTAATGAAAAAAGGAATGCTTTTCTCCCCCACTTCTTGATTTATAGCATAATTTCATTCTCAGCAGACGATTCTTTGGTTGCAGACTCACAGTGGAGTTGATCCTTCTCATGTGTGCACTAGGGTTGCCCACTTTCTAATCTCACAAAACCAAACTCCCCTGACCTACCTGTTCTCTGAGGTCCTGCTCCAAACTCTCCCTGCTCCTCCGCCCTCAACTGTTTGCTCTCCCCCATCATCACTTACTTTCATTGGGGTGGGGGTATATAGACTCTGGCCTAAGGGCGTGGGCTTCAGATGGGGCCAGAAATCAGGGGTTCCGGGTGTAGAAAGGGCTCCAGGCTGGGGAAGAGGATTGCGTGGGGGAGCGGGGGCTGATGAGGTAGGGGCTCTGGAGTGAGGCCAGGGATGAGTGATTTGGGGTACAGGAGGGGTCTTCAGATGGGGGGCCAAAGGGTTTGGAGTACAGGAGGAGGTGTGTGCTTTGGCTGGGGCCAGGGAGAGGTCTCAGGGCCGGGGCAGGGGGTTGGGATGCAGGCTCCAATAGGGAGTTTTGGTGCAGAGGGGGCTCTGGGCTGGGGTAAGAGGTTGGGATAAGGGGTCCTGATGGCACCAGCAATGGCTCCCAAGAAACGGCTGCCAGGTCTCTGCAGCCCCCTAGACGCGTGGGTGGCCACTCAGTGATGCTCTGCACGCTGCCCTCGCATCTGCATGCACTGCCCCCACAGCTCCCTTTGGTCATGGTTCCTGAACAATGTGGGGAGTTGTTTAACCGGCACGTGGGCAACACCTGGAGCTTCCCTAGAAACCCATGCTCCCAGGGGCTGCAGGGACCTGGTGGCCGCTTTCAGGAGCAGCAGAGAGCGAGGGCGGGCAGGGAGCCTGCCTTAGTTCCGGCCTCCTGCTGCACCGCCAACCAGAGCTGCCAAGGTCCCTTTTCAACTGGGAGTTCGGTTGAAAACTGGCCGGCTTGCAATCCTAGTGTGCATGTGCACATACATGATCTCCTTCCCCCACTCCCAAACTGTGTGCAGGGGACCTTGTACTTGTTCAGTTAGGGTCTGAGCCCCCTTACCATGCCGCTCAGAGCCAGACGTGCTGCCGTGCTGATCTGCCATAGCGCTCAGCCTTGCCCCCCAGAACGCTGCTTGCGTGGCGCACTGAGGCTGCGCGGATGGGGAAAACAAAGGGGAAGGGTGGAGAAGCTAGCATCCCCAGCCAAGAGCTCGGGGGGGCTGGACAAAATTAGTTTGCGAGCCGTAGTTTGCCCACTCCTGGGGTAGACTGTCTCTTTTGGTCACCTGTGTAGTAGGTTTTAACTTACATTGACGTATGAAATAAATTGATTTTGTGTATATGTAGTGTGTTTGTACCGTGGAGGTGAAAGGGAGTTCCTTGCAGAGGTGGAATATTGGTGCGAGTGACTAATGTGAAATGTGTGTGTTGAGGAAAGATAAAGAAGGTTCCCTTAACTTGTCATTTCCTTGTTATAAGGGCTTACAGAGGGTTGTAAAATGTCCCTTAAGCAACAAAGGCCCATTTTAATCTGTTCCCTTTTACATCCTTGGAATTTGTGCTTGGTAATTCTGGGCTGTGGAATGATCCACTGGCATCCAGATAAAGTTGTTGTAAGTTAGGGCTGCTTTATCTCACATCAGGGGCCGCTTCAGCTTCAGAACATCACAGAATATGGCACTTTAATTGTTTTTTATCTAGTTTTCTTGTGGGATATTCAATAAACCTCATTACTATAGCACCTCACAGTCTGGTGGCTGTCTCCATTACTAGGAAGACTAGAAACTTTTTTTAAAGGGGGGAAAAAAAAAACCTTCACCACACTAAGACTGAGAACTGCTCTTTTACAACACTCATGGTATTTGTTTTTATTTAACCAGCAATGATGATGATTAGAGAGGCTGAAATAAAATGTATATGAGAGTACTAGAAACTGAGAGGTTTCTGAATTTAAATTGGGAGTTCTTTATTATCTCAGGTTACAAAAATGAAAAACATAACATTGGGAAACAGGTATTTACAAATAATAGAATACCATCTGGGTCTAAAAGTAAAACAAAAAATGCTGATATGCCAGTGTTAAACAGAATAGCAGCAGCAGTAGATAAACTGTTAGTTTATATGAAGTCCACATTGAAAAGCTATATTTTGGTAGGGTGGATTTCGTCTAGTCCCTATCTGAAGTAAGACACAAGGAACATTGAAAGTACGTTGCCTGATTTGCAGGACTGTGTATGCACAAATGCATGCCACAGTTTTTGTGAGTGCACGATTCTCAAAATCTGGCTTTCACTAAATACACTTGATTAAATACCAGATATATTGCATACTTCATTGTTTACAAGAAGCTGCTGTTGGACTTTACACACCCCACTGATTAAACACCTTATTTGTAAGCCATTTGTACTCTCTCTCAGAACACGTTGCTAATTATTACTATCTTAAGTAATTTTGCAATACTTGGTATATGTATGAAGATAAGAATTTTTAAACCGACAGTAAAAAATATTGATGCTGTTCAACTTACAGTTAACTTTTATTGAAACAGAGTAAGTCTCTGTGCTACAGACTGAAACAAGCAAATACCAATTCAAGCAAATCTGTCTGTATTATTTTTTTAAAATTGAATAGATTATTTTCACTCACATTTTTTAACTGAGTACCTTGTGAGGGATTAGTAATACCAAGTGAAAGTGTTGTGCAGGAGAGCATGCAGTGTATGTGGAATTTTTCCTGTACAGTTGTGCCCATCCTTAGGATTATCTGTAGAAGTCTGCTGTTCAAGTCTTGGCTCTTTTTAAGTAAACGTAGTGATGTCTGGATATTGTGGTAACTTTGTGATTAATGTGTGCAAACAGAGATGGGAGTTCAGCTTATATTTTCACAGATGAAAGTAGAGTTCACTAACCCACTGTGCCACATGGGTTAATATCCACATATTTGAAGGCATTTTGCTGTCCTATGTACTTGTGCTTAATTTCCCATCAAGTAGTGGGACACTTCAAGGCACACTGTTTTGTCAATGTGAATGCATTGAGTTTGCTGCATATTATATTCTTATATTTTTTCTTTCCAAAAGACGACAGCCTTGCACAGTCTCTGAAGTTTTCCATTTTTGTTGGGTGCTGTTTGTTCATGCAAAAGGTAAGACATCTGTTAAGAATATTTGCTTTAAACTTTGTTAGTCTCCAGGATTACTAATATATGAATAAAAAAACAGTGATTCTCAAACGTCAGATGAGCATCAAAAAGTTCAGCATATCTTAACCCACTGAATTTCCCCAGAGAAACCATTCCACAACAGACCCCATGACCCTCTGTTTCCCTGCCTTTACTTCTCCAGCTCTACTTTTCCACACATTTTTAAGATCAATGATGAGCCCACTTAGTCTTGTAACTTTTATATCAGTGCATTTTCAGCTTTCCCAGCATTTTTTGTCTCTAATAGGGATGCCTATTGAAACTTTTGTGCATTCGTGTTCAGATGTTCATGTTGTGGATTTTCATGTCCATTGCTGACTCAGATAAGACCAAACTTCGGGTTTGTCTCCTTGCTGTACCAGACATTGCTGTACCCATTTTTCTCCTTTAACAGTTGCCTTTTTCTAATCTGCTCCAATTCTGATTTATCAGGGAACTGGACTCCACATATAATAATTACCTGCACTGGGTACCTGCCATGTTGCAACAGAATGAATTTTATAATCTAACATACCCCATCGTGCCTGGATTGTTAAGAACAAAAAAAACCCAAAACAAAAACACATACAGCCCACAAACCTCTCTCCAGGCCAGTCTAGCAGTGAGAGGGAAAAAATGCTTTTCTAGCACCCAAAAGGTAACTAGCATAATGCCCACAAGTCCCCCAAACCTGTTTTTTCCCCACATCTCCAGTTTGGATTAGAATTTCTTCCCAGTGCAGAATAGTGCCCCCAGGCAGGGTGAAGGCTTTGTAAGTCCTTCGCTTGGGTGCACTGGAGAACAACAGGGTTATGCTGGTTACCTTTGTATCCAGCCAGTCTGCCTCAACCCTCATTCCTCAAGTCCACAAGAAGTCTGGGTTTCCAGGAGGATGGGAGGAAATAGGGAAAGGGGGGCAATCCTAAAAGAGGCCAAGAATTTTCTTTCTTTCTTCTGCTGGCCCAGACAAAGGTTCTCCACTCTTGAAGCTGCTGAGGAATTGTGGGGGGGAGGGGGGGGCTGTTCTATTATTTGCTTCTCCTGGATTTATAATTAATATTTTTGACTAGCTATGGATTTTTGAGCTCATGCTTTCAGTGGTGAGCAACTTCTGTTTAACTTTGCTGCCTAGAACAAAAGAGATCAGTGATAAAAATTGATTTAAAAAAAATTAAAAATTGGATTGTTTTAGTTTAAATTCAAATGCATTTCTTTTAAAAAAATAATCCTTTTTAAAATTGAATTTGATATTATGACAACCTGTGTTAAAGCCTATACTTACTATAATGTGTTAATATCATTTAAATACAAAACATTCTTGAGGAGGGATCACTCATGCAAGATGAGTAAGGGAAGCTGCTTTTAAAATAATGTAGAATCAGAGGGGTAATGTCTCTGAATTTTCGCTTTAACTAGTAAGTGCAGATAGAATATTTTATTAATTTGGACGAACTAATTCAACTTGAGTAACTTTTCTTTATGTATTCAACACAATTTAAGATAGTGCTGTATAATGGCTTAAATAAATGTGTAGATACAGTGTATGCTCCTGGTTAGCAAAAAGCACCAAATTTAGTGTAAAGGTTGTTGTCAGTTTCAAATCAGCATGTTTTTAATGTTTATGCTAACATATGGGACTGTACCTTTTTCAATCAATGTTTAGTTCAAGGTTTCTTGCTTGGTCTTTGAAATAATGATAAAATTGTTGATTTAAATCACTTGGATTTAAATTAATCTGCTCTGGCATAGATGCCATATAACCTATAATATCCTACAAAGAAAGGGAACATTTTATAATATTTGTGAGCCTAAAACATAGAACTAGTAGTGATATGAAAGTGGGGCAACAAAGATTATTAGATTAAATTGACTTCAGGATCATTAAAGGCACTTTTTTGCTTTGAAAGTTGCCTATTTTGTTTTGAGGGTTGACCGTTATCCTTATCGTAGCAACCGCACATTGATGACAAGTTGGGGCTTGTCTGTGCAACAAGTTTCCCAGGCTGAAGATCAGTGTGTGGAACTTCTTTTCCCGATGCAGAAAAATACAGCAGATTTGCTTGTTTAAGCCTTTTTTTGTCTGGAGCAAAGTAAGTCAGTGACTGGTTTTATTTGCTTTCTAAGATTAGTACTAAAATATTGTAATCTAGTATTATTGCTGTTGCTCTTTATCTTGATTGTTGGAGAAACACTAAACTCTCTCTCTCTTGGGTTTTTTTCAGTTAAAATGGAAATAAAGCACTGAGCAGAATGATACTTGTTTTTGCTATTTGATCTGGGAAAGGGAAAATAATAGATCATTGTTTGAAATGCTATGGACTGGGGAAATATAGTTTGGAATAATCTTTTGGTGCCCTTAAGATTAGATTTATTCTTGACTGTGATGCTGTCAATGATTATTGTTTTACTAAACCTAGGCTTTCATTTTACTGCTGTGACACAGCATTTAATTAATAAAAAGTAAACACAGTATCATTTCTAGAGCTTGCCTTGTTCTGACATTTAATTGCTTGCAAAGAGATCTGTAAATAAAAGAACATTCAGGATACACAGAATTGGATGAGTTTGATCTAATTTGTTTTAATTACCTTCATGGTTTTTATACCCAAACATATTCTAATTTACATGTATTTGCTTTATACATCTCTATCTTCTATAATAAAAACTGTAAATTGTGTAACTTTAAGCATCAGTGACTTGCAGGGAAGATGGTTAATGAATAGCCTAGAGGAATCGCCTATTTTAATAAAGCAAATAAAGGTAATTTGTGAATTTAGTTATTCAAGTCCATAGTGATTGATTTTGAGAGTTCCATTCCTTTTCTTTTCTAGTGGTTAAAGATCAATATATTAACCCCCTGAGAAATCAAAATATAATTCTGAATATGTACCCCCATAAAATTTACCTTTGTGGTATGAAAGCTGTATGCTTCTGTATTCCCAAACTGAAGCCCCTAAAAACAATGACTTGGCTTAAAAAATCATGAGATTTTAAATTAATGAATTGTGGTTCTTTTTATTTGTGCTGCGTTTTTTGAGAGCCTTTGGAGGTCCTGTGTTCAAAGTTTTCTCTGCAGCCGTGAGGGCTGCCAACTTTTTTAATGATAGCTGAGATTCTCTTAGTCATCTGATACTAGGAGCTGGAGCTTTAAGAAAAGCATTTGAGACTCATGATTAAATTGAGAGAGTTGGCAACACTATGTTTTAATAACTTTTAGGTACGAATACCTATTAACAGCCAACAAAGCTGATAAAATTCGGAAAATGAGTGAGTGCCTTATCCAAAGAGCTAACCATTTTAAACCATACAGATTTGTAAATAGCTTCCTCCTTTTTTTGAAGTGGTGACCGAATGTAACTAAGGTAATTCCATTTACTTGGATTACTGAATTAAAGAGTGTAATTTTGTGCCTTTTTTTAAAGGTGCAGCATGGTACCTGAACCCTGGCTGGGGGAGAGAATTAAAGGGGCTTTACACGACTTTTGCATCCTCCCAGTCATGGGCTGTTCCAGGAGTTGGAGAGACCCTTGATATAATTTAAACGCTCCTGGGCGCGTAAATTATAGCTTCCTCCTCAGTCTATCTTGTGGGCCTCAGGCTGCCCAGAAACTCTGCAGCCTTGGCCGCACTCTTTACATGACAAGGTTTTAGAAGAGGTCCTGGCTGTTTCCACCGTGTCTGTATCAAGAGAATCCTCACCTGGCTGATTTGTGAGCTTTAAGGGCCCATTTATGCCATTCTGGCCCTCTTCTGCTATATGAAGAATCCTGAATGATGAGGATTTCAACCACAGGAGCTTAAATCATTTGGAAAGCAATTAAAAGTGTAAAAGCATAAAATATTACAGTAACTTCTTGAGAATAGGGAATTTATTACCCTGAAGAAACACCAAGAGACTGAAATTTATAGTTATATTTACAGTTTTGTTATACCACCTTAAATACTATAATTAAAAACCTCCCTGATTTAGCCAATTTTATTTGTGCACATTCAGTGAAGAGAGATTAGAGGTAGAATATATATTTTAAAAATTACATAATAATAAGATAGAAACATCTCCTCCCACTTACAGCCTGTCTTCAAAAGAAGAGGAAGAAAGGAATGAGAGAAGAATGAACCCTTAGAATAGTGCCATTGCCTGCAACTTAATGGAATTTTAATAAATATTGTTATGTAGATTCTATTATACTCCTGCACATCATGCCTGGGTTTAGAACATACAGTTTGGAGTTTCCCAAAATACAGAATTATTAATAAAAATTTGTCACCGAAAGATCATTGGAATGACGACTGGAGTATTAACTTTTTTTAAATCTTAGGAATAGATAACAATAGTGAATTCAAAACCACACAACTTTAAAAACGTTATTTCTATTTAGGAAATGTACTATGATAAGAGCTTGGCAGTCAAAGCCTTCTGTCAGATATAGGCTCCAAGGCAGCAAAACACTTAGTCACATGCTTAACTTTAAGCACATGAGTAATCCCATTCCTCTTCAGCAAAACAGTTAAGCATGTGCATAAGACCCAGTGTATTCAGTGAGAGTCATTTGCTTTATTAAATTGGGGCCATGACAACTGCTTATGCAGTGTACCATGTTCATTGGAAATAGAGCATTAGTCTTACTCTTTTCAAAACAAAGTGAAGATCTTCAAGGCTGAATAATAAGTAATTGGGGTTGTCTATCCGTGCATTTCTCTCTCGTGTTGTCTTATGAAAAGCTGCAAGGTGTGAAACGAAAGGGGTTCTTATATTTGTTTAATATTTTGAAAAGAGTACAGAGCTTGTGAATGTTAAGTGTAATTGGAGTAGAGTAGCAAATTCTATAACTGATTATTTCTTAATGTGTGATGTGAGTGTTGGGTATTATATGGGAAATGTATGTTGTTTTAAAGGCTGTGCTATATAGTTTGAAATTTTAAAGTATGCGTGACAAATATAGAACTAGGGCATTATGACATTATAAAATAATAACACTAGAGAGAGATTCAAGTAGAAATGAACTTTATTCTGGAAACCAAGAGCATGAAATAATACTTAGTACCATTCAGTCAGGGATTTTGACTTTTTAAACCACTGTTACAGAGACACCATCAATTTAAAAATCACACTTCTGATTATCTACTACCTAGTGTGGTGGAAAGAACTTAATGCAGAATTTCAATAGACTGGTAATGTAGTAGTGAACTAATATAAGGCAATATGTCTTAAAAAGACAACTTTGAATTATATGTAATTATTGATGTGTTGTAAATTAACTTACCACAGTGTGGATAACTCAGTGAAGACTTCTACTCAGTGCACAGCAATTTTCTCTTCAATTCTATGTATGTTATACCACCACCCTCACTGAAACATCTCAGAGCATAACAGCAATCAAAACAATAAATGCAATTAGTCTGTATTTAAGTTATAGAGAACAATATTGAAAATATTAAAACAGCGTTAAGTAAGCTTTATGGTATGTTCTCATTTGGAATACTGTGTTCAATTCCAGTCATCACACCTCAACAGGGATACTGCAAAAAAAAGAATATGCAGAGAAAGTCAACAAATTTGATGGGAGTCCTGGATAGACTTCCATATGATGAAATTGGAGTTTATTATTAGGACTCTGCAATTTGGAAGGGATAAATAAAAAACTATGTAAAAGTGTGTAAAATAAGGAAACCCTTTCCCCACTGTGGAGTCTCTTCCGACACACTCCATGCATCCTCATGCTGGGTGTTGAGAGGTTTTGGTGCAGGAGGTGGCAAAGCCAGGCAGTGCAGCTGGTATAGGCAGCCGTAAAGCTACATTTGTCAGCTTTGTACTAGCGGAGATTCCTCCTGCATGGGCGAATTCACTAGGGATGTTCTTTGATCATAAGTGCCTTCTGCTCTGCTTCACTGCCACAAAGTGAACTTGGCAGACTGGAACATCCAGCCTGCTATGTTAACACTTTGTTGGTTTTGTTTTCAAAACAGAATGTAATCTTAATAATATTCCTAAACACACACAATGTTTATCTGTTTATCGTATTTATTACAGTCACCAAAGAGAGAGAGCTTGAGATGTGATTCTGCATTATGATTAAGAGTCCTGTGGCACTTTAAAGACTGACTAAAGTATTGAAGCATAAGCTTTCATGGGCTAATACCTACTTCGTCAGATGTATGCAGTGGAAGTATCCAGAGGCAGGAATAAATAAGAGGCAAGGACCAGGTTAGAGCTTGATTGGACTAACCTGGTCCTTGCCTCTTATTTATTCCTGCCTCTGGATACTTCCACTGCATACATCTGACGAAGTGGGTATTAGCCCATGAAAGTTTATGCTTCAACACTTAAGTTAGTCTTTAAGGTGCCACAGGACTGTTTGTCACTTCTGCAATTCCAGACTAACACAGCTACCTCTTTGATTCTTGCATTATGATTATAGAACAAATCTGAAGAGTGAATTGTTTTCAGAATTCTGAAGCTTATATTATTGTAAATTAACCCCATGTATATTTCTAATCACACAGGAAATTTTCCCATGATCAGTGATGACTTAGTCAATTCCTACCATCTCTTGTTATGTGCTTTGGACCTAGTATATGGAAATGCTCTACAGTGTCCTAATCGTAGGGATCTTCTGAATCCTGCCTTTAAAGGTATGTAGAAAAAAACAGACCATGAAAGCTGCTAAAACTAAATCCTTTTTCTGAGACTGTAGAGCAGAAGCCCAGAGGTCAGCAACCTTTCAGAAGTGGTGTGCCGAGTCTTCATTTATTCATACTAATTTAAGGTTTCGCGTGCCAGTAATACATTTTAATGTTTTTAGATGGTCTCTTTCTTTAAGTCTTTAATATATAATTAAACTGTTGTTGTATGTAAAGTAAATAAGGTTTTAAAATGTTTAAGAAGCTTCATTTAAAATTAAATTAAAATGCAGAGCCCCCCCAGACCGGTGGCCAGGACCTGCGCGGTGTGAGTGCCACTGAAAATCAGCTCGCCATAGGTTGCCTGCCCCTGTAATAGAATATTAGCTTGATAATATTGTCAAAGTAAGTTGACATTCTAAGATTCATCAGTGCTTTTCAAGGTGGCTAAGTATTTTAGTCTTGCACTATGTTAGTTCTTTATATAGATATATTTAGTTAGCAGGACAGGAATTTACATAACTAAATATCACATTTTTCTCTTTAATTTGTAGGACTTCCTGAAGACTTTCACAGTAAAGATTATAAACCATCTTCTGACCCTCCCTGCATTATTGAAAAACTCTGCTCCTTACATGATGGTTTGGTTTTGGACGCCAAAGGCATAAAGGAACATTTCTGGAAGCCATATATTAGGAAACTTTTTGACAAGAAGGTTTGTGAAATAGACTTAAAATATTTCTTGTAGAAGGGGAAGAAATCTGCTTAATGACTGGCTTTAAAATGCTACAGCACTGAAATAGTCACTATTTGTACTACATTTTCTTACAGATTTTAAAAGGCAAGGAAGAAAATCTGACAGGATTTTTAGATCCTGGGAGCTTTGGAGACAGCTTGTGAGTGTTTTGCATAAAAATTCCTTCTAAATTTCAAAACAAAAGCAGTTGTAATGACATTGTATGTTTTTATGCTTTGCACGTTTGAGTGGTAATAAAATATTACTAGTTGATTTATGTAACTGGAGTCCCGCTTGGAGTCCTGAATTAAATGTATTTTCAAGTTCTTGTTTTGAGGTATCTCAGTTTCAGGCATATTTCAGGGCTCTTGAGGAAGAAATTATTTGCTGTGTTCCATTATTTTAGTATCTCTTCTGGTTTTGTAGAGATCAGAGCACCAGAAAGAGTGAGATTTATTTTATTTCTGTTATCTAATAGAGAGAGATGTGGAACCACAAAAAAAAATTTTCATATTGAGAACGTGAAATCACTCAGAAGAAAAGCAATTTTACACCAGAATATCGTGGTCCTAGTGGCCAGGTCTTCCCTACAGAAAAAAATCTTTTCTTAACTTGAGTTAGCTAATGTTAGGTAAAATCCTAGTGAAGACAAGGAAGTTTGTAAGATTATGTTAAAGGCTAGGTTCCCCCATGGTCTTTAACTCAACCTGCTAACTTGTGTGAAAATTACACACTTCCGTGTCTTCACTAGGATTTTACCTCACATTAGCTAACTTGAATTAGGAATATACTTTTTTTGTAACGAAGACAAAGCCAATGAAAGAATGCTCCTATTATTCTGTTCTCTTGGTGGTAAAAGCCTTGCCCCTTTTTCATGAAACAGTCAAAGGTTTTCTTTAATGTAAAGGGGGCAGAAGGGAATGTGTGTGCATCTGATGTCTCCTTTAAGAAAGGCAGGAGTTTGTGTACTGAGCCTGTCTTGCAGCATACATGCCTGTGTCCTCTTTTCAGACACTGGGAGACCTAAACACGCATGCACTTCTCTGAAGTGAAAATGCACCTACACACAGAGCTAGATCATCTGCATTTGGCCTAATTGTAGAGGGAAAGGACAAAAGTGTTTTCCCCACCTGTAGGCAGGGATTATGTCCCAGTGCAATTTAGAGAAACTCAGGCTGTTATGTTTTGCTCAGCTTCAGTGAGCCCCCAGGAACTGCTATGGTAGTTGGGGACTGTTGGAATTCAGCAGCACTCTAGGCATGCCTCTGTATCATTCACTAGAGGCCACAAGGTAAGGTAACATAGGTCTGGGTACAGGAGCTCTTCAATACCCAAAGATTTTCCTTACACTAAAGGAATCCTCAGCTGACCTGTTGCATACAATTTGTAAGTAGCTCAGACATTGTTTTGCCCTCTCAGTGTAGTGACCAGGAGGGGTTTTACTCAATTTGTTTCTTCATGAGGGACAGCTGATTGCTAATTTAATATACTCTGACCCTAAAAACTATTCACTTACAGACTTTTTTTTATATTGCTCACTTCCAATTTATTTTTAATTCTTATTTTCCTTATTAGCCTCTGCTAATTCATATTCTCAAATAATTTTAGGATAACATTATGTGCCTAAAATTGTAGTTAACCTTTCTTATAATGGGGGAAAACATACTTAAACTTGCATAACATCCTTTAGGACTTTTGAAAATGATTTATTGTTAACGCAAGTGCCTTCAAACTCAGTCACTTCCTGATTGATTCTAGGAGGAACTTCCAGACAAATACAGATTTCTCAGTGGTATGTATGGAAAGCTAGAGGAGATAAGGCAAATCTAATACTGCTTTTTGTTAGCTCTGTGGCTTTTACTAAGTCGCCTGTCAAATTGAGTAGGAAAGACAGGTATATATTCTTGCTGCTGTTATACTTGTGATATTATGGACCATGACAAATTTCAAATATTAAATTAGGATTAAAAATATCTTCAGTAAATTTCCAACAGGGAAAAGTACTAGATAAATGTATACAATAAGTAGATAAAGCAGCAACCCATCAGTTGTTGAAGATGTTTATGCAGCTTTTGTTTTGAATATCTGATGCTTTTTTTCCCTGCAATAGCAAAGCCATCAACAAAGCCTATGAAGAGTATGTTTTGTCAGTTGGAAATCTGGATGAGCGGATATTTCTGGGAGAGGATGCAGATGAGGAAATTGGAACTCTGAGAAGGTGCCTAAACACAGCTTCAGGAATGGAAACAGCTGAAAGAGTGGAAATGAAGTATAATCTGCAGCAGCACTTTGACAGAGTAAGTATAACATGATCTGTGTTACATACTAGCTGTTTTTGTGTTTCTTCTAGTGAATGATTTGAGTAAGGCTGTGTCAAAGAAAGATGCAGCTGCTTAATAACTACTACTTTTTGTTCTGCTCTATTTGATTTGCCTGTGGCAGACAGCACTGTTGTTACAATAGCTGATTATAGATCAATATTTTAATTTTGTTCAGAGTATGCATTTTATATTTACCTTTTTTTATTTATTTATCAGAAAGTGTTTTCAGGGCTGCCAACTATATCAGCATTTATATTGACATTATTTTTACTTACCACTGCCAGATCTTCTTTGACACTATAAGGATGTTGAGACTTTTCACAAACTTGTTACTAATAAATCTTGGTGTAAAACACTCTTAATTTATCTTTCTTGGCTTGTTGATGACAGAAGTGCAGAAAGAGAGTGTGCTTTACAGTGACATAAAATTTGAAGTGATTCAGTCCTGGAAAGAATATTAGAAAGTATCTCTTATTTTCTCAAAGTAGTATTTGCTCCTCCAAAGAACATACTAGTACTAATTAATTTACATGAGGGACGCTCTGAGGTTGTTGAACTGAAATGCTCATGACAGTTAGCTGGTGACCATAGAAGAGACTGTTTTAGAGTTCAAGTCTGATTTGAAGAGCTGAAAGAAAACCTTGTTTCAGTAGTCAAGACCACTGATATGAAAATGTTTCAGGTTTTAGGCCTAGGGGTTTTTTTTGTTGTTTTTTACAGTCTGTCTGCTTCCTCTGTAGTTGAGCTGTTTACTTGTTAGACCTCAGCTATGTATGTTTGTTTTTTTCAGTTGAGTATACACTGAACAGGACTGAACAAACAGTATATGATTCCTTTCTGTATTTGCTGAAGTGATCCCCAAACATTAGACTAGCCATCCAGTGTCAGTTCCTGCCTCAGGCTGCACTTACCTGTCATGAAGCTTTCTTATTTCTAGTGGAATAAGATAGATGAGCAATGCAGACAGAAGGCTTGGGCCTTGATTCTGTATCCACACCATTGATGTTGGTATGCATCTTCCCCATAGAGATAAGTGTAGGCCGTTTAATTCTCATCTCAGTAGATGAATATTTTCTTCTACTTGACATCTGCTGCACAGGGCATATATGAGCATCATAGCTGACTTCATAGAATATGCAGTACTGTCTGACAGTGTGCAATCCTCAAACAGGTTTGAGAGAGTCTTTGAGGGGTGAGCTGGAAAACCTATTTTACATGATTTGTCAGAATAATTGTATCAAAGGAGATATAAACCTATCCTGGCCTCTCCAGGCACTTCAGTAAGGCACTTCACCTTGGAGCCCAAAAAAATGAAGGACACCGTGCATGGATAGGTTACAGGCCTACTTTCTAATGTTACATCTATTTCCCTTCTCTTCGACAGTGGAAAAGGACGTACGTTGAGATTTTCTAAGTGAAACTAATGGGAGACGTCTAAATTCCTTTAGATGACTTTGAAAATCTTAACTACAGTATATTCATAGTTCAGATATTAGAACATGTGCATGTATTACACAAGGATGAGGCAAACTCATTGTTAAATTGTCAATTAAAAGAACACCTCAGTTTTTGGGCTCTGACATTACATCCACATATAACAAACTTCAGTCAGTCACACTTTATACATTGTTCTGCTGTGAGTTTAGAACATGTTCAACTGCCAATTAAATAATCTTTTTAAAATGTTATAACAATTCATAAATTTGCTACTTCTGCTTTTAGTAATACATAGCCACAGCTGTGCTGTGTTGTGTTAGAACTTTGTTTCTTCTTTGAGCTCTTGTTCATACTGATTCCATTCTAGATGTGTGCATGCTCACGTGCACGGTTATCAGAGATTTTTGCCTTAGCGGTATGCGTAGGTTTGGCTATGGCGCCTCTTGAATACCACACTAATGCGCTGGTATATTAGGTACCACTGACTCGATGCCCTCTCAGTTCCTTCTTACAGTCCATGATGGTTGGTTGGAGTGCTTCGTCTTGCATTGCAAGAATGTTACCAGTTCTTTGCAACCCGTTGTCTGTCTATCTTTGTATATAGTTTGTAAGTAAGTAGTTAGCCATTATGGTAAGTGTTAGATTAGTTTGGTAGTTAATCCTGAGTGGGATTTTACCCTGGAGCAGGGCATGCCCTGTTCCCCCCAGCTTCAAACCATGCTCATCATGCAATAGGCCAATGCCTTTTAGTGACCCCACAACAGCTGTTTGAAGTGCTTGGGGGAGTGCTGTAGAAAGGACAAGTGCAGAACCTGTAAAAACTTTTGCCCTAGAGCCCAAAAGGAGCAGGATATCCACTTGAGGGTCCTCAGGCGCCTCATGGAAGTGCCTAAGCAGCAACAAAAGCCTCAAGCGCCTCTACCAGCATATCAGGGGCCCAGTCCCTCAATGGGACCCGAATCTTGTGCAGTCACGGCTCACAGGACCTCCCTTCGAGCCACTGGCTTCCTGCTCACTTCTCCTTTCCTGGAACATTGCGTTCTTGGTTGCAATAACATCTGCCCACAGGATCTCTGAGATTAGGGTGCTTAGCTTGGAGCCTCCCTATACGATGTATATTGCTAAGGAAAAAATCTCCAACAACCACACATGGATGCGCACACACTTAGAATGGAATGGACGTGAGCAACACATGTTGAAGAACAACAGTTACAAAAAGGTAGGTAACTGTTTTCTGGGATATTTTGCTTTTTAGTGACCACAAAAAAACCCCCAACATACTGTTCATGCTTGTCTGTCATTTTGCCAAGGGAGGTTGGGAGATACAGAACAGAGACTTACAAGGGAGGAGGCAGAAGAGTAGCAGAGATAGCAGGGGAGGAGATGATGTTGAGAGGTGGCTTATTTTGTTTTGTTCGGGGTTGTTTTTTTTAAATCTGTAGTAAAGCTGAGAACCAAGTTTGATCACACTTGGGCTGGGACTGTCCTTTTGTTCTGGATTTGTACAGTGAGGAAAGGTCTATGACTAAGGCTCCTAAGAGCTATAACAATGAAAACATCCTCTTCAAAAATGATTTACCAAAGACAAAATGTGGTTAGGATGTTCCTGGGTAGAAAATCCATGGAAAGGGCTTTAGAGCCTCAATGTGTTCATGTTTTTTTGTTTCAGTTCACACTTTACTACTTGTGATCAATGTTCCCTCTAATTTTTGACAGGCCACGTGTGCAAAAAATTTCTTCTGTGCAAATTCCTATGCGTGTGGTGTTTCACCATGTGCACAGCTTAGAGGGAACAGTGCTTGTGATGGTTGATGGCCAGCCAGCTGGACCCAACATGCTAGTAAGAGAGTGTAGGCAAAAATGTATTAGGTATATTAAGCAGTGCATGTTCAGGTATAAGAAGAAAAATATCTGACCACCCTACATCAAGTAGAAAAGTACATATGGATGGAGATTTATTTAACAAATAATTCTGCCCCTCTGACTGCATGAGAGCTGTCAGCAGGCCATTGTGGTACACTTAGAAAGAAGTTTGATGTCTGAAATGTGGTTGGATCCTTGCTCACTCAAGGCCAGTAGGAGAAACCATATTTCTCATCCGCCTTGGTCACTTTGAAAGCAACCTTTGGGATCTTTTATTTGACATAAAAGGCCTTAACTGGGAGAAGGACTTCGGAAATTGTTACTTGGAGGTGAATTTAATGCATGATGAAATATGCAGTGTAAGAGAGAACTCAGCATGTGAAATGTTAGTTTTCCCTTCTCCTGTCATGTTGTTCTCTAGCATTTCTTAGGTATATAGTGCAATTTTATAACAAACTGATAAGCAGTCTTGCAATTTTTGTCTTTTAGTCTAAATCACTTAGAATTACAACACCTCTTACTGGCCGCAAGTATATTAAAGAGAGCAACCCCAATGTGACCCCTGTTTCCATAGCAACATACAACTTGAGCCGTCTTCATACGGTGCTGACAGGACTAAAAAATGCTCCCAGTGAAAATCTGGAGCAAATACTCAGGTTAGTGTGATCACATGATTTTTCTGGCCAACTAAATACAGTTTTAAAAATAAAGTAATGTTTTGTATTACAACTGTCACTGGTAAATCATATTTGCTGTGTTGGTCCTAGGATATTAGAGAGACAAGGTGGGTAAGGTAATATCTTTTATTGGACCAGCTCTTCTGGTGAGAGACACGTACTTTCAAGATACACAGAGCCCTTCAGGTAAAATCATGTAATTTTGTCACGTAAATGAGTAGTGGAAGCTGCTGGGAGGTAGCTGTGGAAGGGCATAGGAGTCCCAGAGAGAAGTCTTTGAAATCCGGAGGTCCTGGTCCTGTAATTTTATTCACATTTGTCCTTGAAGTCATTAGAAATATTTTCATGGATAAGTGCTATTCATATGAGTATGGGCTGCAGGATCAAACCCCTTTCAAACAGGAAAATAAGAAAAGTATCTTCAAGTCTGTTTTCCCCTACTACTTTTTATTTAAAGCTAAAAAATTAAAACTATTACACACTAAGAGAATAATGAATACCATGTGTTTATATATTATAACTTTTTAATCAATATATTTTAATACTCTCTTATAAAGTAAGATCTGGAAAGATGCTGTTGAATTATAACATTAGGCCCTGATCTTGCAGGGATGTGCACATGCTTAACTTTAAATTAGTATATATTAAGCAGTACATGTTTTCTGCCAAATTTTTAAAGACAGTCAAATCACAGAACTGGTGGAAGTCACTGGCAAAGCACCTAGAACCAAAGTTTATTGAAGTCAAACCAGCTTCGATGGCAGTAGCTTCTTCTAAGGATGCAGAGAGAATATTGTCTTCATTTCAGTTCAATAACTAGTTTGTTCAAAGTTAAGAAACCTGATTAGTAGTAGAAAAAGCAGGAAAGCTTATTTTCTTCTTCCAGTCTACGAATAAATACTATATGTGAGAGGATGAGTTCTTCTAGTTCTAAAGATTAAGGACATTGTGACCAGAAATAATCAGTACAGTTCACTAGCTACAGGTAATATTTCTTTGTTTAAATAAATTGGTTTTAAATGCAAGACATGTTTTTATATACTTATGTAACCAGCACATTTCAAATTTAGTAATTTTAAAATGTTTTGTGAATTTTTAATTGGATTCCAGTTTCCATCTATATAGAGCCTGACACATCAGTTTTAAAAAGGTAGTAAATATGCATTGTACACTATTTTCTAACATAATAAAAAAAATGTGAATAATTGTGTCATGATATAATTGCTTAAATAAATGTATATAAATAGTGCATCATCCTGGTTAGCAAACAGAAGTACCAAATTTAGTGGCTATATTGATTTGCAACTAAATACTATTTAATAGTTACTAATGAGAATCACTTTTTGTTTAGAAAATAACTAAAAGGCACAAATGGGAAACTAGATTGCAATTTATTTAAATAAAATCAACGATTTCTGTTTGCCAACTTAAATCAGTGATTTAAATCACTAGATCCACTCAAGGTGGACTGACTTAAATCACAGTGCATAAAGTTAGGCACATGGTGTTTGCACAGTAGAAGAGGTCCTAGATCGTCATCAAGTTTTATTGCTTTAAAACTACTATGCTGAAGACTTATCTATTTTTTTTTTAATAAGTCTCCTATCTGACTTATTGCTTGGTAAAGCATTTTGTAAAAAAATATTTATTTTGCCAGGGCATGTTCCAGGGATCCTTCTCAATCTATTGCAAAAAGAGTGAAAGAAATGTATGAAGTATATTGTCAGTACACACAATCTGAGGGAGAATTCAGTAATTTCTCCAAGGGTGAGACATTTTATTTATAAAATATAAGAATTAAAAATATCTTTAAAATACTGTGCTCTTTTAAAAGTAATTTCTAGTTTGAGACTTTCATTTTGGTTCAACAAATCTAAGAGTTCTGCACATCTCCTTTCTGTGGAATTCTGCTATGCCTTTTATGTTGTCCCCTGGGTCTACACTGAAAATTTACCTCCATGTAAGATGTCATAAGTACTTCAATGGGAGAACTCTGGAAGAGAGGGTGGGAGAGAGAACAGGTACTTCTGGTGCCATTTTTCTCTCAGCAGTAAAGAAATGCCCAACATGGCTTTATGGTGCACAGGGCTTTTGGATGCTACGCAGTCTTCTGAATCAGAAATGAAACAGATGATCCAGACCACTTATGTTCTTTAAAAATCCCATAGTGATTTTAGCCCATCTATGGAAATTCTCCAGGAAACAATACTTATTAGAAAGAGTTAGGCTTGGTTTTTGTTTAAGATTTTTTTTTTCCTATTTGTATCCATTTAAATTTTCATAGCTGTGGGAAATTAGGGTAGTCAGGAGTCAGACAAATTATTTAATGACAGTAGCTGTTGATTCAAAACAAAACCATTAAGACAACTTGTCAACATCACATGTCAAAATATACAAAGTAAATATCCTTAAATCAAATTCTACATTCTCAAGCAGTATTTTCTGTACTTTGCCTATCTGTAAATTTGTTATTGTCAGTGTAAATATTTTTCCATGGCTTGTGCATATGGTGAAATAAACATTTGACACTTACCAATAACAATCTACTCCTTCCAAACCTAGAAATTACATTTAGAATTAATGCAAGAACGACGAGTGAAGAGAAAAAGCTATTCACGGTATTGAAAGTTTTACAATATATATTAGAAGGTTATGAGCACAACACCACAACCAATCGAGTTATTTGCAAAATTATCAGAATGTTGTAAATCAGATATCCCTGTGAAACAGTTCAGCTACTGAAGGACAAAACATGGGGGACAATTTCCCTCGATCAATATGGGACATTTTTTATCTACCAGTTATTCAAGCTGCTTTGTTTGTTGTTTGTACTCACAATACAGATTTGAAGGAATATCTGTACTTTGAAGTACTGATGCGCCTCTTCTGTACTTATAGGAGAATTCACCAAAAGTTTCTGTTAAACAGCAAGACTAAGGGTGATAGTTAGCTCTGGTCACATTCCAGCTTCTGTTGCGGTTACATTCTGCCTTCCTAAACTTCCCCAAGGCTTAAGTAGTAAAAACTATTCTTCACTTTCCCTCCAATCGTCTTCTACCCTCCTTACCATCCCCACTGCATCATAAAGCATTTGGGGATCTCCCAAGCTGAAAAGCTGTATAAATGTAATCACAAAATTTGTTACTGTAGCTTAATAAAGTCATTTTTATCCTCATTTTATGTTTTTTTTAAAAAAAGCTAATAGTAAAAAAAAGATGGACTTTAAATCAGATGCAGAGTGTTTTTTAATATCCTTTTTCGTTATCTTTTTCCTCTTGCAGATAATGCTGGCAAGCATTTTCGTCTTGCTGAGGTTCTTTACTACAAGGTATTAGAATCTGTCATTGAGCAGGAGAGGAGAAGATTAGGAGACACTGATTTATCAGTAAGTAAAATCTGTCAATCAGTACACTTTTAAGTCTGTTTCTTTTAGAAAGAATTAGTTGTACAGCATAACAAATGCTGTTGAGGCATTCAAAATTAGTAGGGAAGATAACTCTGTAGTGAAGTTATTCTCTTAGCAATTTGCATATTAGATTGTTCAGTTTGCAAGTGCAAAGATAATGATATATTTCTAATTGGCACTACACATTGACTCTGTATTCAGTTCCGGCAGCAGATTTTAGGTTACAGTTTTGCTGATGATGCAAAGGCAGAATAGAATGCAGTTTACCCATCTGTAGTTAGAGTTGTTAATGCATATGAGAGTATGTAAATTCAAACAAATATTATACATTAGTTTTTAAAAACATTTAACTTTTTAATACAATAAAGTTCAAACCAACGACTGTTTGTTGGCCTTCTTTCTTTCATGTAGACATGTTTTTCTAAGCGAGGCTGAAGTTTATTTTAATATTTGTATTACAGGCAATACTGGAGCAGGATGTTTTTCACAGGTCTCTCCTGGCATGTTGCCTTGAGATAATTACTTTTTCATACAAGCCTCCTGGAAATTTCCCATTTATTACTGAAATCTTTGATTTACCTGTTTATCACTTTTATAAGGTAAATGGCCTTGATCATGTTAAATGATGATTACCAGTCATGATAAAATTACTTCTACTCACTAAAAAAGTTTTTTCTTGAAGTGAGTTCTTTTTCCTCAATTGGATGTATAATGGCTTAAAAATCTAAGTTATGAAAGTGGGTTTTTTTGTTTTGTTGGAAAAATGTAAGCTGGAACAATCAAATAATTTTCCTATCTTATACTGCAGGGTGCAAATGCCACTTGTATTTAAAATCATGTACTGTTAACCGTGTGATGCATTAGTGGTGTCCAAATTGTCTAGTTAAAAAATAATGGCACTGGACCATAATGTTTACATGGGATAACGGGCACTTTCAATTTCACTTCTTGACTTATTGAAAATAAATGTTTATTTTCAAATCTTGTAACTATGATCTGACAAAGTTGTAATTATAGTGAGTGAGTGATGTAGATTTAATTGTATCTAGCTGTTGAGGAACTAGTTTGGCAGTTACATACTATTATTGAGGTATACCTGTTTTTTCTGGGTTAGAACTGACCTTTTTCTGTCAGCATTAATGTGATGTTTCACAAATTTAATATAAACCCATTTGAAAGGGAATACATGAAAGGTATGATCTCACTTATTGTATTGGTCACACAATGTCCTAGTTTAACTTTGTAATAAGTGGGTTTCGTACTTACTCGCTGTACAGGTAATAGAGATTTTTATTAGAGCAGAAGATGGGCTTTGTAGAGAAGTGGTAAAACACCTTAATCATATTGAAGAGCAAATCTTGGAGAGTATGGCATGGAAACGTGAATCTCCATTGTGGGACAGAATCCGAGATAATGAGAACAAAGTTCCTATGTGTGAGGAGGTAAGTGTGAGAAGTAAAAGTTATTTTAATGTTTTTAAATCCTTGTTATAAGTTTCAAGAGGCCTTGTTCAATTTAGAGAGCACTCCTTAGTAGTTTAGACATTGGGCATTTGGGATATGAAGGTCTCATAATGAACCTGAGCAAGTCTTTCCCAACATGTGAATATTGAGATGAAATAGCATCATGATTAAAATGATGGAAAACAGAAGTAAGTTGTCAAATGTTCTAAAATAATACATGTTCAAAATGAAACATTACAACATAACAGTTGCACACCTAAAAGTTGATGTGGTGCACATAGCAGTGTTCGGCTTTGTCTCTACAAAACTGATATTTGCAGTTAAGGCATGACTCATGCCTCTTTCTTCCTCCTCTCCCTAGTAAATAAGATGGATAAAATCCTGGCCCTGTTGACCTTACTGAGAGTTTTATAATTGAATTCAATGAAGCTAGGATTTCTCTCTCTGTTGTTTGGTTCATTCCCCTCTCCAATAACTTGCTCTTTGAAATTGGACAGTGATGAAATGTGCTGCTTACACTGACCTGATTTTTAGAGTGCATCGGTATCTACACAGTGCTAGAAATCAATTGGATTATTCAGTTAATTTATTTAATAATTAAACAAACATGCTGAAATTGTAACTGTTACATAAATATTATTTTAGGTAATGCCACCTCACTATTTCGAAAGATCTAATGGGAACAGTCTGGTAGGCTCTCCTTTGACTCCAAGAAGGATCAGTGAAGTTCGTGCTGAAACTGGAGGGCTTGGGAAAGGTGAGATGTTAAAAAATAAAATGTGTAGCCTGCATTTTAGAAGTGATGCATGCTGTGTGGTAGAAAGTTTCCACTCAGTTACATACAAGCTATAGAATATTGCTACATGTCTAAAATAACCAGTGTGTGTTCCAGATAGCATCAAGGAAGGTTGCAACTATGCACTGACTAGAGCTAAGCGAATAATAGGTTTTTTTCCGTTTAGAGGCCTGTCATCATTCCAGTCTGACACAGCATGTTCCCTTTCAAGAGGGCCCTTACTTGCTCTTTCCCCCTCAGCCAGGATATCAGCAAGTCCAGGCAGATGCTAAAGAGCACCTCCTGGTGGAGGATATCATTTATTAGCACAAAAACTAATGCAGAATATAAAACTTAGACCTAATCACCCTGGTGGGGATGTTCAGGTGATTTTTAGTGCATGTCCCCCACCTGAGTTCAAGGCTTGCCTCTACTCAGGCTCTTCCCCCTGGCTTTAGGCTTCTTGCCCCTTCTGGAGTAATGTCTTCCTTGGGAGTCAAGGATGCAGGGTGATCTGTTGACAGTATCTCTTCTCCAGGGACAGTGGATGATCCTTGCTAGTCTAGGCTTCTGGCCACTGTCTGGGAGACCAGGCCCTTTCAGATGCCTGCTGACTGCACTCCTGGGGATTCTCCATTTTGATGAGCTCTCTGCTCAGCTCTCTGGTTCAAGCTACTCCTGGGAACTACAAGGAGCATTCTGTTTCACTTTGGAGTTACCCAAGCTCAATTAGAGGGACCCACTTCAGTAGGTCCAGGTGCTCATCTATGCAGCTACCTGGGGCAGTTACCCTGAAGTGAGGCCTTCATAAGGCAGAGTGGGCCTTAAAAATCCCCATAAAGAGGAGCTGCCCAGTTTGAGGCCAAATTGAGAAATAATCCAGTTCAGTTGTAATTGAATCGGGGGGAAAAAATTGCATTACCTGAAACATTTTGGTCAACAGAAAAAAAAACATTAATTTTAGTGTTGTTGGTGACAAAAAGGGGCCAAATATGAATTTCAAAACTTTGTCAAAATATAGTAATAAAACATTTGACTATTTTTAAATTGCTTTTCCTAGGTCCAGGCTATTCATCCAATTTGACCTGAATTTATTAATAGTTTCAGAACATGTGGGGGAATGTATTGTCACACAAAAAAATTTGCCTAGTTCTAATATTGACATTAGAGCAAATGAGATGCAATAAAAACCTGTAATATTTCATTTGAAATCTTTGTTCAACCTTATTAACCTACAAATGAAATCTATGAAATGACAGTGTAGATGTTCTATTATAGGATACAGTAAGAGGTTATGACTCTCAAATTCTTGCTCAATGATAAAATTGCTCCATTTTGGTAAAATGCTTTGAGTTTAGTGAGTTTTAAATATAAGCGAAAATATCAGCGGCCTTAAGATAGCACCTAATAGTATAACCTGGGGATAAGAGCAAGAAAAACATCAAAACAAAGGTCTGTTGTAGTGTTTACTAACTGTAATTAGTGCCACAAAGAATAGCATCATACATATAAATCCTCCACTTATTGGGTATAGTCATTAAGGAACAAAAAGTATTAATCTAAGATTTTCTGCTATCCTTTTCCCTGCCCCACAAGTTATTGCTGTATGTTTGACTATTCAAGAATAATAATTTTTTAAAAAAATCATTTACAGAAACCAAGTAAATTCTCTAACATTTATTCATGTGTGAGATTAAGTCAGAAGTTCTTTAATGACCTTCACTCATGGCCCAAGCAGTTTTCTTTCTTAGTAATACACTGAAATGGCAACCTTATTTAGACACTTGCATAAAACATGGACATCTTGTTCATATAGTAATTAAGTTGGCTTTTAAAAGTTGCTTCTGCTAAAGTGTGTTATATTATAGCCAACCTGTTTCTCAGATGGGAAGCTAATTTTAGAAGTTGTGGTCCTGTGATGACAACAGTATTTAGGAATTAAGTGTATGAATGAGAGATCCTTAAAATGTCCTGTAAGATGGGCCACTGGCAAATGTCAGTTCAAAGAGATTTAAAGATATCTAGCTGGGAACAGTTCTAGATGACATTGTTTTGATTAGATGAATTTTTACAGCACTGGGGCAATGAGAAGGCTTAAGCATTACTGAGGTGTAAAACTCAAGTTAAATGCTTGTTCTTGTTTCTTTTAAATATCTTCAGGCCTTTCATCTTCTCCAACCACGTTATATGACAGATACAGTTCTCCTACAACCAACCCTACCAGGAGGCGGCTATTTGTGGATAATGATAATCCCCCTGACAGTGGAACTCCTGTAAGAGTTTCACAGCAGCCTGTTGTAAATACTGTGCCAGTGCAGAATGTGACACCTGAAACTATGTCACTTACTCCAGTGCCTGGCCAGACTTTGGTTACTGTGGCAACTGCCACTGTCACAGCCAACAATGGACAAACTGTTACAATACCAGTACAAGGTAAGGGGGAAGCTCTGGGAGAATGGATTGCATTGATTACCAGAACCAGTGAACTGCACATCAGTAAGGAGTGAAAGAGGAGGTATACATGTGGGAGTGGAAGGAAATGAAAAACAAAGGCCTGTGGGCTGTAAAACAGGAAAACAATTAATGGGAAAAGGTGTGGGTACTATTTAGCTGTTGAACACTGGAGCAAATGTACATTTGCTTCCCAACTGCCTTGTAGAGAAGTCATCTGTTTAACTAGCCTCTTCATTGATTGAAGGGGTCTTTTGGTCCATTCATGATCAGAATTCCTCAGTGTTCTTTCCTGACCATTCAGTTACCTGCCACTACCACCCCCATTATGTAACTGGTCATCACTAGAAAGATTACTGGCGCTCCGGAAGCATGGCTAGGGTTTTGAAAACACTCTTTACTGAATTCATTTTTGTTTAATTACAGGCATTGCCAATGAAAATGGAGGAATAACTTTCTTCCCAGTTCAGGTAAATGTAAGTGGCCAGGCTCAAGCTGTCTCTGGCTCCATCCAGCCACTGAGTGCCCAGACCCTTGCTGGCGGTACCCTTAACACTCAGATGAGTGGGACGGCCCTTCAGTTACCAGGCCAAGTTGCAGTTCAGCAGATCTCTCCTTCTGGAGACCAGCAAAGACAAAACCAGCAATTCTCTACCACCAGCAGCAACAAACTCAGAAAGACTGGCTCTCTGTGTCTCTTCTTTAGAAAGGTACCTTCACTGTGAAATGTTATGTCACTGCGGTATGAGCTTTACTGGAAACATACAGAGCAACAGAAATCTTAAACATTTTACAATTACTGTAGTAACAGGCTGTTTACATTATATATTAAAACCAAGTTTTTGAAAACCATTTAGTTGGCTACCAGGACTTGGAGTTCAGAGTCATTTTGCTTCTGTGAGAATTAGTATCATAAAGTACTTAAAACACATCATGTTCCTTCACTGGGTTAAATGTATGGTGTGGGTTGTTACAAGGGAAAAACAGTCTTGAACTCAGGTCTTGTCAGGTAAGCAAAAGGAACTAATTTTCAAATATGGTTTAAATGGACATTGTACACATACATGCTGCCTATTGATTTGAGGTCTTAAACAGCTCATATTAAAAAAAAAATGCTGAGTGTTCCTTTTTGTGAATTAGTGCAGTGAATAAAGTTTCACATTTAAAAAGCCATGTAAGTTTTAAGAGCTTGATTTTGTCCTAATGAATGCTCTCTGTACTGGTCCTTCCTTCCAAAAGGTTTATCACTTAGCAAGTGTTCGGCTGCGGGATCTGTGTGTCAAACTGGATATTTCTGATGAGTTGAGGAAGAAAATCTGGACGTGTTTTGAGTTTTCCTTGGTACAATGCCCTGAGCTCATGATGGACAGACATTTAGACCAGCTGTTAATGTGTGCCATTTATGTAATGGCTAAGGTAAGATTAATAAAATACACACCTGCTTTTTATTCATAACAGTAAAAACAAAATTTATCAGGATTGCTAGTGATAAGGCAGCTGCATTCCCTCCTCCCCTTAAAAAGAAAAACTCATTGTCATTTTTAGGTTACAAAGGAAGATAAGTCATTTCAGAACATCATGCGCTGCTATAGGACCCAACCACAAGCAAGGAGTCATGTAAGTACAATTAATACTGAAGTAAGGGGGGGTTATATTTTTACTGAGTCCCTCAATTATTTATAATAGCTACCATCTTCAGCTATATTCCATAAATGGGAATGGGCCACCTTTAATCTTCTGTAGTGGAATTTAACATTCAAATGGTATAAATTCCTTTGTTCCAACAGGATTCCATCTACTTTCCAAAATTTAAACTCCATAAACCCTGCTTGATATGGTGCAGGTTGCCTAATACCTTTTAGTAGTTTTTGAAGAGGAGGACGACGAAATCCAAAATTCTTAGTTAATTACATGGTGCTTGACAAAATTTAGTTTAGATTCTAAATGTCTTCATTTAAAACCTAAGGTAGAGTGCCCTCACTGATGATGATATTCTTGTAAATAAATAGGAAGATACATTTAAATATGCGATATTAGGAGTTAGAAAATGAGGCTGCAAAACTATTCTTTTATAAAGATGTGTACTGGGATAGTCAGTATTGTTTCTTGTAAGAAAAAAATCTCTTAATGTACTGATCTTTTATATAAACCCTTTGCTGCTTGCATATATGGCTTCCTTCAATTTGTATCTCTCTCTGGCTTTTTACAGGTATATCGGACTGTCCTGATAAAGGGCAAAAGACAACGTCGTCATTCTGGCAGTAGTGATAGCAGTATCCAACAGAATTCCCCAACAGAGAGAAGACAAGACAGAAGTAAGTGATTCTAAACCATTGTATGTGAACTAGACAGCTCTCTTAAGGGTGAGAGGGGGCATCTTAATGTTAATCCTGGGAAAAGGAACTGGTTTATCTATCTTCAAAGAAGATATGAACAACCACTTCTCTCGTGGAGTAATAAGTTATTTATGAAATATTTGTGGGAAGGTGGGGCTTGATATGGTTGCACATATTTTATTTGTACTTGGAAATTACCTTTTTCAGAACATGTAAGTTGCAATATTGAGCACGCATTGTTAGGAAATGCCAAATTTATAGTTGCCCCCACCCAACCTTAATTCTGTGCCCTTGTGTGCAGTATTTTCTCAACGATAGAGCTGGCATTTCTTACCTTTGAGTAGAGCTTAAATGATTTTAATGTGTTGGGTTTTTTTTAAATAAGAGCACCAACTGGAGCTGAAGTAACTCTGAAATTCATTTAATAGTAATGGCTAGATAAGAGGGTTGTAATGCTACTCTTACCTTTCCAGCTAGCAGAGACTCTAGTCCTGTCATGAGATCTAGCAGCACCCTGCCAGTCCCACAGCCGAATAGTGCACCCCCTACACCCACACGGCTGACAGGCGCAAACAGTGATATTGAGGAGGAGGAGCGAGGGGACCTTATTCGGTTCTATAATAACATCTATATTGAACAAATGAAAGAATTTGCCCAGAAGTACTCTTCCATAAATGTGGTAAGTGCTCTTAGTTACTTTCATTAGTAAATAAAAGCTAGAGCAAGAAGGGGGGTGAGGTAACCTCTTTTACTGGACCAACTGCTTGCTGTTGGTGTGTTGATCTTACACATAGTAAAGTGCTCTTGCTACCTCAACTGTGTTGCAATCAGCAACCAAGGGGGGCGGGGGGCTAGCAGCAGAGAATAAGCATTTGTACTTACCTTACCTTCCAGGATGGGAGGAGCTTTAATTGTTCGTAAGTATTTTGAGATTGTTGGTGCTGAAAACTGTAGTTTTAGTATTTAAGAGGAAGAAAGTATCCTCCCCCTTCAGTGAAGTATGCATTTCTGAATGGCCATGAATAGTAGTGTTGTGCTTTATAAACGTTACAATATCTGTCCCTTTTACCATGTATAGGGATAGCGTAAATTGGATCATCCATTCACATTAAGTCAAGGGGCTTAAGCCTGCACTAGTCTCTCTGTTGGAAATGTGGTAGTGATTGATTTGTTCTTTTACCTTAGCAGACTGATGCTCCTCCACTATCTCCTTATCCATTTGTAAGAATTGGCTCCCCCCGCAGAATACTGCTGTCCCAGAATCACTCAGTCTACATCTCACCACACAAAAATGAGTCTACACTTTCTCCGCGAGAGAAAATATTCTACTACTTCAGCAGTAGCCCCTCCAAGGTAAGAGTAAATGCAAATAAGCCACCACCACCCCATAAATCTTGGATTTTTTTTTAAAGCCCTTAGTGTGGCATCCTTTTTGCAATTTAAAAAAGAGAGACATGCGATTTGTGGGTGCATTCACAGAGCTAGCTCTCAAGTGCTGCTGTTTTTGCCTTCAAATATTGCACCTGCAGTTATTTAAAAACAATAAAGCTCTCTAATGACTTAACAGCCCAAATTACTTTTGAAAATGGGACTTAGTATATGGCAAGTTCGGGTGTAACTCTACAGTGCTTCAGTGCTCTAACTATCCATGAGATACTGCTGCTGTGCATTTTACATACTGCTGTTTTAAATGAGAGTATATCAAACGTTCTAAAAGAAAAAATAGTGCCTGAGAATTGGGAGCTGATACACATGAAATATGATCATGTGAAACCTATAAATAAAAATACACCGAGTAACTGAAAATCCTAGCAAGAAAGAGAGAACATTCTCCTTAGACATTTCAGTCCAGCAAGTTCCATAGTAACAGAAAAGCAATGGTAAATGGGGGGGAAAAACCCAAAGAAATGATGTAGTGTTCGAAAAGCCAATAGGCTAGTTACAGTGGGGGAGCTTATATATGGTCATGCTTTGGTGCACATTGGAGTAACAAACCAGTTTGGAATCCTTGTCAAGGCTACTCAGTCTGTCAGTGAATGACATTCTCCCATATGCAAGGTTGGCAGAGAGACAGGGTTTTGCTTTTTAGAATCATCCTTTGAACATGTGGATATCCACATTTCCTGTTCTTGCTGTGATTGTTTCAGAGGCTGAGTGAGATTAACAGCATGATTAGAACTGGAGAGACCCCCACGAAGAAAAGAGGCATTCTCTTGGAAGATGGTACTGAATCACCAGCCAAAAGGATCTGTCAGGAGAATCATACTGCTCTACTAAGAAGATTACAAGATGTAGCAAATGATAGAGGTTCTCAATGAGTTTAATCAATTGTTTGTGTTCCAGAGCAGATATTCCCTTTCTTCATAGGTCCTTAGCCATTCTGTTTTGAGGGTGTGAATGCTAAACATTTTCTGTGGATTCATGAAGATGTGAGCATCTTCCATTTCAAGACTACCATCTTCCTAGCTAACCTGTGCCTGAGAACAGTAGTATTTGACCTTCAAACAGAAATCTCCCTTTAGACTGCATTGAATCTTTGAACTGTCCCATAAAGGGGAGTGGAGACTAATGCTGCACACTTTGTCCCATTATGGTCAAGTACATTGCTGAAGTGATGCTTCCACCTCAGAGGCTAACCCCAGGCATTCAGATTTCACCCTGTGCTTATATGCTGTGCTTTACTCTGAGGACATGTGCAAGTTTTTATATACTAGAAATTGCTTTCTAAACTATTTTGATATTTATTGCTGCGATAATGTATCCAATATAGTTTCTAGCTTGTGATAGGAATTTTGTTTACAGCGTTTAGCCCCCAGCTGCATACACTGTTTCTTGGTGCTTTACCATTCTTTTTGCTGTAACTAGTCAGCCTAGTTATAACAATGTTCTGGTCAGATCCAGCAGTACTGCACCAAGATATTCAAATTACTCATGGGTGAGCTTCTGGGGTAGGGATGACCCATGAGCTCTAGTGCTACAGCTAGGAATGCTGACAGCCCAGAGCAGACTGAGAAGATTTTTTTTTAACAAGGAGCTAAGGAAAGAATACCTTATGAAATTACCTAGATGGAATTGCTTCAGGATCAGGCTGTTAGGAGTTTTTGAACAATTAGGTTGTTTTGTTTTAACGTTTGGGCACTTTGCTGTGTAGGCAATTCTGTTAATGCATTTTTTACCTGTGCACTGTTCAAGTGAACTCAAGTTCAAAGGGAGGCACTTTTGATAGGGCTGTGAAGCATACATTTTAAAATGCAAGTTAGTTTTGCTGTATATTTGCAATGGCACTTTCTGAATGTAAATATTTTTCAAATGACTGAGGCTTAAGATGTTTCTGAAAGTGATGACTTTCTATTTATTTTCAAATATGAGATACCTTGTCAGTAAATGATGTTAAGCTAAAACTAGGTGTGTGTGCGCGCGCGCAAGTGCTGATAAGGGAAGTTTGCTTTTTTCAAACTCAATATCCAGAATTGTTTTTTTAGTGCTTTTCCAGAGATAGGTATCTTGTTGCCTCAGGAGAAAAAAGGATGGCAGCTATATCTTCCTTGTGCATTTTTATTCAATTTGGCTTTTTTTTAAAATGGCACCTTCAATGGATAAGACTTAATCAGGATGCCCAGGAGACATTTCTTCTCCTCACACACAGAAAACAGGTGCATAAAATAAATCTGGAAAACTTCTAAACATGCTGACATGTTTATAAGTACATCTATTATTGAGGAAGTATTAAAGCAGCAATTCTCAAACTACAGGGGAATGTCTCCCTGTGCTTTTCATTTAATTGCCATGGGGGTCATGCATATGAATGAGGGAGGGTACAATGAATCACCCTTTCCTCTCTCCCCCCCAAAAAAATCCTTGGGTGCAGGCAGTGCTAAGTCAGCTGTGGAAAAGTGATAGACAAATTTCATTGACACCCTGCTGGTGCTGGGCTGTGTGGCAGGGGCATAAGTAATTACAGGGAGGGGAGGGGAGTGATCAGATATGTTTGACATAATGAGATTCATTCAACTGTAATTGTAGAGGAGAGTATTGGTGATCACTAACAAATCTTAAAAGTGATAAATGCTATATTAAACAGCTACTTAAATTCCATATTTTCAATGATTAGAATGGAAAATTATGGAAGCTAATAGGATTTAATTGTTATAAATTTGAATTAAAATAAAAAGTAAATTACTGGTTAACTTTTATTAACATGCATAACAAAGATGCTGAAATTAAACAGTGGTTGAGTGTTTCTGTAAAAAATATTTATGAACTGTCAGATTACAATATGGTAACCCAACTTTGAAGTGTATTTTTCAATAAAGACCATTATAAACATCTGCAAGTACAGTATATTAGCTAATGTAGCTTCCTGCATGCAAAGTAGTAAAGGATCACTGAGTCCTGAACACTGTTGGCATGAAGAAAGAGAAACTGTCACCCCAGCCCCAACTGGTAGATTGTTCTGAGCTGAGACAAGCCCTTCAGATAGTTGGGGGGGTGATTATGAATACATTATTTTGGCTGGAGAGCTGTAGAAGGCTACATCATGTTTCAGTCTCCCGCAGCTATTAAGGATGAAATCCTGATAGTACTTACACAAATGCCAGTCTATCACTCCGTCTACTTAGCAAGGACCAGTAAGAAGTTTTCACCTTTTAAAAGGTGAATCTGTTTTCCTCAGCTACTATGGCTCTTGCTAGCTAGCAACCTATTAAAACTAGTATCTCAGTTCAGATTCACTGTTACTCAAATCCTGCAGTGGTGAGTGAAATGACCATGATCTGCACCCTGAAAGAAGACACTAGATGAGGAGAGTATCATGCAATGGGGGAAATAAAGCTGCTGTGGCTCCACCCTTTCAACCACAGGAGCTATGGGGCTATACCTCACTACTGATGCAACAATGGTTAAAAATTGCAATGTATGGTAGGCTACATACAATCTTGCCTTCACCTTTTATTGCAGATATCTCTGAAAGTTCAGTAATTTCATATAGCAGATGCTTCGAAAATGATAGCTCATACATATTTTGATTGTCTTTAATTGAAGTGCACTATTTAAGGAAATCTGTCAACAAGACTATTACCTCCAACAGGTCTTTACATGGAATGTAGAGCTTTATAACACTTTTTCAAAATGTCACTAAGTTGCTATGACTTATTCCTAGTATAGAAATTTGATGGGAACCTTTCATTTCAAACTGTAACTATATCACAAATAATAGATTGCCGTTTGGCCTAATGGTTCCTAGTTTTGCAAACCACCACCACCATTAAAGTACCTTTCTTGTACAAGACAGAATGGTATAGTCCTGATCTTAAGCAAATAAACTTAGGATTTTTTTAAGAAAGATACCGGCTTGTATAAAGGTGGGAGGATATTCTTTATTGGTTTATAATAATAATGCCTCTTAAAAGTTGTAACCCCCAACAAGGCATTCTAGAAATATCCTCATTGAAACTGATCTTGTTCATAAGCACTTCAAACTTTGAGAACATTAGTGGTTAGAAATAACCCATATCTTTTGTAAAATGTTTTCAAACTTATGTTTTCTCTTCAATTATTGAAAGCCTTTTTGTCCCTCCAATGCTTAAGATAAATGTCTGAAAGGAAGCTTATTTATACATTTATCTAAATGCAAGCCCTTCCTAGAATAGTCCCACTACACCTTGTTTGGTGAAGGGTAAGATGTTTGCTGTATTTGGACATAAAAGTCATATATTCAAACAGCTTATCAGTTATATCCTAAAATACTGCTAATGGGCAGGATTAGTTATCTGGCATTGTTTAAGCAACTCTTTACCAAACTCAAGAAGACAAGAACAAACTAAGGATTATTAAGAAACAGCAAGACCGTGTCTTATTTGATGAGCATTTAGGTTTAAATGACTAATAATTTAAAAGTAGACACAGGAAGGAATATTTGGATTCCTCAAACTTTCAACCCCCATGAAACCCTGATGGAACTAAAGGGATCGCAGGAAATGAACTGAATATCAAAAAAAAGTTAAATTATATTTTAAAATATCTTGAGAATTTCCCTAACAAAGCCAAGAGCCATATAACAATTATGACTCTGCTGCATATTCAGGAGCAGAAGATGGTAATGTGAGCTAATGAGGTGACAGCAGCTGATGGATTAATTCAAATACCTGCTAAATCTCTAGAAGAGGTGGGTCTTCCACCTTTGGTGAGACTATGGAAACTATCATTAATTTATATGAATTAAGACACAGCTTTACACTTACTGTATTAAACTTACTCTTGCACAGTCTTGGTTCAGACAGTTATTTCATCTCAACGCCTTTACAAGTAAGCAAACAGCAGCAGCAAGACAATCAACCACAGCATCAAGAAGCAGAAACTTTCTAGACAAGGACTGCTGAAACATGACCTCACTGAGACTTCAATACCACTGGTAAGCTGGAGTTCACAAAAGCACTGCCAAGGGATTAAACACATTTCAAGAAAAATATTTAAATGCTGTCATTTAAAGTGCTTCCAGTTTCTCCAATTAAATACCAGACAGTGTAGCGTAAGCACATCTGGCAGGGGGCTATCAGCTAACTTTGGTGAACAGAAATTTGGGATAGATTCTTCTGCTGTAAGTCATCTTTTAGATGAGTCTTTGTATTCTCAGGCCTCTTTAGTTAAGACTACTCACCTTTGCTTACTTAAACTTCCTAAGATATCCAAGCTAAACCAAACAGGATTCACCAACTCAAATTCCTTTCCCCATCTGTATTAGCCAGTTGAGATATCTATGTATGATAGATTGAGACAGGTCCATTGCTGGTTTGGGGAATATCATCACTAGGTTTTAGTTCACCACAACATACCCCTCTTAAGGTATAATTTTTATTGAAAACACCAGAGGGATATGCAGAAGCGATTGTAACTGAAGTAACCATTGTTTGTTGCTTGCATTTTTAGTCTGCTTCTCACTTTTCCTTTCTTCAATATAAAAACCTAAGAATAGCCATACTGGGTCAAACTAGTGGTCCATCCAGCTTAGTATCCTGTCTTCCAATAGTGGCCAATGCTAGGCTCTTCAGAGGGAATGAACAGAACAGGTCATCAAGTGATCCATTCCCAGCTTCTAGGGATAGTTCAGAGAAAGGTTCTGCATCTGTGCACCATCCTGGTTAATAGCCACCAATGGATCTATACTCCCATGAATTTATCTAGTTCTTTTTTTGAACCCTGTTATAGTTTTGGCCTTCACAACATCCTCTGGCAAGAAGTTCCACTCTGTTGCATGAAGAAATACTTCCTTGTTTTAAATCTGCTGCCTGGTAATCTCCTTTAGTGACCCCTAGTTTTACTCTTTTGAAGAAGAGTAAACAAAACTTCCTTATTTACTTTCTTCACACCTCTTATAAAGTTGTATAGACCTCTATCACAGAGGTGGGCAAACCAAAGCCCACAGGCTGGATCCAGCCTGCCCAGCCAGCCCTTCAGCTCCCAGCTGGGGAGGCTAGCCCCTGGCCCTTCCCCCACAGCCTCAGCTCACCATGCCATCAGCTTACTTTGCTTAAAGCTTTCTGAAAATCTAAGTCGATTTTCAGAACTAAGTAGATTTGCAGAACTCTTGGGTGAATGCCATCTGGTCCTGGTAACTTACTACTATTTATTTTATCAATTTTTTGAAAACCTCCTCTACTGACACCTTAATCTGGGACAGTTCCCTGGACTCAACAGGTAAAAAGAATGGTCTTCATGGCTGAGGAGGAGGGAGATTCCCAAACCTGAGCCAATGTAACGAATTCATTTAAGAATATTTATGATTTTATTCTGCTTGTTTCCAATCCTGGTGTTTCCTCAGGCATACCGAGAACCCCATGTGACTAATAGTGGGGTTGAGGGTGTCAATCCCTAAACTGGTACAGATTCTTATTTGTCCCCAATATTACTAAAAATGTGTAGTCTGTAGAAAGTTACTTGGCACCCATCACCCCTTTCTACCTCACAGGGGACTGGGCTTGACACTGCTCATGGAGGTGGTGATGAAAGAACATCCAAAGCAGAGGCCACGAAGGGCCCAGCTGTTGGCAACAGCTGGGAGTGGGATTTTCAGCAGGGTGACCAATGGTGGACCCCTCCCTGGAGCTTCTCTCTACCTACTGAGCTGGAGAGATTTACCTTGCCTATGTGACTGATAAACCCTCTAATGCCTTGTAATTGTTTAGAAGCCTCAAATGTGGAGTTACATTCTATTTCCAATTTAATGAAATGGTCCAATTTCCCCAAGAAACATGTACAACATGGTTTATTTTGTCAAGAGGGTTTCACATCCATTTTTACCTCCATACACAATTCTAAGTTGTGAAAAACTCTTTCTGAAATTGGTGGATTCTGACAGGCCTGAACAAAACTGCAAACACCAGCAAAGAATGAGGCAGTGTTCTCAAGACCTGGAGAAAGCTATACCTGGGGCCAGAAAATTAAGAGACTAAAAACATTACAGCACCCTTCCCCTTCAATAAACCAAAAACAAAACTTTTCTAGACAGGTCTCAAAATTGCATTTGGGCCTGTTCAGTTTAAAGCTTTTAGTACAGGATTCCTAGAATCCACACCAATTATTTCATTTCTATTTTAAAGAACATATAGACTTTGGCCACTAGTCAAAGTTTATGAGCCCAAAATTAGACAAACCCTAATATGATTGCAATTTAAACCTTGCAAAGCATCTTTTAATTTGGGAGCTGTCACAAATGCCACTGAAAGCAACAGGCAAAAAGAAGCTGTCATAACCTACGTAGGACTGAAAGTGTCAAATGCCAAATTGTATTACAAAATTACTGAAAATGTACACTCTTGAGAAACAAGACATGGTAAGAGCCAAATCTCTCTGAATGCCAATTCAGGGATTAATAGACACCATTTTAGTCACATGGAGTTTATTACCATACCGATTAAAAGGTATGCAAATAATTAAGTACAACTATTTTATCTTGAGAAAAGATTAAACCCACACACACCGGTCACTTCAGTTACAATCCTTTCTGTATGGCCTGCTTGGGAAGGGATGGGCTTCTCTTGGTACAGGATGACCAAAATTAATAGCGAGTACCCTTCACTGGACTTAGTAAGATCATCTCATGATTATGTAGTCTGCTTAATACACATTAGTATGCTCCTTTATTACATGTTTCTTGTGGCTGGAAATTCTGAGAATACCTTTAGAAATTAGTTTTAACTCACTAGTCATTTTGAAATATTTCTTCAGTTCCATCAAAGTTTAAGAGTTGAAATTCTGCTTCAATTAAGTCCACATCATTCTCAAGTCAGATTAATGTGCAGTTCTCAAAACAGTCCTTTAAAACAACTCAGGGTCTTTAAACTTGAATAGTCATTAAGGAAGGCACTGTCCTTTTCTCTTAAATCTTTGGAGAGGTAACTCTGAGTTGGGTGAAGAAACTGCTTAAATTGTTGCTAGATTACAAATTCATTTCCCAATTAATATGAATATTGGCTATTTGTATTACTGATTAGTCCTCAAATTATTCATACATATTCATCTATTCACAACATTATGAAGTTACATCAGATGGTTGCATTTAAATAACATGTATATTTGCAAATGTTTTGTAAATTTACCTTTTAAGAGGCTTGTCATCTTTATAATTATTTAGATGCTTAATGTTTACTCCTAACAACCTCAGTAGTGCAATCAGTGTCTTCTGTAAAACATTTGCCAGTCAAGATTTTCTAGAAGTTTGAAGGCTTAGAGTGCTTACAGAACAAGTTAGTTACTTTCAGCAAGAATTCTGCAGAGATTTAATTAGAGGTTTTTCCTTACAGGATTGGGGGAGGATAAAAGAAAGCTCAATTTTACAACTTCCCATGTACTGTCCCCTTCTTGCATCATTGCATGTTTCTAAAGACTGAAGATATTTTTGTTTTTTTAGAAATTTCTAAGTTCATATTTTGAGCTAAGATATCTACACCAACTTTAGACAAGAGATGTGACCTGTTCTTTGAGGGAGAATTTATCATCTATTTGTCTTGAGAGCCAGTCATTTATAACAATCAATTAAAAGCAGAATTTTAGGGTCTGTGTCAGACATTTGGATGTAATCAACATGTTTTTATGGCTAATGAGGTGTTATCTTCCCTGACACTTGGCTTGTCACCAGCTGACAAATCTCCTGGAATTTCTTTGTTAGCCTGATATTTCAATGAATAGAACAAGTCACCAAAATAATAAGTATTGTTATAGTCCCCAAACATCATGGGTCCAAACAACTGTAGTTATCTTTTAAAATTCAGGAAAGGCACTAGCAAGTTTTTAATGACTCATTATTACAAAGAGTAAGTTATATTTGTATTAACCATTCTTGTATCAATCTTGAGATCTATCCCCTCCTCCACCCCGCAACATGTACAGCTGGCTAACCATGTAGCCTGATATTCAAGGGCAGTGCCAAATGGAACAGAAGAGAGAGACCAACCCATGTTAAGGGACAAAGGGTGACACTGTAATTCAATATAAAAGAAAATGAAAGCCAGTATTACTCTAGCCTCTTTATAAGTACAACACTGCACTGTTGAAACTACACTTACAGAACACTGCACACCATTCTGGGGATTCCCCAAGCAGCAGGTAATTGATCAGCTATGTCTTTCAGTTTGAGAGAGAATGATATAAAAAAAGATGAAAAGCACTAAATATACAGATACACACACCAGACTTTCCATTAATCACTCTGCCAAAGTGTTTGAAGGTCAGGATACAAAGTAATATAGAATGAAACTAAGCAAATGCAAAGTTATACTCCTCAGGAAATATTTCCTTGATGTGTTAGGCTCATTTCCTTAAGAAAATGGAGAAAACCTGAGAGAAACTGTGCTAGGCATGCCAAAAAAGGAGGATCTGATGAGCAATAAGCAAAAGAAAAAAAAACAGCTTTTTTTTTTTTTTTTTTTTTTTTTTTAAGTACATGTGAAGTCAGAAACCAGCCATCCAATCAGTGGGGCCACTGCAGGATCAAGGTGCTGAAGGAGCACTCAAGGAAGACAAGGCCATTGCAGAGAAGCTAAATGAATGTTCTGCATCAATCTTTACTGCAGAGGATGTGGGGGAGAATTCTACACCTCAGAAACTCTTTATATGTGATCAGTCTGAGCAACTGTGTCCCCATTTCCCATCCCCCTAGATTTAGTCAGGGATATATATAGTAAATGTCATGGACAGGTCACGGGCCATGAATTTCTGTTGTCCATGAGTTTTACTAAAAAAGCCCATAACTAAAACATAGCCTTACTAATAACCCTCTGTTTCCTAAGATGGGGAAGGACACAACCCCATGCTCTGTGCCAAAACCGCTGTCTGCCAGAAGCTGGGAGTGGATAAGGGCAGGATCCCTTGTTAATTGCCCTGTTCTCTTCATTCCTCTGAAGCATCAGAAGACCATTTACCCCAGTATCCTGACCATTGGTCTGACCCAGCTGGGCCATTCTCTTGCCTTAGCCACAAACATATGCTTCCTCGAGCAACAGATTAGAAATCACAATGGTCCTCCCCGCCACAACTTCCCTAGCTCTGGAAAAGGGAGAGTGAACAGAAGAAAAACTACACTTAGCAGTTTTAAGCTTAAAGACAGGTAGTTAGATACTCATGCATGCCACACACATACTGAATTTGACCCCAGCAATATTTAATATTGTCAATGCACATTTAGTGTTTAATACAAAGATTGTTGCTACTCTTGACTGTTTACAACACTGCTCAACAGCTTATCCCAAAAGAGTAAGTACAAGGCTCAGCATACCCATTTCATCCGCTATTAGAATTGGGCTGAGACATGAGTTTTGCTGTTCCTTATGACTCTAGGCTAGGTATGAGTATAGGCTTATCTGCTTCCTAAAGTCATATCTGCTTGGTGCTGCATGTGGTAACCTGCTATATTAAACAGGGGAAGAATGGAGAAGACACTTACTAAAACACATGAGGAGTTGGACAGCAATGACAGAGTTTCACAGTTTAAAACTGAGATAGAAAGGATAGCTTTGCCATTTGTTCAAACTTAAATTTACCTCTTGCAAGTCTCTTATTAGAAAGAGGCTCTACTGCAAAGACCTTGCACTTACTACATAGACTAAGCCTCTTTTCAGCAAGGAAAGCTAGTTTGAATAGTAGATTCATCCCCAATACATTTTATTCTACAGACATTAATCCAGTCATGGTATCTACACAACCTACTTTTCCATTTAAAATTTTAAAACAAGTCAAAGTAGAAGATGGATGTGAAGGAAAACTCTTACGGTGTGCTCCCTAGGAACTTTTTCCTTCCTCCCTCTCCCTGGGCTTTAGCCAGGGAGAACACACAAAACTGAAATGGAGAAAAACATGGAGTTACAATGCTGTTCTAACCAAAACCACTAGCCATTCCCTCTTTAACAAACACAGCATCAGTAAAATTACTTACCCGCTTTCCTCAAGGGATCAGAAATAGCTTTGCCTTGTCTTTTCCAATGGAAGCCCAAAAGCAGGCACCCCATAAGCCTGTGCTGATTGATAGTGTACAAAGCAGGCAGCCTCTTCATGAGGGCTGTAGGCTAAAACTGAGCCACCTTCTGCTGTGCGCTGGTGACTGGAAAGAGCACAGCTGACACACGTTTCCCATTTAGAAAAGCAATCACCAGGGCTGAGCCTGATGCCTTTGATAAAGAACACCTGGAGATGAGCTGCCTGTGAGCCCTTGCAGCAGGGACAGGATGGGGGACTCACTCTGTAACTCATGGAAACTCACTGCACTCCAAGCCAGCGAGGGGGTTCTTTGCCTTTCTTGCCCCATCCCTGCTACATTCAGAAGAATGCAGAGCCATGTTTTAGGGGAGCCTGGACAGTAAGCCCGGATTTGGGGGGGGGGGGGGTGACTAGGAACTAGCAATCCAGTCTTTCTTACTCACATTTATAGTATGAAGCAATGGCTTACTCAATGACACATTAAATCAGTGTGAGCGCAGGGAATTGGAGCCTATTCTAGTTTCAGTCAGGGTGTAACCCAGAGGTGGGAAAACGACGGGGTCGGGAGCATGTCTAAGGGTCAGGGCAGTCAGGGGAAAGGGAGCAGAGCACTGGATGCAGGGGGGATCCTGGGGGGAGTGGTTAGGGGTGGGGGGGGTGTCTCCAGAGGCAGTGGTCAGGGGACAAGGAACGGGGGGGTGGCTGGGTCAGGGATTCTGAGGGGCGGCAGGGCAGTCACATGGCAGGAAGTGGGATGGGGTCAGATACAGGGCAGGGCCAGGCTGTTTGGGGCAGCATAGCCTTCCCTACCCAGCCCACCATACAGTTTTGCAACCTGGCTGTGGCCCCTGGGTCAAAAGGTTTGCCCACCCTTTGAGTAACCTAGCCATTAAATATTCCCTTCTCCCCCGCACTCCTACAGCTGGAGCTCAAACATGGTCAACTTGAGATACACATTAGCTTCCCAAGCAACAGTTCTGGTATTGAGCTGCTGCACTAGAAGCCGTTGGCTGAATTTGTCCATGGCAGGAAGTCCCATCCCTCCCGGCCCCACCCATATCCCAGGAAGGGAGGGGAAGACATCTCTTCTGCACTTTTCAGAACAGCACTGGACATGGAAACAGTGGAGACAGAAACATGTTCAAAGAGGGGTGTGTGTGTGTGGGTGGGTGTGTGTCTGTCCCACCCCCACCCCCAGGGGTTTAGAGGATTGTGGTTAGGGCAGAGGGTCAGGGGGCAAGCTGTGGGCAGTGTTCACCTCAAGCAGCTCCCAGAAACAGGCAGCAACTGCCCCAGTGTAGCTCCTATGCAGAGGAGCAGCCAGGCAGCTCTGTGCAGTTCCCAGCCATCGGGAGCTGCGGAAGCAGCACTCAGGGCAGGAGCAGCATGCAGAGCCCCCTCGCTGTCCCTATGCTTAGGAGCCGGAGGGGGCAGAGGGACCATGCCACTGCTCTGGGAGCTATGCAAAGTGAGGCAAGACCCTGATTCTGTTCCCCATCTGGAGCACCAGAGCAAGGAAAGCCCCAGACACCGCTTCCCAGGGGGAGCTCATGGGACAGTTGTGGCCCATGGACTGTAATTGGCCCACCCCTGGATTAGAAGCAAAAGTCTTTTTATTGTTTCAGTTTATTAACATAACTGAGACACATGCCAAAAAAAATGTAGTAAAAAAAGGCAAGTCCTATCCATAGTTCTGGCCCTACAAAATTTATGGCCATGAAAAACATGTCACAGATTGTGAAATCTGGTCTTGTGTGTGCTTTTCCCATATATTATACAGGTTTCACACGGAAGACCAGTGTTTCTCAAATTAAGGGTCCTGACCCAAAAGGCAGATGTAGGGGAGGAGGGGTGGGTCAAGGTATTGCCACCCTTACTTCTGCACTGCTCCCTCAAAGCTGGATGCCGGAGAGCAGTGGCTGTTGGCTGAAGGTGGCATTCTGCCAGCAGCAGCACCGAAGTATGGATGGTAAATACCATACCACTTAATTCTGCGCTGCTTCCCATCAGAGCTGGGCAAGTGCCAAATGGTGGCTGCTGACAGAAGATCCCTTTCTACATGGAGCAGTGCAGAAATAAGGGTGGCAATTACCATACCATGCCCTCCTTGCTTCTATGCTGCTGCTTGTTTTCAGAGCTGAGGTCCTGGCCAGTAGCCACCACTCTCCCGCTGCTCAGCTATGAAGACAGTGCCACCACCAAGTGACCAAAATAGCCCCTGAAGGCAGCATGGCCTTATCCATAATACACCTTCCAGCTGCTACTATAGCTGGGGGGCTACACATATAGGGATTATGAATTTTCCCCAGCACAGAGAAGGAAGAGTGCAAGGACCAATCTTGCAAACACATCTACACAAAGAGCAAGCAACAACTGTTCCCTTGAGCCAAGTCACTGATGTGTGTCTGCCAGATCAGGCATCTAGTTTTTTGCAGGTCATTCCCACACGAGAGGGAGGAGGGTGGAAAAGAGCCTGCTTCAAATAAGAAAGTATGACCAAGACCATACAAATCAGGGAGGACTAAGAGCACTTTTAGTAACAAAAGCTGAGATTACTCCATTTGACTGTGCCCCTTTTTATAGGCAGGGAGTGTGAGGTACAAGACCAACATTATTATTTGTTGTGGCAGATGTACTGGACAGCAAATGGCAGATGCCTTCAGCAGGAGCTAAGTTACTTAGCCCTTGTTAAATCAGGCCACTAAGTCAGAACTCCCTCTTTGGCAGTCACTGCTTATTACCCCTCCCGTAGGACAAAGATGATTAAAGTTCCAGCAAACTTTTAGTGTTAGCTTTTTAGATTCACTCTTACTTTGGAAAAGTGCCGTATTTATTCTGAAGGCAGAAGAGGTTGAATTTACTTTACATATCGCAGAAATGGACTTCTAAGTTTGGGTCCCAACTATTCTGATTTGAAGCAGACTCATCTGTGGGCCTCCAACTCAAAACAGGCTTATACCTTCCACTTCTGGGGGAATGCCGCCCCCTCAAAAAATCTACATGTTTTATTTGTAGAAACAATACTATAAAATCACAGTTTCAATTATTTTGGCAATTTAAGACATCTGTAAGCAAGTATGTCTAACTCCAGGCAAAAAAAATCCCCCTCTGCATATAGTGAAAAAAAAACAACCCTAGAACCCAGTTCCTGTTTCTCTGGCCCCTTCCCTCCAGAGGCCAGCCATGGGGTGCCTACTCCAGACTCCTGCACTCCCTCTCCCTAGAGTCCAGCCCAGACATGCGGACGCCCTCCTTCTCAGAGCCCAAGGATCCTGAGGGAGAAACAGCAGCATGCTGGCTCCCGGGTCTGTATGGAGTTTCCTCCACATCAACTCCTTCCTTCAGGGCATGCTGAGAAATGCAACTGCTAGGAACCCTTCAGATCCCCCACCCCTCTGCCCCTAGTGTCTATTTGCAAGCTGGGCTCTGCCAGGTCCTGGGGCCCCTAGTGGTTGCTAGAAGCCCATATTTATGGGTGGGGGCGGGCGAACTTCTACATGCATTCATTTTGTGCACATTGTGCAGAATTCCCCCAGCAGTAACCTTCAACTGTACAATACAGGAGAATCTCTGGGAAAGTCTGTGCACTGGCTACAGCTGAAGACTGCTCACTAACACTCCTACATGGACCCTACTCTTGCTTGTGCCAGGTTATCCATTGACAGAATTGCTGCTTTAAGCACCTTTTCTTCTGACCCGATTTCAGCACATCACCTTAAACTTTGTTCTTTCCTCAGTAATATACTCTGAGTCACTCTCTCAGTGTAAACACACTTCTTAAAAGAAGATGGACATGCCTATTCTGTTACTGAACAACAAAAGCAAATCCAGCTATTCAGTTTGCCATAAATTGATACACTAGATCTACACTCCTTGAGAAAAAAAAAGTTAGTTGACAATTTTTTTTGAAAAGTAACTTCTCACTTAGGAAGCAGGTACAAGGTCTTCCTCTGCATGACATACACAGGACCCAGAAGCCCCACTGTTGACAGAGGGAGCTTCCCTCACACTGCAACAACTGAGACACAGCTGTAAAACTGCTGTCTAGGACCACCCTTGCAAGTCCAGCTGTAGGGGCATACCAAGATTTGAACATTCCTAAAAGCCCAGGCAGACCCATAAGACTGACGTAATTTAGACTGGCCTTGGGGCATGTCTAATGTATTTCAGCAAGCCACCATAACCCAGCATTAGAAGGGCCCTTAAAGTCTCATAGCAATCTCACCCAATATGTATTTATCACCTAGCTATCAAGATAAAGCTTCAATACATCTGTCAGAGTTAAAGGTGTGTTGAGAGGAAACAGGCACTTTTGTCTACTACATATATTCCTATTGGAAAACTCCTCAGAAGTTGCGGTCTAGTCTCCCTCATTAGAGCTTGAGTCAAGGGTGGATGTTTAAAATAAAAAAAAAAAAAAGAAAGCAGCTCTAGTTCAGCGGTCTTCAAAATTTTTCCTCCACAGCCCCTTTTCGTGGAGGAATAGCTCATGTGGCCCCTGGAGGGTATGTCCACCAAAATGCTGCCAAAGAAAGTGGAAGCTTCTGCTTTCTGCGGCGGCATTTCGGCAGGACAAACATAGACTGCCCGGGAGTTCGATGGTGTCTCAGGCGGGATCCACTGCAGCGCTGGGGTCTTGCGCACTCCACTTTGAAGACCACTGCTCTAGTTCAAAGAGGAATTAATTCAGGCAAGTCTTATAGCCTTTGTTATGCAGGAGGCTAAGCTCTCGCTGATCACAGTGGTCCCTTCTTGCTTTAATCTATAAATCTAGTGTAGCAGGGGGTGTATGATTTGTGATGCCTCTAAACCAGGACTGAAAACTTTTTGGCCCAAGTGCCACATCTGGGTAGGGAAATTGCATGCAGGGCCACTCAGGGGGCTGAGGGTATGGGAGGGAGTACAGGGATGGGGTGTGCAGAAAGGGGCTCAGGGCAAGGAGTTGGGGTTGAGGAGGAGTGAGGGTTTTATGATAGGGTGCAAGGAAGGGGGTTGGTGTACAGGAGGGGCACAGTGTGGGAGGGGGCTCAGGCAGTGGAATGCAGGAGAGGGCTGGTATGGGGTGCAGCCTCCAATCCACTGCCACTTACCTGGAGTGGCTCCAACGTGGCAGTGCGCACCAGGGCAGCACTGCACACCATAGCTACGGCAGGCTCTGAGTGCCTGCTCTGCCCCCAGCCCTGCACCACTCCAAAAAGTGGCTGGCACCATGTCTCTGCTGCCCCTGGGGAAGAAGGGGCAGAGGCCTGAGTGTGCTGCCCTTACTAGTGGGTACCTTCCCCAAAGCTCCCATGGGCCACGGTTCCCCTGCAGTGCACAGAGCCCTCTAACCCCCTCTGACCCCACCAGTGGTCACAAGGACATGGTACCCACCACTTCCAAGAGCAGATCAGGGTCCCTGCTGTCAAGATGGTGGCAATCCTGCAGGCTGGATTCAAAGCCATAGTTTGCCCACTTCTGCTTTCAACTATTTGTTTCCTTGCTTTTAAGCAGGTGTTTGGGTTTTTTAGAATGAAGAGAATGTTTTTTTAAAAAAATTGCTAAAAGAATTCTATACGATATGTGGAGACTACTTCTTGTAGCCTAATGACATGTATTGTATTAAACCATTACCATGAGAAATTAAGGTTAGATTTTCTTAAAAAAAAAAAAAAAAATGGAGCATGAGAAGCAAAGCAGGAGTACTGGCTGTGGAGTTTGGAAATTGGAACTGAAGCAGGTATGTCAGAGAAAGGTTAAACAGAAAACAGACCGACAGACTGCCCCACATTAAAAGACTAATGTCAAAGGATAAAAACCTCCAATTTGAAACCGGTGTGTGCACACACAAGACTAGGGATTCCATTTAGTACCCTGGACAAAGCATGTACGTAACACTAATTTATGTACCAAGAAGAGAAAGATTATATATGATTATTATATAAGTAAAAAACACAACATACAATCTGAGGTCTTCATACCAACTACTTTGATATTTGCTTCAAGACTGCTGTTGTGTAGTTAACAAAGGAACAATGCAGCAAGGTTAACATGATTTTTTTTTTATTTTTTAAGATGTCACTATTAACACACATTAGTCAAACTAATCTAGTAATCCCTACACTCTTAACACATAGTAAGTCTAACATCCTCTAAGATTTTATTAGATCAAAACCACCAATAAAAGCTTTGATTTTTAGTTTATGTAATAAAAGCCTAGTAAACCTGACACTCTGATCTCACCTTGAGAGACTAATGTGTGCTTAAGTGACAACATCCATTTGCAAGTCAATAATATATCATATGCTGAGTGCCAATCTCAGCTCTGCCTTTCTTGAAAGTGCTAGTTGGAGTCATTGAACCCGCTATTTACAATTTAAAATCCTAATGTATTTACAATAGAAACCAATGTATTTAAAAATCATTAAATATAGTGTTTAACTCTGCTATTAGTTTATAGGAACACAGCTTACCTCTGGCATCAGTTTTTCCTGCTAATACTTTTGCCAGTTCCTTAATATTCCAAATAGCTATTCCTGAAAGGAAAATAAAAGCTTAGACAAACCCTCCAGGCATGTTAGAGCCCTGGGAGTTACCATCCTAAGCAGTCTTCATTAATAGAATTACTATGGTTAGCGATACTTCTGTCCTCCAGGCCACTGTTAAAACTTAATGCATACGTAAAACACTGAGAAGAGTCCACAAAAATCCTTTGAGCAGGTTTACTTGAGTCACTGCTATTGTTCAGTTTTTTACTAACCCATTGCCAAGAAGGAAGCTGCCAGTTTGCTGTTTCTCTCTCCGTTACATTCCCTCCACCTACAGAAAGTGTTTTGTGCATCGTGGTCCAGAAGAATTAGGTCAGCATGGTCTTGTCTTCTTTACTGAAAGGCTGCACTGATCCAGGCTTTACCCATGACAGCCCAGACACCTGCATGCTTTTGCAGTGCTGATCTTCTGTCTTCTTCTAGGCAGAACAAAGTTAGAGTCAGAACACTAAATGGTGTTAAAAAGAGGTATATAGTTGGTTTTCCTTTGGGTATTTTTACACTTGGTAAATCTCTATACCCATCCCTGCCTTTCAGACAGGGACACTATTATAAATGCACACTCTGGAAGCTAGCGACTATTTTAAGATTTTGATAGTGTGGCACTCAAAGGCACTGCACATTGTTAATGACATAGACATGTGAAGTACGACATTAGGAATCTCAGTGCTGCAGTACGTTTTTGCTGCTCTACTCTGCACCTAAAGCAGGAAACTGGCTTTGATTTTTTTTTTTTTTTTTTTTTTTTTTTAATTTTTATTGTTCTGTTGAGACCCATTCCCATCACCCTATCATACCAAACATTTGCCACTTTCCCTATGAATGTTGTTGTAATCAGAAGTAGCGTAAATCCCATTTTCTGCTAAACAAATCTTCTTACTGCTGGTATATTTTTGTTCCGTTTTTTACTTCAAGTTGGCCCTACTATACTCATCCACCAATACAGTGGCACTACTGTGTAGGATCCATGGTTCGAAGATGAAAGCAGCTTTGCTGTAAGTTTCTGGACACCACAACATCCTAGTGTGCACCTTCCCAAACCCAGAGAGGATTTTAGAGTCCTAAATAAATAACTAATAGTGATAAAGAATGCCAATATTGTAGGAAGGGGTCCTCTAAACAAACAGGTGAACGAGTATTGGAATAGTAGAGAACAAGATGCACTACCCCAAAACCTTATCCAACTACTAAGCTGGATGTAGAAGTGAGAATGAGCAAGCAGAAGAAAGTTGAAATTGAGGGAGGAGGTAGATTAGTAAATTGCAGTTGGCAACAGGAAAGGGGCTTGGGCATCTTCTGATTACACATTCACTTCAGCATCTAGCAAAGGATCAAAGGGGGAAGCAGGTTGCAGGTTTCTGTATTGAAAGGACATGTATCTCTAGCCACCATGTTGCTGTGGATTGTGCAATAAACTCCTCTTAGGTCTCTGTGTACGCCCACTATGTCATGTTTAGACAATGCACCAGTTCTGCAGGATGACACACTCCACTGGATGGGAGAGAGTGGAAGTTTCACATGCTGATATGCTTTCTGCCTGGCAATGCTAACTGATCCATGTGAGTATGGGAAGTCCCCCATAATATTAAGCAGATCCTTTGAACTAAGAAACCACTGGCTTACTTCCAAGTTAATCTTGAAGTGTCAGCATGCTGGCAGAATCTCAGAGTCTCCAGGAGGAAGGCAGCCCTGAAAAGTCTGTCAGACAGTGACAATAAGGTCTCTGTTATTGGAAGCTGCCAATTAAAAACAGCAAGAAATGGGGAAGGTGCCAGGAATCCACCAAAAACCAGCCAAAAATTTTATTAAAGTTAATGTTTAAAATCAAGTTTACACAAGTTAAAAAGGAAGATTCTGTACATCTGGGGTCAGGCTTGGGTTATGGAGGACTGCAAGTATTGGTTACAAGGTTAATGAGGTACATATCACATAACCAGCATAGATCCAGATTGGGTGTGGGAGGTTTTTAAAGTGTCAGTGAATAAATGGGTTCAGGTATGCCACACATGGAATGTATTAACTGTCCAAGTTAGCAGTGGTGTAGACAAGTACATGGGTGGGGTGCATCCTTTGGTTCATCAGGAAAGGGAGGAAGAGGGATATTTCCCTGGTCGGCATTCTCAGTTACTTGACCTGGTACTGGTGGTGTCCTGTGGTTCTGGACCACTTGATGGTGTCAGACACCATGAGCTGTCTCACACCTCTGAAATCAGCTGTTGGGTTGCTGGCTGCAATGTAGATTTCAGTTTGAGAGCAAGAGATCCTGGGTGAAGTCCTCCCTCCTACATGCTTTAAAACTCAACAGGCCTGACCCTGTTTCTCCAAGTTTTTTGGGCACTGATAAATGCCTCCTGTTTTGATGCAAGCTATTTTGGCTAGTCTCTAAAATCCACAAAGACTCAATCTCAACCATCAGCAGTAGGACTTAAGTAAAATTTATACAATATTTCAAATTAATTAGCCAAAAGGTGGCACAATGACACTAAAGGTCCAGAGTTTTTTTGCTATTGGCACTTAATTAAAAGCTGTTAGTAAAGTTTCTATAGAAAGCCCACTCTGACAAGACTGGAGGTGGCATCAAATGACTGCTGGAGACCTAGGCTTCCATTTAAAAGAATCAAGCCCCTCACTTTTTGTTGCAGACAGACTTCTAGATGTAAGCCAGTTACTAGAGGGGCTTGTTGAGAAGTTCAAATCTGGCCCTGATGTACCATGGTGATGGTGATAAGCCCCACCTCTACCACCAGCACAACCCCAAGCCTTCTCTCCTGAAGATCTCAGTTGTTCCACATAGGAAGACTTCCTAACCTCTTTCCCAGGACCCTCAGGGTAGGTGAACAAAGCAGGGTGTCAGGGGAGGAATCAAACCAGAGAACTAGAATGCATTTCTCAAGTTATCCTCCTGTGGCCTCAGAACCCACAGAAGTGCAGTCTCACTCTAGCATGTTAAGTTGCTGAGAACACTGCCATGTAGCATGTAGAGCCAGCATATCACTGAGGCCTAACAGAGAACCCATGTTTAGGCCAGAGAACATGAGGACAAGAGCGGAGATTTTATGCATGGAGATGCATATTTAAGTCTGCTGAGGAAAAAGCAGGGCCTGCCATCAGAGCATTTCAGAAGATCAGCAGCCAGTGACTGATGGATGGTATTCCTCAAGTCAGTCATCTTGCAAGACTGCCACCAATATAGGAATCCTATGCTCTGCAAGTAGATAATGCTCCATCTGCAATGCTATCAGTTTTTCCACAGCTGGTTCCCATGCATGGATGTGGTTCAGTTTCAGTAAACACTTCTGATTGAGGAAGGTAAGGGGTTTGTTGGGGTTTTTTTTGGAGGGGGCAGAAGAGCCCCATTGGAGATCCTCATTTTGGAACAGAGACTTGTCCTCACAGTAAATAAAACCAAAAAAGAGAAAGCTTCCTCTATTTCCTGCTTTTCACAGCAAGATGTGTTCATTCCCAAAAGCTATCATCTTAGCTACTCCTGATCTCCAAAGTCCAGCTGGTTGGGTGTAATTAGATTATGTTGGGTATAGACATCATGATTAACATACCTTTGTTAGTGCAGGGTATAGCGAGTGACTGCAGCATCTCTATGACAGGAAACATCATGGCTTAGTTGCTTCATGTTATACAAAAATATGAAGCAACTATAACACTGACCAAATTGTTTAGGAAAGTTATTTCTAGTGTTCTAGAAGTGTTTTGCTTTGCTGTTGAACTGACATTTCTCCCCAGGGGAACAGCAGCAGCATCCAAGTAGTTTTAGTAAATCATTTCCCTCCTCCCAGAAGAGTTCCTACGTGTAATGCAATTAGAAAGTTCTGGAGTTTTGACTCCTTTGTCATTAGGTCACATGTCTCCTCAAACAAAGAAAGTGACTGTGCTGATGCCAAGTAATGACCTGTTCAAGCAACAGAAGCACAATTCTGAACATATCCAACCAGGGACAGGCTACCAAACAGTAGCCAGTGTTAGTCAGTAACAGTCACTTCCATCACTTGACGTGTCTTAGAAATAAAAACACACGACCCTTCAACAGCACTCCCAGGCAGCCACGATTATTTTTTAAGTGAGCTGCTGGATGCTCTGTGCTTTTGAGACTCAAGACATTTACTTAACTGCCCAACTTTTGACACTAACTTATAAAAGTCTTGTAGTTACATGTAGGATTTTATATAGAATAAAAGTTCTTACAAAATAAATGAAGACCATCTCTGCTCTAATGTGCCCAATACACTGAGTGTTACTGTAGTATAAATAAGTTGGACTTTGTCTACGTACTTTCTGAGTCAACATCTTCTCTCTAGCTTCATCATGTATAGCTGGATTCCATGGAGAAAAGCTACAGAAGAAAGCAGAAATGTTATGAACTTCATTTTGTTTTAACATTCCCTCACCCACCTACCAATGTCAGAAAAAAAAGTTACAATGAGAGTAGGGGAATTTCTAATGTTACTCTGAGCTTTCAGTGAGCTGCAAAACCTTTTGTTTCCCCCACTAACAGCATCAGAGCAAAAACACGTAATCCACAAAGTGGCTCATCACAGATCTCATCCAACAGGCATCTGCTCAATGCCAATTACCCAAATACTCATTTCAGCTGATACCAGCACCAAGAATTAGGAATTCACCAAACACTAAATACATTAACAGTGACTAGTTTCAGAGTGGTAGCTGTGTTAGTCTGTATCAGCAAAAAGAATGAGGAGTACTTGTTGCACCTTGGAGACTAACACATTTATTTGGGCATAAGCTTTTGTGGTCTAAAACCCACTTCATCAGATGCATAGAGTGGAAAATACAGTAGGAAGATATTGTAACAAAGCTCCTCTGTGGATCCTGTGCTTACTGGCAGATTTGCTTGCCTCAGAGGTTTACGGCAGCCCTCAGTTTGGCCACTTTCGTGGCTCAAATCTTCCATTCACTCAGCTAACCTCATCACTGGCCAGCATGGGGAAAAGGAAGAACCACGCCCCCAGTCTCTGTTGATCCACCTAGTCGGTCGGGGAACAGGCCAGAGACCTTCCCCTTTGGCGGAACCCACAGTCCAGGTCAACTCCTCTGGTATCAAATAGGAGGGATGGGCGGGGGGGGGAAACCCGGGCCGGCCCACTACTCTGGGTTCCAGCCCAGGGCTCTGTGGATTGCAGCTGTCTAGAGAGAGCATGTCCCCTGTAACCACTGCGTGACAGCTACAACTGCCTGGGCTACTCCCCCATGGCTTCCTCTCAACACCTTCTTTATCCTCACCACAGGACCTTCCTCCTGGTGTCTGACAATGCTTGTACTCCTCAGTCCTCCAGCAGGACACCTTCTGACTCCCAGCTCCTCACACATGCCCCTCACTGACTGAAGTGAGGTCCTTTTTAAGCCATGTGCCCTGATTAGCCTGCCTGTCTTAATTGGTTTTAACAGCTTAATTGGCTCCAGGTGTCCTTATTAGCCTGCATGCCTTAACTGGTTCGAGCAAGTTCCCAATTGTTCTGGGACCACCCCTGTTAACTTACCCAGGAAAAAGGGACCTTGGTAATCTGGGACTAATGTAGACTAAGGTCAGGAGGGACCATTATGATCACTTAATCTGCCTTCTATCACTCTCCTGTAGCCATCTGGCCTGACCCTGTCACAATACACACACACACAAAAGATGGGGGTTGCCATGCCAATTTTAAGGAGGCAAATCAATTAAGGTGGGCTATTATCAGCTGGAAAAAAACACTGTAGGGATCATCAGAACAGCCCAAACAGTTGACAAGAAGGTGTGAGTAACAGTAGGGGGAAATGAGCATGGGGAAACAGTTTTAAGTTTGTGAAAAGACCCATCCACACCCAGTCTTTATTCAAGTCTAATTTAATGGTGTCCAGTTTGCAAATTCATTCCAGTGCTACTTGAAATGCTTTAAATACTTATGCTAAACAATCCGTTCCACCCTGTATTTAGCTGTGACATACTGAATACGTCTCAGACCTTAAGGGCTCTGTGCAAGTTTGAAAGCTCGTCTCTCTCACCATCAGAAATTGGTCCAATAAAAAAATATCACCTCACCTACTTTGTCTCTCTAGTAGTGTTGTGTCAGACTGCATTTATTTCTTACTCAGTATTAACTGTCAACTACCCTGATTCAGATAGATGTGTGTATACAGGGATTTTTGTAAATGAGGAAAAGAAAGGAACATCAGAGTTATTAGACCAGAAGCAACAGCCATACTATGACTTGGCATCAAAAGCTATACCGAGTGTCCTTGAATTCAAAACATTAGAAAATATGAAATTAAGTATAATTCATAGGCTACTTACCTAATTGCATAGGGATCTTCTATTTTAGGCTGATCAAATAAGTGGCTGCTGCACAGTTTGATACTATCTACCACCTTACTTTTGAACAGCTGAATGTCTTTTTCATATCTATAAGAGACACATTTCTTAAAACTTCAAATGAAATTAGCAAGCTGCAAACTAGTCTTAGTTTTTCAATATGATGGGGAGGCTAGGAGAATGAGATTTTAAGTTTGTCCAGCTAGCTGATGCTATGTACCATAAATAGGTGCTAAAAACAGATGACAGTAAATTTAGCTGTTTAATCTAGACTCTGGCATAGGTATTTTGTAAGTAAAGAAATTTAAAAAAAGCTTAATGAGGATAGAATATGAAGTTCTAAATACATAGCCAAACTAGTTTAAGATGACACTTACAGCACTGCAGCTTCTGGATTCAAAGGACTGGTAGTATCAATCTTGTAAAAGACTCTGCGAGCGTACATTAGTACTTGCCATATGTGATTATGGTTTCGCCTAGGAAGAGAGTAATTAGTTAGTGAGGAACAGAAGTAGAGCATTTCTGTATTAGATACCAGTACATTAGTACTCACCTCCATTTTGCAAATGCTCTTTTCACATCTAATTCACCTGAGAGGGGATCTACTAGTGGGTGGAAGACTGGTAAATCAAACACCAATCGCTGTGTTAAAGATAAAAGTTCAAAATTGCTTTAGTGAAATTACTCAAGCCTCTGATTTATCATCTGATTCATGATAAACTTTCACTTATGTTTTTATATGGTTTTTAGGACCCTGTTAAATGCGTGCCCAAATCTGTAAGGAGACCTGCTAGTTTTGTTAGAAGCAACCCCTCATCACATTGCTTGAATTAAGAGGGGAAAAAAAATTTTTTACTTTAAACATTTGACAGCATTGTGTCTGGCCAGTTCACCATTTGCTCTTTATAATCAGTTCCCCTATTGTTCGTGTAAGTTCCTGCAGCAAGAGGGCAGTTAGTTTTAATAGAAAAAATATTTTAATTCCCAACACTGGCAGAGAGACCTAGGAACAGGTGCAGAATTAACCATTTTTAACTTTTTTTTTTTTCCCTTTTTTTTTTTTTTTTTTTTTTTTTTTGAAGAGTTTCCCTACTGATGCTGTACCTTTAAAAAGTGTTTAAATTACTTCTTTTAAACTGTCAAGTGAACTGCTTCCTTCAGGAGTTTGTGGTTGTAATGTTCTGCCAGCATAAAAAAAATTATAAAAACCTGGCTAAACGCATCTCCACTGTGCTCTGAAAGCAATCATGTTGACAGAGGAGACTGATTTCCTAAGCAATAATATTCTGCTGCCAATCCTAAAAAGTTTGATCCGAGGAAGGAATAAAAGTATTCCAGTTGTATGAAGGCACAGGAATATTGTTTCAATTTACACACCAAAGGAAACAAAGTTATTGAGACAAAGTAGAAGATGACAGTTCCATTCCCACCTTCGCCCAAGCTTAAGAGTCAAGAAAATACTTTAAGTACTCAGCCACTCCTCTAAAGGCTACTATGATCCAGGAGTCATAATTCCAGTTACCACAGTGCAGGTCCTAAACCTCTAGTAGGACTGGTCGAGCCTGAAATTCAACCCTACACCCAATGCTGACAGAGGAGTTGCCACAGAGAAACAAAATGATCCTCCACAGACAGGAGGGAGGGTGTACAAGCCAGTCAGAAGTGTGTTACTAATCTTAATCAACTAGCAAACAAAGCCAATCCCAGAAACTGAACAAACACCATTCTCCAACTCCATAAAAGGAAACTCAGCTTTCAAGATTGTTGTTAGATTATTCCAGCACTTACTGGGCAGTCACCATCTGGGTAATTGTCAGGGATGTAGACTGTAAATTTGAACACACCATCCTGGTAGAGGCCATGCCTTATGAATATTACTCCAAACCACACTGTAAGGGAGAAGAGTTGTATGAGTTGGTGCAAAATGCTTTAAATAGAGTAAAATAAAAGAACTACTCTGAACTTACTTAATGCTGATCTGTAAGATGGCTGCACATAAACTCCTGGCAGTTTCTGCTTTACGACCAATGTGCTGTAATAACAACCAGTCATTTAGAATAAAGAGCTGTATGAGGCCTGGATTAGCATATGCACTCTGCAGAATACTTTCAGTACACAAGAAAGGCCATTGCTGTGCTGCCAACATCTCAACAAGGAACTCTTAGAAATATTTCCCTTCCAATCCCAAGGGTCAATGTGGCCACAGGGAGGGAGGAGTAAGAGACAAAAGAATCCACTTTCCCTCCTCCTATACCATTTAAAGAGATACTGGCAGGAAATTCTTACACCTCTCGTTCCAAGGTTATTGGAAATGAAAGATTAGAAGGAAAGTTCCTTTTTCAGTAATATATTTAACAAGTCATTTTCACTCTCCTCCTATACAATCAGTTTCTCATTTGTATGGCTAGTATACAACAATGGAAGACACATTTTATAGACAATTTGACAGAGGGATTTGGGGCATGTAGTGATTGAAAACTGCTTGTGGTTCTATTTTTTAATATTAACCAAAGCTTTAACTTGAAGTTTAAACAATGCATTCAGGCATAATCATGGGTTACTACTGTAGGTCAAGGGAGAAGTGGCAAGGCAACAGAATAGGGCAAGAGAAGATGCCAACCAAGGATGGAAAGCAAGTGCAAGTAAGTATTTTAGACAAGTAGGACCTCAGAGTATCAGGAGCAATAGCTGAGGACTGAATCACCAAATCCAACGTAAGAAAACCATGCAAAGTATGACCTGAGTTTTGACCCCTATTTTCCCCCTTTCCACTACCCATCATTTGAGACTCATCCAACAAGTTTGAGCTGAGCCCTCTACTTTTCATCATGAGTTACTAACTTCGTGATTTTAAGCTGTTCGTGTCCAATGGATTACAACTGATTTCTCCCCTCACCTTCCTCTATTGTTTTTGCCCTTTAGTAGACACTATTATACCATGGAAATAGCATTGTGATGTTGAGAGTGGATAAGAACACAATACAACATTTTTGCTGTTCCCAGAGAGTGGAAACAAAAAAATTGGTATGTTTCCAACATGGTGTTGGAAATACTAAACAGAATTTTGCTGAGCCATTCACTGAAAGTGAATGCTTGACACACTATTCAGCTAAAGCAATTTATAAATAGGCTTCTATTGGCACATACACAAGTCTGTTTTAAGCTGACCACAGCAGGCCAACAATGAACTAGTGAACTGTCTCTGACTGTATTAGCATCAAAGTTAGACGACATTTATTATAATACCCCTTTTTTTAAAAAAAACAAAACAAAAAACTTATATCAGTACTTTCCGCTTAGACTTTGATTTCCATAATGCCATCAGCAATTGCTTAGCAACAGACCATTATTCTCCACTGCACTCCAAGACACTCATATCTTAAACTGATAAGATGTTAGACACTCAGGTTGTCAAAAGATTAAATAGCACCCCACAGCATGAAAGTGTATGTAAACTTTCTAAACAGAACTAAAAGATTTAGAGTTCTCATCTTCAGTTTAAGATTTTTAAATAGAAAAAAGTGTATTTCAGAATTAGCATTGCATTAGAGCCCAGGGGAATTGCATTCAGAAGTTGACAGCCAAGAATGCAGCAGATGAAGTGACTAGACAAGCTACTTAACTAAGGAGAAAAATTTGCGATACAAATGTGCATTTTATGCTCCCTCCTACACTCACAATCCCAGACTGATCCATGGAGCAGCAGTCCAGAACACTTTCTGGTGGTTCATGGGAAGCTGACTAGTTACATTTCATTGGCTCCCCTTATAAATTTATGGTAAAATTCATTAGAAGATGGCTCTCCTAATATTGACTTTCCATGTAAGTAGCCACTTCATTCGCTGCACATGCATCACACATGACTGACGAATAGACCACAGCATGAGAGACTATGGTTATCCTAATCAGGGATTCCCAGATTTCTCAAAGGGAAAACGGGACACCGTGTGGGGCTAGTCTGAGGGCCCCACCTCAGCTGCTTGTCCAAGCACCCCGCACCCCTCACATGGGGCTGACCCAAGCCACGGGCATGAGCCTCCCTCCCTATGCGGGGCTGGATGCCATGCCAGGCTGGAGCTGGTATAGCTGCTTGCCCAAGTCCTGCCTCTCCCCTTGTGCAGGCTGGCATTATTCCACCCCCCCTCCACATGTTCCTCTGCACCTTTCAACAGAAGTGGGCATTTGTCCTGTTTGCTTGCTGTTCAAGTCAGCAAGAACAAGTTGGACAAAAACCCATTTTTGCCAAAAAAGTAGGGACAGCCAGTAAAGGGCTTTAAAAAAAAAAAAAAAAAGGAGACTGTACTGGCCACAATGGGATTGTTACTCTGTCCCCAATACACACCATATTAGCCAGTGGTGAGATTAGAAGAATAGCATAGTACCTTCCTGCTGGACATGTGTTGCTTTTAGTTAAGCTATCCTTTTAGAAAAAGTTACACACACTTACCACCTAAAAGTAATTTAGTGTACATTTTAATCTTATGAGGATGCCTAGCACCCAAGAGAGAGATCTGGATTTTAAGTTTGCTTATGTACAGAAGGAGCATCCAAACCTATAACCAAACACAAACTCCAAAAAAGTAACTCCTCTCCAAGGTAAAACCATACTAATTTTTCAGGGTTTAGTGTTTAAATGAGCATCTTGGACATGGTTTTAAAAGTTTCATACAAGAACTGTTTCTAAAAATACTCCCTGCAATTGTACTTCAGAAAACTTAAACACAAGACCAGTGAGCTAAAACAGTGAAATATTTTAAAACTAAAGGAACATACAATTCTGCAAGGAGAGAGTATTCCAAGTAGAAAGGCCCATAGGAGGCATGTGTTCCATTCGTAGACTGGGATGAAGGGGCAGGAGAAGCTGGCTTGGTCATCGGGACAGCATTTTTTGGAATGGAAGGCAGCTGTTTCTTTGTAGAGGTACGTTGAGGACTGGCTCTCAACTCTCCAGTCAGACTCTTTTCTTCAGTTTCAGGTCTCTGTTAAATACATTATATATGTTAAATGCAAATACTATATATATTAACATGTCAGGTTTATATTTTATATAGTTTAGGCTGCAACCTAAAAACTTAATTACATACCAACAAAGTTGAATTAGGTTTAAAAGACTTCACCTTACTAGTTATTACATAGTCATGGACTCCACACAAGTTGCTTCCTTACAGATTTTCTCTATTACTGGCACTGGCTGAAATCTGAACAGACACTACTTTCATTTTTAGTAGGTGGTAAAGCTGTAGATTAAAGCAAATTACACCTCCACAGCATTAAATTAGAAGCTTACAGGTAATGTAACATCAGCTTCTAAATCAGTCTTCATTTCTAACACTCAATATACTGAGATGAACTACTTCAATTCCACTAACAAGTCACTCTGCAATTTAAATATATGAATGATTAGTATAGTAAAGAGGCAGTGAGACAGTGGAACAGTGTGGGGCTATGAGTTAAAGGGAATAATGCCTCCCCCTTCTGTGGGAAATGTTTGCGCTGAGGCAGGCACAGCACAACTGAGTAGGTTAAAAACAATGAGGATTGTATAACCATCACATTAGATAGCCTGAGCTGCCTATAGTCCTTCAGCCATCCATACAAAAGAGATTCAAAGATTTTACGTGTCAGTTGTAAGTATTTCACTATATTAGCCAGTTAAAGAGTATCATGCTTTTTATTTTGCCCAGGAAATAATCACCACTGCACTTAAGTGTCAAAAGGCCTCAAAAAATGTTCACTATACATGTGAGAAAACTTAGTTATGGTTCAGTGGGTAGACCAAGACACTGACTTCTGGGTTACTGGTTAGAATTTAGACTACAGTTTTAGTGATGGAAAGTTACCATGTGACTGTGTTGTGTCTTCTGCAAAATGTCTGAGAATCGACCTAACAACATCCACATAATGCTCACCACCACTAACTCCCACCATTGCTGAGAAATTTGGAAGTAAAAGACTGAAGAGGCCTTAGAGACTGAACTTTTAGTTGTTTTTCTTCCTGATAATGACGACATGTTGGACAGATTGTTCCACATGCTCCTGGGGGAATTCTGCACCACTAAGCATGCACAGAATTCGTGTTACTTGCAGATTTCTTTGCTTCCCTGAAGAAAACTAACTTCTGATAGGGAAGCAAAAGGAAGCCACAAGAGACAGCAGGCCCCCCTTCCCAGCACTGCAGGCACATCATTTTGGATGCCCAGAGCAGTCAGCAGAGGTAAATCATCATGGGACTGGGGATGCCCCAGCCACTGGCTTTTACCCTGTGCAGGGCTCAGCTGTTAGTCCCGGTTGCGCTGGGGAGAACGAGACTCTTTTTTCCCCTGCAAGGAGCAGCCAGTGCTAAGTCCAACCCAACTCCAGATGTCTCCTCCAGCAGCAGGAAGCTCCACGCACACACAACCCACTTCCTGCTGTCATCACTCCCCAGCCTTGGGGGTGGGGGTGGGGGGGGGAAGATATGGGTCATTGTACAGGGAGCTGCTCCCTGCTCCACCCAACCCCCATGCATCCTGACCCCACCCACCATACCCACCACAAGCCCCACTCCTCCAGCATCCAGACCCCTCCTCTACCAAGCTCCACTCCCCCCTCAACATCCCCACAATCCAGACTCCTCTCCACAGAGTCCCAACCATTTTTCACAGCCTCACCACCAAGTCCATGTCTGTGGGAGAGAAAGAAGAGAGGTGGAAAAAGAGGAAGGCAGTTGGAAGGCTAGGCTAGGCTGCAGGGTAATCTCCCACCTCCATGCAGCCACTGCCCTATGCTCCCCACTGCCATTCTGAAACCTTCACATTTTGTTATTTGCCAATAAACTATGCAGAATTTTAAAGTTTTTTTTGACAGAAAGGATTGCTTCAGACTAGTACAGGTGTTCCTCAGTTTTATGACATTCAACTAACAGCACTTACAGTAGACTCTCGATTATCCAGGATGATAGGGAAAAAATTAATTCTGGTTAATAAAACCCTGGATAATCACCATCCATAGGAAATATGGAGTGGGGTGGGGGTGGGGTTGGTTCACCAGCAACCTTGCACAGGGGGAGAGGATGTTGGTTCACTGGCTGCCCTGTGCCCTGGTGGGTTTTTTTGTTTTTGTGCTTGGGGCAGCGACAAAGCCAGAGCCAGCCCTGCGAGTTACGCATTTTTTGTTGGTTTTTTTTTTTGACATCCTGGCTAATCTACTTTCTGGTTAACCCAATCCTGGATAAATTGAGAGTCTACTGTACAACATTTCTGAATTGACACCAATTTGACTTATAACAATTGGTTTTGACTTTATGATACTCGATCCCTCAATGGAGTGTACTGCAATTCTGAATTACGATGTTTTGACTTACAACCCAATTTGCAGGAACCAACTGCGTCGTAAGTCCGAGGACTGCCTGTATTGAATGTCTCTTTAGTTTACTATCCATTTGAACAACACATGGATATTCTGTCTACCTTACTTAGAACTAGAACTCATATAGAAGTGTTCTCACAACTAAGGAGGTGGGGAAGCCTCCAGTTTGGCAAATCACTAACAAGATTTTACATAAATTTGAACTGCTTCACTAATTTGAGAGTACATTTACCATAGATTACTCAAGTTTTCAAGATGCCATACAGAATCCTAAGTAGTCCACGCAGCAGTGACCTTTTCCAGTATTTTTATTCATAGCTTTTTTCACATTCAGAGCTGCATATAAAAGTAGGTCTATTACAGATGGTAGTTCTCTGCTACGTCTCTTAAAGAAGAGCAGCCCTCAGATCTGCACTCAAATATGTCTACCCAAGTGCCCAACTTTAAAGGTATTTAGCATTCCATTAGGGCCATGTCAATTAGAGAGGCATTCAAGGCTAGCTTTAGGATTCACAACAATGACAATCATGACCTCCCAAACCTAGAAGGTAATTCATAGTTTTGCTATTTTCCAGCACTAGTCTGGAGGAGGTCGGGGGAGGGAAGGAGTGTGGAAGGACCAGAGAATGAGAGAGAGAAAACTATGTTGAAGAGCATTCCCTGCTCTCTTTCCCCAAGAAGAGATGCTCACAGAAGACAGGTTTTAATAATCTGACCTTTTACATGACTGCTGTGTGTGTTCATCTTTTAGGTCAAATAGACACATAAGTCCCAGGTATGCACCTTATGGCCAAACATCTAATTAAAGCTTGGCCCAGAATATCACAGCTTCAAGAACCTGGATAAGACTCAACATGATTCAAGTTACTAATATCCACCTCTTGATGAGGTGGTCATGGATTTCAGTTTCCCAAGAAGAGACAGATTTATACTTAGGCAGACATTGAAGTATAATATCACAAGTTAGAGGATTCAGAGCTACCTTCTGTTTACCTCATGGCTGACTAGGTGACAGTCAAGAAACCGACAGAATTTTGATAGCAGTATCTTGTCAAGATTTCTTTTTCAAGATGGATTGTGAGGCTTCCTGTTAAGTCACTTTAGATATCTACACAGGCTTTATATTTTGATAAATGTAAATTTGTTTGTGATATTATGCAGTGCAGCTTGATAAGAGGTGAACAATTAACAATGCATATACTGTTCGTTAAAATATCCACCTTGCGTGAGGAACTTGTAGACATGCTCCAGAAAGGGTTCATAACGTGTACCCCAAGTAAAGGGCTGCAGATGTTGTCTCCAGGCCCTCTTCAGCACTTTGAAGTCACTTTCTAGCCTAAAAACATACAGAATTAGAAGTTAGAGTGTTCATCCTAACAAACAAACAAGGATTCCAACACATCTAGGGTCAGATCTAATTAGCCTATTAGGACAATATTACAACATTTATTCTGAACTTTAGAAACAGAAGTTTCTGTAATAGTAATTAACTTTAACTAGCTCAAAAGCTCTAAGATGTTTCAAAACATTCATAAAAACAAATCCTATTTGAACGTATACAGCACCTTTCAGCCATTCTCTCTGCATTCCTATCTGCACAGATGCCATTGGACCGGCCTGCAACCTCCCAATGCGGAATGCAAGAAAACTATTTTGGGGGTAGCTTAGTTAAGTCCAACTGCAGATGGCAGTCTAGTATCTTATTCTATTACTTGGGTAAGTTTTTTCATCCCTGGTTTTGATCAGCTGACTCTGCAAGACTATACGCCTTTTAAGAGTACTAGTTTGAAGAGTCTCTGCCATTCCTAATGAAACAATTTAGCTTGTTGAGCTTTCATGTGTGTAATTCTGTTTTAATTTGCACAGAAATGCAGCCAGGGATAAAGTCATAGAATACAGAAGTTTCTCTATAGCTTTTTTTTAAAAAAAGCTGTGTTCCATTAAAAAAGCAGGATATAGACTTAGTATGGTTAGCGGTCCCAACAGGAAGTACTTCAGCCCAGTTGGAAATTTTACTGAAACACCATTTGGATTTCTGCCTCTACTAGTTCCCTTCTCTTCACTTCTTTAATATCAGTTTCTCCTTTAAAGAGATTTTAGCTACTGTGTGTGTTCGAAGAAGCTCCTCTCTGGTACAGTCCATTTCTCCACCTCTTTATAACTATGAATTTCTCTTCCAAATTTCTTCTGTTTCTCACTCCCCATCTCTAGTTATAGTAACTAAAATATTTTGGTATGCAGTGCAGTTGTAGCTGTGTTGGTTCCAGGATATTAGAGAGATCAGGTGTGTGAAGTAATATCTTTTATTGGAACCACTTCTGTGTGGCTCAAAAGCTTGACTCTCTCACCAACAGAAGCTGGTCCAATAAAAGATATTACCTCATCTACCTTGTCTTGCAAAGGCATTTTGGAACATTTTATATAGTTTCTATATGAATCTGTAGGATAATGATTGATGAGTCAATTCACCATGAATGCCTGGCCATTTCTTTTATAGCTGTTAATACCTTTTCCCCAGCTCAAATAATCACCAGTGGCGAGTCTCAGTCAGGACTAATGGTCCTGTTTTTCATTACACAATTTGATTCATTCAGCCAGGTAAAATAGCAAATAATGCACCTTTAAGTTTAAAGCAGCACTTGAAAAAACATGACACTTCAGTGAAATTTCTGCAAAGCCATATCTTCATGCTTTTAACAAAAAAAAATTGATAAAATTCAACTAAATACAAATAAAGCAGTTTTATATCAATATAACTTCAGCCACACTAAGTGTTTTACTGATTTCATATATAATTATAACCAATAGTTAAAACTGGTACATTAACAATGCTCAGACAAGCCCTCAGATTTTGAGTCCTCGCAAATTTCATCTGCTCCTTTTCAAGCCATCCACCCAGATTAGGACTTTGCAATCACATTCTTATGAACAGGTTCTCCTGCACAAAGATACGTTCAGGAGTCAAGATACCAGGAATAAGCCCCATCCCTGTTATCTCCTCCCTGTACCCTCAAACACACACTTCTGATGTCAACAAATATCTGGGGGCTCTAAATACAATCATTAGAAGACAGGAATTAGCATAATAAATGTTAAATGGACAGGACTATTGAGACATCTCTGACCAGTGAAACTTGTCTGCAAACTTTGCTTCCTCAAGGCACTATTGTGGCCACAGCTTTATACAAAAGCCTCCCAATGTCACAGTCCTCATGTGACAGTTCCTTGCCCATTCCCTTCTCAGACTTTACCTGTATGTCTCTGTCAGTGTTCACTGCACTAGACCACTAGTTAAACTGTGCCACCCTGATGAGTCTCTGCCCGGCAGAGCCTCCAGTTCACAGGCACAAGCGAGCAGCCCACAGCAGCCTGCGCTCATTAGGCTCGGGAAGCGTCCCCCAAACGGGCAGGTTTCAGAGCTGCACGGCAGAGGAAGGGAAGGTCCCCGGAGAGCAGGCAGACGAGGCGAGCCGGGCACCCGCAGGGGCCGGGTTTATAGCTTGGCGAACGAGCGGTGCGAGCCGAGTGGGCAATAACGTCAAGTCCTTGCACCCACGCGAGGGGGGGCGGGGGGTCAGGCGGGCCTGTGACTGGCTGGAGCCTAGCAGCAGCCAGGCGCTGGGGCTGCTCCGCCTGCCCCACCCTTGGGAGACAGCCTGGCTCGGCTCCCTGTTCCCAGCCGCCAGCCTCGCTGCCGTGAGGTTCCCGGGTCCAGCCCCCTGCCCCGCCCTACGTCCCCGGTCGCTCTCGCGGGGCAGGCGAGCCGCCTCCCGGCTGGACACCCCCCCACCCCGCCCCGCTACACCTGAGGGGGGTGCGGGGCCAAGCCGCTGCCGCCTCAGCCGCGAGGCGAGCAGAGTCAGGAGCACGTCACAGCCGCGCCCCGCGCCTACAGAGCATCCCAGTCAGCCTCTCCCGCGGGCTCCCCGCCAATCAGGGGCCGGGTCTCGGCGCGTTCGCCTTCCTGCGCGGACTGTCTCCGCCCGGCCGCCGTTGTTGTTGTTGGGTTACTTGTAAGGGCGCGACGTACGCCGCGTTCTCGCTCTGTCCCATTGCGCACGGGAGCCGGGCGAGGCCGCAGCGCAGGCGGGCTCTAAGGCCCCGCTCACCCGCGCTAGTTACCTGGACGCTTCTCCGCGAGCGCGGCCGAGCCCCCGCCAGCCACCGCTTCCAGTTCACCCACCAGCCCCTCCGTCCTCTCCCCCCGTCCAGCCGCAGCTCTGTTTAACACCCGCCCCTCAGCAGCAATATCCGGCCGGCCTCCGACACGCATTGGCCGCAGAGGCAGCCAATCATAGGCCGACGTTTCCGAGCGGTGTTGTGACTGCAATTCTGTGATTACCACAATGGCCAATCAAAGCCTCCGCTCCTCCTGTGACGCTCAAAACGCTGGCCGCAACCTGTTACCAAGGTGCGCTGCCCGTCGCCAATGAGGACGATGGCGATTGGCTAAAGCACTTGGGGGCGGTTTTAGCGGGGCTATGGCTCTCTAGGAGTGGGCATTGTTGCGCTTGTGAGTGACAGCGAATGGCGGACACAGGTGTCACTCCCTGGGGGCGGGGGTACATGGACAGGTGAATTATTTCGATTGGCTGAGAGGCCCGCTCACCGCGGGAGGACTATGATAGAGATTGGCTGGAAGAGCCGTCGCTTGCTGAGGGCGGAACTAGCGGGGTCAGGCGTGCCTGTGACTGGCTGGAGCCTAGCAGCTGCCAGGCGCTGGGGAGAGGCTGTGGATGTTCCACCTGCCTCACCCTTGGGAGACAGCCTGGTTCAGCTCCCTGCTCCCAGACGCTGCCGTCGCTGCAGCGGGTTCTAGGCTCTAGCGCCGCTGGGCCCCTGCCGTTACACACTCGGAGCCGCAGCAAGGCGGGGGATGGGGGTTCCAGGTCCCAGGGTTGTAGGGTGACCAGCTGTCCCGATTTTATAGGGACACTTACAATTTTGGGGTCTTTTTCTTCTATAGGCTCCTATTACCCCCCACCCCGTCCCGATTTTCCAGGCTTGCTGTCTGGTCACCCTAGGTTTAGGTCACAGCTGTGGGACTGCGTCGGTGTCAGCCTGTGCCCACAGCTTAGGGCAGTTTAGGAAGACCAGGCTCTTCGATGCCCGTTTGCACTAGCTGAGAATTCGGTCCTATTTCTGACATCCCCAGTTACATCCTTTCTTCACTATACTGCCCTTGCACATAGTGCACCTCCTCTTGCAATTCTTAATAACTTGCACAGAGTTCATGTAATTCCACACATGGGCCAGTCAGCAGATCATGCATTTTGTACTGGAGTATTGCTCTGCTGGAGATTAAAGGAGAGTGCATAGGGACTAGGGCATGGCACAGAGTGTTATTCCAGAGAGTATGTTTTCCTCTGCAGATCTGTTCAAGTAGGTGGACCCTTTGGGCCTGATTCACCATTGCCCTGCATTGCATATAGTCATTTACATTAACCACTGCAATGTGAGTGTAAGATCTGATCTGGCGATGTTTGACATCCACTCTACATTTATTTTGCATTATTGTACATTCAGTGACTACAGGGTTACAGGGAATCAGGCCGTTTATGTGATTGAAGACAAGAGCGTGAGAAATTTTAGTGCTTATAAAAGTAAGAGAATAAAGCTGTGACAGTACTTCATATCTGACCTAGGACCTCTGTGTAGCAATAAGCTGCTACTATGGTTGAACTGTGGTGGTGACGACAAAAACCCATTACTGGCTATCTTAAAGCCAACCAATTCACTTCTCTTGTAATCCAAAACAGATATGAGCAGAGGTGAAAAGCTGCTGTGACAATCAGTAATGTGTCCTGGCTTCTGGGAGATGCTTAGTCAAGAAAGGAAGTGTGATATTTCCATTAAAGAATCAGTCTTGAATCTAAATGTTCCTTAAATGGATTTTTAATTCTGATATATACAAAAATCACCACAGGGGGCTGGATAAATGACAGTCGTCTACATACTATTAGATACATTGTTCAGCTATATAATTATAACACTTTCTAATAGGGTTAGAGATATCAATTCAGTATAATTTTACTGGACTTTACATACAAGAACTGATGGCTAAGAAAGCTTTAAAAGGGAAAAAGTAGGACAATCTTTTTATTACAATGAATAAGCTGTAAAGTATGCTTATTTTAATCAGTTCAGGAACTCCTCTGGGGAGGTATAATTAATGGTATTATATAAATCTAAAAAAATGTATGTACAACCCAAATACTTCCGGCCTCCTTTATTAGTTTTCCTACTGAGCTATCAGATTCTTGCCACCTTTGACCAAGTTTCAGACAGATTACATCATCACTCTGGCTTTTCAAAACACCTCAGTGATTGATAGCATACATAGCAAATTCTAAATTAATCTTTTCTTGACAATTAACTAACACAAACCATTTTCCAATACATATGTGTCAGTGAGCAGTTTTTACTTACAATAGTTTAGCCCTACACAGCTGCAACATAACACAAGCAAAACATGAATAAAACTCAATGGAAACTCTTCTTTTTCCTTCGTCTACACTACCCGTCGTATCGTCGGGCAGCGATCGATCTGGGATCGATTTATCGTGTCTAGTGTAGATGCGAAAAATCAATCCCCAAACACACTCCCCGTCGACACTTGTACTCCACCTTGGCGAGAGGCAGAAATGGAGTCGATGGGGAAGCGGCAGCGGTCGACTTGCTGCCATGTGGATGGCCAGGTAAATCGACCTAAGATACGCTGACTTCAGCTACGCTATTCATATAGCTGAAGTTGCGTATCTTATGTCCACCCACCCTCATCCCGCAGTGTAGACCAGGCCTCTGAGTCCAGTATAGCAGAGTTACAAAAGTGACATACCATTGCTAAAGCCATTTGTCAAGGTTTGGAAAATCACAACAAAATCCATGTCATCCTCAAGTATTCAAATTATAGGGAAAATGACTAATCAATAAATACAAGTTTTAAACTCCCTGTCATATCACCAACATGCTCATGCCTTGGTCATCACTTGTCTTTATTATTATAACCTCCTCCTTTCTGCTTATCTTCAAAATGCTGCTTCTAAATCTTTCCAAATGCCATTAAAATCCTTTTCCTCTCTTATTCCAACCATACCACTACACCCTTCTTGATTTTCTATCTTTTATTGCATCATATTCAAGCTCCGCATTCTTACCTTCGGATTCCTATACAATCTCGCCACTACTTAAATCCCTGTCATATGTTCATTGTACTTAGTCTCTTGCTCTATACACTCACTCCTTTCTCCTGTTTTCAGCATGTTGTGTCCACTACACTTAGAAAATCTCCCACCTTTTTTCTGCTAACAGCCCTGTCTCTCCTCCTTCTGTCTCTTCTTTAAAGCCCATTTCTTACAGAAATCATTTCTACATTTATCTCTTCACCACTTGTCTTGTCTGCGTTAGGTCCAAATCCAAGGGTGATTTAAATCAGTGGGACCTTGCAGGGTGTGTCTCAGTGGATTCTTCTGCAAGATCATGACCTTATATTGCAAGCTCTCTAGGGCATGGATCATGCCTTAGTGTGAGTTGTGTACAACATCCTGTACATTTACAGTGCTGAATAGGTATATCACAATGATAATGTTAGGCAGAATTTTCATGTTAACTTATGTACCAAGAGGCAAGGCAAGTATTGCTAGTGAAAGAAAACTCCCCCCCACTTAACTACCATACATTTTCAGAAATTTTTCCATAAAGTTAAATGTTACTGATTAGATCGTGTTCCCTTTGATGGCATAAGAATGGCCTTACTGGGTCAGACCAAAGGTCCATCCAGCCTAGTATCTTGTCTTCCGACAGTGGACAGTGCTCGTTGCCCCGGAGGGAATGAACAGAACAGGTAATCATCAAGTGATCCATCCCTGTTGCTCATTCCCAGCTTCTGGCAAACAGAGGCTAGGGACACCATTTCTGCCCATCCAGGCTAATAGCCACTGATGGACCTGTCCTCCATGAATTTATCTAGTCCATAGTAAAATCACTAGCAGACTTCACTAGGAATGGAATGTGAGTTTTCAATCATTTCATTAGAAATATAATGCAGCCCTCAACAAGATATTCCTGAATTCAAAATTAAAATTATGTTCATTGCTGTTTTGCCAAGTGCAATAAAATCATGACTCCACCAACACTGACCCTATTTGTTTTCCCCTTAAGAGGCCTTGTTCTCCCCTTTATATATTGACCTGAGATTGCTGTCTCTCTTCCTGTGCCTACACCAGGCTTATTGATCTCCAGACTTAGAAATAAGTAACAATGTTACCTGAAGAACTCTTATGGGTTTTGGGGGATCAGATGAGACTTTAAACTGCAATTCTGTATATTCTACACACACAAAAATAATTGTATGATTTCACTCTGAAATATTTAGGATTTTGGAATAACGTTTTTAGGAAAAGATGCTATATAGAACAAAGTTGTGTTGTAGTTATTGATTTTATTCCTGATTTCTTCAGAAATATTTTTTTTTTATAATTGTTTGGATACTCCTGGATCTGATGTCAGTTTTCAGATGTTATAATAAAAGGCATGAGCAAATACCCTGTTATATCAAAACTATCTGTGACTGGATCTTGTTAAGGTATTTGCATAGGTTCTTCTTCTCACATAGATGAAAGCACTAGATTCAAAGGTAAATCAAAGGAAAATGGCAATCCAAAGGACATGACACCCCTGACAGTACATCAGCAGTCTAAATGTTTGACAGATCCAGTAAGCCACTTCAAAGGCACCAACATGAATGTCTAAGGATTCTGCCCTGTAACCAGCTGCTCCTTCACAGAAAAATTTCTGAAAATACTAACCAAAGAGGAAAGTAAGGCTATTATCATATCACCCCTTTATCCTCTTGTTTTTGTTTTCTTAAAATATTAACTTTTCTTATAGTTTTATTACATGAAAAAAGTTTTATATAATTAACATTTAAAACAATAAATCTATCGAGAACATAATTTAGGGTGGCGTTTCAAAAGGTTTCATCATTGGCCTTCCTCTGCTCCCAATGATTGCAATGCAACATGGATTGCTTTTGAAAATCCCACTTTTAAAAATTTAAGTGCTACCCACACTTTACAGGCCAATGTTTTGTGTTTTGCCAAGTGAGAGAACTGGCAGGACACACCTAAATGCTATCAAGACCAATACATTTTGATACTTGTCTTGGATCTCTTGTAAGGAAAAAAAAATGTACTTAAGTTCCAGCATCATCTCTTATCCACACTTATGTGTACACCAGCACCACTCACCTGTACCTCACAATCCCATTCACTTGCAACTAGAATGACCAGCCCTCAGGACTATCACTTGGTGAGTGCCTGCTCAGAAAGGATATGAAGAGGATGATTGCTGAAGTAGGAAGGAGCCCTGGCTTTGTGCACTGGCCTTGTGAAATAGAACCCTGTCCTGTGGTCTGGCTATTCCATTTCCAGTACAATTGAATCCTGCAAAGGGAGATTTTATATTTATTTTTATGTTGGTTTTTTAAACTTTGATTTCATACAAATATTTCATTTTAAAAAAACTACATTAAACAATGCTACAGTTGAATGGATAAACAATGCTAAGAAGTCAGGAAATGCCAAAGATGAGGATGCCAATGCAATCTTAGAGTAAATCTGCCTCTTTCTGTGTACACTTTGCAATACACGTGACTTTATTACTCAAAAATAGTGATTGTGAAAGTACAATATATTATCATTTCTTTTCTTCTTTTTCCAGACTAATGTCTTTTCATTTTGAGGTCTGGATAACAGTACCCACAATATCCCCAGTCCACCCTTAAAGCACAACAGGTAGTAAGAATATTGAAACAGAAATATGTCCTCAAACTAGAGTGTGAAAGAAAAAGCTGTGTTAGAAATGGAATACAAAAATGTTGTCCAATAAGTTGGGCAAAATTTATGATCCTTTGAATATATAACAGTCGATTATATTCTGCTTTCGTAAAGAAAATGAAGAATACTTGTAGCACCTTAGAGACTAACCAGTTTATTACAGCATAAGCTTTCGTGGGCTATAGCCCACTTCATCGGATGCATCCGATGAAGTGGGCTATAGCCCACAAAAGCTTATGCTGAAATAAACTGGTTACTCTCTAAGGTGCTACAAGTATTCTTCATTTTCTTTACATATACAGACTAACATGGCTGCAATTCTTAAACCTATTCTGCTTTCGTTACCCAGTGTGAATCTGGATGAATTCTACTGAACAAAATGCAGTGAACTTGGATTTGTTCTGCTATAAGTAAGAGCACAATCTGGCCTGTTATGTTTTTTGGATATTTTCACACAGAATACTTTCTGCTTTTATTTTAAACAGTTATGGAAACTATATTTCCTGTATTTATTTTCTGAATCTTCTAAAATGATCCCTTTCACCTGGATCAAAGCACCCACAGAAAATAAGACACATATAAATACATATGTTGCTTTGTCTTCTAGAGGTAGAAAAAAAATCATCTCCCACAAAAAAGCATCCTAACTCTTATTTCTCCATCAATGCCAGTTACTTACCACCCTCAGTCTCTAATCTCCCCACCCTTCTTATCCTCTCAAGCAAATATCTGAAAAAAAGACATGGACTTTGCACTGTGATCTGAAGACAAAGAGACTCATGGTTTTTGGGCCAGTTTGAGATGCTTATTAAAGTACCCCTTCAATACACACACAAAATTTGCCTAGACAACAGCTCCATCAAGTTTAAACCAAGGGACTGTCACTTACAATGTGTCAGTTGATCTGAATTCTTTCACGAGATTATGGGGAGACACGCTGTCTCCACAAGTAAAATACAGAGCCAGTGAAACTCAGGAAACTGCTTGCATAATAAAAATCCATATGCCCCTCAGGCCATTTGCTTTATTAATTGCTATTTTAATTGTAAGCCCTCACTATATAATCATTTATCCTTAAGGTCATGGACAGAACAACCACTTTAGGATGGCATAAGAAAAAAAAAACGTTCAAAACAAATGCACATATATACATCAGGAAAAACAAAACAACTCTCACACCTCAAAGGTGACTGTGATAGTAGTGCCATTTAAGGCAGTGGTTGAGAACTTACCCCTGGGGGTACGCAGAGGTCTTCCACAACTCATCTAGATATTTGCCTGCTTCTACAACAAGCTACATAAAAAGCACTAGGAAAGACAGTACAAACTAAAATTTCATGCAATGAGTTGTTTATACTGCTCTACTTACTATAACACTGAAATGTAAGTACAATATTTATATTCCAATTGATTCCAAAATAATTATTTTATAATTATATGGTAAAAATGCAAAAGTAAGTAATTTTTCAGTAATAGTGTGCTGTGATACTTTATATATTTATGTCTGATTTTGTAAGCAAGTAGTTTTTAAGTGAGTTGTAACTTGGGAGTATGCAAGACAAATCAGACTCCTGCAAGGAATACAATAGTCTGGAAAAGTTGAGAGCCACTGATTTATGGCATATCTAGTGCTATGTTTAATTGTACAGTCCTTAGATACTCTGAATTAATTCTCATTGACTTCAGTGGAGCCACAATTTCATTCTGTGATGACAGGTCCCTTAGAAATAACCACAGAGAGATGTGAGGAAATATTTAAAATGTATTTAATTAGTTTAAGGTAATACACAGCACCACTAGATGGTGTTCTGCAGCTGTTCTATTCGCATATTCTAATCCATGGGCAGATAAGTGACAGCAATACTTTATTAACTGAAACATATGATATCCACTGTATGACATGGAAAACAGATGAGGACCAATTCTGCAGTGTGTGTGTTTGCTGATCTCCCACTGAAATCCACAGCAGTTCACACAGAACACCACCAACATAATTAATATTGATAACTAATTTGCATAATTTGTGCAAAGTATGCTGTCATTTGATAAATATTGATATCAATATGACTTTGGCTCTCTAAAAATGTCAGACTGAACGGTGGAATTTCCTAACTTTGGAATATAATGAAGTACGATTGCAAATTATGAACAGTGGTTAAAAAAAAAAAAAAAGATTCTGAACATCTATTCCACACTGTAGAATGTATCTCCTTTGAGATTTGAACACCACCAGCACACACTGACAAATAAACCTAAATAATAATAGATGTAGTATAACCTTTTGCCATTTCAAGATTTTGTCTTTGTGGGACCATGAGCTTTCAGTTTTTTTCTGATTCTGAGACTGGCTTGGTTTTTTCATATTAGTCCACAATTAGATAATCCATTGGGTGGCAAATGTGGAATTGTCAATAGCAGGTAAACTAAAGACAGAGAAATCAACAAAGCTCCAGCAATACATTTTAGCAATACCAGGATACTGAGAAGCTTTTACATTCATTCTAAATCCATCTGTGATGAGGTCAGTGGGCAAAGGGGTCAGTCAGAGCGGGCAATGGCAGGAGTTGTCCATTGGCGAAGTAATGTTCAGACACCTGTAATTAATGATGTCATGATCCCATGGAATCCTATGGCAGTGCAAATCCGAATCCAAGCAAGGGGCCTGAATAACTGCCTGCAGCACTGAACTGATTCATCAGATGGGACCAAATGCTTCATTCTGTAGCCAAGGATTTGCTCCACCATCGCCATTGTTATCTTAGGGTTGCAGCACCCCCTGCATCTCCAGCAATTCACTCCAATAGGATGGGGTCAAGCATGCCTAGCAAAGCTCATTGATCCAACAGCTCCTCCCTTGGTCTGCTCTCTCCTAAAGGACCCAGGCATGCTGGGAATCCGGGATTTCCATGGAGAACAACTCACAGGTGGCAGGGGATACAGATCCTCTATGTAAGCTTCTAGAATCTTGCTTTTCTCCTTCCATAAAACAGAACTGCTCTGGTTAAGGTCTCCAGGGCTGCACTGAGGTGAGCTGAAGGATTTGCCACTATGGGAACAGTTTGTTCTGAGGATCTGGATTTTGCCTGCCATAGGATCCAAACCATTTTAGGGGGAAGGAGGGAGAGAAGGAGAAGATTGACCTGAAAGGTGCTGAACACCCTCATCTCATATTAGTTTCAATAGATACTGAGGGCACTGAGCTCCAGATGCCCAAGTCTTCACAGGATTAGGCCCAAGAAGAAGAAAGCGGGGAGGATGAGTGGCAGGCAGAGTGCTAACACACATTATAGTGTGGCATGGTATAAAGGTTTTATTGACATGAGTTTAGGACGGCCATGTTATTCATGAGTAGCAAAACAAAATGTGCAGCAGTGACCATTGCATGTAACAGAACAAGTCACTGTGTTCTCTCTGCCAGGGAAACTTTATGTTTGTTCTTTTTTATTCTTTTGTAGTTTTTTCTTTAATCTAAAATAAGTCATCCAAACTGAAAATTCTTGTTTTGATCTATACGTTAGCTAAGCTCAATTTTAAAAACAAATTAAACTAAAGATACTTTCTTAGGACCACAGAGGGATTCCCCTGGCATATGGAAATTATCAAAATACATATCAGGCATGGAAAGGGTATGGCTGGAATGCAGTTGCACACGAGTTATCCTGAGCAATGACCTTTGCAGGCCTTTGCAGCCTGACAAAGCTTAGAACAGCCCTGAATCCTTTGACTGGCAGTGTTATTACAACAGGCTTTCACTTACGATTTCTGGTCTTTTAAAATTCTGCTTGGGCTAGTCATAGCGAGTGTTCAAGCTCTCTCACTAGAATTCTGCATTTCAAAATGTGATCTTGCCTAGACCTTGTAGGCAACAGCATCATAAACTTTAACTGTGGCACACGCTGGGTGACCAGAAACATATTTATTTCCAGGAGGCAGCCCCCAGCCTCCTTCTCCACTCATTTATAATCAGGGAATATAAATATTTTGATACTAATGTTTGTCTATGTGTCTATTATAGTAGTATAGTACAAGTTTTATTGGCATGACTTTGGTTTGTCTGCATTGCCCATGAGTAGCAAAGCCACATGTGACTGATTCAAGTATCCCACAGAACTTCATCACGCTTTCTCCACATATCACACATGTTGCAGAAAAACTATTTCTTTTTTTTTTCCCCACAAATTCCTCCATTTGTATAACAAGGTGCTTTGGTTACTACGAGTACAACTGCACAGAAGTCAGAGTCATTAACAACTTCTAAAAATAAGCTAAAATAGTTTTTATGTATCTACAAATGCCATGTTTGTAGGGTGAAATAACTTGGGTGCTGGGTCCCACTGGAAAGCTGAAATCACTAGTACAGCCAGGACAAATATTACCACTGGCCAGTGTAGCTTTTTTGGGGATGCACCAAATGAAACATTTTGCCTGTGGATTTAAAAAAAAGTTGGGTGTTTGAAGCCTGCTGCAGGCTTGTAAGGTCAGAATAAGTCCCATGGGAGATACATTATGGCCCAATTCTGCCCTTCTTATTCAGTGAGAATACTCTCTGAGTATGGTGCTACTCAACAGAGAATGAATGACAAAATCCGGCTCTAAATACATTCATCACATCTTCTGGCACTTTAGGGACATCAGCTCCTCCAAATGAGCTTTTTAAGTAGCTGTGTCTACACTGCAATAAAACACTTGCAGCTGGTCCATGTCAGCTGACTCAGGCTCCTGGGCTGTAAAATTGCAGTGTAGATGTTCAGCCCAGGCTCTGGGACCCTGAATGTTTACACTGCAATTTTACAACCCTGCAGCCTAAGTCTCACAAGCCCAAGGACATGGACTAGCCATGGGTGTTTTGTTGCAGTGTAATCATACCCTCTATAGCCCCAGCCCTGCAAACACTTATGCTTATAAGTAGAGTCAGAGTTCAAATGCACAAAGCTACATATATGAGTGAGTATTTGCACGATGGGGACCTGCATTTATATTCATACATAAACATACTCATTTCTATCTGATGAACTAAAATAGGTCGCCTTAGGCTTTTTATTCAAAACCATCCTTTGATTATGCACAATTTTGTGAAAAATCATTAAACCCTTTGTTATTCATTGCTTAAATTGCTATTACTTATTGGTATTTTTCTACCCTCCTACCCCCCAACCCCAATGATTTTTAGACGATAGAAAGCCTTCAAACAATGAATATGTAAGAAACGGATCTGAGATCAATATTCATGTAACTGCACATTCTTGAGAAAACTGAAGATAACAGATTAATCAGATGGAAGAAACAGTATTTTAAAAATCAGTTTTGCAGAGAATAGTCAGTAAAGTATGATCATTTGTGTCACACAACTTCATCAAATCAGTGAATACAGCCCATGTAAACAACCTTTGATCAGTACCTTCCATAATCTCATTACTAACTCTAGTTGTAGCTGTAATTGTATAGCATAATGAGTGAAAGACAGACTGAAACCAATTTAAAACTGTTTTTTCAAGTGAAAATTAATTTGTTGACTGAAATATACCTACATAATTTTAGAAATGATCAGAGACAATAAAATAGAACTATATTTTTTCAACTTGCATATGGAGCCAGATTTCTACACAAAAGTCACTCACCTTCTTTCATCTCCTTATTACTTTTCCAGTAAAGTGACATATTAAACAAGGCTGTAAGTAGTTGATAATTTTAAAAAGCTTCATATTTTAAAAACCTAGCATTTGGCTGATCAAAGAACTGAATATTAAGAGTAAAGACTGTGGACTCAGGATTAATATGCAGAAGGCCAAAATCAAGTTAATTAAAACATGGAAAAAGAAAATATCATAGTAAATGGAAATATATTAAACATTACCAAGGACTATACCTGTCTGGGTCAGCTAATACTCACAATTCCAAATCAAGATGATTTGGCGCTTTTTAGTAAGTAGTACCACTGAGCCTAATGGTACTGATCGCATAAGTAAGGACTGCTCACATGAGTAAGACTTTGCAGGATTTGGCCCTTTACAGAAAAGAAACAAAGCTGAACACTGATTTTGTAGGAGACACAATAGCACAACAAAGCTCAACCTCCATCCCTCCTTAGAGCGGTGTTCAAACCAAACCCTACCTGGCAGTTGCAGGACGGGTATCCATGCTTGAATCTGAGCCTCTCTTTACAAAGGGTGAACGAAAAGCTAAGAAACAAAACTCAAACTGAGCTTTTGGAATCTGGATTAAGATCCAAATTGTTGTAATCCAGGCACATCTCTAATTGAAGTTCTGATGGAGATAACTCCAAAAGCTGGACAGTAAGAAAAAATAACTATCCTCAGCATGTAGACAGGATTAGATTGTGACTTGGACTACATGTTCACCCAGGGAAATAAAGGACAGCATGAAGCCCTCTGCACAGCCTACGCCGCGCGTGGGTCCTAGCGTGCAGGAATGAACAGATGCTGTATAGCTACTATTACGCTGCCAGAGCACCTGGGCAGGAAACAGTAAAGCGGTGGCTCTGCTCCCAGTCTGCCAGTCTACACGGTTGACCTGTAGAAATGGGTTGCTAGTGTAAGCCAGCAAGTACTACCTGCGTGGAGTAAGGGGGATGCAAGGAGGGCATTGTGACTCAAAGGAGTGAGGGTGCCTGAGGCACAATGCCTCCAGGGCTATTCCTGGGGTGGTGCAGATCACATATCACGTGGCTCAGAGCAGTGCATAAAGACATAATCAAGCCCAAAGTTTGGATCTGGATAAAAAATTTCTTGAAGGTCAGGGTGGGAGTGCTGGGATGGTGCCTGTTGGCTCAGGAGTCTCTGTAGTCAAGGATAAATAATCAAATGGTCTATAAGATGTCTAAACAGCGTGACTAGCTCTCCAGGGAAATTTACTAAGAAAGTGAACATTAATAAAAGAATAATCAAATAAAAATCTGTCCAATAGGAAGTAATTTATGTATAATTAAGTAAAAGTGTAAATGGTAGCTTCTAATATACTCAGACATGGGATAGACTACTGAGGGAAACAGCAAACCCCCTTTCATTTGGCACATTTAAAACTAGACAGGACAAAACACTAGAAAATGTAGTGAACTGGCACAGCAAGGAGATGGATTAGGTGGATGAACAGGATTCTTCCAAGTCTAATTTTTATGTTTCACCATAGCATATTGTAACAGTATTGTTCAAATATTACACAAAAGGCCTATCCTTATAAAACACTGAATTGTTTGGCTGTTCAAACGTTCAGTTAATAGCACTCTGAGCACTTTCAAATTATTCATTAGTGTTGTTATCAGTGTAGAAACTCCAGCCTACCATAGCTGTTTGCCTACGTTTATCCAAAATTAACAATTGTGGGGGAACTCTTGGTCCCATTGAAGTCAATGGCAAAATTTCCATCCACTTAATGGGGACAGAATTTCAGTCATGCTGGTAACAGTAAAATGTCTTGTCTCTACAGTAATTATTATGGCCCAAAATTTCTGTCAAAACCTACATCCCTAAAAACTGCCTGACAGTATCTGTTTTACATTTGGATTACATTTTTCTAACGTTCCTTGTGTCAATTTGTAGGCTGGGGGAGGGTCCCACATGGGACAAACATTAAAAGTTTGCAATTTGTGTCCCAACTTTATTGATAATTTTTCTTTCCCTATATATTGCCTTCCCATTTCCCAAATTAACACGCTCTTTTCAATTCCTGTTCTGGTTAGGCTTTAGTCTTGTCCTCTGTATTGACCTGGTTATTAAAAACAAAGCAAACCCCCCCACACACATATACATAGGGTTTTTTTCCTTTTCAGAAAATGCAAGTAAAAATTCTACAATATTTAAGTTAAGTTTGGTTATTTTTGGCCTGTTCATTTCATTACACAATATCTTAGTTCTGAAAAGTAGGAATGTGAACTGAGAAGTCTGTATTTAAACTGAAAACTTTCAACCATCATGAGATTTTCCTCCATCAAACAGAACCTTCATCTTAATTATCCTTAATTCTTTCCACTTTGCAAATAAAGGATCCCTTAGTGCCTTTGGAAGATGAAGATTAGAGCTAAGAGACTAGAGTGGAGATATTCGTGTTTCATTTTGCAGTACTTTAAATATCTTCTTCCAGATAGTAAATCCACTGTTAATTACTAGAGAGTGTATAATATTAGATATCGCTCTTCTGAAAAGACTGAACAGAATGCTCCTTAAATTATACTGATGTCAGATTTCCTATGCTATTTGATATGAGGATTTAGACTATTAGTAAACTAGATTGTTAAAAAAATTACGTGGAATGCCCACCAACAAAGTTAAAAGCTGCTGTCAAGATGGAGCGACTTTTCAGATTTTTTTAAAATGTGCTGTCCTACTGCATTCCTAATCTTTACATACAATTCCCACAACTGTGTGTTAAAAACATTGTGGCTGAGATTTTCAAAGGAGCTAAAAGGATTTAGATGGAATGGGAAGACTCAGTCCCATAGGCATCTTCTGAAAATTGCAGCTGATATTTGCATGCACAAGTAGCCATACAGATGCATGACTGTCCATCTATTATGGCAACTGTATGCAAAATTAAGTATGTGATTCTGAAAATCAAGTCTATAGTATTATGAGACCAACTCTTGTTATTTTATTAACTTACAATAAATTTAGGAGTTAAACCATATGAAAGTTTAACACACCAATCTCATTCAGAACGTTGAAAGAAAAAAGATCACCTCTTTGATCCAAAAGTTCGTAGGATCCTCTTGGAGAGCAGAGGCAAATGTTCTATGAACCTCAGTCCTTGCGCTAGTATTCGCTCCAGCAGAATATGGCATAGCAGTTTGGGACAGAACTCAGCACATACATCTGATTGATTCAAAGCTGAACACACCAACCTGAATCATTAGTGACTGCCTTAGCCACACAGTATCATCTAATTTACATGTTAGCTTATCTAGCTCCTCCAAATCTTCAATGAGATGCCATCACCCTTAAAACTAGACAGAAGGCTATGACAAATGATATAAACACCTAGTGAAGGAGTGCACAGTTAGAAGACTGGAGAGTGTATTGCGACACCCTGCTCCTCTAACTGACATAGCAGTCAAATGGCTGACCTGTGCAGATATTGACTTGTGACGCATTCGAGAGCGAGAGAGAGAGAGAAAGAAAGAATAAATGTTCGTAAATACTACCAACTTTCTAAAATAATTTGTCTGAAATCAAGATAGCAGTACATATAAGAATTTGGGAAGCACATTCATTTTAAGAATATTACAGAATCCCATCATTGTCAGAGGTAAATTAAAGAGAACAGTTAAGTAGGAACAACAGGTAAGTTAAACTGAAAGTGATATTGTCTAAGTAGTATATTATGATCTGATATTGTAGTTATGTTTTGGAAAGTAATGATACTGAAAAAGGGTCATAGTGAACATGCAACTCAGCATAAGCTCCCAGTATGATACTGCAACAAAAATAAATAAATAAATAAAATAATACAATCCTTGGATGTACAAATAAGGTATAGTGAGTAGGAGTAGGAAGGGGATTTTACCTCTGTACGTAGCATCGGTGAGACAAATTCTGTAATATTGCATGCAGGTTTGGTGTTTGAAAAATTGGAGAAGGTGCAGAAAAGAGTCTCCAAAATAATCTGAGGACTGAAGAAAATGCCTGAGAGAGAGAGAGACTTGAAGAGTGCAGTCTGGTTAGGGTCTCTAAGAAAACAACTCTGAGAGGTGACTTGATTAGCATATAAGTACCTTCACAGGGAGAAAATATTGGGTAGTAAAGGGCTCCTTAATCTTGTGGAGAAAGGCAAAATGAGAACCAGTGCTTGGAAGCTCATGGCAGCCAAATTCAAATTAGAAATAAGGCACTCAATTTCAACAGTGAAGATGATGAACCCTTAGAACAAACTATCAAAGGAAGTGGTGGTTCCTTTATCTCTGGATGTCTTCAGATCAATAACCCAGTGCCCTCACTGGATGATATGCTTTATTCAGACACAAGCTTTTGGGCTCAATTTAGGGGTAACTGGATGAAAGTTAATGGGCTATAAAACACAGGAGTCAGACTACATCTAATTCTCACTTTTGGCCTTATGTTCTCTGACTGTATGGACCCAGCTTCTATTCAAAACTGGATTTCTGAAAATTGAGGAAAATAAAACTGTTTCCACACTACATACAACAGTAAGCCAAGTATCTTCAGCGCTCTGAATATTAAAAGACTAAGTTTACAAAACCAAATAGAAAACATGCTCCCATGGCCTTCAAGATTTACATCCACACCATTGTGATGTCAAGTTATTTAAACTGTTACTTTTTAGTTTGTCTGACATCTCACCATAGTTTCCATTGAACACAATGCAAAGGTCAGGACAATCTGTTAGGAACTAAATGTCTCTGCATAGAGCAGTCAACCTGGATACCCACCATAGGCAGTTCAGGAGTGTCTTCTTACCTTCTTTAATACAAGTTATTCGAACTCACAGCCTAGAAGTCATTTAAAAATATTGAAATTTTGGGCAGCCAGCTCCTTCCCCACCCCAAAATGGAACTATGAATACTGTCCCATGGTAATTATTAATACATTAACTGTGCATTAGGAGAGCTCTGCCTTGTGTGATATGACTTTCCTATTTCCTCTTCCATCTCTGATGATAGTAGAATTTGTTAGAAAAAGGAGTACAAAACAGTCATTGATTCACAACAGTAAGTTGGGCTTAGTTCTGTGATCCATCATTTCTAGAAATCGATGCCTTAGTTTTGCACCCTGAGGGCTGCTCTTGCGCATAAATGCTTCCATTTTCTTCTCTATCTGAATCACAGTGTCCAGCCGATACACAGATTATGAAGTACTAAGACTGCACACGCTTCCACACCACAGAACAATAACAACAGATCATACTTTGATTTCTTGGGGAAAAAAATGACAATAGCTACACTTCCTGTCAGTCCATTCCTTTGAACACAGTCTCTTTATAATTTGGATTTTGAATCCAGTTTAAATGGCAGTTAAAAATGGTATGTGGATGTTCACAATGAAATTTAGCTTGACAGGTTGGACATCAAAACTAAAAATAAATGACTTCACATCCAAATAATAAGTAATAACAATGTTAGCCTGCATAAGAATAGCAGGACTAGATTCAAATACAATATTAATTTTAGGGATATGAGTGACTAGGGAGAGACAGAGGCAAAGAAACAAATCCTTCATATAGCAATAGTCTCTTCTTATCCCCCAGGCAACTGGCTGCCTTTCACCTCAGCGGCAGAGCAATTATGTGGCATAATGACTGCAGTGCAAATAAGCAGAGAGATTTTATTAAACCAAATGAGCAAATCATCTGCGTATTATTGCGATTTGATTGACAGTGACAAGTGTCGAGTAGGCACGGATGTGAATATGATAAAGAAGCTTGCAGGAAAGCTCTTGATAATGTTACTCTTGATAAAGTTGCTCGGCAAACCACTCTAAGTAAATAAAAGGGAAAGAATATGATGCATATTAATTCACACAGTTTGCAACCTGCCACAAGACTAGAAGAAAAGTTGCAATAGGTTCAGCACATGGCATTTTATATGAATTCCAAAATTGCATTTATGATTCACATAGACTTTACAATAATATATTAATATTAAAAGTAAAGGTCATTCCACATAACAGTTAAGCTGCCTGAGCTTCAACCTTTATATCAATAACAGACTACTTGGGAGGAGGGAAGAAACAAGTGGGAATGATCTGAATAATGTAAAAATGTTACTTTGAAGGACTGATGCCTTTAGATGGGAGTGTCCATTAATGAACTCCCACTTTCAGGGAATAGTTACATTTCTGACAGGTCAGAGGGATTAAACATGATCAGAAAGATTAACTTGATAGGGGGTTTCAGGCCTCCAATGTAACATAACCCACTGTTACACAAATTACTTCCTTATGACATCACAATGGCACAGATTCTGAAGCTCCACATTGTTGCAGTCAGTGTGAAACTCTGCATAGTTACTTTTGGCATCCAGAATGAATTAAGCTAGGTGACTGAGGGGCTCTGAAAGCACTGCCCATATAGAAGACTGTCAGGGACAAACTCATCCCAGTATAATGCCATTGACTTCATGAATGAATTTGACCTGGCAAGTTTAGTACAACTTTGGGAACTATGTGAAATGTAATTTCGCCCCAAACAAATGTTGGAAAATGTAAATGAGCAATATAGCTATGCCACACTTTTGCCCACACATACTTAATATAGAATAAATGTTAGCAAATCGGATACTTTCACTGGCTGAATAATGAGTAAATCTAAGGAGAAAAACATGTTCTTGAAATACAAAGTGTTGTAGAAACATTTTACACATTTTGCTAATTTATGTAAAATATAATTTAAATCTATCCTATGGATACTCAAAGAGTGCTCGATCCTGCAAGGTGCTGAGCACTCTGACCCCAATCCAGCAAAGCTTTAAAAATGCAAGCAGTCCTATTTGACTTCAGTGGCACTACTCACATGCTTGAAGTTATGCATATGCTTAAATGTTCAGCACTTTATAGGATCAAGCCTAGATTACTTGGACCTTGGCTGAATCCCACTTTCCTTCCCCCCAAGCTCTGTAATTTAATTCTATGAAAAAATCGCAAGAATACATTTCATGCATTGTGAGCCCTTCACTCACCAAATTCTTACTCAACTCCATGAGGGAACGAACATATAAAGGAAAATAAATAAAATAATAAATATTCAGAAGGAGAATCCATTTGTTAAAGCCAACTACTGCAACAGTACTTCTCTCTCTCTCTCTCTCTTTCTGTGTATAATTTTAAATATAAACATATGGTTTCCACAAAAGAGAAACTACAGACTCAATAGCATAACAGTTACAATATCAGTCCTGAAGTTGAAAATTAATTAATAATTCTGTTGATAATTCACAAACCAGAATAAAATCCAGCTCACTTTCATATAGCTGTACAGTCTTTGCTGTGCTGAAAGAAGTAAAAAGTAGCTAAAATGTACTTTGCTACTTTGTCAGTAAGTAAGCAGGCAGGACCGTGACTACACACATGGAGCAAATCTGAGTAAAAAGTTGCCACACATTAGAATATTTTTTTGAATGTTTGAAGACAATCCATAAAAGTCATGATGCTTAAAAATGACACATTTTCTGAAAACTTAAGTATCTAACACTCTGCAAAGTATACCCTAATCTTTAAGTTTTTCTAATTATTACATACAATGCTATACACTGGTTTTCCCTAATTTGCAAATTGTCGTAATATATGTAATAACCTATTATCAGTATTCAAGGTTTCTAACTACAAATACTTAGTTATCTAAGACAACTGGCAAATTAAGGGCCAAAATAGCTTAGCCCAATTTAATCAACATTTAACTGTATGAAGAGTCAAAAGTTTTATAGTCAAGCTACAGGTCGTATAAATGTTAGACAATTGTAAATTTCAGAAATATGTCTTTTTAATTGAAAATTAGTTTTATGAACTGTCTTCAAGCTTTTAAAAAGAAACTCCGAAAATAAAAATGTGAACACATTTCCTTTAAGATGTAAGGGGAGTGAATAAAGAGCTTATAATTGAATCTTAGTTGCAACTCGAACTACTGCTTAGCTTGACATCTGAGTAATTTTTAATTAATTTTTACTCCGAAACAGTTTGACTGATATTGTACCTTCTTTGTATAAAGAAACAGTTGGACCTGTTTGATTTTGGGCCAGAACAGTGCTCTGCACATTTGGCGGGGACAGGAGCAGGTGATTATATGGTGCCGTTTGCCTCTTTGGTCCTCAAGGTTACGGCATACCTCAAGGCATACAGTGATGATAAAGATTCACTGTATACTGAAGACAACAAGAGTTGTGAAGTCAAAAATTTTACTGGAGAAGAAACATTTTCTCTTACTGATTACAATAAGATAGAAACACTAACTTATCAGCACTATTACATAACACAAATTAACATATTGAGATGAAAAAATCTGTAACATATTGGTGGTGTAAATGTATCTTAGAAGAGCACTCTGTCTCTGAGCTATATAATAGCTCTTTTTCACCTTGAGCTTGAAGAAACCAATATGTTATATAGCCCATTACTTCATCACAATAGACCAAGTGTTGGTTTGTTTTTTTGTATCTGTGTCACTTCTAAGCACAGTATGTCAATTAATATGCACGGGTTGTGTGCTGCCTACTCCCTAGTTACTACTTCTATTTCCAACTTCTGAAAGGAAATACATTGAGAGAGAAGGAATTTGACTTCCTCCAGGCACACCACTGTCTCTTGGAAAACTACTCATTCTGGTACAGCCTGTGCATGATCAATAGGACTCTTTCAGATTCTCTGTTGTGGCAATATCAACAACAATGAAAAGATTTCAGAGATATACAGCAACAGTAAAGAGAAGAATTTCCTACCAGAAGGAATGCATGCAACTTTTCATGGACCATCCCCCTCCACTAGAAAATGATTTTTGGAGTCCTTGGTGGGACTTACTCATTACTGTGCAGTCTGAAGCTGCTCTGACTTATGGACTGGAAACCAGTCATACATAGGGGTCCAAGGATTGGGAAAATGCAAAGATGAGATTTACATCACCTTTGCACTCTACCTCACCAAGCTGTGTTGCATGCTTATCAGCTGTAGCCTGCAGTGCATAAGCTCAACCTTGCTCATTACAGTCTGCGTTCTCTGTAACTGGAACAATTAAATTATAGGATAATAATAATTCTTCAGCTTTTCTTTTTCTTTTAATTATATAGCATCTTTCAACTAAAAAGCCTCTTAATGTGTTTTAGAAACCAATTACAAACTACATATGTAGGGCTCTCTGATAGTCATTCACTTTTGGGGGGACATGCAGCAGCTGTTTATATACATAACTGTTCAGAATGTTTAGAAAGGCAGAGTTCAACTGTTCAGTATGGAATTTAGCTACCCCATACCTCACAAAAAGTTCTACGACCTCTTTAATTATTACAAGTGATCAGGAGCTTAGTTCTGTCTTATATGAAAGCTAGCGAATCTAAAAGCAAAGTGCTAGGTCAGTGGTTTATTGGCAACTCAGAGATTAGAGTGACACCCCCTTAGAAGGTGACACCACTCATATAACTGAACTGGTCTGACCCTGCTAGCTTATGAATTTTGACAAGATCACAGCCCGAGGTATGGTGGTATGGCTGCAGGCCATAATGAATTCTGTGAACAATACAGGTATTCCATCTAGGCTGTAAAAATTCTGAGTGAGCTGCATAGCATAATCTTTCTGAAACGGCTAACTCGTGGGAAGTCACAGGTAACTGGAAACTCAGTCAAGCCCAAATAAACTCTGGAACAACACTGGGCAGTTTATGAAAACAAAGCACAAGCACAGAAGAGACAAGTAATGCTTTGACCTCCATTTTTTGAGGATATTGGGCACTTTAATTTTAGCATTGAGACCTATGATAGTTCACAAGAGAATTTTTTTAAAAACTATGTAAATTTAAAGGAACTTTATCGAAACCTTGACCAAAACCAAATAGATGAGTTAGTTCTCTGGAATCCACCAACCATTTGGGTTACTTTTGTTTCATCTTCTTAGAGTGTCTTTTATAAATGTTATATGGATAATACATCTGTTTTTCACACTGGAGGAGAAGGCAGAGGGTCACAAAATAGAGCTGGAATTACTGAGAGATACCTAAGGAACCACACTCCATAGCATATGTAAGGAGGCATCCTCAAAACAGACATCAGAAAGGGAAAATGTTTAGCATAATAAGGAGGGTAATAAAGAAAGATGGGAAAAATGTGGCAGAAAGAGCAGCAGAAAAACACATATGGAGCCATAACAAAGTGGACAATAGGTAGAGTATCCCTAACACAATTAGGAGGATCAGACTGAGAAGAGGTCAAAGGGGATAATAATCTGACCAGTGACTGATCAGAGCCTACACTAAGCACTCCTACAAGGTACTGAATACCCTCAAATTCCACTGAATTCATAGGGAGTTGAGGGTACTCAGCACTTTACATAATGAGGTCTAGATTGACCCGTGAGAAAAGGAATGATGGCTAATAAACCTTCTTGGTAACCTGAAAGCTTGGTTTTCAACCAATCCTCCTTTTGAAGCCTGCAAGTTTAAGGGCATAATTTGAGCCATTTTGTCACAAACGAGATTTTCAAAAAAACACAGGAGCACTAGTCTCATTATCTATAAAACAAGAAAAAATATTCACATATAAAATAAAGGAATAGAATTAAATAAAAAAAGAATGCGCTGTATGTAGAAAATAGTTTTCCCCACATAATCTTGTATCTTAAATTATAGAAGAATAATGCATTATTGTTATCCTACAACCAAAAATCTTGATGATGTTCAGAGTCAACAGGAAGATCATTGTAGTATCTGCTATTAGTTTAAGCTCTGAATAGCAGCTGACACCATGCCCTGATTACTTTAAATTTGCCAATCTCAGAATGACTGCAGTAGGAGGTTGACATAATATGAAAAGGGAGGGGGGAATCAAAACACAAGGGGAAAGAACATGTCTCTAAGCTAATAAACATGCATTTCTACTAATCCCAGTGTACACTTGGGCAGTGAATCTATTTTTTCTGACTCTGTTGCTCAGGGTGGTGCCAGAAGTTGCATATTATATTTTTGGTTATAATTTCTTGATCAATTATTTCTTCAATAATAATGTTTAGCTGAGTAAAAGAATGCTTTAGGCTTTAAGTCTAAGAGTTTCCCTCTGAAACACCCAGAATGACTGATTTCAGCCCTTTAGAAAAATCAGCTTACTTATGCAACATTAGTGGCATTATTGCCTCCTTTAATATTCGTGACAATCTCCAGCAAATGTATCACAAGCTGGCATTTATTAGTGCTAGGCACAAGTAAGGGGCATGTTATTTGATTTGAATAACAGCTCGGAGCTACAGTTTGAGTCCAGAAATATATTAGTCAGAAACAATCTCATTTAATAACACAGAAACTAATAAAAGAAAAGTATTCCAACTGATTTAAAATTGAATTTATGAATATTGCTTAGCAGGATTAATGATCAAAAACTGAACCTGTTTGTCATGTTATAACAGACTTTTCGATTTAAATGCAAAACTAGAAGTCAATGAGTCCAATGGATTGTATATTGCTTTGAAGAAAACCAGGTCATTTTACATATAAGCTTTGAAATTGGCAATAAACTTTAATTACAAGGTCAGATAATCAAATTATAATCAAATAGCCTCACATAAAAATCTATGTTTGAAATTAATGAGATACAATTCTACCAGTCTGTAATATTGTACTTCTAAAACCTACTAAGAGACATTTCATTTAAAAGTCACCTTAAGGACTTTTCCTCAACTTCTTCTGTGTAGCATAATTTGATTTGGAAATGTGTCATTTTTAGACCACACAGTTTTTAAAAGTTTCTGTATCCATAAAAATAATTTACCACATATACTTGTTTTGTTTCAGAACTGACAGTAGGATTTCTAAAGTTGCTGCTTTCAGATGCACACAACAATGAAAAAAAACCTGGTTTGGACTGAAGTTTACCAGGCATGGTCTCAACCTCAAAATGTGTGCATAAATAGCTGTCATGTTAGGGTATGTCCACATGACCATTTTGGGATGTAATTCCTAGTTTGAGCAGATATACCAATGCTAGCTTTACCTGAGCCAGCTAATAATAGTGTGTAGCTGTGATGACTCAAATGGCAGGAAGGGTTAGCCACCCCTAAGCACATACGTAGCATTTCATATAGGTATACGACTGAGGCAGCTAGACCACCCCATTGCTTTTCCTTCCTCAGCAAGGAAAGTGTTAATTTCCATTTCTGTTTATTCTTTTGGTCAGAAAAATAGCAAAAGTTATAGCATCCCTAGTTAATTACACTGTACATTTGGAAACAAACATACAAAAAGTGACACAAGCAATAGTCCAAAGTGACTTATATTCCTGAATAGTCAATCTCACACTGAAATATAATACATTCATTCAAAAATGTTCAACATTGAGGTAGATGGAAAATTACCTCTTAAGTTCCACCTCCAGCCAGTGTAGGACTGCATGCTTTGTCTAGTCAAGTTTTAAATGTTCTAATAAAAGGGGATTCCATAATTTCACTTGGGAGATTATTCCACAGCCTAACTCATCTCATTGTTAGGAAGCTTTTGTGATACTCAGTAAAACACTTCCCTTTATTAATGTAATCTAGTTTCTCCTAGTTCTATACTTTTATATCAGCCTAAAAACACAGTGTATGGAGTTTATGCCCTTTAAATACTAGCTCCCCACCCAAACATATGAAAGAGACAAGCACAGAGCTGTGTAGCTCAGAAGATTGTCTTTCACCAGCAGAAGTTGGTCCAAAAAAAGATATTAGCTCATCCACCTTGTCTCACTAAAAAAACAGCATGCGTAGCTAAAAATTTGATTTACAATTTTTTTTTTTTTTTTTTTGCTGCTTTATGAACTTCTAAGTTTTCACATCAGAGAGGCCTTTACCTTCTGGGGACTCCGGTTTCTCATGGTAACAATTTTAGCTATTTAGGAATCTTCTGTTTTTCCCCAAATGATTTTGCCTTGTCATATCCTTCAATAAATATGTTTAATTAAAAAGAGTGATTCTATGGAAATTGAACTTTTGTCTGGAATACAAAAACTTAAATTTTACTTGAAAACACAATAATGAATACACATATCATGGAATTTTGTTTTCAGTCTAGCTTTAATATAAATTAGAAGAAAATAAATGTAAAAAGATGCCCAAGCACACAATAATTCTGATTTATTTCCATATTTTGTGGTTTTTCTCTGTGCCTTGTACTGTTTTAAAGCAACTTCTCATCTATTCCTCTGCATTCTCTCTACTGTTTACTTAATGTTTTATTCCTTTGCTGGATGCAGAAGGCAATGAGGGCAGACATAATTTATCTAGAAAATAGCCAAACTATTGCAACCAATTTTAACTAAAGTTAGCATGATAATACCTTTAAGGCAACAGATCCTGGAAGCAGTTGAACAAGGAGAGAAGGAGCCAGTCTACACCCTTTAGTCTTATTCTTTATTATTTGTACTGCAGTAAGGTGCTAGATGCTGTGCAGAAGTCAAGATCCAGTCATCACAGAGCTTACCTACTGAAGCCCTGATTGTCCCCACATAGCACCTGTTTTCATTCTGCTGGTCGCACAAACTTGGCCTTAAAATCAGCATTAGCACCCAGGGGACAATCACCCCAGCATAGGGTAGAGTAGGTATGGAACTCTCCACACCAGCCCGGGACCCACAGCTACTGTAAGGGCAGGGACAGAGGCCATGACTTTTGTGTACCCCAGTGATCAGCTGCAATAGCAGAGCTTTGGGATGACTGGCAGTCAATGTAAGTTAGAGCAGCCTGAAGGTTACTAGCAGCTTGCTGACTTTGCCCTGTATTTCTCTCTCTCGTTCTCTCATTATTTTTTTTTGCTTCAAACTTTAAAACTTATTTTATTAAAAACTAACAATAACCAGAAATAATGTTGGCTCCTAACCTTTATTCCTTTGCTATAAGAGCAAGATCGGCCTTTACTATTCAACATATTGTAGCTTTAAATTTAAATCATCCGTACCAAAGGGTGCTAATATAAAAGAAACAGTGAATATAATCTTAATAGCTGCCTTTCTGGAAGTAATTAAATACTAGATAGTTCAATTCTGGCTACAAATCTGCTGGAAATATGATGACACATAAAAGAAGTGATTTTATTAACATTTAGTAAGTCAGTATAGCTCCAGAAACAAAGATTGCAACTGTAAAGCTATCAATTGTAGATTTTCTTCTTCTAAGCTGTAGATGGAGCCATAACACAAGTAAATACTTCCTTGTCAATATGATTTGGGAATTTTATATTGTAACGGGAATATGTTTACTAGGTATTCTGCATTTGTATATTACCATGGCTTTATATTACGCTATGAACTATTTGAAATACCAATTTTCTTTATTTTCTCAAGATGTTGTTTTGGTTATCCTCAACAAAACTATAGAAGCAAAGAAAAACACTTGGTAGTATTCAATTTTCATTCTATCCAACAATTACCACTACTAATCTAACCTTCTTCTCCTCCAACAGTTTCTCTGCTTAAGGGCATCTCCAGGGTTGTCAGTTGAGCAGAGGATAGCAAATGCATTTAGAAAATTAAATCTAAATCTAACTACATTTATTTATCTCCTATACCCATTATTCCTTTCTTAATATTATGCTAAAGGTAAGGAACTGGCATTTTATGTGGATTTTACTGTATTATATATAAAATATACAGCTGTTATATGGATTGTTCCATTAGAGGGGAAAAGATTGACCCCATATAACTGAAAGATGTTTGATGAAAGAGGAGCTATTTACAGAAGCAAAATATTTCTACAGTCATCATTGTGGCTAATAACACAGGTTTGCAAATGTAATGATCCCTTCCCGACTCACCTGTTAAAAAAATCCTCTGGCCCACTCTCAAAAATAAATTAGTAAAAACCTCCAAAAAACATTTTTCATGTCATATTCCCCAGTCCCTTTTGTTCCCTCTTGGTCAGGGCTCCATCCTGCAAGATGCTGAGATTCTGACTGAGTCTTGGGATTCCACATGTATGTAGGAGTTAGTAATAGTGGAGCCACATTCAGCTTCAGGACAAGGGAGTTCTAACCTCTAGATACACTTTTTGATTGAAATGAAAAGAACCCTGGCAGCAAGGAATTCTTTATACTTGCTTTTCACTTATTTGAAACGCATACAGCCAGACTTTTTGTTTGTTTTTAAATTGAGTTTATGACTCATGTTCTCTTCTGGTAAATATTAGAATTGAAGTTTTTATTAGCATGAATATTCCAAAAAAGTGAATTTTTAATTCAAATATTGACCAAAAGTGAATTTCTAATTGCACAGCCAATTGTAAAATTCTCAAATCATGTAGTGTTGCCTAGTTACTTAATAACATGTTATTCTGGACTTGATAACTTAAGTAAATAACCAATGCTGTGTGAGTTGGATATATTAAAACTGAATACAGAATACGAAATTCACACTGTTGGTTAGTTTAGTTACATGAGTTACAGCCTGAATTATTAATTATGTATTTGAAGATAATAATTACAGTCAAAAATGATTTACTGATGAAATTCACAAATCATCATCTTTCTTGCACATCCCTATGTAGTAGCCTTCTTCCAAAACTCATGATTTTACACCAGGCTGTCGCACAGACTGATCTCTCGGGGTATGTCTACACTGCAATTAAAAACCTGCGGCTGGCATGGGCTAGCTGCAGTTGTCTAATTGCATTGCAGACATACCCTCTCAGGTCTGCTGATATCCAGTCAATACAACAAATCTTTGATCTTCCCCTTAATCATTGCCCATTCACAATTATTGCAAGAGCCAAAAAATTCAGAGATGATTTCATATAATGAATCTACTTGAAAATGTCATGATTAGCTGGTGGATAATTTACATGGAGATGCAAGGAGGAAAACTGTTGAATAAATAATAAATAATAATAATAATATGTAGCTCTAATATATAACTTTTCATCAGTAAAACTCAAATATAATATTCACTATGAACTATTTGCTCAGCTATAATTCTGCATATACGCCAGTTCCTGCCATTCTTTGTGCACTCAAAACTCCTCTGAGTCAAGTCAATGGAACTTTGGGGTATGCATAGAAAGTAGGACAATCCATAATAAAATGTATTAATTATTTACAGTATTTATTTTACAATATCCAAACCATAGTAGGTTTTTACAGTACAAACAAACATAGAGTCCCTGCCCAAAGACTTTATAATCTTATTTTAGCTGTTACATAATGAGTGAGATGAAACAACACAATAGGAATGGCTGTCGCAGAGGAGGATGTGGCTTATGGCAATCAAATCACATCAAAATAAGCTTTATTTGATGTATATTGCAATTAAGGTTTCAGTCCACCAAAATATTTAAGCATGTGTTTAACTATAAACACTTGACTAGACCTGTTCAATGGGACTACACAGGTGCTTGACGTTAAGCACATTCTTAAGCGCTTTACTAGACTGCGCCCTAATTGTGCTTACTTACCTCTTGTGAACAACATTATTTGTTACTATATTTATAATATATATAAGTATCTCCCTGGAGATTAATTTTCTTGAGCAGTTAAAGTAACAGTTACCTTTTCAATACTATGAGTGAAATTTCCCTAAATCAGTAATAATATCCCTCTTCTGCTACTTTCATTACTTTATACTATTAAAATTCATTTGTCAAGCAATTTTTCATAAAAACATATGTATTTTTTGCATTTCTGCATTTTACATTTTCTGCATATGAACATTCATTTTGTCTCTTAAAATGCTGAAAAGTTCTTGAAAAGATGTTTATGCTAATACAAAATTTTTCAAACATATGTGTGCTTTAATTAATCTAAAATGAAAACTTTTTGGCAGAGGAACTACCAAAATCTAATAATTTGAATGTCTTAGTTTTAAAATCCTAACCTGCTCAAAAGATGTGCTAACAAATTCATGTGTGTGCGACTATGTGATCTGATAGGGTACAATGAGAATTATTTCCCAGGCTAAGTGTTGGAAAAAGTCTTGTTAGTTTTAAATAGATAGCTTATCATTTTGAACACGTAAAGGAACATAGCTGTGCAATTAGGACATAGACCAAGTCTGTAAGTCTATGAGCTGGGCAAGTCTGTGAAGTCTGTAGAAAGGAATAGTCCCCACCAGAACACTGAGGGGTAACACAGCACAACTCTCAATTCTCTGGCAGGCATTGAAACCCTATAGCTACAATAACCACCTCTGCCTCCTAATTTCATGAGGAAATTAGGTTAGTGGCTCCACAGCCCTTGCTTGGTCTGCTACACCGAGCCCCCTCCTTCATGATAAGTATTGCAGTTACTATTATCTCTGTCTGAAGTATTTATGATAACATATAAACCACATGTATTTACTTTTTTAAACAATTATAAATATATGAAGTAAGAACAAGTCAGCCACTGATTTTGTAGCCAATCTGACCTTACATCTACATGGAGAGGGGGATTGGCTGGATTTGCCTCACTGAGTTTAATAAAATGGATTTTATTAAAAGAATCATTTTATTTGCTAAGGAAGCTCCAACTTTATGGGCATCTTTAAAAATAACAGGATGGGCCGGATTAATTAACAAAGCTTTTTAAAAAGCACAACATGATATTGTGATGATATTTTGCATACCACAGATCATATCACAGCTTTGTTAGTTAAAATATGAAAGCACTTTTAAAACCTTGGACAAAGATATTCAATCATTAGTTAATGAAATTATCTCCTGCTCTAACAAAATCACATTGCTGTTAGTCAAAAGAATTTTTGAACTGATACAGTGACAGCAATTAATCTCACATTTTACAAAGGTCAATAGTTTATCTTATTTTATTTTGTTCTGTGATAGGCTGTTCAGTGCTAAGCTTTTGTGCTTTTACTTTTTTTTTTCTTTGAAAATATATAACAGTCAATTTTGTTTTCCGATGTTCTGGCTTACATTATATGATCATTTTAGTTTTTTATGCAAGACATATGGAAAAATTCATCATTGATTTACCGCACATTTCCTCACACAGTGAAACTAATGTCTGATCACTACTGAAGGAGAAAAACCTACTTGGCAGTGAATGCATAAGCAAATTTACAAACATGTGGACGTGTGCAGCCTTGGGCAATAAACTAAGTGATAGTCAAAATATAAAACAATATGTTGTTCCATCGAACAGTGAAAGGTAATGGGAATTTTAGATATCATTGTAACAAACAGGTAAACAGAACTATATCAACACATCTCTCCAATAGTTAGAATTATCATGCATTTTCCTTTTTTTTATTTTGTTTCTGTTATAAGGAAATTGTGCACATTTATTTTACTGTAGGTGCAGAAGAGGATTCGTTTGTTTTGTACAGTACTAATAAAAATGAATTCTCTGCTGATTGGCCTGGCCAAACATGTTTTTGATTCAGGTCATTCTTTTGAGTGAGATATAAAATCCCATTCCAGAGCACTTGTGTCTAATAAATATCCCATCATGCTATATTTAAGAGTAGAGATTATTTATGTTGTCTTTTCTACCTTCCTTAATTTCTCCCCCCATTTTCATTTGGATACAGTATGTCTTTAACTTTCGGTTCTAAACAGTTTTGTGCTACTCAGACAGCTTCTGTGTGCTAACTCAGAATTTTAGCAGTGTGATGGTAGGTAAAATGATTGTGAAGTTTAATAAACTAAATGTCTGTAAAGTGCTTTAAGATTCTATACTAAGTGATGTACAGAAGAGGTGCCGTTTATTTTATTTGGTCAGATTCACTCATGTAAATGTATTTTAATGTTTGAAAACAAGGCTAATAATATTAATAAAACTATATCACATTAGCTCATCATAGATCTGTCCTATGTTTAAGGGTTCAATGGAGTACAAATTCTGTCCCTAAAAGCTTCTGGGGTTCTTATCAATGACTGCTAATCCTGATTTGTGAGGTATTTAGCCACAGAGTGTGGTCTGCAGATTCACCTGCCTCCACAATGGCTAACTGTGATTATAAGAAAATGCTAATAAGCATGAACTGGGTATCCTCCCACATCCAAAAAAGGGAGTTTTCTGAGGTTAAATGGCAGCAAAGGACCCTCTCCTTTAAAACATTAATAAGAGAGAACCATTGCTCAAGGGCATATGTTCACCTTAATCAAAAAGAGGTCTCCAATGAAAGAAAATTGAATATTTAAATAATGAACTGAATTCTTTTGCAAGATCCTCTGCATGTGGGCAGAGTAGTTAATCTGTCTTTTAGCAAGATTAGATGTCAGATTAACTCTGACTCATGTGGATAACGTTAAATCTGAACCGAAGATGTGCTTGGAGATCACTGATGTGTACCCACATGGAGGAGGCTGACTTACACCACCACAGCGGAACGCAAACCCTGCTATTCTGCTAATGCTGACCAGAGCTCTGCAAACAGCCATTCACAGGCTCTCTGTCATACTGAGTTGATACAAGCCTTGATGTGGACTTGGACATGAATATGCATGCTTTGCTTGTGCCATACACAGCCATGTATTTAACTCATTCTTAACTGAGAGGGATATCTGCAGTTACTGATTTGGACAATACATACTAAGATACACAATAAAGTATTTACATCCCTACCATGTTATTTTAAAATACAGTATTGGTATCCTTTCATATGTGTACACTGTTCTGCTGAGAAGCAAATGCTCAGCTAGAAGCTAGAATAAAACAACAGACCTGTGTCTTTATTCCATACCACAGTGGTGTGTTGTGGTCTGTTTGTAATCAGTCAAGAGGGTATAGAAGCAAGTTTTTACATGCAGCTGTTGGCTGTTATCATACTATATAGCCCCCACTGTCACAAGTCTGGGTAAATATGTACTGCCATTATGTCTTCCAGACATCATAGGTAGAAGGAAATTAGCTCTATCTCCAAATTAGCATTGGTGGTTCATCTATAACAGTAGCCATCTTGTAGAGCTATAATCTGGTGTAGCATCTGTACCATGTTGCACAACTGAGCCAGGAAATAAAGAACAGTTTCTTATCAACATCCTGTGCATCATACTTTTCTTATACCATCTATTTTCATTACATCTGTTGCTTCATCTTTCATTTTCCCATAGGCAGAGGAAGCCTCTCTTTTGTGTGGCTTCTACACCTCTACCTCTTCTGTAATCTTCCATGGAAAGTTACCAAGCTAAGTAAAGGTCATATTCTGCTCTGAAATAAAACTCTAGTCCAGCATGGCTAGGGCACATCAGTTTTCCAGAGTGATTCTGGTAGCTTTAAACATACAGGTCAGAGATTCTTTTAACAGTCACACACCAAGATTCTTTTAACAGTTACACACCAAGAAACCTTAGATACCTAAAGCAAAACTTGAGAGACTTTCAGGAGATTATAGGACAGACCTCTCTAGTTATATTAAACACACAATAATCAATATATACAGTTTTCTTAGGAAAGAGAACATTCAGAGTGGTATTGGATATAAAAGCCTTTGTTGGAGAACTCATGTACTCTGAGGACAGATCTCTGTGAGGAACCTTCTGTTGACTGAAGGGAACAACCTGTGTCATACCCAAGCCTTGAAACTCCCAATTCATACTGCAGATAGAAGTCTTACTGATCTTTGTAAACATATTTTTTTACTTTGTTATTTATTTATTTATTTAATAAATAGTCAGAGGGAATTATGTTTGGACACACGCTCCTTTTTTGCAATAAAAGTTCTCTGGACATGTAACATCATCCACCTGGATTTCGGTAATTCTTTCTATCAGGGTATTGACGAAGCACTCTACCAACACTGCTCAGTAAGGGATACATTTTTAATGGCAAGACTAACCATTGGAACTTAACCCCTGGAACAAATTACCAAGGTTAGTGGTGGATTTCCCATTACTGACAATTTTAAAATCAAGATTGGATGTTTTTCTAAAAGATCTGCTCTAGGAATTATTTTGAGGAAGTTCTGTGGCCTGTGTTATACAAGAAGACAGACTAGATTATCACAGTGGTCCCTTGTGGCCTTGGAATCTATGTTCCCAAGGAATGGACAAGACAAGGAAACTTTCTTTTGAGAACTTCTTGCCAGATAATGAAAACAGTACTATCCCAAATCATGTCCAGGCACTGAAAGCTACTCAGGGAGGCACTGAATGAAAGACTGGTTGACCTTGGTACATAGCAGTTCAAAAGCTGGGGTTCCAGGATGGATGCATGGTGCCTGGAGGAACTGGAGCTCTTGTGCATAGCCACGATTAGTTGTGTACAAAGAACTGCTAAAATTAAAACAGAATGTTAGAAAGCCTGTCCACTGTCTCTGCTTCTGGCTGCCTGTATTTGCATTCAGCCATGAACCATCCAAGGATTTTTGGCTTGCATCTCAGATACATGGGCCAGCTGGAGTCTATAGGCCGCATAGCATGTGTGTGAAAGCAGGACCCAAATATTTGGCAGCCACAATTTTCATGACCTGTCTGTAACCATATATCATCTAGATTTCCTCAAAAGTTCTGTTTCCAGTATATACACTATGTTTATAATCTTCTCAAGGACACTCAATTACCATTTGGGTATAGTTCACAGCCACTAGCATGTTAGGAAATCCACTGAAGTCAACAAATATTGCTCTGACAAACTATCTTCAGCTGTATTGGAGAAGTGAATTGCATCTCTAAAACTAAGACTCAAGACATGAAACAGATGGCTGGCTTTATGCAGCTTTTTGTGAAAAGATCCTAGGATAGGGAATTAGAAGGCCTGGAATAGAGAGACAAGCAACCAGGATTGCATAACCTCCTTCCCCCTTTGTTACCAGTTGAGGCCTTAATGGATTTTTTTAACATTATGCTTATGTACTATGGATATCAGAGTAGGAACTGATGGTAGAAGATCATCTTGGAGTGGAGGCCATTCTGGGAAGATAAACTCATTTGTTGGTGGCTGGTCTCTTCTTCCCTTTAAAGCAAAATACAACATAAACACAGACTGAGTAAAGTTTGCCTGAAAAATGGAGGCAAATTTGTGATAGTGTGAGGTTTAAGTTTCGGTGAGTAAGATCTTCAAGAAGAAGAACGCTGAGATTGTCCCTGGTTAACACAATGAACATGGTGTCCTTTTGTGCAGTACGCAGCAATGAAATATTATGTACAATGCACATTGGGCAATTTACACATGCACTTTAGTGTGTTTCCGAATGCCACATGTCCACCTGAAGGACACACTTATTGAAATCTCTCATTTTAAACCATGTAAGGTGATATCATGTAAGGTAATTGAGTCTGCTATGGTTTCAGAGAACTGATGATGAATTTCAAAAATGCTGATTAAAATAGATTCCTGGTTTCCATGTATGCTAAAATATTCTTCTTTCTTAATACCTACATTTAAATAATAGAGTGCAGTAAAAACTTCATAAATAGGCTTTTACAACCTTATATTATTTGTCCATATTTAGGCACTATTTTAAAAAAATAAATTTGATGTAAAGATTGAATGGGAAAAATGGCCCCATGCAAGTTTATAGAATGTATATTCTGCTTTCTGGATATTAGAGCAGGTCCCATTTATTGTATCTCTCTGTGTTAATGGCTATAATGAGAGTATAAGTTTCTTGTGTGATGCTGAGAGGGCCTATCTGCTCAAAGCAGAAAGGTGCACAACTCTTAGACACCATTTCATGTCCTTGGCTATACTCCAGGCCATGTCCAAACAGTTAACAAACCGTTCAATTTAACATTTAAAAATCTCCCATTTGCAACGTCACTCTCTAGTTCTTTAGAACAGAAGTTTTCCAACTTTTCCCCTTCCAGCAGCATTGTGCTAGGGTTCACTGAGTACACCTGCCATTCCAGGGACATCTGGCAAGCACACATACAGATCTTCAACTACAGCTCCCCTTAACTCTGTCCCTGAGAGTGGAACAGACCTTGCCACTCTGTGGGTATCTGGCATACCACCAGAACACCATCACCGCCATTTAGACCACCCACCAACCCATATCCCTCCCCAGTCAAAGCTGTAACTGGAAGAAATAAACAAAGGAAATGCCAACCCGTGACTAGAGAGATTAGACACCTACCTCCAATTCTGTAAAATCAGCAAACAGCTACATCACAGGGGTCCAAAAGAGACAGACCCTGGTAACTCAGCCACTGTGATCTTATCACTAATGAGTTGTTCAACCTGGTCTGCTTTAAAGAAACAAACTAGTTGACTCAGAAAGCCCTGTTCTTCCTCTTTTCCCCACATGCTCTGTTCTTCTCCACGGATCTGGTTTCATAGTGAAAGCAGAAAGAAGGTCCAAAAAGTCAGCACTCCCTTTCCACAGCCCCCAGTCACAAAAGTAGTAGCCAACTGACAGCAATGAGGGTCACACCTATGAGGATAGCCCCTCTATCTCCTGGATGCTAAAACATTTAGAAAACAAGAAGGCATTATCACTTCATATGAAAATCAAGCTGAGATATAGTTAAGCACTATATATACAGCAATATAGTCTACTGATCAATTGCTATGACATAGGACATATTTCCCTACAGAAACAAATTATCTTTGATTATTCTTTCTGTATTTATATCTATTTTAAAGCATACATTTTACTTAATTAATACCATAAATACAATATTAAATAAATAAGAGCAAATTGATTATTTCTTACTGATGGATGAGTGTGTTTCCTGGCCTGTACTAGATCTGCAAGGCACCATTGCAGATTGAGCAATATTTATATATAATATACATACTAGAGGAGAATGAGGAATCCGTTTATTCAGCACAGATGATAGCCAAATACTGGACTAATACAGGTGATGATGTAAGGGACGGGGTGTTGTATGTTTTTATTTTGGTCCAATAAAAACTCTCCTTGAATTCTTTCCTCTTCACTTTACATTTCAAAAATCCATTCTTTTCGGGGGAGGCAATACAATAAAAACCAAAGCAAGAAACTACATTAAATCAATCTCTAACCTCTCACTACATAGGCTTCAGGCTATGTTGAACTTTTTCTTTTAAATATCTCCATGTAAAATCAGATGTTAACTCTCTGAGTGAACCCATGTGCAAAGTCTTTTTTCATCAGATTAATGGCTGTGCAGCAACAGGCAGTTGAAAATGTTTCCACTTACATCAGGTATTCATGACTTTTTTGAAAACTTCACATTATTGCAACTACTTTTCAGTCAAATACTTTACATATACCGAAGGGGGGAAAATTAGCAACATGCTTTAATGGAAAACTCCAGTAGAAATGTATTGACACACGTAGAAATTTGTTTCTTGAAACAGGACCTTTCTATTAATTTGACAGATGGGTTTTTGCCTTGCTATACATTTTAAAAAACAGCCTTCACCCTGGGATATGTCAGCATTGCCCATAATAATAACTCAATTTATCTTTGCTTTCATTAGTATTCTCTCATTCTATTTGTTGCCTTTCATAAACTTCAAATTCAAGGCATGATTATGTGAGGCCTCCATGCATGGAACTACTCAATGAAGAACCCTGTTCAGGGTGCAGCAGTGGTAAAAAAAAATCCAAACATAATTTTAGGATTTATAAAGAAAGAGATTTATAAAGTATTATGAAAAATAATACAGAAAATATTATAATGCCATCATTTATTTATATGTACACACACAAAGTGAGATCTGGTATAAATACATACCACAATTTACTCAGTGACACAAAATATGTATAAACTCAATGGTATGCCTTCACTTCATTTCATAAGGGACATACCAGAAATATATGAGTTTAAGAGATAAGCAGTACATATGAAGACAAATGGAAATCAAAGGAATTGTTTACCTTCCAAGGAGATATGTAAGAAAGGATGTGATAAAAGTAAATAAAATAATGAATGGCTTAGAAAAGGTAGGACAGAAATTTTTATATGGCTTGTCTTATACAACAAGGGAACATTCAATAAAAATCAAAGATAGTAAACTCAAAAGTGATAGAAGGAAATACTTTTAGACACACTGCACAAATTGACTGTGAAACTCCTTGACACAAGGTACACTACAGGTCTAGAGCTCTGCAGAATTAGAAAAAAATTAAAGATTTACATAGCTAGCAAGAATCTTCAGTTAAACAATAATTAAAAAAATAAAACAAATAAGAACATTGGAAGGGATATAAGCCTCCTGCTTCAGAGTTTTAGCCAATCTCTAACTATTAGAGGGTTAGGAGGAAATTTTCCCTCGGAGCAGATAATCCTGTAACTGCCTACTGTACTACATTTGTCCCCTGATATTAGTCATTGTTCAAGATAGGATACTGGACCAGAGGAAACCCTGGTTTTATCCAGCCTTGGAATTCATACATGGAGCCTCTTTTTTATTTAATGCAAATATGTATATTCTATGTTCATAATCTTCCCAGGGAGACTTCGTTTGCATTGAATACAGTTCACAGCCACTACCATGCTAAGAAATCTATGGAAAAGAACTTAAGTGATTCAAACAGAATATTTGCTTTCCTTGCAGCTGACACATACTGGGTCCCAGCTTTCTTAATAAAATTTATTATCATCTTTTGGTCCTTTCTGTCTTCTGCAGTGTGCTGCCTCTCAACTAAGTCAGAAAACCAGGGATCCTGACTGTGCTGTATGTTCTACACTGATTAACTACAAGAATTTGTAAACCCTATTCGGTTTGATTTGAGAATTGAATTCCACAGGTTAGCTCTTGGTGTCGAAAGAAAAACAACTCCATAGGTTTCAATTTATGCTCAGTTTCAATCAACTTGAACCTTCAAGAGAAACCATCCATGGCTGATGTCTCCCTATGCCAACTCGCATCAAGGCCCAGAATTCACACATAGACATTTAAGGAAAGATAATAGAGCTTCTGGTGGGTTGGACAAGTTTAGGTAGGTTGCAACGATGGCTGGCTGTAGAGAAATGAGGTGCACTGGCTTCCCAGGTATCTGAACAACCTGAGACCATGTTTGCTGAATGTCGGTGAGCTTGGACTGACGCTCATAAACAGACTGAATCTGACACAAGATTATGTATTTTTGTAGTTGGAACTGATTTTTTTGTATAACTCTAGCTATTATTCTCTATCTACCCACATTTCCCCTGTAGTTTCAATTGGGATGAGCATTTTTTATCGCTCTAACATTCCATGTTGTGTAGTGTTGCAGTGTCTCCTCCCATTACTATATCTCATCTCTGAAGGTGTTTCAGTGTCCTTGTATGAAACATGACTACTATGAATACGGGCACAAAATGGCAATTGTGTGTCCAACTCCCATTGACCTCTTCTGGGAGTTTTGGCCTACCTCCCACTCACTCCTTTCAAAATCTCCCGTTTGCTGCATGGTTTGTTGAAGACATTAGTGTCCTATTATAAATGCACAATTTGTTTATTATTTATTATTTTTATTATTTGTGAATATTGTTATTTTATTTAAAAATACCCAACAGAAATAACAGTATTTTAAAGCTGGTAAAAACAATGATTTGGTATCAATTGTCATTTTTTGGGAAAGTTGTGCGTGGCACGATTACTGAATAATTCAAGATCCCTACATGCAAATTGCTCCCATAGACAAATAAGCTGAAAACAAATATTGGCAATTGTTTTGTTATCATTGTAGCTATTTCAAGAACAATTTGTGTGGTACAAATAAGAACATGTACTGACATTCTGACTCAGGACAACACTTTGCAAACTTAGAGGTTTGTCTCATCAGCCTTTAAGGTGCGTATTCATATAATGGTTTGCAAGTGTGCAGCTTTGTTTGTGATAATGACATTTCTCATGGTGAATCCAAATGTAATTAAGCTGAAGTATCTCTTACTGATTTATAGAACAAAAAGTCAACTTGAAGGAAACAATTTTTTTAAATCAAGTTATTTTTATTTTTTATTTCTTCATGGTGTAATAAAGAAGGCCAGAAATATTTTCTTAGAAACATCCTATATACAACTAGGAATTTCAAGCCTAGTCCTTCCCAGAGGTCTTCTTAGGGATCTCTAAAACATGTATTGTGAGCTCTCATACTTCAACTGAAAGAGTGACAAAATCTATAACAAAGATACCCTTTCTCCCAGGTGTTCATTAGACACTGCAATTAAATAAGTGTTAAAAAAATCAAAGCTCTTTAGGGGGTCATAATGACCACCATCATAGTTCATGGATACTAATTCTCTGCCAGGTGATGGAGTATTAAACTTCTGTAATCCTAATACGAGACTAGGCCAAGAAATAAGGATCAATCTCTCACAAGAGTTTCTGTGCATCACATCCTTATTACATAGCATATCTAAAATTCACTTTCCTTTCCAATCAGTCTTCCATCTCCTGTCTTATGTGATGTCAGAATTTCACTAGTTCTCTAGTCAGAGGGTCATTCAGATTGACAAACCTGGACTTTCTGTCATAATAAATAAGCCGGAAAATAATTACAATTAATTAAAGCCTTGTCAGAATTGATGTTTCAGGCATTGCTGTAACTACATGGGTACAAACACCCACAGTAGACATACTGTACTGGTTTAAACCATTATTTACACTCATGCAGCTTACCTCGACCCCATAGCCTAACATGCAGGGTAAACTGCACAAGTGTAAAGGACAATATACACCAGTGTAGCTACAGCAGTGCCTAAAAACCCAATGCAGACAAGGCCTTAATTAAACAACCAATACTGACCATATTAAAGTGCAGTTCTGTGCTGAAAAGGGACTATAAAAATAACATTGTGAGTTTAAATTTATTGCCCCACAGTGATTTCATTTCAACTTTGTTCACTTTGCCTAATTACTCAATGTCATCCCTGCAAACTCCAGTGCAAGTCTAGATGAGCCAAACCAATGGCCATTATCCTATTTATATCATTTTAGAACGAATCATTGGCCTTAACATGTTCTCTGGGCCCAGGCAAACTTCACCAGCATAAGTTCTGGTTTATACCAGTTCGGCACATCTGCGTTAGGGGGTTTGTTTTGATCCAGCTACTCCATGGTTAAAAATTCCACTGTTGACAAGATTTCTGAAGAGATTCAAGCCTATTTCCCAGTTCTGAACTGAATGCATTTCTTCCCCAAATATCTCTACTGTACATATGCTGCATATATCTGAGGCATTGCAAAGTACATGATTTCTAAAATCTGGCTATAACGTTAATAGAAATGATTGAGTCTCTTAAGTTTTCAAATAAAATATTCTGTATGTACACGTCATACAAGGACAGCAGGGGGCAACTTTTCCCCACAAGTCATATTTTATGCACTGATATAATATAACAATAAATAATTAAATGGGGCAATTTACAGTATTTACCAAGCTCATTGTGTGGTCTATGACTAGAAGGTAAATGTAAGGTTTCATTTTTAAACTCATGTTTTGTTATCCAGGCATGTGCTGAGGCAATAAGTGGTTTAAATATAAGAAAAAAGTAACCTAAGACAAAGAAACTGGAATCTAAAACCCTGTTAGAAATGAAGAAGGAAATTTACATCCCTGCAATTCACTGTTACATGATTTGTTGGAAACTGGTAACATCTTTTTGGGGGGGAAGAAGGGGACAGGTGGGCAACCAGGGGGTGCTTATCACAGCTATTTTCACTTCAGCGACTGCCAATTAGGACAGTGCAAAATGTTTGTAATTAAATCACAGATAATTATGAACCCCAAACTAGAGTCAGTTTGCTGAAACATTCAGAGAGGGCGATGACTATTCCTAGGATGGGTTTTAACAAATCTGGGCCAAATCATGATTTCACGTGAAACCAAGTGACATTTTCAACTTAATTCTGGGATATCCCTGAACTTAATTTCAGATTGAAACAGAAAAATGGGTTGCACAGAGGCACTCAGCAGTGTCACAAGACTCTCCTTTCCACTAGTTCAACCAGAAGTTATAGGATTAAAGCAGGAACCAGTGGGCAAAACTCTATGGCCAGTGTTATGCAGCAGGTCAGACTAGAAGTTTGTAATGGTCCTTTCTGGCTTAAATATCCATGAATGAACTATAAACTCCCAATCCCACACTTCTTCGACCCAAGAGAGACCATTCTAGTAGTTTCTAGCACAACAGCTTTAAGATGTTTATCTGAAACATCCCTAAAACTTTTGAAGTGCAACAAATACAGATCTGTATATCTGCTACTGTAACTACAAGGATTTCAACAGAATCTCCCTGCAGACCGCCCCTGTCCCTAGCTTTTAAACTCAACCATAACTATTTGCTTCTGGAGGAATGCATAAACCTGACTTCTTGGTAGCCATATTTAATTCAAATAATTTACATCACTTCCCTGTTGCAATGCATTTGCCTAATCAATAAAAATCACCAAAACAAACCAATAAAAAAAAATTAACTATGGCTCTCCCTATGTCCTAAAATACAGGGTCAGATTATGCTCTAAATTACACCCATAAAACCTAAAACTCCTGTTGCAGTCAGCACAGTCCCAAATGTATTTTTTCTTCACAACTAGAGCATTTAACATAAAAAACAAGGATTAGTGGACACGGAACATCCTGTAGCAGTTCC
>ML677343.1:10212845-10383194 GCA_007922305.1 Dermatemys mawii | reverse complement strand
GGAACTGGAGCGGGGCCATGCCGCTAATTCTGGGAGCCATACAGTGAGACGGTAGTCAGGGAGCCTGCCTTAGTCCCACTGTGCTGCCGACCAGACTTTTAACAGCCTTGTCGGGGGTGCTGAGCAGAGATGCCAGAGTCCCTTTTCGACTGTACTTGTAAACCAGACACCTGGCCACTCTACTTCTGTCCTGCCTCCCCTCCCTGGGCCTTTACAGAGTACGTCTACCCTGCACTCTAAGCCAGGCCTGATTCAGGTTGGAGACAAACCCCCCCTTCCATTTGCACACAAATCAGTCTCACTCAGGTCAGCAAGCACTCAGGACTTGGGGTTAGGCCCCCGCTGGGAGGTGGGACAGAGTCCAAATCCCACTGAGACCTGGGCCCAAACCCTGTCATTTTGCAGTGTGGATGCAGACCGGAGTCGGGTGGGGTGCGTAGCACGGAGCAGGCATGTCAGCACACTTGTGAGACCTGGGTCCACCATCGGTCAGCCCTGGCTTACAACGCAGCACCAAGTCCCACATGCCTGGGTCCAACAGACCTGGACATAGTCGTGTGCAGCGTCGACATGCCCTTAGTGTCTCCCTGGGCCCATGCTGTAAGGTCCCCACTTCTGCCCTCCCCACCCAGTTTGCCCCAAAAACCCCAGCACTCCGCAGACCTGGCAGGGCTTCAGTCCCCCCAAGCCACTCAAACCCACTCTGCCGCCTCCAGCCATTCTGCCTCACACAACCCCAGGGCTGCCCCTCTCCCCCAGGGCCTGCCTCACCTGCCTGACAGGAGGCAGACGGCTGCAGGCTCCTGGCAGAGAAAAGACAACAAGCATTGTGCTGCTGGCTGCATACAGGCTGCCCCTGCTGGAGGCAGATGGGAAGTACAGCGTTTTCCAGGAAGAAGGAGGGAAAACAGCCCCTGCTCAGTGCTAGGAACTGCACAGGGAAGTTGCAAGGAGGTGGCATTCCCTTCCATCTCTCCCACATCCAGCACAGTGTTGTATATGACTGGCTTTTAACACCATGTGATGTGAGTATCCATCTCTCCCCTTCCATCATTAACAAGACTGTGGTTCCTTAAACATAAAATGTGAAGCCATAAGTGTTGCCTCCATGCTATGGCACAATCTATTCACCTTTCATTTATTTCTACAGAAGCCTCATAGTTCAGAATACCCAGAAGGATGTAAAGCTTGGTCCAGATCAGCACTTTACTTAGCAATGAGGGAAACAGGAACATGTGCCACACATAACCCCTAACAGACAAACCCCTAATGGACAAATTTGTGAACTTTTTAAAAATTAAGCATATAGGTCTCCTCACTGCACTTTAAATCCCTTAGAATCAACCGTCCTCAGGCCAGTTATATCACAAAGTGCTGGATTTAAAAGTATTGAGAAAATTTTTCAAGATTTGATGCACAAGACATATACTTATCAAGGGTAAAAAACAGGCCATTTGTTCACTCCTGAAACAGGTAGAATGTGCTCATAGTTCCTCAGAATTCAAGGTCACGAAGAGTTTAAATTTTCACTTGGGCTTTTTTAAAGTTGATGAATCTGGTTCCTCTCTTACTCCTAACCTCTCCCCCCACTCCCAAACAGATAGATATGCAAGTAAAGCAGCAGTAAACTGGAAAATGTGTTATTACTGAAAGTATAAAAACACCACCACCACCACCCTAAATAAACCACATTGCTCACCATAAAATACTGTAGCTATTTTTTGTCAATTGCTTCACAAGAGTATGGATGGAAATTTGACACCATTACTACAGTGAGCAGTAAAACATGTAAATCAACACTAAAATGCCTCCAATCATTTATATTTCTGTACAAAATGCTAAGTGGCTGAATCAATGTTAAATTAACTGTTAACTGTACATTAATATAGTATTATGCCATAACATGGTAGAGCTACTTCAATTAAGAGCCTGTAAGCATTCCATTATCCCAGTCTTCAGAGTTCTTAAGCCACCTCTTTACCTCCTCAGACAAAATGTTCCAAACTGTTCTAATAATTTAGAAATAGATGTTCTGTAACTAACACCCATTGACATTAAGTTACTACTTCATCCTGCTAGGCGCTGAGCACTTTGACATTGATTTAGTGAAGACCTTAGGGTTAAATTCTTATTCCATTTCAGTCAATGGCAAATTTCTTATAGACTCCAAAGAGTCTAAGATTTGTCCTTAAGCATACAGTTAACTAAGCATGTGAGTAGTGCGATTGACTTTATCTGCACTTATTTGGGTCATAGTCCTCAGTCTCTCGCAGGATCAAGCTCTCAATGAATTACACTAATGAGTTCACTTATTTGTTTAAAAAGACGTCTTATTTTCAGTTAATTCTTTATTGTACCTCTTAAGAGTATCCTTAATTTACTGCTTCTTTCTCAACCTATAAACAGGTAAATTTACTCAGTATTAAGGGATGCAACATAGAAGGCCAAATTCTTCCTTTGAGTAATAACTCTATTGAAGTCAAACATTTATTTTACCTGCTTTCAAAAAGGCACGTATAATTATTTCATGAGTTAATCAAAAAGAAATGAACAAAAGTAGTGTAATACCATTAGCATACTTGTCAAAAGTAAACTTTTTAAAAAAATACACAAGTCTTTGAACTGACTGTGGTTCCTATTCTGCAGTAATGACACAGATGTCTGCAGGGAACTCCAGTGAATTCAGTGAGATTCTGCTCAGGCAATGCAATCCATCCATGCACAGTTGCAGGATTGGAGCTTAGTTCTAATTTGTAAAGCCTAAAGTTTGAATGACCAATTCATAAAGTAAAATTAATTGTAAATATTTGTCCCTTTGTGGAACACACAAAAAAATGGTTTGAAATATTATCATGCTCCTGCATACAAATCTGAATACTCAACTGTATACAAAAAATGAAGATTTTCATGTTTTCAAACATATTCATATATGTGGCACAATTATAGGAGGATTTGAATTTGTACACAATGATCAGTTAAAATACAAACTGAGAAAACTGAATACAGCAGCTGTTATTTGGCCTACCTAGCCTTTCTGTTTTTGTGGTATTATGCAAATGTGCTATTGTACACTGAAAACAAAATAATGTTTTCTAACCAAAAATATTTATATTAATAATATTGTCTTTGGTTGTAAAAGTGCTATTGAAGTCAAGCTTAAGAAACTGCAAGCTCCTCTCAACTTAGATATAATTTCATGAGTCATATATAATAGTATAAATGCACAATACAATAAGTGGTGATTCTTCATATAGTATAATTGACTAACTGAATTCACATGATTACTATCTAGATGCATGGGGGTATTTTGTTCCTAAGTGTTCCATTCCTGAGTTACCTTACAGTTTATATGAGATGGAACGGTAGACAAAAATGGGAACACTTTGTGCCTATCTTTAGCTTACCTGTGCTCACAGAGACAGACACCAGAAAGCCTGCAAGAACAGCAGTGCAGTTGTGATTTCCTGTAAAGTTACAAGAAGCTTGCCACTAACGCCATAACAAGTAAAGCAGAGGGGTATAATGTGGCACAGCGAAGGAGGTATGCACATATGGTTTAACTGTACATGACCACCCAACTTAACTATGATCTCACTCTATACATCCCTAAATAATTTACTCCTTTGTCTAGACTAGAAAAAGTGTTTCTTAAAATATATTAGCTAATATGTTTAAATTAAGTACTTTTAAAAATATTTTAACATTTTTTTAAAGCAGCACTTACTTAAAATGTGTTTGCTAATATTTAAAAAAAACACAGTTTTGTTTTAGTCTAGACAAAAGTAGTTGTAATAGATGAAGCCATTTGCAGCAGGGGACTTTCTTCAGGCTGCCCACAAATAGAATCTATGCACATATTAATGATACCAATGCAGTTTCCATATGTACCTCTTTGTGTTACTTTTCTTGCACTATTTACAATTTGGACCCAGGATTAAGAGCAGGTTGGAAGTACAAACTACTTACTGCAGGAAAAAAAAATACTAAAAATCTTCTGAATCTGTAGGTTGCATGAGATGTAATACGGTCCAGTTCATTTGCTGGGAAAATCCACACTAAGTAACATGTCTTACTAATAACAATATGAAAAGAAACTGAGATATATATATATTTTTAAATCAGAAACTAGATAATAGTCAGCTTTCCAATGAAATATGGGTAAGAAACTGAAGCATATTACTCATGTTAATGTCGGAATCACTGAGAATGGTTAACATGATATAACCAAACATTAACCAGAATATACTGCAGTAATTTACCATAGAGGCGGATGTATAATGAATTTGATAGCTTAGTCTCAGTTTCCAACTTCAGATGGTGAAGATTAAATGTTAAGGGTGTTACTGTAAATGTAACATGAACATGGTTGATGAACATATAAGATGAATATGGTTGATTTTCTAATTTTACTGCATGGTTTACTTCAGAAGAAAATAAGCATTTGTAATTGTTTTGTAACTCATCCGTCACAAAAAAATCAATACAACTCATGTCTTTGTTTATGTGGAAGATATTTAGTACGGATTGCAAATATCAGAACAATAATATGAACCTCCTGGTAGAATACCACAACTAAATTTCTGAAAAGCCACTTGGTTAATCTCAGTGTTGAATCTAGCTGTTTTAAATTACCATAATACATAATAACAGTCTTAATGACAATACAGATGCACATTGCCAAAGAAAGCTAAAAATAGTGTCCAAAACAATGAGCTAAGAGCCAGCCCAAGTGACAAACATACATATGTCTGTTTACAAGGAATGGAGGAGTTTAGGAATGCAAATACCTGCAGTCTCCAGAATGTTCCAGAGGATTGAATTGTGAGGATTTACCAAGTCTAGATGAGAGCAATACTGCTTCTGGAGATGATAGGCCCTAAAATGGAGGCCTCCATCAGTTCATGGTAGAATTTAGAGATATCAGTGGTCAGAATACATTCCATTGGCCTCATAATGTATATCAAGAAAAATATATATATATTGTATGGATGTCATTTCAAAGCCTTCTAAAGACGAAGGGGCATTATTAACGCGATTAGAGCACAGATGGTTCAAACTGTATGCAGATATTCAAACTTGCATTTTTGCATTATATCTGCTTTTTTTTTTTTTTTTGCTGCTGAACTGTAATGAATTGTCTCATAATCTATTCCATCTTCTTGCCATTAGCAGGCTTTGAATGTTCACAAATAGGAGCAAAGAACTCATTTTCCAGAGGTTTAATCACACAAAGAGCGAATGCCTAATTCTCTAAATGAAATGGTCTGTGATCACTGAAGCAGAGATTTAATATATCACGGCAAATTAGGTAGATTTTAATAAATTACTTATCTCTCTGAATACTTTACATATGCTTATGAAGAAACATAGCCTGTTTGCAAACAGTGAAAACCCACAGCCTATAAAATCCTTTGAAGAAAATGACAAAGTAAATTAAAAAATGAAATGCATTATATCCTAGTTCTCCAGAGACAATCCTTTTGCTGCATTGATTCATAGCTCCATTAAAATATCAATTAAATCTTTAATTGAGATTGGTTAAAAGCTAGAAAATTAACTTTCCAAGCTCCTTTCTAGCTACTGGTTATCCAGATACAAGGATCATTGTATGTGTTTGATGTAAGTTTTAAAAGTGATCAAAAAAACACTTGCCTGCTCCTACAGCTCAAACTAAGCGGAACAGAATCTGATTGATTCTTTTATATTTTCTTTCTGTGCTTTGATAGCTGTTGGTTGAAACTGTAAATCTCTTTTACTGTATATGAAAATGGAGTCTACCCTCCCCCTCCTTCAAATCATGATAACCATAAACAACTACTTATAATGTTAGTAGAAGGGCAAAAGTTATTTTTTAAAAAGATTGCAGTAATTTAATAAGTCTTACAACTAGCCTCATTCTTTATATTTAATTGATAGAAACTGCATGCATCAAAGAAAACGCATACTGAGATTTAATGTGCATAAAATGGATATTAGCATTTTAAAGAGGCAGATTAACACATTAATCCAAGTAATTTTCATATATTGCTTCTAATAAAATCTTCACAGTATAAAATTCTTAATGAGGCTAATCACAGGCATTGCATTTAGTGGGGGTGATTAGGGATAACATAAAAGTATTTTTAATCAGTTTTCTAAGGCTTAAGCTTTTTTATTAAAAATTAAAAATTCAACTTGCATTTTTATTACTGTTTTATGTAAGAAAAAATGTTGAAAATGCAAATAAAGCACATCATTCAATCATGTAGGTATTAATTATTTACAAGACGTTGTCCATTGTGGAGAGAGCCTTAGCCTTAGGGGGAAATATAAAAACAAACAGACTGAAAAGTATACAAAACTTTACAACTATAAATCAAGCCTCCTTTTCATATAAATTATACATTAAATATACTGTAGTAATTACAAAAATTTCATCTTCGAAGAGTTATCAAGCATGTATTTACACTGGGAGAAAAGCGTCTGTAGGCAAACTTTTCTTTCATGCCTCCTAGTCATCTTTGTGTTCCTCATAGACTGAGCGCAGAGCATGGAGGGCTTCCACTGTTACTTTGAGCTTTCCAATTACTACACTATCATCTTGTGAATCGAAAACTAGAAAGGAAACATCAGACAATAATATTAGCAATTTAATTTAGTTTTTGTGTTACAATAATTTCACTTTAGCATTTGGGAAGATTAAAAGGCACCCATACAAGGTTAACGAAATAGCTGTCAGTTCTAGTGCTCAATCCTGCAAGATGCTGAGTACTATACACACAACTGAAGTGAGGAGGAAGAGATGGTGCTCAGCACCTTATAGGATTGAGTCCTTCCAACACTACGATGGAGGAATACTTTAAATTCCACCTCAGTAATGATGGTGTAAGGTTTAATTTTCAAGCTAAGAAAGCAGTATTTATTCTATACCCTCCCAAACTGTGTGTTTGTTTTTCATAGTAAATAAATATCATACGAGGACACGTATACATTTAGGGTTTGATCCTGCTCTTGCTGAAGCCAATGAGGATGTAATGAAATGAACGGATGTCAGAAGTTAAACCTAAGAACTCTACTAAACTTACCATCAATATCTTGCTCAATTATATCTTTTTCTTTCTGAAATATCTCCCTTAGACTGACATAAGCAAAGCCAATGTCTTCGCACTCAAGATCTTGTTCATCTTCTGGAGGGTCACTAACCACTGTAAATCGTATACTGAGAATAAAACAAAAATTCACACTCTTGAAATGATCCATAACACTGCTGCTTTACTTTAGTGTTATACCACCTAATAAACTCTAGGCACACAACAAAATGCAAAGGTCATTCATTCTCTTGGCATTATAGGGAAACATGATAAATAGATAAATAGATAGAGGGGCTGAGCAAACCAAATAATAAATCAGCCAGATAACAAAAACAGTAGCCATATTCAGTGAAGCAGTAAATTAAGTGCAAAACATTCAGCTGTAGGATATTTGTGAATTTACACATCGCATAGTTGCTAGCGATGAAAAACACCACTATTGCTTGTTCCAAAACAAAAACAAAAGTTACAATCCAAAGCCTGCTGCCCCAGAATAACATCTTTGTAATGGAGTGTTATGTATTTGGTGTTCAAAGCTGGATAATAATTAATCCAGCAGTCATGTACAAATACACAGCAAGTGCATTTCCTCATGGATTTCTGGTATTCATTAATTTGAATCCTTCGTTAGTTACCACGGGTCAGTAAAGAGTGATTCTTGTCTTAGTCAATAATGGAATGATAATTTCATAAGGGTACAAAGACACTTATTACAATTTAAATAGAAAAAAAAATCAGTTCTGATCTTCTCTTTACCTGCCCTCATGCTGTTGCAGCTGCATGCACTGAATACCTGATACATACCTGTCAAACTTTTTTGCCCTACCTCCCGCATCCCTGTGTCTTTTTGCTATGTCCCATTATTAACATCCATAAAATAAAAAAATCTTAATTTCCCTTTTTTCTCTGTTCAAATGCTGCTTCCCTCATTCCCTTGCCAAATATAGTTAATATTTTATCCCCATTACTGTGTACTCACTGTATGTTTTTTAAAAAAATCTAAATATAGTGTATTTGGTAAGACCTCTGAACACAATTATTATCCAATCCAAATAAGGGAATACTTACCCATCCCTAATGTCTAAGCCCAACAGCTACACAAAATGTTTGCATATCTTCTGCAAACTTAAATTTCAGTCATTGCATCCAAATATTACTTTCCTTCTAAACAATATAATTGTAATGTTCTGTTGGAGCTGACTTCAATTAGTGCCTTGTGAAGAGACCAAAAACACTGAGACTGACCGAATGACAGGAATACAGAGCTATCTATTCTTTTGATATGACTTGGCAATGTTGTTTAAACCATGAATCCTTGTAAACTTTATCACTTAACATTTTATTGAATAACCACGATCCAAAATGAGAAAATCAAGTTACACAAAATCCAGGGCCATGAGAGATGATACCTTAAACAAAATATAAACAAATCCTCCTAAAAGCTCTGAACGGTATTAGCAACCACTGCAATATGCTTTTATAGTGTTATATTTTTGTGTTCATCTACAATAACTAACAATAAATATTTAGTTCATTTACTTAAATGCCTGTTTTTAGCTAACAAACAAACAAACATTTTTGGCACTAAGCAACAGAAGCAAATAAATAAAAAAAAACAAAAAGCAAAAAAGGTAATAATTCTTGGATATAAAAGAGAAGTATCTAATGAACATCATGGAAAACTATTCAAAACTCTTTAAAAGAGACTGACAAAGGCATGTTTGGTATACTGTGCACTTATTCTTAAAAGCACAAATGCAGCCAAAGTGATTCAGCAACTATGGCTACTGAAAAACTTGGAGAACTCAGCTATGTGACTGGGATGGTGAAGATAGAGGAGGGAATTGTGACCCAGCAGAGTCCTTATCTCACTGTAGCACCGAATATAGTGACCAAACTCAGTCTTTTAGGGTTCTTTTTTTATTGGCAGCTAAAATAGCAAAAACACAATACAGGGATAAGATTTCTTATCCATGTGAGGCTGTTCCTAGGGTTTCCTCTAGGCCAGGTGTTCTCAAACAGGTGGTTATGACTCCTCAGGGGGTCACAAGGTTATTACATAGGGGTTGTGAGCTGTTAGCCTCCAACACAAACTCTACTTTGCCTCCAGCATGTAAAATATAGGAAAAGGTGATTTTAATTTATAAGGGGGTCGCACTCAGAGGCTTACTATGTGAAAGGGGTCACCAGTACAAAAGTTTGAGAACCACTGCTCTTGGTTCTCTCTCACAGTCTCTAGTTCCCTCTGCCCAGAGAACCACCCCCTACATTCCCTTTCTGTGCTTTAGCAGGCTAATCTGCAATACTACAATGAGTCAGCAGGAACCAGTCAGCATTTCCCAGCAGGGTCCACTAACTGTTAACGGGGTGGACAAAGACTTTGTCACCTTATCGAAGGTATCATTGAGAAATATTTTATAAAAATTCCAAGAGAATTTAGTGGCTATCTAAACAAACCTTTTATGCCAATGGAGGTCTGAGGGATAAAGGAATTCTAAACAAAATTTATTTAAACAGTGAGTACTCCATATACAGGATTACCATTGGCAGCAAGAGGAAATTAATACATTTTATTATTAATTATTGTTCTGAGGCCCAGCACCACAATGCTAAGCACTATACACACCTATGAGAAAAAGATGGTTCTTGCCCAGAGAGCTTACATTCTGCATATAAGACAAGAGATAACAGGTAGAGACAACTTACAGACAAGGGTTTTTAAGGGAGGGTGGGGAGATCGTGAGAGGAGAACAAGGTAACAACGAGATAATTACACTTTTGTAATTACTACAATTGTAAGTGTAATAGACTGTGACCAATGGGTACCAGCTACTTAACCATAGTTGAGTGATTTGAAGACTTCATGGCAGAGGTGGATTTTAAGGCTGTTGAGTAATCGAAGTTGACTCAAGCGATTAACTCAAAAAAAATTGTGATTAATTGCACTGTTAAACAATAGATTACCAATTAAATAAATTTCAATATTTTTGGATGTTTTTCTACAATTTCATATATATAAATTTCAATTACAACATGGAATACAAAATGTACAGTGCTTACTTTATATTATTTTTGATTACAAGCATTTGCACTGTAAAAATGATAAACAAAATAATAAATAAATAAAAAATAGTATTTTTCAATTCACTTCAGACAAGTACTGTAGTGCAATCTCTTCATCATGAAAGTGGAACTTACAAATGTAGTTTATTGGTTACATAACATAACTATACTCAAAAACATAACAATGTAAACCTTTAGAGCCTACAAGTCCACTCAGTCATACTTCTTGTTCGGCCAGTCACTAAGACAAATGAGTTTGTTTACATTTAAGAGAGATAATGCTGTCCACTTCTTAATTACAATTGTGATGGGTTCAGTCACAGAGATTCCCTTGGATCTGTCACCTTTGAGCCCATTTTCCCTGCCATCTTGGAACTTCAGAACCCGCCTTGTTGAGCCAGGCATGCTAGCCTGCTGCAACGCAGACCCAGGGTCCGGGCCACACCCCCAAAGCTTCAGACTTTAACCCAAAAGGGCTCAGCAGGTTACCTGACTCTAGCACCCAACCACCCAGCCTCCAATGGGATTCAAACCCTAAATAAATCCGGTTTACTCTGTATAAAGCTTATACAGGGTAAATTCATAAATTGTCCATCCTCTATAAGATTAATAGAGAGATATGCACAGCTGTTTGCTCCCCGGATATGAATCACTTACTCTGGGTTCATTAATAAATAAAAGTGATATAATTAAATATAAAAAGTAGGATTTAAGTGGGTTCAAGTAATAAACAGACAGAACAAAGTAAGTCACCAAGCAAAATAAAGTAAAAACATGTAAGTTTAATCCTAATGCATTCAGAAACTGATTACAGGTAACATCTCACCCTCAGAGATGTTCTAATAAGCTTCTTTCTCAGACTAGACTCATTCCTAGTTTGAGCCCAATCCTTTCCTCTGTTAGTGTCCTTGTTAGTTCCAGCAAACATCTCAGGTGGTAAGCAGGGGTTCTCTCATGACTGGCAGCCCCCCTTTTGTCCTGCTCCACCCCCTTTTATAGCTTTGGAACAACGCGGGAATCTTTCGTCTCTCTGGGTCCCCACTGCTCCTTCTAAATGGAGAAGTACCAGATTTAAGATGTATTCCATTATCACGTGACATGGTCACATGTCTTGTAAGACTCCATTCTCCATTCTTCCTGGGCTGGCCCACAGGTACACAGGAAGATTTGCAAGTAAAGAGAGCCATTTACATTTCAATGATTCTGAAGCACCCTTAATGGCTTTCACTTAATATGTTTACATCAGTAATACAAGTTTATATCTTATTCTCCTAACTCCATAGAAATAATACATGCAAACAAATAGGATGAACAGACTCAGTAGATTATCAGCTTTGTAATGTTACCTTATAAAAGACCTTTTGCATAAAGCATATTCCAGTTACATCACAGTCCAATTCATAAGCATATTTTCATAAAGCATATGGAGTACAACGTCACCAGAAAGTGAGAACAGGCATTCGCATGGCACTGTTGTTGATAGCATCACAAGATATTTACGTGCCAGATACACTAAAGATTCACACGCCTCTTCATGATTCAGTCATCATTCCAGAAGACATGCTTCCATGCTGATGATGCTTATTAAAAAAATAGTGCGTTAATTATATTTATGACTGAATTCCTTGGGTGAGAATTGTATGACTCTGTGACAGGGTTGGGACTCACCACTGCGGCGCCTCCTGCTATTTAGTCCATGAATTAGCTCTATCAGCAGTCCTGGAGCACCCTCTGCTGGTGGCATCCCATCTGTCATTTGCTGTGCTGTCCTCCAGACCCGCGTTGCTCCTTGCTCCCTGGTGTCCGCTTCCAGACAGTCCCTGTCTGATTCAGGATACTGCCCTGTGGCAGTGCCCACTAGTCCAATCACACCCCCTTCCAGTGGGGTCTTTTAACTACTCCTGCCGCAGTGGCCAATCACAACCCCACAGGCTAGCCCCTCACTCAAGGGTCAGTTGCAGTCTGTTATGGCCACTCACCCATGGCTAGGTGCAGCCCAAGGGCTAAGGGGGAGACCCAGGCCCGCCCACTGCTCTGGGTTCCAACCCAGGGACCCTCTAGTGATGGCCTCTCCACCTTCCTTCTCTCCCTGGGTCACTTCCCCTCTAATACCTTGCATCCTCTAGCCCCTTCTAGTCAGGGCCTGCAGTCTGGCAGGTATTGGGCTGGGGCTCTCCTCTGCTCCCCCGGGCCTGCCCAGCACTGCACTGTCCAGAGTGCTGGTCTCCTTATCTCAGAAGACAGACTTTCCCCACTGAAGGTCCGGGAGAGACTGTCTGCTCCTCAGCCAGGAAGCCTATATATAGGGCCTAGTCTGGCCCTGATTGACCAGCTCTTTCTTGGCCCTGACTGCCTCCTCCCACAGGCCCTTCTTGATTGGCTGCCAGTCCATAAAGCCGCTCTGGCCTGCCCTAGCCCAATCTCTCATAGGAGTGGGGCAGGCACCCCACCATAGTCTCCTACTCTGTTTTACCTGCATTCTGCCATATATTTCATGTTATAGCAGTCTCAGATGATGAGCCAGCACAAGAATACTTTCACTTCAAATCTGACAAAACACAAAGAAGATACCAATGTGAAATTTCTAAAGATAACGATTGCACTCAACGCAGGATTTAAGAATCTGAAGTACCTTCCAAAACCTGACAGGGATGAGGTGTGGAGCATGGTTTCAGAAGTCTTAAAAGAGCAATACTTTGATTTGAAAACTACAGAACCCAAATCACCAAAAAAAATCAACCTTCTGCTGGTGGAGCCAGATGATGAAAATGAACATGCATCGATCCAGTGTCTTCGATTGTTATTGAGCAGGACCCATCCTTAGCATGGATGCATGTCCTCTGGAATGGTTCTTGAAGCATCAAGGGACATATGAATCTTTAGCACATCTGGCATGTAAATATCTTGTGAAGCCAGCTACAACAGCACCACGCAAATGTCTGTTTTCAGTTTCAGGTGACATTGTAAAGAAGAAGTGGACAGCATTATCTTCTGCAAATGTAAACAAACTTGTTTGTCTGAGCAATTGGCTGAACAAGAAATAGGACTGGGTGGACTTGTAGGCTCTAAAGTTTTACATTGTTTTGTTTTTGAATGCAGGGTTTTTTGTACATAATTTTTCATTTGTAAGTTCAACTTTCATGATACAGAGATTGCACTATAGTACTTTATTAGGTGAATTAAAATACTATTTCTTTTGTTTTTTATAATGCAAATATTTATAATAAAAATAAATACAAAGTGAGCCCTGTACACTTTGTATTCTGTGTTTTAATTGAATTCAGTATATGCAGAGGAAAGGAAAGGTAATATCTTTTATTGGACCCACTTTTTTTGGTGAAAGATACTGCCTCTCCTGTCTTGTCTCCAATATCCTGGAATCAATACAGCTACAACACTGCACACAAAATCAAAATAGATATTCACTTATTTAGCACTTTTATCCATGCCTTCAAAAAGTTTGACAAACATTAATGAAGTAGGGCCTCAACACTTGTGTAAGGAAGTTAAGTAGAAACACAGGCTCAGAGAGGTTAAGTGACTTTCCCAAGGTTATACAATATGTCTGTGGGGAAAATGCAAATTCTGAACTGAGTTCTGTGGTGTAATGACAAAGCTTTTTCCTGTTTAAAAAAATGAAGAGTTTTCTGAAGAGTTAGTGGGGCCTCATAAGAAAGAAAATTGAATGGTACTCCACAATTGCTAAACTAAATGTGATTCCAGGAATTGCCCCCATATTCTCAGATTACCTACTGCACATATGCTAAACATAGTAAAGCATTCCATTTAGCTACATATGTTCTTATTGGTTGATAAGTATAAAGTTGCATATGCTGAATGCCAAACATCATTGCAGTTTCTGCCAATAAAGCCATTTATTTAAGTGTAGAACCAAAATGAACCTCAGGAACAAAGCTTTCTACATGAAGAGGTGGAACAGTAGAAAAATGGAGAACACTTGAGTTAATTTGAAAACATTATTTTCTAACAAACAGCCAGAAAAATCCACTTTTGAATATATGAACTGCCATGTTAAATTGCATTTTTTTATCTGTAAATATAGAACGGAAAAGGAACATAAAGATACAATGTGAAATATATTATTTTCTGTAGCACTTTAATCATTGCCATGATTATAAGATTTGGTCACATCACAAAAGTTTGGCTTTGCAGCTTATTACCAAATATATTATGTTAAAAATCTATAAAAATATCAATGTCAATGAGATTTAATCCCTGTGTTTATATTGTAGATGTGGCTTTGGAGAGTACTTTAACTTTTAAAGTGATCCAGGAGGTCAAACACCACTGGAAACAGCATTTAGCTTCCAATACTGTACAACCCGAGTTATGAACACCAGAGTTACAAGCTGACCAGCCAAACAACACACTCAGAACCAGAAGTATGCAATCAAGCAGCAGCAGACCGCCCGCCCCCCCACACAAAAAAGCAAACAGTACAGTACTGTGTTAAATATAAACTACTAAAAATAAAGAGAAAGTTTTAAAAGAAAGACACACTGTTCTTTAAGAAAATGATAATAGATGAGAGTATAAGCATATATTTACCAGGAATGTGTGCGCATCTTCTCACGAACACCTACGAATCTCTGAATTTCACCTCTTTTTTCACTTCTTTCCATCTTTCAAAAGGCTTTCATTACCGTGATTTTTCCTCCCAGAAGAGCAAAACTGGATACGTCTACCATCTTGGCCATATATTTATGCAGATTCTAATATGGCACCCCATCACTATAGTATTTAAGTGTTCTTACAATGTCACTTCATCAGTGTTGCATGTGATAGGGCAAGGATTCATTTGAAAAGCTACACAAGATGATCTCTCTCCACCAAAACCTGAATCTGTACCCCCTCATAGAACTACATTTATAACAAGACCAAAATGTTTGCTCTGACCATGTGCAGTAAATTTTGACTGATATTTATATCCATGACCATTTGGTTTCCCAAACTTTTAAAGTATTAGTTTAGTTCCTGTTTCAGCTAAAAAAAAAGCCCTGATAGTATTACATAAGGCCTTGTGATAGCAAACGTGTTGAGGGAGCAGCTAAGCCAGTTTTAAAAGGAATATCATGGTGTTTCGGGAGGATCGTGCCATGGGTTTCCTCACGTAGTGGTCCCATGTTTTGAACAGGAAAGGAGACTTGATTAGTAGCAAGTCTCTTGTCCTGATGCTGAGTCAGTGCAGAATCCAAATATCTCTATAGTCCAGGATTACAAGCTATGATAAATGTTCCACCAACACAAAATAAATTTAAGTGAAAGTGATCACAAAGGGAAGGTTTTTTTTTTTATTATTATGGTGAGAATGCCATTGCTGTTTCTACCTCCTTCTGTTATTTCATAGTGGTCATGAGCTGTTATGCAAGATGGCTCAGATGCTGCTTGGCAAATGTCTGAAATGAACATAATTACTGTATTTGGCCTACATGAAATAGCTATTTGCCTCACTGAATGTATCCTTGGTAGAAAAAAATAAGATTTTGTTTTCAGTGCTGTAGGATTCTTTAGTTTACTATGTTCTCCAACTTGCTAATTTACGTGGTAAAATTGAAGTCCTCTGTTATTTGTTGAAGTGAAAATGTATGTGTATTTTGGAACTTCAAAGTGCTTTTCATGTGATATTTCCATGCTCTTATGGGATCTGCTTCCTGTCCGATTTAATTAAAAATTGTCTTCTGGCCAAGTGATGGAACTCAATTTTAAAGTTAAATGGAAAAGAGAGAGTACTATTTTATTACCAAACTCTGCCCTTACATGTCACTGGGTATCTGTGTGAATGTATAAATAATTAAATGACCCCACAGTTTAAACACAATTAGCAGGTATTCCACGATCCTGTAAATGACATGGATCTTCACATCAATGGATTGTCTACATTTGTGATGGCTGGCCTCCAAAATTAAACAGTGTAAGTTTTTAGTAAAAACAAACAATAGGTATGCTACCATCCAAAGTATTTTGGAACCGAACAAATATAGTAAATCACAGTGAGCTCTGGTACAATTAATTTACGCTCAAACTTTGTCATTTGTGTAGCTAACATCAGTCTGCTATGTGAACTTATACACCGCTTTAGACAAAATACAGGACTCAAGGACACCCTGTGGATTTCCTACACTCCCTAGAATACTTGGAGATCAGCAAGCAATGAATTGATTATCTTAATTCATAAATGCATTTTTAAATCTGTCACAGATATAACACTGATAATATTATTTACTTAACTTTCCCAGAACATTTTGTGCTGAACAAAATGTGACACAATGGAAATTACTTTTATGAACAGTGAAAGAAGGTTGCATCATTTCAAGGTACATGAAAAACCACTGAGTGAAGGGACAGGCATATCACCACATCAAAGTTTAGGTGACTGACAAGCCAGTGTGACACATGCAATTCAGTTAACTGGAAGGCAAATCACATGCCATAAAATGTAAAATACTATACTAGAGCCCAAGCTTTGCTTTATATTGCAGTCAACTATAATGTGCAGTTATAACATATTACTGGGAAGTTAAACCAATCTTAAGCTACCTTGAGTTGGTGCTAAAGTCTAACAACTTCTCAGAGATATTTCTTCAACAAATTTTTTTTACAAGATATGCCATGTCACAGACTGTATGCATGTATTTACAAAGACTTTGTCTGGTGTGTTTCACCACCAATATTTACCTGCCAGTATTCACATCTGATTCTTGAAGTACAGACTTTAGGAATTCTCTCCTTGCTTGGTTATTCACCTTATCCATGTGAACCACTGGAAAGCAAACCAAAAACCCCAAATGAATATGATTAGTTATAAACTAAAATTAGAATAATCTTGTTTTTGGTGTTTAGAGAAAAAAAGATGAGAAAAAACAAGTTTCCTTCTTTAGTACTTCCTAAGAAATGTAACAATGAAAGCTAGAATTGAATCTAAGCAGTCATGTGATCTAATGTCATGTCAGTGCCACCTTTATGTGCACTATGTCAGAAAAGATAGAAGCAGCATCTAAGGGTGCCACATGGCTGTCATTTTCTGTTAACAGCACTGGCAGTCATGACTGTAAAAGCCAGTGGTCTTTACTGCTTTGTATATGAGGGGATTTACTGCATTTTCTTTCACCCAAGAAGCTAGTGATAGTGATAATGATAATGTATGGCAGAATGCTTGTCCTTTCTGACAGCCTCGATAATTTAATCCTCCTCTCCTGCCACAACATGCAATAAGAGAGGCATCTAGACTAGTGGATTGAGGAAATCCACAGCCTGATGTTTATTTAAAAAAAGAAAAGCTGTATTGCTTCAGTTTAAAAAGACACCCACCACCAGTCCAGACTTAATTTTTTTGTACCACTAAAGTAACAGACAGTAAAATCCCACTAGATAAAACCACGATGAGAAAATTAGAAAAAAGGGTTTTAGAAAATTCCGTATGAAGGTTTCTGGCATGGACATCCTTCATTGTAAAGGGGCCTCTTTCTTAGGACATGGTAACAGTCTACAACAATTAGAAGGGTTTAAAAAGCAAGAGCAAGGAAGAATTATTTAGATTCACTACATGGAGGTGAAACTAGGAATGAAAAAATTGAATTAAGAAAGATTTCAGGTTGAGAAACTTCCTGAAAAGATGCATTAATGTGGAACAGGCTTCCAAAGGAAATACTGTAAACCCCATCAGATAGAGACAATTAAAACCCACCGCTTTCAAGCAGTGGAAATCATATTGTAGGGATCACCCCTCCATTGGCTTCCAGGGGTCAGGCTGGCTGGGAACTCCTAAGTCTGTTCCATCTTTTATACATGATGGACATTGTGTCTATTACGCTTTCCCTTTTTTTCCCCCATTCCATTCATATGAACAGTCCTAGTTCCCCTGCTGAACTCATGATTGCAAGGCTGGAGGTAGGGTGACCAGATGTCCCAATTTTATAGGACATTTGGGTGGGCTTTTCTTATATAGGCACCTATTACCCTCCACCTCCTGTCATGATTTTTTACACTTGCTATTTGGTCACCTTAGCTGGAGGAGACTCACCACTCCATTATTTCCCATTGTGGGGAGGTTGTTTGGAAGATCATGTGAAGGAGATGTGAACAGAGAAATGGCTTTCCTCCTTAAGGAAGCTCTTCCCTACTCCCCCTCCACCACTAAGAAATCCTCTTTATCCTCCCTCTCATCACACCGTATTAAACACACACAGGAATGCCCCTTCCTCTCTCTGTCTCACATTAAGGATTTCTCATCCCTCACCTCATGCTGATAGGAATCTGCACTTAACACACTCTTGGGTATCTGATTTCTACCCTTTCTACTCCCCATGGTACGAGTAACACACATTTACTTAAATGGAAATTATTCATCCTACTGGGGAACAGAGAGAATTGGGATTTAGAAGTTCAAAGTTCTATGGAGGCTCAATCTAATACCTCACAGATGGTCTTCTCAAATCTTTATGAAGAGAAGAATTGCTACAAAGAGCATGCTTTACAGAGTCCTGGGCTCTCCAGTGTTCCCAATTAGTTGTATGAACACGGTCAGTGGAGCTGGGATTACTCCAAATCCATTTCCCAATCCTCAATTCTCCAGCAGGAGCAAAGGAACAAGCACCCTTATTAGTATGAGTTCTTTCCAGGTAACAGCCAACATCACTGAGATCTGGAATCTTCCTGCAAACACATCATTTTTGCATCCACTGGTTAAATGAAAACCAAGGATCAATAGTCTATAGGAGTCACCACAGTTTGTCAGATACCTAAATCCTTTCAGTCCTCAATCTTCAGCATCTCTGCCTACTTATACTGGCAGAAATTAAAATCAGTAATCTCTGCCATCTGGTATTCCTCTGGGTGTGTGGATGCCTTCCCACATGTGCTATCTGCATAGCTGAAAACTACAGGGACCACTGAAGGAATTGATGGGGAGGCAGCAGGCAGACAGGTGGACAATGAAACAACTTCAAAGGAGTTGCCACATCATCATCAGCTTCCCGACACCGGTTGAAGTTTCCTAAATCTACTAATTCTAAATCAGAAACTATTCTATAATAATAAAAATCTATATTCAAAGCTGAACAGTCTGAATTCATTTCTCACCCATGGAGAATCTAGCATGTATAGTGTGTACCTTAAGAAACTCAGGCAAGGTTGGGTGGAGGATGACTAAGAGAAACTTTGGTTTTTAGATTTAGTGGTGAATAACTACGCTTCAAATGCTCAAAACTCAGGATTACAACACTGCTACAAAGCATACAGCAGCTCATATTTGTGTCCAATAGTTGGAGGGCAATTTAAAACTAACTAATGACAATTTGTATACAGAATGATAATTTGCAATTTGTTCCAAAGTAACCCTAAAAACGGAAAGATTTTGAAACTCCTATACCTCATTAAAGATTACTGATATGGTGCATTCCATGACAGCCACCATAATATCTGTACAGAAGATTGTGCTTAAGTTCTTTAGTACTTGCTGGAACCTCTCTAATAAGAGGTATGTACTGCAAATGCTGAAACAGTGGTTCCATCACAATTATGAGAAATCAGTACCTCATCTAGTGTTCGTGTGTGGTAGAGGAAAGGAACCATCTCTTTGAACTATATAATCAAGAGTGCTTTCCAATATTAAGGTTAATATTGCTTTAACATTGTTACAGAATTTTACCAAGGAAACCATCTTCCCTTAGATTCCAACCCCTTCATTAATTTATTTTGAAACCAAAATGTATCCCAGCATTAACCAAGAAATCAGAAGTTCTGTATCCTCTTCATCTACTAACATAACTACACTTTGTCCACATAATCAACTCTTCACTCCTCAGACATAAAAGCTTCTGATCTCTATAAGTCTCATAAAAACTTTGGAAGATTTCATTAATCTTTTCCATTCTATTGTTAATTCTCTGGAAGGTTTATATAAAGCAAGGATAACATTCTTCAGACCTGCTATCATTTGTCTTATTTCCTTACCACTTTCTTGCCTTCTCAGCATTCTCATAGCAATATTTTCCATCCCTATGAAATATAAATTCTGTTTCCTTATTATCAATGTTTGTCAGCTAAACTTGATCTTTTGTATTGTCCTAAAAATATGTTTTAGGTGAAATTAAGAGTCAAATCTCAATGTACCTACTTATTCCAGGTCAAACAAAATGTGGACTTTACCTGGATCCTCAAAATGTTCCCCATATTTTTCAGACTGTATGAAATAAAAGATAGGTTCACTCTACAATGTGTACTTTGACATAGCATTCATATAGCTAGCAGACATTAATTTTATTCTAAATGTTTCACCTGTATTGAAAAGTCTATGTGAATACTGCTTATTATGGTTCACATCACTCCCTCTTGTGAAAGAAAAACTGCAGGAAGAAGCCTGACATGAAGAAGAGGTGATTACATTTTCCTCGCACTATCGCATTATCTGGGATGGTTTTGGGGAACTGTAGAGTTTGGAAGCACTCATGGATTTTTAGGAAAATTTTCTTGCAGAGCCTGTCCCAAAGTACAGCTATATGGGGAACTTATAACACACCACAGCTCTAAACTGTATTACCTCCAATCAAGATTACCATGCCAAAATCCAAGAGATCTGGGTCCCTCCCTGTCCTGAGTTAAGCAGAGCACCATTTATGGGCATCTACAGAGACTTACCAATAGAGGCACTATCTTGCTTCTGCCTAGTTCGTGGATTGGATCCTCCATGCACTGATTAACTTAGATTATCTAAGATATTATTCGTTTACAAGATTTATTTTTACTAATTGTAAAGCTAGTCTGAAGTATCTCATAATGAAATCACAAATGTTAAGCTGATGATGTGTTTAATTAAAATAATGGTTCCTTATTAATCGAAGATTCCAACAGATCATTTTACGTCAGTTAAGACATAACGGCATTTATAAAACAAAAACGTAATACTGCTTCAGTTATAAATAAAATAATAAAAACTCAATAAGGTTTTATTTACCAGAATTAATTATTTCTTAAATTACTCATGGATTTACTATGATTTTTTTCATACAACACCTAGAAGACTATTAGCTTGCCTCTAAGCTCAAAGTACATTTCTTTCTCTCCATGTAAATCTCATTTTTATTAAAGAAAATATTCAATTAACCCCAAATAGTCTACATACTCAAATCTAATTAGGTATGAATAAGAGATGGAATAAAGCTATAGTAAACACACACACACTGAATTCATTACTATTAGATTATTGGCCTCCCCAATGACATTATCAAACAGCAAATTCATTAGGACTTTTCCCGTCTATGTAAAGCTAGTATTAAGTAGAAATTAGAGGACCAGTTATCAAAGTAAAACATTAGCGAGAATAAGTCAACCATATTGGAAAGGTGATGCAAATTAGAACATTGTAGCCATTAAGACAAAAAGTATTTCTAAAAAAATATTTGCTAGGATATTCTAAGTTATGAAAACAGTTTTACATTACAACAGCAAATGGAAAACCAGGGTTATTATATCCCAGATTTTGATTAGTAAAGTTAAAAACAATTAAATGTATTATTGCCAAATCCGATCATTCAAAAATCATAAGTCAGGTCCCCAAAAGTCATGATACTAACTTAAAAACCAATGAGATTTTAAAAAATAATAAATTCTGGATTCTGATGTTTGGGCCTTTAGGGTTAGCAATTATAAGCATTAGAAACTTTTAAAAAGTTTTAAATGAAAGCTGAGATTCTCAGATAATCAAATGACTCCAGGCCTGGGGATTTAAGAAAAAACACCCAATACTGACATTCACCAAAAAATTATTAGAAATTGCAATATTATTAATACAGATTGTCAGTGTAGTTTAAGAACTGTCTTACTGCTAATCTTTTTACATATATCACCAAACCATTTCTGTTTTTTCCAGTCTCTAGACAACCATTGTGATTCAACTCCTGGCCTCACTCAAGTCAAAGGAAGTTCTGCCACTGATATCAATGAGGCCAGGATTTCACTCAGTATGTCTATTACTTTCTTCATTTGCTACCTGATGTTAGTCTAACAGTCCAAATTTACTGAATCAGAACTTCTAAAAGTAGTGTAGGCCTCTTACAGTTACAGCCCCATTAATGTGCTTTAGGGATTAAGGTACATAAAATCACCCATTCTTATACCTGTTAATAAAGGCCATTATATATTAGTTATATAATGATTATATTTTGGTTTCCAAAAAAAGTGTTATCTAATTTCAATTTGAAGGTATCTCCCCAGTTTGCCAAAACTATCACATCAGTTGACTTGTTCCTATGTACTTTAGTTAGAGAAGACCTCAAGTACTCAAATTTAAGACCACATCACATTTCTGAAGCTTGGTTTGAGTAATAATATATGAATAGACTTTTAAAGTTAAATAGAAAAAAAATACAGCAAGTACATCAAGTTTCAAGGTTGAGATAATGTGAAGTCACTGAGAATTCAAGACTCACATTCAAAATATTAGCAGCCTTTACTACAGCAGTAAAAACTTCTTGTTTGGCAAAGAGATTATGCTTAAAACAATGTGTGTTCCAAAGATATAGACACATCAAATTAAAGGATTTAACATTAAACTTGTATTTGCATGTTGGAATTTTATGTGATTCTATTGATTAATGACTTTCTGTGTAGATTTGTTTCTTTTTCACTATGATGGTTAAACACTTTGTTTAAAATACGATAAAGATAATTTACTCTTTGGTAATCGACAGGTATTTCCATTTTTAATAAATTAAATTGTTTACATTTTATGAGACACATTCTCAGCTGATGTAAATTGTCATAACTTTGTTGATTTCAAAGCTGCTATGAGAAACTGATCCAGCAGAGGCAAACCCTTATACATAGATATATCTTGTATGGCATCTGTGCTATTTTCTGAAAGAATCTTTAGAAATGGCAGATGCAACTGGAATATCTACCAATTTTACTGCAATCAAGAGAGCTAAAGAATCAGAATTTATTTAACATTTTCTATAGGACTGAGTTTAATAGAAAACATGAGGGTGTTCACAAATGTATCATACTTACCATTGCTAAAATTGTAGTGAATCCACTGTCCACTTTTTGGTTTAGGAAGTGACACTGGTGTCTCTTCTGCAAGGAAACTGTATAATCTGCATTCTACAAACAGTCGCTGTATTGTGTCATCCATTGCAACTCGGGAATCAGTGAGATTTAGGGATATAATCTCAATCCAAATTTTTTCTGTCTGTTTTAAAAACAAACCATAGACACACCATATTTCTTGTAATGTCAACTTGAACAAACAAACATGTAAGTTGCTGGGACGTTTTGTATGGTAGAACATGACTTCTTAAGACAGAGATACACTGAGGTTCTTATGCCCCCGTGTTTGCAGTTAATTGGTTTTGCAATAGACTCATTTGTATTTGAGATTGAAAATACTTCCATAGTAGTCACACAGTAGCAAAGGTGTTGTATATACATTTATCATCATTTAGTAACCCACTCAAATAAGTCTCAACAATATTATGAATTGAACTTTTCCAACTGCGTGACTATCACTATGTGCCTACTGAAGACTGTATTGCTGTTAAACTAGATCTGATACAAAACATATGTTTTCACATGAAGTAATACAGTACTTACGGGTCTTGAATTCACATATTAAACTCACTTAGTCTAGCTAAATTAAATAAATGTTTAAATGGATATTTTGATAGTATATTTAAAAACTCTAAATTGGCCTTCAACATAATTTCTTTTTCCTTATATTTTTGTCTTAATTTTGACATTTTTATATTTCATATTTGAAATTGTTGCTTTGTACCCTTTGCAATTTTTGTAATCTTGGCAGGTTTTTGAGTATGTTTGTTTTGTTTGTTAACTTTATAATGTACTGTACCCTACTACGGAGAGTTTAGGTGTCAAACATAACAGAGGGGTCACAAATATTTCTTTGAATAACTCTGATTTCAAAGAAAGAAAAACCACTGTGATTTCAAAATTAGACTACACAGATGAACATTCAAAGGATGAGATTCTGTTCTTCAAAGAGCAAATGCAGCTCCTCACAGTTCACAATTGTCAAGTTATTCTAAACTTTTTTTAAAAAAGTTGTTATCTGCATTAATGACTATTTCTCCTATATGGTGCTTGAACACTTCTGGTTCTAAATTCAAAGAATCTGAAGTAACAATTATAAAATTCAAAAATAAGACATGTTTAGAAGATCAGCTTTCTAGACTTCAGTGTAAGAACAGCAAATTCACCCACATCACGGTGGTTGCTGATGCATTTCAAAACATATTATATAATTAATCACACTGAAAAGCATGAGTATCCTATTGTAAAAATATTCTTCATAAAGAAAAATTTTCATTGCTGTCAAGCCCCTTCAATATTTGATGAAGTAATTTTACCCCCTCCTTCAAAAGACATTTTCTTTTATTATGTATCCTAAGACACTTTAACTAAAAACCCAAATCTGAATATTTCAATAAGGTTGTTTTATTATTCAGTAGATTCATGGAAATTTTACTAGGATGACAGAGAAAATTCCACACCATTCTGTCTCCACTAATACAGGTACACAGCTTCAGCTGGCAATATTACTAGGATTAGCATAGTATGATGAAATATTTAAAGGAATTTTTTTTCTAAAACCTAATAAATCAAATGACTGCCAAATGTCATTAAAGTGATGGTCTTTGACTTGAATATGCTTTTCATATTCAAATTTGAAAAGAAAGAGATGAAAGCCAAGAAAGGTTACTCGGTTTCAGCTAATAACCTCAAGCACTCTACATTCACATTCATAAAAAATGAAATTGGCTCTATTGTCTAATTTTACTTCAGAAACAACTCTTTTCTTTTTGCATTGTACAGATATATTAGCGGATGCATTTAAAGTGATATTCTAAGAAGTTCTCCCCCAAAAAAGTATTTAGTAGTTATGTCATACTATTTTATACACATACAATAGTTTATAAGTGAAAACCAAATATACTGTATTATCAAGTCTTCTCACATAACTTAAAATTTTGTTTGATGTACTTAGCATTTGTAATAGCATGCTACAGGGAAAAAACATTTATATTAGTTTCCATTTTCAGAGGAGAGGGGAAAATCCACCTCTTGATGGCATACCGCTTTCTACTTTTTAAGGAGACAAATAATTGTAAGTCGCAGTTACAAAATCAGAAGAAAAATAAATGAATTGTTCTAGACTTTAATAAAGAATATTTAGAGTCATGGTTTTATTATTATAAAGCATGCAACATAGTGTATATTAAAAAGAACATAAGTTGATTTTTTTAAAAGATCATTTACATTTGCAAATCAAACTATGCAACTGCTAAAGACTAACAGCTAGTATTGAAGTCATATTTCACTTCCTAGCATAAAAACCACAATGTTAGTATAAATAAAAATAAATGGCACAACTAATATCAGCTATGAATAAAGTTTTAAACTACAGTTTTTGGTACTAGGCTGCAGAAAATTATATATATCTATTTTCCTGTTTCCCTAAGTGTTAGATTTTTCTTTATTCTCAACAGCCCACCTATTAGGTTTAATTACAGTGAAAAATAACTAGTTTATCATGACAAATTATTTCCCTTCAAGTAATGTTGCTTTGATGGAAATTAAACATGTTGTTGTTGATGTAGTAGTAAAACAAATTTAAGAAATATTTCAACGGATATGGGTTGTTGCAGTAATGACAGAATAATTTTTGCTACTGACAGACTGTTATTAAACCTTCATTTAATATTTAATATTTCAAGATTTTGGTTTGCATTAGTGTATGGTATTAGTGTTAGCATAGTGCAGTTACATGTTGGTTCTTATTGTATATAGAAGTATTTTTGTTTATATATCTACGTATGAAACAATATTGTCATCAGTCTGATATGTCAAGTCAAGTTTAATGCCTTTCTGGATAGACCTTTGTAATTTAAGCTGTGTACTGTGCATTGCTGGAAATCCTCCTCAGACTTCATTTCAGCATACATATGGTGTTTGGATACTATTATAGAAATTTATATTATAGTGCCATTAAACACTGGGAGACTGGGGCTTCAGTTCTCCTATACTTCAAGGGAAAAAAATCCAAACCCAAACACAGGCCAGATCCTCAGCCCTTGTAAATAAGCACAGCTTCACTGACTTCAGCTAGAAATACACCAGCTGACACCAGAAGATCTGGCCCTATGACGCTGGTGAACTTAGAAGAATCACTGAACTCCCACAGTGTGCTTTAGGACTGCGTTAGATGCTACTTCTTTTCTCAAGAAGGTTTAAGTAATGTGCTGAATCTTCAGACATCAGAACTACTACAGAGTAGTTGCATTTATATCTTGGCTTTTTCATTGAATTTCTTTTGTCTAAGCAAACAGGAAAGAATACGTTTCTATGCATTCTTGGATAGCATCTACAGCAACTAGTACACTAGATTTTGCAGTTTCTTTATAGACCCAGGGTGAAATCCTGACCCCAGTGAAATCAATGGGAAAACTCCAAAGGGCCAAGATTTTACCCTCAGAATCAATAGTTTTAGGCAGTAACTCCTTGGATGTTTCTGGCCATTATGGAGTCAGTTCTCATTGTCTGTCCATGCCAGAAGAAAGACAGGAAGCCATGGATGTGGTTCAATAAGGGCATAACTTTATTCACTTATAGTATGTGGGAGACTCTGGCACTCAGTTGTACAGTGCACGAAGGAGAGGAGTTTTTTTCCACTACTCAGATGAAGAACTCCAAACCACTTTCCTCAACTCCTTTAAAGGGGGCCAGAAAAAGGAGGGAGACGGGTCAGCTCCCTGATGAAGAGACAGAGGAGCCCTAACTTTCAATTATTCGGCTCTCTTAAGGGATGCTTCCCTTCAAATAATTTTCCAATCTATTTTATTTAACAACCGATATCCCTTCCATACTGAGTACCTGAACTGAACATCTTACACAAGGGTTATGTATGAAGTTGCAACATTATAACCTAACCCCCCTACTCTACTCCAGACTAGCTATGACGAAGACCAAAAAAAGCCCAACCACCGCGTCCAATATGGCAGTAAGGGGAATAATTCCTTCTTAGCCCCTCAAGGAAAAGGGCATCTAGCCTAATGTCCACAGTATGTCCTTTTGCCAAGTTTTTAAATACAAGTGGTGAGAGACTACAAAAGTTAGATATAAAACAAGACTTAGATGAGACTATCCTGAATATCTCAACATAAGAATGAAATTTTCTTGACTGCAGTTTTTAGTGTCCAGTTTATTTGACTTATTTTTTTCCCCTAAACACAAAAGCTTAATGTATAAAATATGGGGTTAAGGAAAAGGAAAAATTTGGGCATCCGTTTCTCACGTGAGCAAAGAAGTGGACTAGGACTAAGGAATTATTTCTGTAAATATGACTCATGATGTGAGTTCATTAAGGGAGCACTGTTTTTCATTCTATAAAGAGAAAAATCAAATTGCACCTGGCCCTTGAATGTGTACAGTAAGGAGCCTCCCCCTAAAATGGACCAGTTACACTGTAGTATGTGAGCACTGTTAAATGGCAGGGGCTGCTGCCTGTATATTGCCCTCCTTTGCCCCCCACCCCACAAAAAAAGGGCAGTGATATTCTGCACTGTTCCCTACGCAGGGGTGTGTCTATAAGATATAATTGAGCCCCGAATTAGCTCACTATTTAGCATTCTTTGTCAAGTTTATTTCCTTACAGAACACTGCACAGAAATAGACCCCACTAGTCACAGTATTTCCTTAAGCACATATGAGAGGGTGAAACGTCTTTGCTGACACACAGGGGACTGAATTGGGAACGTCCAGAGCTAAATGCATGGGTAGCTATAGCTAAAGATTCAAAACTCTATAGCTGGGGGCAAAGGGAGCTCTAACAACTACTATTTTCAGTGGATTGCATAGAGGGGGACCTCTAATATACACTCACCCATGTTTACACATAACCAAAACTTTTCTACATTTGGTCTTATAAACCAAATACCTTAGAAAATATTCTAAAAGGTACTGTGGGGATCTGAAACTCTACTAACTAAATGACCACTAATGACGGCATTAAACCTGTTTTTAAGCAGGGGGCATTTACACTTTGCTCCTAACATTGTTCTCAGACACACAGATGATATTGTCCAAACTTCCTTCCTTTATGTGGTTTGCTTTCGCTGTTAACTTTACATAACATAAAACGCTGTTTGGGACTCCTCCTGAGCTTGGCTATGCTTAGGGTTTCTTCCCACACTCCCCTTCGACTCTACCTCTTGTTGCCAGTTTTTACTTTTAAAATTCATAATTTTTCTTTTTAAAGGGGAATAAATAAAAAAGATAAATATCTGGAATTATTTGACTTGCTGTGTTTACAAGCTTCAATGAGTTTCTAATGCTCCCTCTTTCTCCTCCCCTCCAAGTAGTGCTATGCATGCAATGAAGATAACTGTTACTGTAACAATGCAGTTGGACCCCACGTTTCTGAACTGCAGCCTAGCACAAGGAAGAAAGTAATTTGATTTTTCAATGGTAAAACACTGACTACTCATTTTTCAACAACTGGATGAAGTGACAGTAAAGTACTAAATGTCAACCTCAATAGCCAATTAGACACCACAGTACCACCTATGAAAATTATTGCAAATGCTTTGTGGGCTTCAGCTACCTTTAATTTCAGGCAAATTTAAAAGCAAGGACTCCCCCTTAGATATTAATGGATAAAATGCAAAAGATTGCCTGATACAAAGAGCTCTCACTTCTGTACTTTCTGTCTATAAGGAGTTAGGCAATGTTGAGGTTACAGAATGAGTGAGCCAGCTGTTTACATGACATTTGGGATAAAATATAAAGTAGTTGTATCTTATAGAAAGAAACCGTAACACAACAAACCTGAATGCCCCATGTTCTTTACCTACATGCAGATACCAGACCTCTGACCTAACTCTGAAGGAGGTGAGGGAGGAGAGAAAAAAGGGACTTATATTTTAAAATTATGTATTTTGCATGCTAGTTTCTTCCGAAAGGAATAGAAAGACAATACATAGATGAAATTATGAAACAGCACATTTTCAGTTAGTAAGAGTACATTTCAGTACTATGAAAAGTCATTATGTAAATAGCAGCTTATTACTCAGTACACCTGTTCCTTATTTATTCCAAGTCCTAGTTAGTGACAAAAGTAAGTTCATACTACTATGTTTTCCTGTCAGTGGAGCAGAGTTAATACAGCTGAGTGAGCGAGCTAGATTCTATTCTGAATTTATATATCACCAACAGAATCATCAATATTCATTTAACGACTCTTTATTACATATGGCATGTGAGCTGGAGATAATTCAAATTCTAGACGGTGTATTTTAGGGCTATAGTTAGTGAAAAGTCCAACACCTTTTTTTTCCTACTTGTAAAATTATTATAATTTATCTGCACATAAATGCAACAAAATAAATACAGAACCTCACAAAGCTATTTGTACAAAGCCTTTTTTCCAGAGCAGAACTTGAGTATCATGAATTTGCCCACCAGGTGTAGATTTTGGCAGATGCCTAAAAAAAGATTTAGTCCCTCTGAATGCGTGACTAAGGGCTTGTCTTCACTACCGTGGGGAAAGATCGATCTTATGGCGATCGATTTATTGCATCTTGTCAGGACACGATAAATCGATCGCCAGCGCTGCCCCCGTTGACTCCCAAACTCCAGCTCTCCCTGGGAGGAGTAAGCCGGAGTTGACAGTGGAGTGCGCCGCCGACTGCCCTCGCCGTGAGGATGGGAGGTAAGTCGGCTGCAGATACGCAAACTTCAGCTACGTGATTCACGTAGCTGAAGTTGCATATGTGCAGTCGATCCCCCGCCCAAGTGAAGACCAGCCCTAAGTAGTGTTGATGTGTACCCATTATCATACATTCAATTTTTATTGCACTGCACATTCACATCTAGATTACTGTTTACTATTATCTAGAGATCTTTTCCAACATTATTGCTCTCCAGGTCTTTTTTTTCCAAGTGAATATCTGTGGTTTTGGTTTTATTTTTCCTCAGAATGTATTAGCTTGTGTTTTTTCATGTTGAAAATCATGTGCTATTTTCTGCCCATATTTCTAAACTCACTTGACACATTTGTATTATAATATTTCTGCCCAATATCACCTGCAAATTTTCTGAAGCCCTTCGGCACCATCTTCTCATTAATCAATTAAGTTATTAAATAAATTTTCTAATGCTATTTGAAACTTCTTCTTATATCTCTTTAGTTATTGTTGAAGGCTCTTTAGCCTGTTTTCCTACCCTAGCCATTTGAATTAGTTGTGAGGGGAAGATTTTATGACGTACTGTAGTATCAGATGCTTTACTAATATTTTCTAATTTATTTATTTAGTAGAATTAAGCTTGTCTGGCAAGATTATTTCTTCATAAATTAACGGTAGGCTGTATGAACAGTCCATTAGGTTTTAGATGTTTAGTGGTGATGTATTTTATCCCAGCCCACTCCCTCTTAATATTTGTTCCATTATTTCACTAGATTCAGTAGTAATGTATATACCATTTGGTAACTCCTACAATCTGATTTGTTTCCAGAAGGTTTGATTCTATATTTAATTATTTTTCAATCTTCTGGCAGTTTGTCATTTCTCCATAATTTTTTCAAAAATAGCTGTCAGCGTTCAATAAGTTCACTGTCTAATTCTTTTAAATTCTGATATGCATTACACTTCAGTTTCCTGACATTTGCCTTCTTGAAACCGAATACCTGATTACTGCTATGCACTTCATTCCCGTTTCTTGCTATGATGCATTCAAGAAATTTGTGGATACTGGTACCTTATCTGTTTAAGTGGTCCATCAAATCCTTTATCGGAGTAGATTGTTGAGAAATTTGTTGAAAGATAATTTTGGTATTACCTGGAGTCTTCGTACTTCTGTCACCGTCTTTCACTTTGGCTTTAGCCCTTTTTTGATCTTATTGACTAACAGTGACCTCTTAATGATGGAGTATGGTCAGAGGTTAATGCTTATTCTCTTAAATGTGTCAGCAACCTTTAAAAAAACCCTGACCATGAAGTTTTAATAGCTTGCTTTCAGAACCTCAGTGGGAGGGACGGCTCTACATTTTTTGCCGCCTCAAGCATGGCAGTCAGATGGCCTTCGGCAGCACGACTAGAGGAGGTCCACCGGTTCTGCGGATTCAGCAGTGTTTCTGCAGGAGGTCCGTCTGTGCCGTGGTTTCTGATACCTGCCGCCGAAATGCCACTGAAGCAGCAAGACTGGCGGACGTCCTGCAGAAACACCACTGAAGATTTGCCGAAGATTGCTGCCCTGAAAACGACTGGCAGGCACGTGCTTGCTGAGCTTGTGCCTGGAGCCGCACTTGCTCAGTGGGATAGATGGTACTGGTTGAAGGATTCAATTTCTTCTTTCATTGTGCATGCCATTACAGTGTTCATATTTTTCCAACGTCTGACTGAGGCTGGATTTGGATGAGAGCATGCTGGTTGAAGTCAAATCCTGGCAAGACAGAGGTACTACTAGACGATAAAAATCATGAATGAAACACAAGTGGAAAATTAAAGAAGACAGAGGCTTAAGAAATTTTGGACAAAATACACTCACCAGCCTCATATGGCAGAGTCAGGCTGAGATTTTAAAAATTGGTTATCTGAAACTCCTAAATCTATATTAGGCTCCTAAATAAGTAGCGAGATTTTCAAAAGTGATGAATACCCAGAAACCCTCAGTGAAGTTAGAGTTCAAGCAAATACATTCAGAGTTACTTGAATGTATTATAGTCCTGCAGGAGGGAAGTTTGAGGGGGGGCATAAGAAGGCAGCCATGATTTTAACATTTAATGTAATGATTCAAATCCTCAGCTGGGGTAAATTAGCACAGGTCCTTTGATTAAGGGAGCTATATCAATTTATATTAGATGAGGATTTGGATCAATGTACCTGATTTTCAGGCCCCAGCCTCCACTTATACATGAATAGCTTTGCATATGTACACCTATGCATTCATTTAGGGTTGTAATATCTACATTTGCAAGTCATAGAGTCTCAGATTTGTGTGTGCAGGTGCCAGGTTTTACATGGGTAAGTTCCATCCAATTACATTAGATATTTCAAAATTACATGCGGGTGATACTGTATAGTATATGCACACGCAAGAGGACCTATATGCACACGCAAGAGGACCTATATGCACAAATGGAAGCCAGGTTAAGGCCCCAATGAAAATCAGACCCATTACATCTACTGTAATGATAAAAATATATTCTCCCCTTTGATGTATGCACGTAATTCATAAATGATATTCAATGCCAGTCCAAAAAGGAGCACATTAAAAATTGAAAAGTGTTTATTGGTTCTTACTATGCACATTTCACTATGTGCATTATGGATGTTCAACCTTTCACAATACATTTTACTGAACACCAGAACCACAACTACCTGGCGTTGCTGGCGCTTGTTACTTAACAGTAACATCCAAATTAATTACATCATGAGATCTTCATTTGGAAAAACTGATTATGACAGTTTTCACTAAATTACCGTTAGTGCAAGCAAAATGCCCTTACAATATCTGCCATGAAGGAAAAAGATGTAAACATACCTAAAGGAAAATGGGACCACCATTGTATAAATTGCTTTTGCCAGTAATTGCCTTGCGGGCACATTTTAAAATAACTTGGAAGCTGACAGCAATAAATTTTATTGTGATAATTGAAAACTATATTATTACTCAAGATGATAAAGTGCAGAGGTGGGGGTGAAGGGAGGAGAGATGGAAGAGAAAAGGCAATTGTTAATTTTTTTAGACTACGCCAAAGCAAATGCAAATTCCTAATTTTGATGTATATTTTGAGGACCTGAAATAAGGCTTTTAATCAATGTATTATACATCAAATTGATAATGTTAACTTTGGATTATTCAAATGTATGAAATATTCATAGAGAACTGTCCAAAGTTTTACATTTCCCTGACTTTTTTTCTCTATTAATTATCATGCCTGGAAGCTTTTTAGTAAAAGCAGCAGCCATCAGCCTGACTGAACCTGACAAGCTAGCAAGGCCCAATTATACTGGCACTCTGTGGCACTTTGATGTACTGGAAACAAAAAGAGATAGGGGCAAATTGTATAGCACATTATGTTAATGACTTGATTTAATCCAGCCACTAAACTTTATGTAGCCTGTTAAAAAAGATGCTAACACTAATTATGCCACTTTGGAAAGGAAAGAAGGGGACAAGCATTTCATATCGACAAAGTGAAGCTCATAAATGTTGTAAATGAAATGAAACAAAATGAAGTAATCTATGATTAATTATACATCACAGACATGAAGAAAAGAGAAAGAAGCAAGTACTACAGCTAAGTACTGGAAAATCTGTTAGATTCCTTTCATGATCAACATATCTAAGAAAAACCATGAACTGTCTGATTTGCAACATGCAAAAAAGAAACAGTATGATCTTAAATGGCTTAAACAGTGTGGCATGCAGTTCAGATTCACAATATAATTAGCATGATCTGTAAAAATCAGAAGTTTTATTTATAGCGTTTGAATGATTGCAGGATATTTCTCTCAGACATAAAAGTAAGGTACTGATTTTTAATTAAAAGAAAATTAGTTCAATCTAATTTTTATAAATTGTATTCTTTGAATGAGCCAAGTTTTCAGATACAGGAACCCATTTTTCTCCTAATTTTTAATTATATGCTCCAGGCCAACACCAACCTTATTTCAAATCTACTGATGTAATACTTAGAAACTTCTAGGTTCTTCAGTAATCTTATCTACCTTCTTGCACATTTGCTTTGTTTCCTGGTGAACAGATCAATAGGGAAAGGAAGATGCTAATGATCCATAAACTAATCTTTCTAAAACAGAAAATCTTTTATGATTGTGCTTAAATCATTTTGATAAAATAAACTGCAGTACAACTCTAAATTTGTACATCAGCTCATTATTGTTTGGCTTAATGGTGATGAGTAATTTCCAGTTTAGTTCACACTGTTACAGATTAAAGAATTTTATGGCATTCACTGTGTAATTAAATATAATGCAGTTCCACCTATTAAAATAACTTTGGTATCTGTCTCTAATTCAGATTGGTGGTAGCACTTCTAAACCTCTGTGAAAAGTGATGAATAGATGTGCAGCCAGTCATGCATGAAACACTGCTTAATGTAGTTGGTTACATTATAAGATGTTGCTCATGCTTTACTGAGATAGTGTCTGACCACAAATCAGACTATTATTGACCATTGTAGATAATTGCATTTCGGAATGTTAAAAAGCCAAGGTCACTCAGCCCAAGTAGGTTGTAACAGCGTGATATCACTCAAATAACCCTCTCAGACATAACAGGAAAAATCACTCAAGTACTTATTATGTGCATGGAAATGTTACAGTCAAATTTTTTTGAGGAATTAAATTCTTTACTTTATAAAGACTGCTCAACTTGAGGTTAAATTCAGCTAAATTGAAGTCTTTATTCTCCATGTCTTTAGGAGACCCTTGAAATATTTTTATTCAAAGAAAATCTACAGAACCAAGTTTTCCAAACTTGTTCTATGTTGTGTGTGTGTAATTATGTGCAAGCCAATTTTGCAGATTATCCCTTGTGCATACAAACAACAGTAGAAACTACTCATGAAACTCCCCTTTGCATGTTAAAGTCAAGGGAATGCTTTTTGCACATTCTATCATTTATACAAATGCACAAAACAGTACATGCAAGAGAGTGCATGAGCGAAGTTGCAACATGAAAACAGATTGTGAAAGAGCTTCTTTGGAAAAATGGCTCTCAGTGCTGCAGTAAGAAGAAAGATGGGGAAGGTTGAGAAAAATAATCTGTAAACATTTCAGCTGCTTAAAAACTAAATGTCAGTTTAATGTATTGTCAACATCTTAAAGTCAATGGAAGTGAAGCAAGGTCAGGGTGGGTACTGTGGTATTAGGGAGGTCATGACAATGGAAATTACTCCTCTGGAGCAGTGGGCATGGTGTCTGCCTCAGAGAGAGAACTAGTGCTTTTTGTGTAAATAAGACAATCACTGGCAGGTTTTCTGCATGAAGTACAGGATCAGGAAGAGAACAACAAGAGAGAAAGTTTCTCGGAGATTCAGGTTTCAAACACAATTACTCTCTATGGGCAAGCAATTAATGCATGAGTTCTGTTTTAACGCAAAGTGACACCAGGCTGATGAAAGCCTCTAGCTGCACTCTCCTTTTGTGCAGTTTAACAAGCAATAAATGAAAAAAAAAAACCCACACAAATAATATAAATCATAAACGGTAGGTCCTATGTTTTCACAGAGACCCCTTTCATGGTTTCTGGTCAGCCAAACCCAGCATTATTTCAAGGTGTTAAGTCTAAATAGCCTCAGCTGTACTTAATTAGCTCACAGATGGTAGTGCCTCCATAAACTGCCTCTGAACTCTGGATGGAAAGTAATCCCTGAAATCACAGGAATTACTCTGATTCAGTGAAGCCTTCTTCTAGGGACACCACCAGTGTGGCAGGTCTTCTGCATCCCCAATAGGGGGTACCAAGACACCTGTACACTGTCATATACATATATCAAACACAAACATTACGTGAAAAGATTATGACTAAGGTAGCAAAATCAAGCTCCCCCAAAATGCCAGAGTTAAGGTTGCCAGTGCAACCTGAATTCAACTCTCTTATACATATGTATTGTGATAGTCTTTTATTATATGATCACATACCAATTTCCCCTCCCCAAAGCTCTGTCTCATTCACTGCACAGAATGGATGGTGCTCATTTAATAGACAGCTATTCAATATTTTGTTTTTTCCTCATTATTCAGTGTCTGACCCAAGGCTTTATTTTATTTCACACTACTCAAACCCTGCTCTGAAGCCAGAACTATAAATTTCCTGATGGGCTTTTCTGTGGTGCTCATCACTACAGGATCTTAATGCTTCAGAAGGATTATTTTTACATCTCTGTTATTGAGGGTATATTATTCCAATTTTATAGATTGGGAATGGAAGTACAGAGATATTAAGTCCCAAAGTATCTACTAATTTTGGGTGTCCAATTTGAGACACTTAGTCCTTGATTTTTTAGAGTACTTAGCATTTTATAATACATGTCAAAAACAGCTCTCATTGGCTGCAGGTGCTACTGTATGTGCTCAGTGCTTCTGCAAATCAGACTGAAAGATATCAAGTCAGGCACCCAGAAAACGAGGAATCAACTAGTAATCAACTATGAAAATTTTGGTGCGATTTGACTAGCATCACATCACACAGAATTCTGTGGCAGAGGCAGGGATAGACTCCAGTTGTCTAGAAGAAACCTTCAATAACCATGAGACCAACCTCTCTGATCCTGCACCACTTTGTCTCTTTCACTCCACACTTTCCAACTTCTGCAACAAATGAAGCAGGGTTTCTACAGAAAACAGTTTCTTTCACTACAAATACACACAACCCTAATTCATCCACACAGCAGATCCATCCTGTTCACTGAAGGAGGCAGGGGTTTTTGTTTGTTGTAATGTAATTAAAGACTGCAAGATATTGCATACACAGGGGCCAGAATTAAGGCAACCTTAATTCCGGCATTTTCTAACTTCTGAGTGCATGACTTTGCAACATTAACAATGTCTTCCCAACACAGGGTGTGTCTAATTTCCCAGGTTTTTTTAAAAATGCAAACTGAAAAATTCCATTGTCTCCACTCCTCAGGCTTCTCATGCTAGTACCAATCTCTTTCATCCAGCCATTCCCAGGTTCCACTCCTCCCCAATCTCTCAGCTTCTTGTCCCCAGCTCTTTGCCCAGCAAGTCCCAGTTCCAAGCTCCTCACCCTGTCTGCCTCTCTTCCTCACCCTGGCCTCCAGTTAAAGCCCGCTGTTCACATTCCCCATCCCATTTACTTTCAGTCCCAATCTCCTGCTCTGGGCTCTATGTCCAACCTCAGTGCCTTCCCCACCAGATCCTAGTCTCATTGTCCTGTCAATCTCTGTTCTCCCCTTTTGCTCCAGCTCCTCATCAGATCTGTCTCCTCTCTCCTGATTTCCCTTGCCCCACTAGATCACAGTCCAACTCTCCTTGCCTAGTCAGTGCCTGTCACCCCTCCCATCAAAACTCACTGTCCCAGTTTCCCTCTCCCCAAATCAGCCTCCAGTTCCAACCTGTCCATCCCAGAGGGTCGTGATCCCAATCTACTCCCCCTCTTACATCCTACTGACCTAACTCTTAAGAGTTGAAGATATTTCCACAATCAGATCCTTAATTATTAAAAATAAATTGTCCACAGAAGATTAGATGTAAGTATTAAAACTGGAAAAAAGTTAAAATTGAAGTGCTTAAAGCATAGCAGTCATACATTGATAAGATTAACACAGAATTTCTAAACAGATTTATGCTTCTCAGTAGATTAGACTAGCCCAAATATTTTAGTAGCAAGAATTTAAATATTAATGTTTTAATAAATTCTAATTACAAACATATTCTATTCTTGTAAAGCAGATACTATTATCACAGAAATACTTTAACACAAGCATCCACTGCTAAAATTGTTTACAAATAACTTTTATTCTAAAGAACAAGATACTATGTGTGGTTCTGGTATCACAGAGCAGGAACCATAAAATTAACTAATGCAATATATTTTAACCAAATTTAAATATTCCTATTAAGATTTTGATAGTAGTGTTGTAATCTGCCTTTTGAAACATCAAAGGCAAATTGTCTATAAACCTTGTAATTTGGTAATGGCATGACTGTTGAAGAACAGAACTTCTAGAATTTATACTATTCCTATCAACACGTATTCCCATTAGGGTTTTCCACTGGTGGACTGCGAGACAGTTTGTTTACACTGACCATCCGCAGGCATGGTCACTTGCAGCTCTAGTGGCCACGGTTCGCCATTCCCTGGCCAAGGGGAGCTGTGGGAAGCAGTGGCCAGCACATCCCCGTGCTGCTTCCCACAGCTCCCATTGGCCGTGGAATGGCGAACTGCGGCCACTGGAGCTGCAAGCAACCATGCCTGAAGATGGTCAGTTCAAACAAACTTTTTTGTGCCCCACCTGTGGAATATCCTGATGGACCATGTGCAGCCCATGCGCCGTAACGACTGCTCCAGATGGAAAGACTGACATAGGAACTAATGATCACACAAACAAACAGGAAGAAAAAGACCCATGGAAACAAGAGTTTGTTTTGGTAATAGAGCTAGAGTTTGTGAATTAGGGTTTGTGAACCTCTGGGGGTTCATGAAATGTTACAGGGGGTTGTTAGGAAAAAAATCCCTAATGGCAGACAGAACTGTCCCTAGGTACCTCAGGCAGCCTAAAGCCCTTGGACTTCCAAGAACTAAGCAGATCAAAGCAAGCATATCTATCACACTGAGGAGATTTAAACTTCAAGACTCCTTACAAGAAATGGAAAGGGAGGTGGATATTCTTTGCTGTTTTTAAAATTAAATAGGCAGCTAGTATGGTTTTAAAATTATTATGAAGAACAAGTTTAAGCTTTGTTGTAATGACCATTGTTTGCATGGACTCCTCAAGACTTGAATGCTTGTGTAGGTGGAACTCTTTGAGTTAGCTTCTTAAATACCTTCATGCTATTTCACATCTGATACTCTCCGATGAAACATGGGAGCCTTGTCTTATAACTAGCTTATTCAAAGTGATGCAAGCTATGAAAGTGAGATCTTAGAAGACTGTTTCTATTTGCATAATGTAATAAAAATACTGTAATGGTAAATAATAATAACTAGTGTGTAATAAGTATATCATGAAAACAAATTTTATATTTCCAAGATCACTGTTTTTATAATTTATACTCAGATAAAGGAGAAAATCCCTGGAAATATTCATTTTTAGGAAGGTGTTCACAATATTTGACATTTTAGAAAAAGTAGTTCACAGGTTGTTAAAGTTTGGGAACCATTGAGCTAGAGGCATCACTGCAGCAAGGTTGAGTTCTGCTATGGATCCATTGCTTACACTCATATAGATTTGCAGCCATGTATATCAGTGCTATGATAATGCACTTAAATCCGCTGGCAAATCCTTAGCACACCCATATTCCTTTCCCTGTGGAGTTACAGATACATTACATAATTTCCCAAACAGAAACATTTAATTGCCATAAATATACTGACTGACCTGTTTAATATTGTTGGACACTGGGCTAGGAACAATACAGTCATCACTGTCAGTTATTACTGATTCCATGGCATCAGTTGCCTGTCTATTATCTTGATCTGTTGGGAAAAAAACAAGTTAAAAAAATTGTGTATTGTAGCCCATTTGAGACTCGTTGAGAAACCTAGAAGCATAATATTAGTTTTTCTAATAAATATAGTTTGAGAGAGTCATGCAAATCTTTTCTAATTTACAAATGACACATGCAAATCGATGACTATTAAATGGTCTAGAAAGTCACCTTGTTTTTCTTCTCATCTGCTAAAAACAATAATGGCTATGATAGTGGAAACAGAGACACAACTGTATCAAATCTCCTGTGATAAACAACAGTGTAAACAAAGATTAGTTTAATATAGGAATTAGGGCTGTCAAATTATTAAAAAAAATAATCATGATTAATTGCAGTTTTAATAGCACACTTTAATAACAGAATAACAATTTACATTTATTATACATATTTTGGATGTTTTTCAACATTTTCAATTACAATGCAGAACGCAAAATGTAGTTGGTCACTTCATATTTTATTACATATATTTGCACTGAAAAAAAGATGAATAAAAGTCTACAATCTTCAATCTACAAGTCGAAGCATGAAGGGGCACATGAATGTTTAGCGTATTTGGCACATAAATACCTTGCAACAGCAGCTGCAATAGTGACATGAAAACACCTGTTCCCACTTTCAAGTGACATTATAATAAGAAGCAGGTAGCACCATCTCCCGTAAATGTAAACAAACATGTTTCCCTTAGTGATTGGCTGAACAAGAAATAGGACTCAGTGGACTTGTAGGCTCTTAAGTTTTACATTTTGTTTTTGAGTGCAGTTGTGTAAAAAAAAAAATTCTACATTTTTAAGTTGCATTTCACAATATAGGGGCTAAACTTGTATGAAGTGAACGGAAAAATATTATTTCTTTTATATTTGCTACAGTACAAATATTTGTAATAAAAATAATATAAAGTGAGCACTGTACATTTTGTATTCTGTGTTGTAACTGAAATTGATATATTCGAAAATGTAGAAAAACATCAAAAAATATTTATAATAAATGTATATTGGTATTCTATTATTAACAGTGCAATTAAAACTGTGATTAATTGTGATTAACTTCTTTAATCAAGTTAATTTGTTTTGATTTAATTGCTTTAGTTAACTGCGATTGACAGCTCCTAAAAGTCATATGGATTTAATCTTTGGATTTCCACTGATTAGAATTCCACAGTAGCTTGCACAGAAATGACTACATCGCAAAATAATTTCTTAGAAACAGGTTAGGGCTGGATTCAGGCAGACACTTCTACAAAGTCTTCAGCTCAGTGTTGCTGTAATTAAAAAAAATATATAAATAAAATAAAAAAACAAGGGAGTTAACTCTTATTTCTGCAGTCCTAATGAGAACAGAAGGCCTAAGAAGACGCTATGAACAACTGAATATAAAAATCTAGTATCCTGCTCTTGCCCTTATTTAGTAGGCAAGGACTCAGCTTGATTCCCTGATATTAAGTTTAAAATAAGAGCTATCACAGGATGACCTGACTTTTGTAGTCTGTATATAAATTTGCCTCTAACAACTTGAAGTCACATATGTGATAAGATGTACTGCCCCCTTATTGTCTGAGATGATCTCTGATACTACTTGCGGCTGTTATCTGAAGGCAAAAGGAGAACACTTTTTAAAATATTCTTTAGAACATCACTCTTGTGAAGGGAGATTATAAAGACATTTAAAACAAAAGCCAGGTTTCCTTTAATATTTTATGAAACTAGGTCAGATACCACATTTTTGCATTCAATTAGTATATAGCTTCCAGGTGAGCTAAGAATAATACCAACAAACCCACCCAGGTACAGCCATGAGGAACACCAAAATATAATTTCTGTCATGAACCTTCTTATAATGAGGTAGCTCCCACTGTTAACAACAAATGCTTAAAATGGAAAGAGAGGTAGCTTTATTAATTAAACAGATTCATTTATAATTTATAAACATGAAAGTTACCTTCTGGTTCCAATTCCTCAGTTATTTCTGTTTCATCTCCAGACGTAGCTGAGCTCTGGTCAGCCAACTGACCCTCAGATAGCTGAGAGAGGTCATCTTTTTCCTGCTGAATTTCTCCAGAAGCTTCCTTTACTTTATCACCTGCCACTCTTTCCTGTATAACCTCAAATAAGGCAAGCAATATATAGAAGTCGGTATATTTACAGACATTCTGTGGTATTTATAACACCTATTAGAAGAGGAAAAGCTACTGAGACTTAAAACTTGAAGAGTTATGGCTTGTATGCATTATATATGTGACCTGTTAGTAATGATATATCTTGAACAAGATAGAAAACAGAGCTCATCAATTATCAAATGCAATAACAAGTATCTGACAGAGTAAAAAGTAAAAATTCATAACAATTTACATTTTCTAAAGACGTAATTCAAAATCTCTTGGCATCTGTCAACATAAATGGAGCCTTTGATGGTTTCAAAACATTTTAGTTGCATTTTAAACTATTTATTTTTAGAAAAATCATTATTCAGATACTTTATAACCTTGATTAGCCTTTATTATGCAGTGTCTTGTTGAACTGAAAATAGCACTAAGAAAGAGCTAGTTTAAAAATTATATATTTAATGCCTCAAAAATCTAGAGTAAGAGAAGCCTTTAGTTTATAATTTTCTCTAAAGTTCTCTTTCTCCTCCCTTTCAGATCAACTGAAATCACAGATCATGGTACCTTTTTCAGAATGTACTAAATCAGGGATATTACACCCATCAATTATGCTGGAGTAAGTTTTATCTGCTCTACAGGGAGCCCAGTAAAGCTTGTTAACAGATCATTTTCTTTCTGGGTCTGATTTCTCTCCCTAGTCAGAGATTTGAGCTGCATCTGTCCCCCTACAATATTGGGGACATGGGGCTTCCCATAACCATTCTATTCTTGGGCCAGGTGAGTTCCTCCACTCTAGACCACTGCAGCAATACAAAGACACTTTAAAAAGCCACTGAGGACTCTTTCACCAACTGAACAATTCTCTGCTGGCATGAAGCTGGCTTTAAGCCCTCCATTGGCACAGGAGACATGTTAGAGCTGGGACACTGTGTACTCCAGACAATCCTTGGCCAGTAGAGCATTGTTTATGAAAAACAGTGGCAGTGGCAGACCACCCTTTTTGCAGCTCACAAGATGATCTCCTAACAGATGGAACTCCTTGTAATCTTTGGCTCGCTCATTCTGTCTCACCTTCTCTGCTTTGAGGGGAGGAGGAACAAACAGAAAGAGCGTGGCCAGGGGAACCAAACCCCTTTAAATGTGTTCCTCTGAGACGAATGGGGGGAATTAGCTTGCTTATTTGCCCTCAAAATAAGCTTTAAACAGAGGAATATGAATGTAAAATCAGGAGCACTGAACCACTGTTCTGTTAGCCCACCAGACTGATAATCTGTCAGGAGCACTGACAGGACGTAGCTGCTGACAAGTTTTTGCCACTGCTGGCAGTAAGAGATGTGTAATCTAAATGTTTTGGATTGGGATGGAAGGTCATGTGCCAGAAATGAATATCCTTGCAAAGGTTTGCAAAACTATTTAATTATCCTTATTTTCCTCTGGGGAACAGAGAAAGGTAAAGTCTCCAGTTCAGTGCGATGGCAAATGTGACTTCACTAGCATTATACACTGGACAGGTGAACCAAAAGGTGGTTATCCATCATTTCAAGAGATATAAAAGAAAAGAAAGGGTAGGTTTAAAATAAATTATGTATTTAATACTTTTCTTACCCTTGGTATTTTATGCATTCAGCATATATTTCAAAGTTGGTGGAATTTTTTGCTGTTATCTAGTGATCATCTTTAATGGGAGGGAGGAAATACATTTAATTCAAGTGTTAAAAGCATACGGAATTACGTAGGATTATTACTAGCTTAGTAGAGGTTCACGGGAAATAATGTCAGTCACTAAACCACCTATATTTCAATGTATTTAATGAAATTTCCTCCCTCAAATACTGATCCAGGCTTAGCCTGCTAAATGCATTTTTTTCCCTTTCTATTTCCTCTGCATGTACAGTTGGAAGGCTACATATCATGTAAAGAAGCAGTAAGTTGGACAGCAGCCCATAATGGCAGCACTAGGCACATTCCTTCCATGAACTCTAATTCTTCTTGGCACTGTACTTTTGATTCTTTAATATATAACATGACACGTCTTGTACGCCTGTATAAAACCATTTACTAACACATTCATTTGATCTGCCTAACAAATCAAGTAATTTTTTTCTCTTAGATTCTTATCTTGGATTTCCTAGTTACTTAGCAGTTGATGAACACACAGCACTTGGATGATAATGTTGATACCAACTTCGGTCCTGACTACTTAGTCAATTTCCCTACTATACTTATTCACCAAGAGAACCAATGAAAATTCTAATTACCAAACAATAAGCATATCACTGTATTACAGTTTTATCCTTAGAGCATGACTGAACAAATCTAATACTGAATTTTCAGCCACATATCTATCAACATACAAACAGAAGTCAAGCGCAAATTGGTATATGACATCATAAAACTTGAATCACCTCATACCTCTGGAACATTTGAAACAGTGAGTGTATCAGCCTTTATTTTCTGTGAAAGTTCTTCATTGTCTTCATCAGCAATACGGCTCTGAGGTATTGGCACACAATAAGGAGACATATTTAAGTGATATTACAAAACTAACACATAAAAGGAAGACTTTCAGCCAATTTTTAAATGATCCTGCTTTTTGCAGCTGCAATTATTTGTATTGTCAAAATGGTCACATAAATATCTAAGAACCAGAGTGCACCATACCAGAGAAAGTAAATAGAGTAAGGTTTATCTTTATTTCTAACCAACTTGTGTTTCTGAATCTCTTACACTAGTACAAAGCTGCAATGTCTGTGCTATAATCCATACAAAAAGCTGTTGAGTCTTTTGTTAAATTAATGGAAACTTCTACTAGTATTACTTTTGCCAGAGATTTAGGTCATTTGGACAGCAAAGCTGGGCTTTTCAAAGAATGGAATTGAGCACCTAAATCCTACTCAATTTCAATAGGGTTTGGGCAACTAGCTCCCTTTGAAAATCACAACCTTATGCATCAAATTACACCTGTGACCAAATTTGGACCCAAAATATGTTTATATTACTTATTATATAAATCTAATGTGACTGAAGTTACACTTAAGTGGAAGCCTTACATATTTCATATAAACACACACATACACACACACTTCCTACTTTCATTTTTCAGATTTAGGCTTTTGAAAAAGTTTAATTCCATCAGTGCTGAATTTGATTTTATATGGTGAACTTACAATAGATTGCCTTAGTTTGTACTTATGCTCTTTGGTATTTATTATTGTTCAAAACAAAGTTTACTCTGATTAAAATTTAACTGATGGTAGGAAGAGTTGTAGATCACCACCAATACTATGTTTTTAATATGATTAATTAAGTTATCAAATGCATTTATGAACAGAAGAAAGTAATTGTATATAGCCCAAATATAATTAATACACCATATTAACAAATAATAAACTACACTTAACACTCATCTCAAGACAATTTACATCTGATGTTAGAGACTCCATTTTAGTTAAATGGCTTCAGCTGATTAAAATAATAATTATTAGTACTATAATTTGTTTAAATTATTGCATGATTACATTTTCAGTACATTAACTCTTAAGAAAATACTTAAACCTCACTGGAATCTGTAGTGTGCTGGCATCCATAAAAGACACTTTCTTGTCTGCTAGAGCAGTACGCTGCCTTGGTTTGGGCTTTGGTGCCTAGGATAAATCAATATAATTAAAAAAAGTGTTTGCCACAACGTGGTACTAGTTCTTTAAGAACAGAAGAAACAGAGAGTAGAGGAGTCAGTCAGGAAAAGGGCAGTCGAGAGTTGTCTGGGAGCAAGTGACCTGTAAGTGAGAGCTTCCAGACACCAGGTCCTTGGAGAAGGTTAATAGAGGAACACTGAAAGCAGGAGAACAGCAAGAAAGGCTTGCTGGCTGACCACTCCAGCCACACAGCAAGCGCCGAAAGCCTGGAGAGAGCTGAAAGCCAAAAAGGCAGGCATGCCTGTTCTGCCACAGCCTGCTGTCATGGAGTCCCCAGGGCGATGGTCTGGAACTGCTCCCTAACCCGCCAGTCAGGACTCTGGGGAGAAGCTTCTTCTCCGTAAACAGCCTGTCTCCAAGGCTAGGAGCTTCACAGCTTCCACCTTCCTGGGTCTGACCTCGGAGCATTCAGCACCTTCTGCCCCTCTGTGCGCTTCCCCCAGCAAACCCGCCCAGGCGGGGTCCTGGGGAAGCCCGTGGGTCTGCACCCCAACTCCACAGTCAGATGTGACTCTCAGCCAGCCAGTAAAACAGAGGTTTATTAGATGACAGATACATGGCCTAGCACAGACCACAGAGCGAACATCACCCCTCAGCTGGATCCATTTTGGGGGCCAGAGAGCCAGACAGCTCCTCTGCCCTTCCCCTGCCTGACTCCAGCCAGCTTCCGACTGAAACTCTGCCCCCATCTCCTCCCCTGCTTCCTTTGTCTCCTTCCTAGGCAGGAGTCAAGTGACCTCTTCCCCTACCTGGAGTCAAGTTACAGCTTCAGGTATGTCAAGAATCAGAGGGGAGTATGGACACCTTCACACAATAGTCAGAGGAACCATTGAGAGCATTTCTATTCCCTCACACCTGCCACCTCATAATTCTGCTTCTGAACGGTTTTTTTTTCCTCTTGCGCTCTCCCCATGTCTGTATTTCTGTCAGTTCCTTTTCTGGAAACTTCTAAGTGACAGGTAGAAACAGTGGAAGCTAGCAACCTTTGGATAATTAATAAACAATACTGAAATATTTCCCTGTAAAATCTGATTGAGGATTTGGAATTTACTTATTTTAAAAACAAAAAAGGTAAATAATTTGAAATGTCTACAAAACGGTTCTACCTAAAAAGGTTAGTGTTTGCTTTGTCTCTCCTATACAATTCTCTATGTGTACAGAAGACTTCTAAAAGCTTAATGGAGGCCTTTTCTTCCAGAAGAAATCCAGCTTGTGGTTGTATGAAGTATTTATACTAGTCTCAGTTAAATGCCTTGTATTGTAGGGATTAATACTGCTTGGCAAGGTTGGATGGGATGACCTACTGTAGTAGGTCTTTTCTATCTCTAACTTATTTGAATTTGTTAGATTACTTACCATCACTGATGAAGTAAAAGAAGAGGTCAGGGTTAGAATCTGCACTTCTTCCTTCACTGGCAATTTAGATGCTATTGATTTTTCATTTTGGATGTAACTCACTAGGTCTACTGACACTGCTGATCCACTTGGAGGTAGATAGGCAAACCTCCATTTTAGTTCAATGTTGATGGTACCAGAAGAATGTCCTTCAGAATCTGTTAGTTCAAATGTACCTGAAAGGAGAGTGCAAAACCCATCTAGCTATACAGTTATCATGCAAAGCGAAACAGCATGTAATGCAAGAATTATAGAGTAACAACGTTCAGTTTCTTGAGCTCCTTTGAGAACCACATCCAAGATAAGCTTTAGAATATTAATTCCAAGCAAAAGGATGCCTCCTATAATTTCAAGTCTCTCATGGAGAGTATTTTAACGCAAAGGATTTTGAGGGAAGGCCGTAACTACAAGTGTTACGTTCAACACTAGAGATTGCCAGCGTGGTCTCATTCTGCTTTTCTGGTGGTAATTAGATGTTAAGCGAAGATCCCCAACATCAGAATATCAATTTATGTTGGTGTAAAACTGGGAAAACACAGTTAAACACATAAAACACAGTTAAACACATAAAATATATCACAAAGCAGTAGGTGTAAAGTTAGTTAGCTTTGAAAAGGTCAAATTCTTACCTGAGATATATCTGTCATGCGCTAAAGAGATAAGAGGAACAATGGCTTTCCCTACATAAACACCTTCTTCTATTTCACCATCATCAAACACATAAAAAGTCAAGGATTCTGATTTTAAATATCGGTCTAAATCTGTATTCATTGGCACTGGAAAACACGTGTGATCTTCAAATTGAGGGCAGTTGCTGCTATGAATGGTGGGGGTATCATGGTCTGCAAAATCAAAGAACTTGTAGATAACATAAGGATTTGGCTGAAGGTGGTTTTTTCGGGACTGGAGATTGTTACAACATTTTATTGTAATATGAAGCTCATTTAAGTTGCCATCTGCTGAAGTGCTGACTTGGGTAGTTCTGAGTATTGGTTGCTTTAACTGAAAAAAGCACATGTTAATTAAAACCTGTTAGAATTCTTATCCTGGTACAGAAGAGTTGTATAAACCGCAAAAACAGCTGCCTGTTGAATGACAACCAAGCTACTGTTTAACTAACTTAGTGTGTTAAAACTTTACTTTAACAATAAATTTCAGTAACTTTGATTATAAACATAGCGGAAAAAGAGATTAATCCTTTCATATCTACTACTTATTTGCTTTTTCTTGTCAAATTTATGATCAATGTGCCAGTTAGAACTGGGCAAATAGTGGATTTTTCAGTTAACTGACAATTCCAAAAAATTGAAAAAAGTTTAATTTTGAGTTAAATCAAAACAAATTCTTTGGAAATTTTCACCGAATTGAAAAGTCAGAATAAAATTTGAGTGGGGCTCAATGAAATGTTTTGTTCAACCCAACTTAATTTTTTTTGTTTTGATTTAGGACATTTAAAGTAAAAGCAAAAGGGATCTAGATTCACAAGATGTCTAGAGGAGAAAGTGACAGCAGCAGTCTTCTTATAACTTTTAACTCACTTATGTTGTGGGAGATACAGATTCAGTTCTCCATCTGCCTAATGTGGAGCGGGGATTAGAACTTAGGTCTCTCACAGTGTAGGAGAGTGCCCTATGAATTAGGAAATCAGAGATTCTAGTATGGATACTTCTCAATCTTGCTGTTGAAGCTCTTCTACTTTTTATAAATAATTAATAGTCATTTTAGCAGGGCCTTCAATTTACATATCCCACATCCTAGGAGAGTGCCTTAAGTCATTTTCACTCTCTTTTCTTGGTCCAATGACTATTCATTTATTATTCACAGTGGCAGTTCACTAAGTGCCCTAATCATTGGGCCAAAAGTTATAAGGAGGCTGCCTTCTCCTAAAGCTCTCTTGTGACTCCAACCCAAAAAACATTCAACCAAACAAAATCATTAAATTTTGGGGGAACTATTCTCCAAACTTGACATAAAATTGGGGATCATTTCTGGCTGACCAAAACAGCATTTTCTGGCAGATAAGCTATGAGAAGGGGATAGATGGTAAGGTCCAAGCAATGAATTGGTCAGTGGGACCTGGACAGAAAAAGACAGGGGGCTGGAGGAAGCCCCCTGAGTACTTATTGAATGAACATGGGATTATCTGCACTATACACTTTTATCTGCCGAGTACATCCAGACATCTAATAATAAAGTTGCAGCCTGATTAAAACCATATTAAGTGTCTCTTGTCCTTATTTCGATATAGCTGGACAATGAAAAGACTCTTCACTTCTTGTTAACACGAAGCCAGAGTAAGAAATTGCAATGTTGGTATTATCAACTGCTACATTATTTTTAACAACAACAAATTGAAAATGCTTGCACTGATTTAAAAATAAGTTACTGCATCAAATTTCTCAGGTTACAGTAATGTAAATCTGGAGTAACTCCATTGAAGCCACTCCAGATTTACACTAACAAAGCAAAAACTGACTCACTATCACACTAAAGAAAGTGTTTCATTTTGTTTAGCTAAAGTTTTTTTGTTTCCTAAGCCACTGTCAAATGCATCTAAACTGCTCTTCTTTAATGCCCTGACTGTTGCTTACTGTTGTTGTGATGCATAAGTAATAGTCACATATTAAAGTATGTTAATAGACTTCATCTAGATGAAAAAGTGAATTAGACAAAAAAGAAAAAGTAACAGCTCAGTGTACAAATATTAATTTATTGTAGTATATTTTAAGTAACTTTACTGTAAATTTGTAAAACTATCAAAGAAAAGCTATTCGGTAAAATGATTAACTTTACTGTGTTAAATTGTTTTTGCAACATCAGTCTAACTGACTTAAGAAAACACAAAATTCTGTATTTCCACAACAGAATTTCAAATTAACCCCTTTAAATATGGACTGACTGCAGAATTCTGCAATTGTATTTCTCATTAACATTTGTAATTTCAAGAGCAAGAAAACAGTTATTTGAGTTTAAAGGATGTCTCAGTTTGTAAGCACTTTGGAAGCAGGCCTTTCTGTATATTCTGTACAACAGTATGAATGACACATAATAAAATAAATAATAATGGGTCCAACCCTGCAAAATAACAACACACTGAACTCTGCAAGAGGTGATAATCAGCTCTAATTTTTAGTTACTTGGGGCTGATGAGGCTTCTTTAGCAAATTGGAGGAGGTGCTAAGCAACTTGTAAGATCATGCTCAACAGTAGAAATACTGACCTTGCTTTGAAAATTAAAAGCAAGTAATGGAGAATTTTCATACAGTCATGGTGCAGTTTACAACATTCATTTTTATCTGTGGCAGTTGGAGATATGACCCCAAATACTCATCTCCAACCTCCTAGATAAGCTATGATCCAGAATACCTGTGTTTTAATTCAACAGCAGCTTTTCCTGCCCATATTACTGAGAAGTCGAGTTGGCTGAGGAAGCTCGAAATGTTGATAACATTTTCCATTTAAAGGCTTATCTTTGATTTAAAAAAATAAATCAGTTTTTTGGAGAAAAGATGTGTTTTGTTTTTTAGACACCTTTCACAGGATGTGGTTTTCTTTTTTATAATTATCTCTTGTTTTAGCTGAGTTTTTGCTCACTCTTGAAACCTTTTTTGACAGGTTACTTTTCTCTCTCTCTCTCATTTTCTCCTGACTGAGAAATATCAAATGCAGCCTCAGCCTGATTATCCAAACAACAAAAATCCTAAAATTTCTTCTGCACAAGCACTTCACATGTATTAGAGGGCTGAGCTACTGGGCCAGGTTGGAACTCCTGGGTATTGCAGTAGAGCATATGTTGGAAAAATTTGACATCTCAGAATCAAAAGAGTTAAACAGAATGTTTACTCATTATTATTTCACTACTTTCAGGCCACAAAGTTAGCAACAGATAATAGTTTTAGTGACAATTAATGACTGATGGTTAAAACCTATGCTCCCTGACAACCATATACTATATCATATAACTAGTAAAATCAACAACTTTTATGTTCAAGATCCCTTAAAAAGTAATGAAGAGTTTATATACACAGCAAAAGATAACAGTGAAACAAAGCTACTGAACTGAAAGAAAAATTTTGCAACAGCTTACTCTATGTGAACATAAAAAATAAATTAGCTTACCTGTGGGGCTTTTTCATGTTCCTTTAAATTGGATGTTATGTATCCCAGAGCTTTTGACCTCTCTTTGTAGAGTCTGATAGCCTGATCCATAGGAACTCGTAACCTGACCCAGTAATCCACTGTGCCATAGTTTGGGATATGTCCTCCAGTTCCTATAGAATAATTTATTATATATAATATTACATACAAAAAAATTCATTACATAAACATTTCAGTAACAAAACAAACCATAAAAAGCTAGATAGTGCCACAATTAAGGTTGCTTGTGCAAAATTAATTCTACTCTCTTGTGAACATGCATATGGTCTGTCAGCACTGCATCAGTAGTCTGTGGCAGAACCAGGAACAGAAGCCGGCTCTCTTGCAGCCAGCTCCAGAGCCTAAACAAAAGATAACATCCTTTTGCTTCTTGTCCATCCTCTGCACTAAATGAGGCAGGGGGCTTGTAGAACAACAACAGGTGATCATGTGCATATGCATATAATAGTTATGGTTATAAGATGGGTGCACAACTGGTTGACAAACAAACGGTACTCAAAGAGAAGTTATTAGTGGCTCGCTGTCAAACTGGGAGGATATATCTAGCAGAGTCTTGCAAGGGTCTGTCCTGGCTCTGTTATTATTCAACATTTTCATTAATGACTTGGATAAGGGAACAGAAAGAGTGCTTATAATATTGGCAGACGACACCAAGCTTGGAGGGGTTGCAGGCACTTTAGAATCCAAGTTAGAATTCAAAATGACCTTGACAAATTGAAGAATTCCTTTGAAATCAACAAAATGAAATTCAAGAGACAAGTACAAAACACTACACTTAAGAAACAAAAATCAAATGCACAACTATAAAATGGGAGAATAACTGGCTAGATGCTAGAACTGCAGAAAACGAGTTGGGGCGACAGTGGAGCCAATAGCATGACACAGTTGTGAAAACAGGTAATATTCTGGGGTGTATTAAAAAGAATGTTGAATGTAAGACACAGAAGGTAATTGTTCTGCTTTACTCGGCACTGATGAGGCTGGAGAATCGTGTCCAGTTTTCAGTTCCACACTTTAAGAAAGATGTGGACAAACTGGAGAGAGCAACAAAAATGATAAAACGTATAGAAAAATGAACAACGAGGAGGGATTTGATAACAGTCTTCTGAAACGTTAAGGATGTTTTAAAGAGAATGGTGATCAATTGTTCTCCATGTCTCCCGAAGATAGGACAAATAGTAATCAGCTTAATTAGTAGCAAGGGAAATTTAGGTCAGTTGTTAGGAAAGACTTTCTAACAAAGAACAGTTATGTGCTGGAAAAAATTACCAATGGAGATTGTGGAATTCCTATCATTGAAGTTTTTTAAGATCGGGTTAGACAAACACCTGTCAGGGATGATCTAGATATACTTGGTCCTGCTTTAGCATAGAGAGATGGATTAGATGACCTTTCAAGGACTCTTCTACTCTTACATTTCTATACTTTTATATAATTAAAAATTGTATTAAACACCAGCAAAACACACATTGTCTGAAGCCGAAAACAGGCATGGAACAGTTAAAGTTTGGCAAAATTATAAGCAACTGAAAACATATAATGGAAAGTTTTCAGTGTTTTTGCAGCCATGTTGGTCCCAGGATATTAGCGAGACAAGGTAGATGAGGTAATTTCTTTTATAGCACCAACTTCTGTCGGTGAAAGAGACGAGTGTGAGCTACACAGAACTTGGGAGACCTGAAGAAAAGCTCTGTGGGACTCAAAAACTGGTCTCTTTCACAAAGAGAAGTTGGTCAAATAAGAGATAATGGAAAGTAAGGTAAGCTTAACTATAGGTGGAGCTATTAACCAACAGTATCTGGGTAAACCAGATATCTGACCTTGGAAGCAGTGGGAGCAGGACTGAGTGGCATTTTTTAAAAAACATAACTCTGATTAAAATGGATATTATTAAAATAACTGCATTAAAATGCCACAGTGATGGAAAAAATCCCATTGGGAAGCATTTAATGACAAATAAATATCTAGTGTGTCATGAAAATCTGATACTTCCTCTGATGCAATGATAGAGAAGAGGAAGTTACTCACCTTGTGCAGTAATGATGGTTCTTCGAGATGGGTGCCCCACTGTAGATGTATGTGCACCCCTGCACCTCTAATCGAAGATTTCTGGTAGCAGTGTCCATTGAGCCTGTGCATGTCTTCTCCCTCCCTCCTGGTCTGTCTCAAGGCTATCTAGCATTACGCAGGTGAACCCCACACACTTCCTTTCCACTGCAGAGCCCTATAGAGAACTCTGAAGTAGAGGGGAGGAGGTCGGGTTGCGGAGCATCCATAGGAGGTCAAATCTCAAAGAACAATCGTTACTGCACAAGGTGAGGTACTTCCTCTTCTTTGTCAAGTAGTGTCCCTATAGGTGGCTCCATTGTAGATGCTCCTGAGCAGTATCCACCACACGAGACTGGGACTTCGGAGTTGAGGCTGGTACTATAGACAGTACTGTGGAGTTGAAGACGGCGCTGAGGGCCAAATCTTTAGTAATCACATTATGTTCTGCGAAAGTATGGACTGAGGCCTATCGTTGCTCTACAGATTACTGAGATAGGAATATCTTTAAGGAATGTGACCAAGGTAGACATTGATCTTGTGGAGTGTGTATGAATTCTGAACCGAAGCAGATTGTGACCTTGATAACAGCGATTAATGGATAGCCTTTGAGCCGATATCACAGAGCTTTTGGATCTTTCTGTGGATGAAAAGAAGAGTTTATGGGATTTGCTGAAGTCCTTCGTCCTGTCCAAGTAGAATGTTAGTGACCTTCTAACATCTAGCATGTGCAAAATTGTCTCCCTGTTGTCACAACGTGGCTTTGGAAAAAAAAAAAAACCCACTGAGATGGATCAGTTGATTCATATGGGAAGTGCAGAGAAAGTAGGGAGAAACTTGAGATATGGCTTTAGAATTATTTTGTCTTTAAAAAAGGCTGTGAATGGTCGATGTGCCATCAGGGCCACTATTCCTCCTATGTGCATAGCGGAGCTGATGGCAATTAGAAATGCTGTCTTCGTGGACAGGTGTAAGAAAGAGTAAGTTGCCATGGACTCAAAGGAAGGTCAAGTCAAAGCCCTGAGAACTAGGTTAAAGTCTGAGGCTGGAGTGGATAGTCTCTCACGTGGGAAGAGACTCCCAATGTCCTTAAGGAATCTACGCATCAGTGGGTAAGCAAACACCAAATATCTGTGTATGTGGCAGTGGAAAGCAGTTTTCACTCCGAGATGTACTTTAAGGGAGATGAGTGAGAGCTTTGACCTCCTGAGGATCTAAAATGTAATGCAAAATTAGAGGAATGGAAGATGAGGATGGGTTTATGTGTTTAGAATGACAATAAACTTTTAATCATTTCTATTTTGTAGATAAATATGTTGAGTGGTCAACTTTTGGCTGTGTAACACATCTTTCAGCTGGACAGAGCGTTCTGCCTCTACGCCTTGGAACTAAGAAGGAGCCAAGCCTGGAGGTAGAGGGCCCAGCAGGTTGGGGTGAAGGACCAGCCCACTATATTGAGAGAGCAGGTAAGGGATGGGCCAAAGAGGAACCATAGGGCATACAGCCATCTGTGTCAGGTAAGGGAGCCAGACTTGTCATGGCCAGGAAGGGCAATCAGAATAACTCTCACTTTGTCTAGCTGAATTTTCAACAGGGCCTTGGATAGAAGAGGAAATTGGGAAAAGGCATACAAGAGGCCCCTGTCCCATGGGAGGTCATCTCCCAGTGAATGTTTCCCCAGGCTGACCCTGGAGCAATAACGAGGACATTTCTTGTTTCGGTAAGTAGTGAAGAGATCCGCAGTCAGGGTTCCCCAAAAGGCGAATATAACTTGAAGCACCTCTAAATTCAATACCCACCCACGATCATGACAAAAATTCCAACTGAGACTGTCATGTTCTTATCTCTTGTAGATAGACAGCTGAGATGAATACATTGTGGTGAATGCACCAGTTCCAAAGTTGAAATGCTTCCTTGCAGAGGGAGGGAGATCTGGCACTCACTTGGTGATTTATGTAAAACGGTGATTGTCAACGTTGGCACGCCGGACTGCAGGGTAAGCACCCTTAGCGGGCCCTGCCGCTTTGTTTACCTGCCATTTTGCTGACTGCGGCTCCCACTGGCCGCGGTTCGCCATCTCGGTCCAATGGGGGCTGCGGGAAGCAGCGCAGTGATATATTTCCTGAGGAAGTAGGTTCTTGTGAGAAGAGGTCCCTGAAGGGAGACGGAGAAGGAGGATTGGAATAGGGGAGGAATATGAATTGAATGGTGTAACTCTTCAAAATTATCTCTAGGACCCATCTGGGAGAGGTGATATTCTTCCAACTACCGTGAAGTAGGGTCAAGTGACTTCTGAAGGGGCATGACAGATGTGTAGGTGGCAGCTGATATTGAAAGGTATAATTGTCCAAGCTCTCAACCAATTCGCCAAAAGTGCTTAGAAGAGGTGATTTGAGAGGTCGCAGACTGGCATGCAGACTGCTTCCGTTTTTGAGCCCTGCTCCTCTTACACCATGGCTCGTAACAGCGCTGGGATGGTGGGTACTGAGGAGATTGACACTTATGCTGTGGCTGAAAGGTATATCTTCTCTTATGTCCTGAAGTGTAGATTCCCAGGAAGGGTAATGTGGTCTGGGAATCCTTTAGGATGTAGAGAGAAGAATCTGTCTTCTCTGCGAAGAGTTTGGGTCCTTCAAACTGGAAGTCTTCTGTAGCAATTTGGGCAACCCAGAAAGGTGTAGCCAAGAAGCCCTCCTTAGTCCCACTGTCATGGAGACTGGGAGGGAAGCTGTACCAGCTACATCCAGTGCTGTCTCTAGCACCATTCTGGCTATTAACTGACCCTCTTTAAGAACGGTCTGAAACTGTTCCATTTGTCATACCACTTTTATGGTATGGTAATTGTCTTTGCCTGGGTACTAGGGCCACAGGTCTCCCAGGTACCAGAGCTCATGTGGTACTCTGGGCTCACTTAGCTGTGGCAGGTAAAGCACTTCTGTGAGGCTCTCCCAGGCAGAGTGAGGGTGTCTGGTCCTTACAGGAATCGAGTCCTTGCAGGAAAGGCACCTCTTGGAGCAGAAAAAGCCAGGTGTGCTCCTGGGATGGGGGGGGCTACTATCCTTTAGCAGTGAGGACTGCAGAAAAAAAGTCTTCTTTACTCCTCTTTTCTTTTTCTTTAAACTGAAAAAATCTTGAGTCTATTAAATGTCCTGGGGAGAGAAGGGAATGCCCCCAGACAGGGCAGGAAACTAAAAGTTCTTTTTTCTCTCTTTTTCTTTTTTTGAATCACAAAAGGGTTAAAAAAAAAGGAAAAAGAAAAAGAAAAAAAGAAAAGGAAACTATTAAGGAGAACAAAAGAAACAAAAAACGATGACTACTTATGCTCATGACACAGCTAAGGAAGGGAGGACTGCTTGCTCTGTTCCAGGCCAAAGGTGATTGAGAAGGAAGTGAATGGGGTTCACTAGAGCAGTGCTAGACAGCCTTGAGCCAAACAACTAGGGAGGAAGAGCACATGCGCTGGCTCAACTGACACTGCTACCAAAAATCTCCAATTAGAGGTACAGGGGCACCTACAGTGGAGCACCCATAGCGACACTACTCAAAGAACCACCCTGCCCATTTCTGAAATGTTCAAACATAAATATTGACATTATGTAATAAATAACCAGTACAAACAGCTATATCTTTTTGATAGTTCATTACTGTTTTATTATGTGGTGACCTCCAATCAGCAGATCTAACTAAAGCCACTTTTCCTTTCTCTACTGATCAAGGAAATGGTTTACTTAAAATGACAATTCGGTTAGCTATAAAGCACTGATGTTTAGCAGTATAGAGCTTATTTTATTTTCAAATCGCATTCAATACTAATATATGCACAGTGTACGCTGGGGCAGTGGAAAATGGGAATGCAACACTGACATGTAAAGGTATAATGTTTGTAAAGGTGAAACAATCTGAAGATCCTGGGTGATAGCCTATCCCCAATCAAGTAACAATTTCTGGCCCAAAACAAGGTAGGCAGAGCCTCCAATTTGAGGAATCTCTACTAAATGTATATTAGACCAAATTTTCAAATAGAAGAAACACTACAAAATACAATAGGTAAGATCCTGAAATAATGGGAGTTTTGTAACGACTTCAGTGGGGCCAGTATTTCACCCAGTACCAACAGTAACTTTTGTGCATGGAAAAAATATTTATATAACTTTAACTGCATAAAAGTCTATTGATTAAAGGTTATATTTAAAATGTTTATGGTACAATGAAAAACTGTCAATGTTGCATAGTTTTTGATATCTATTATATACACCATATAGATACCTAAAAAGATTTAAATTAGTACAGTAGCATGATTCTATAATTTATTGTTCTGCTTACTATTATTTTTGCCCATATTTCTCTACAATAAAAAGTTAGTATTAGTCCTAGATTTATTTCACATGGGTACAAGTACATTAATTCATAAATACCCTTCACAAGGGAGGCACAGTGAAGACTTCTGCTTTTTTGGAGTTTATTAATTACTTTTCAAAATTTATTTTTAGCAATTTTTGAGTTTTATGTAGATGTCCAAAAATTGGGGATTTTCAGGGCTTTCTACTCGTATATACTGTAAAGAGCAATCTTATTGAAATACTCCCTAGTGTGCTTCAACACAGTACCATTTCAAACAGCGCTATGTTAAAGCACACTAAGGAACATTTAGTGTGCAAGAGCAAGGTCTACACTGGGGTAGACAACCTTTGGCACAGGTGCCAAAGGCAGCATGCAAGCACTCACACTGCCCAAGTCCTGGCCACCGGTCTTGGGGGCTCTGCATTTTAATGTAATTTTAAATGAAGCTTCTTAAACATTTTAAGAGCCTTATTTACTTTACGTGCAACAACAGTTTATTTATATATTATAGACTTGTAGAAAGAGACCTTCTAAAAAAGTTAAAATGTATTACTGGCACGCGAAACCTTAAATTAGAGTGAATAAATGAAGACTTGGCATGCCACTTTTGAAAGGTTGCTGACTCCTGGTTTACACAGACAAACTAATGTGGAATATGTTAGTGTTCTTTAGAAGTCACATTTCCAAAGTCTAAATTACTGCTCCATGCCTTTAGATACAAGTAACCACTTCCAGTGTTTTCTTTTTCCCTGTCTGTCTCGTTTTTACTTGGGGTGTTCTGTCTGTTAAAATCTAAAATCAGAAGCTGTAGGTATGCAGAATCAAAAGAATCAACACATTATTTCCTGAATTGATAGTCCATCTTTGCTAGTTTAATTTATCCACATTGTCTCTAATATATGCCATTGTCAGACACCACTACATTGTTATCATTTCTATACACATCCTAAATGTTCATTCCATTATGGGCAAAATTGTTTCCTTGAGGGCCTGCTCACAACTGCCAATGGAATCAATGTGAAACATACATTCATATCCCAGAGCAGAATTTGGCCGTGTATATACAATATTTCTTTTTTTAAAGTTGTAAAACATGAATTCAATACTGTACAAATATGTACTGTTATAACTGTCAGTTAAAATATCACACATAATACACTTTGAAATGTCACTTACCAACTAAAATTTCTGTACTATGGATTCTGCCATTATTTTCCAAGATTTCATGGAACCTCAGCTGACATACTGCAGCTGTTTCATAATCTGTGCCAAAGGCATGATGAACCTCAAGAGTGATAGTGCTTTTCTGTATGTATTGCAAAAAGAAGTCATCAACGCGCACAAGATACTGCGAAGTGAAGTTATAGGATGGATTAAGACCACGAACTACTGGGGTTGTTTGTAGTTCAAAGTCATAGAATGCATAGGTACAGAAAGTTGCAGGTTCCTGGTCACCAAAAGCATGCACAGCTTCTGTAGAAAATACCACTTTGCTGATGTGAATTTCAAACAGGTTTTCTCCTCTTTCTAAGTGGATAGTTTCATCAAATTCATCTACTGGATCCTCTGGCAGGATTTCTGGTCTAAATTTGTACTGTTTGGTACCATAGGCAATATCCTTTAGTTGAGCTGCAACAAACAATATGAAATTGAGCTAAAGGTGAAAATCTTTTTCTTGTCATCAACAAATGCTCCAACAGAACTCGAGTAAATGACTGAATACAGAGAAAATAAAGGTAATTCATTAATGTTTAAAAAATGTTATTTTTTTTCCAAACATTTCAGTGCTCCTAAACTGTAGAATTGTTTCTAGGTATCAAATGATTCACAAGTTTTATATGTGGGGCCTGATGCTCATATAAGTCACACTTGTACAAATCAGGATTAAGTCAATGTAGATACACTGGTTTTACACCATAGTTTCAGCCCACTGGAGTTAATAATCAATTGCAAGGGAGTTATGAAAAAGAAGCCTTAAAATGAAACATCTTGTTTTTTAAAAAAGAGCACTAGGTTAAAAAACATACCAGAGATTTAAGCTACATACTTTTGAAGAGCTGATTGAGGATTAATGACAGAGAGAGTTCCTTATGGAATGCATAGGGTATAAATACATCCCCCTGATGCACACAGTGGGTCAGTGTCTCCACCCTACTGGGTCTGTCATCTTCCTGTTCCCAATTTGGCTCTGTTCAGGTAAGTCTATCTCCCTTTCTCCTCTCTTCTAATCAAATACTTTTGGGACCTGTACTGTAAAAGAGCCACATCCTCTTTTTCCTACTGACCAAAGACCCACTGCACTCAGGTACGATGAATTTTTGCAGTTGAATGCATTTTTACAGTTGAAGAAGTATACAAAATAAGTTTTATTTTTGGGGGAAAGAGAAAATAATAAAAGCAGGGCTCAAGTCACCATAATATTCTTAAGTAGATAGGATACACTTTTACAGTACCTAAAAAGAATCGAGCCATTATTAAAATTCTTATTACATTAGTCTTTGCTAGTTATTGCTTTTTTATTTTTACATGTAAAATCATATTTGAAATGAAAACGAAAAACAAAGCTGGCTTCATTCAACTCAGCAATAATTTGTGAATTAATGGAAAAAATAAAATGAGTTTTGAAGAATTAAAAGAAGGTTAAATATTAGGAAATAATAGCCATTTCAAATGAAAACCTGAAAACAAAAAAATGTAAAACACAACTGGGCCTAACATAATATTTTAAGCAATAAGATAACAAAGTTGGAGCATTACTGTTTCTAATGTAAGACAAACCAGAGATGTTAAAAATTATTTATGTACAATAGAACCTTCAAGTTACAAACACCAGTTATGAACTGTCAATCACACACCTCATTTGAAACTGGAGGTATACAATCATGCAGCAGAAGAGAAAAAAAAGCAAATACAGTAGAGTACTGTTTTAAATGTAAACTACTAAAAAAATAAAGAGACAGCAGCATTTTTCTTCTACATTAACATAGTAACATTTCTAATCTGTATTGTAATGTTCAATTGTAAACTTTTGAAAATACATTAATGTTTTGTTAAGAGTTACTATCATTTCAGAATTATGAGCAACCTCCATTCCCAAGGTGTTTGTAACTCTGAGGTTCTACTGTACAACATTTTCTCATACTTAAGACCTCTCTTTTGAGGCAAACATGTGAACTGGTTGCTCTATAAATCTTTCCGGTTTTGCCTTTATGCATAAAATGACATCAATATTTGCAGTACAACACTATATTTTTGTGGCGAATACCAAGAATGCTATAGTTGCATTATTTATTTGTTTTACAGAATTGCAAGTGTTTAAGGAGGACTGCTCTACTATATCGTATGAGAGAGAGAGAGAGAGAGAGAGAGAGAGATATGAAGGGGTTAAATTCATTACTATACCACAGTATATTAGGCAGTGATTTCTGGGTTTTTAGGGGCACTCACCATTGTAAGGGGTTGATACATTTTCAATATAAAGTATAATACACATCACAAACTACTTCTATCCTTATTCTGGAATAGCTGCTTAATAGAGAGCTACTTTTTATGGGGTTTTGCTTCTCTGGCTGCTGGTTTTATTTTTAACTTTGAAGTCAATGGGACATTATACAGACAAAAGGATCTGTGCTAGTGGATCCCAATGCTAGATGTTGCCTTCTAGTTTTAAGAACAGAAAGATTCTATGAGGATGATATTCAGATTACTAACAATTTTAAAAACAATAAATGTTAAAATCCTAATAATTTTTGGCAGATTAGCTATATCAAATAGGACCAAAAACTGGATTAAAAATGTACCTTCTAATTTTCGGATGCGTGCAGCCCTAATGTCAAGAAGGTGAACATACTGTTCAAGTTTTAACTCATAATCTTTCTGTAAACCCTCCATCTTCTGTGTCACTGCTTCAACTTCTGTCTGAAAGAATATTAGTAAAGATATTATATTCTGATAATTTATCACATGTGGGGGAAAAAGGTGTCATTTCCTTTTTTTGGCTGAATTAAACAATATAATATTATTAACAGAAACAATCTAAATTATGTACAAGGACAGACCAACTATTGAAATTGAAGAATTAATTTTGGGGAAAACTGGACTGCTCATGGGACTAATGGAATCTAGATAAGGTGAATTAATATCAAATGTTATCAAATTTTTTAGTATCAAATTTAAATGTTTTTAAAAATCAACAATTATTGTTCCAAGTATCTGCAATAAAAATAGTATCTCCCTATTGCTTAGGAGAGCAGAGATTGTGGTGTGGTAGTGACTACAGACTGGCAAATACTGATTTTTTACGTGCACTCATTCTAAGGCTTCTAGATCACCTCTACGCAGCCCCAATTGGTAGGGGAAGAGCTGTTCCCACACTTGCATACATTATGTCACAGTTTCAGAGCACTCACCATTTCTTTTGCACATATCATGGAGTTACAATGATGACTAATAGGAAAAAAAAAAAGCATTTAAATTCAAGACTGAATCCATATTTTGAGACTATGCAAAAATAGCAACCATTATGTGAACAAGGTCTGCAGCTCCATAGCAGAAATGAGTGTGTCAGAGGAGGAGTGAACAGAGTAGCTGACTGGGCCAGAAGCTTTGCTTTGTTTGTATACTTCCAATCAGAACTAACATATGGCTGCAAATAGGCTTGTATTCAAGGAATGAGCTAGCAGGGGAAACTTACAACCATGCAGATCCTGTGGACTAAACCAAACATTGCAGATGCCATCAGGCTACGCTGTCCCTGTATGGGTGACCAGACAGCAAATGTGAAATTCAGGACAGGCAATGTGGGGAGGGAGGGAGAATGGGAGCCTACCTAAGAAAAAGACCCAGACATTGGGACTGTCCCTATAAACTCAGGACATCTGGTCACCCTAGTCCCTGGCTATAGAACATAGATTTCATGCACTCCCACCCCCTTTGAATTTCACCCTTATAGCCAATATTTATCACAATGGGAAATCTCCCAATGACCTCAAATATATCAATATTTAGTTCTTTATGCTGAAAACTTCCTGAATTCACAAGTCTTAACCATTAATTCAAATTTCTTGACAGTGAAAAAAGTTACTGTGCTGTTAATTCTAGTATTTTGTTACAGGTTATTTTCCACTATGAACAGTTTAGTACCTGATAATCTTTGTTAATTTTATGCTGCACAATTAACATATTCCGTGTCTTTTCAAGTTCTTGCACTGTTTCTGCATGTGTTGCTTGAAGCTCCCGCATGGCATATTCCATGTCTTTATGGATGTCATCTTCTATTTTTTCTAAAAAGGTAAGGTCCCCATTCTTCTGCTGTTTGCGAACCTACAAGGAAAAGTTTATTTGTTTTATTACTGGAGAACAATTGTGGTATTTGTTTGCAAGGTTTAGTCTACTGTATGCAAGACACTAAGACACAAGATATTCAGTTTTATTCTGGCAACAAAACAGAAGATCATAGGACTAATTCTGTGAGTTTCCAAGTGCCCCCTACCAGAGCCTGGTAGAAAAGATAGTTCAGCACCTCTCAGGACTGTGCACTATCCTGTATTTCATTGTCTATCTGGAACCAATGACATCACACAAGATACTAGAAGAAATCAATCTCTATTCACCAACTGAAATTAATAAATTTCTACAGATTTACTTTAGGTATCATGAATGACATTGGCTCAGCAGTAATAACTGAAAGATAACATATGGTCTTTCCAAAAATATGTAAATATTTCAGTAACATGAAAAATCAGATATATACATAGAAAAGCCACAAATAACTTTACAATTGTCCTTTACGTGGCCCAAAGTTGTACAGTTTTAACAAAGTAATTGAAAAGACTTGATACAAAGGATCTGAAGACTTTTGCCAAGTTGAAAAGATCCAATCCATTAATGCAACTAACTAAAAATTAAGGTAAGATTTTAAAAACTATTAGTGTTTAAAGTTCATCTCCTAAATCCTTATTTAGGAGCCAAATAAATTAGATCCTGCATCGGCACAGAGCTGTTATTAACTTTAAAAGAAGTGCATCCATCTTGATCTCCTGGCATTTTGGAGACCTGGGACAGCTACAATTGACAGTTTCCCTGGCCCTGTGCAGCTTCTCCATCTGTACTGCACATCCATGCACATTAAAGCTCCCGGATGCTTGGCGCTTTTGAAAATCAAGACAACTTTCATAAATGTCTAAATACGTGCTTCTCTAAACCTGCTTCTCCAAAACTGGTTTCTGATTCTTTGTAGTATGAGAAATCCGATTCATGGATGTCATGATCTTATTATGACATAAGTAACATCCATCATAAGAACGTCACTCCCAGCACTGATATTTCCCTGTACGCATAAATCCTCACCAAAACAGAAAGTTACTAAATAACTTTTTAAAACCCACCCAATGAGTGTTTTGGACCCAAAAAGGAACAAGTGTTAGAGATTCTTTAAAGATGATCAGGAGCTTGGCCAGTGCTACTGATTTTACATGAAAGGTGCTCATATACTACTGTTATGGGGCACAGTATAAAACCCAAAAATTAAATTAATCAACAAGCTAATCCCAGTGTAATTTGTGACTTTGATTTTATAGCACTTGAATTATTACAGTTCTGAAAATAATGATGTCATCAGTGTAAATGTAACCAGATTAAGTGCTATATGTCAATTCTGTATTATCATAGGCTCATCTAAAATATTCAGACTAATGAAAATACCTGTCAAGTTGAGCAAAAAGGATTGCATGGGTGTGTCATGGAAAACTTTGAAAAATATTCTATTTTAGATACAATTCTAATGATGTTATGATTTACTTTCTTTCGCTTCCTTTTTAATCTTGTTTTATTCTTTAGAATTAATGACATCGAGAGGATTGCTTTTCTATTGTGAGGGTACGCTCATGCAGAGGTATATTTATCACCTCTTTTATTCAACACACATACATGGGCCATTAGGCAGGTTGGTGAGGAGACATGAGTTGGAATATATTCTCAAATATGGCTTATGTGAGGCGGTCTTTATTGTGGGGGCTGAATCATGTATTAGTAAATACAGAGTTATTATTCTTGTGGTGCTTTCTATGCTTTTTTAAAAAAAATTGGTATGACCCCTAAAGTCCAGGTCAAGTGATTCTTCTCCCCCCGTTTTTTTAACTTTTAAATAAAGGGAATATATATATATGCATAGAAAGAGTTCTAGTTGGAAGAACTGATTAGCTTTTCACCCAAGATCATAATCCTTTCCATTGCCTCAGCCACTGATACTAGGGTTTTCAATAATTGTGGGATGTTAATACTTTTCCTATTCCAGTCTTTCTTTTAAAAAAGTTTAAAATTGTGATTTTTTTTTGTTTGGGGACCTTTTGATTTTAGAGATGGTATTTATCTTTAAGAGTCCAAGATGGAACATATATAATGTAAAAAATGTGAATATTTTAAAAGAAAGAATCAGAGGGGTAGCCGTGTTAGTCTGGAATTGCAGAAGTGACAAAGAGTCCTGTGGCACCTTAAAGACTAACTAAAAGTATTAACTAATTAATTAATACTTTTAGTTAGTCTTTAAGGTGCCACAGGACTCTTTGTCACTTCCGCATTTTAAAAGAAAAAAATCAATAAAAAGGATTCACCTGAACACAGGAAACTTAATCTTTTCCATTCATTTATTCTCTTTCACTTGACCGCAGTCTTGTTGTAAACAACAGAATTACAAACTATGTGCAAGAGAAAAAATGCATTTTTCTGGTTCTTTTATAAATAAGTTGGAACAGGTGTTCAGGCACCAGAGAGTATCTTCTTATCATGCTTTCAGAGTTTAACATTTTAGTTGGAGTATACTTTCATTGCCTTCAAAATTAGTGAGCAAAAAGTTGTTTTTGCTCAGCACTGTAATAAGGTAAAGTGATAAATAAACAAAGAGCAACTCTTTTCACTGAAATAAAAAAAAAGGTAAAGTTTTAAAAGCAAGTGTCTGCCGATCTGGCCTAATTCACTTTTGATGTTATTATGAAATATGTACATAACCTAAATAAATTTCATTCTGCAATCTTTTCCTCTCTCCCTTACGCTTTTCCGTAACTAGACAGTGACATATGCACATGTACAAACAAGAAGCATTAGCTACTGAAAGATGCACAAATGATTCACCTCTTGAAGACTGAGACTTTGTGAAGAGAACATGCAAATGTCATCATAGAGTTAAAAACTAGAGTGGGACAGATCAAAACGTGATCGATTTCTATAAAAAGTTACCTTTATAAGCATGAGGGCTTCACTGAGTTCTGCCATTTCAATATCACTTTCCTGAAACAGATATAGTCAATAAAAGGTGTTATCAGATGTGAATGAATAATGGAGAGATACATTCAGAATAATATAGTGCATTCTCACTAAACATGACATTTTGCCTGATACCATGAATAAATAAACTCCATCATACTTCTGCATTGTTTTGGCTTTGCTTTTAAGAGTACTTGCACTATACATAAAACATAGAAAGCTTTTTTGGTCATTTTCTAAACAGAAAAAAGTTTACCTTTGTGAAAAACTTCATGTGATTTTTCAGTTCATCTAGCTGTTGCTTGTGTTCCAGATAACGCAATTGAAGTTCTTTGTTCTCTTGGGTCAGCTTCTCATTTTGGTCTTGTTAAACAAAATACCAAACACCATACTCCATTTAATTTAATATACCTCAAAAAGTATGATACTGATTTTCAAATCTACCTCTATATAATAAACGCATTTTTAAATATTTGTCCCCTATTCCTTATATGTAGCAAGTCATATTGTCTTAGCTAATTGAAAGATGAGGTTGAACATTGGTTTTCTTGACCTGGTAGTTTGAATTAATATAAGGAGGGCTGTTCCTACTGACATTAAAGCTCAACTCAATGCGTTACAAAAATCTACATTTAAAAAGAAGCATAATGAAATATACAGAGAAACCTTGAACATCATCACACTAAGTATTTTCAACCATTTTTGTGTAATATCTTTAGTCAACAATTAATTCATCTGGCATGGGGTGTAAAGATTTCCCCAAATTATCCACTAACATGCAATTAAATCTGTATCAATAGCTAGCAAGCTTTAATAGGAATTTTGCATCAGTAAGGATGAAGTAAAGAAACTTCAGGATTAGGCCAAACGATTTTAAATCAATTTAGTTCTACCAGGGCAACTTTTCTAATATAGACCAGTCCTAAATTTGAACCTTTTCCAAATTAGGTTCGTAAGAGACAGATGTAGAAAATGTCTACCATTCTCTTTGGTTTATTGCAGTGTTTTCTAGAATGTGTATTCCTCCTCCCTTGACTATCTACTGAGGGTCCCAATAGTATATTACCTCATCATTTGCTGTAATATTACATATTCTTTTTCTTGGCTAGAGATACAGTCAACTTGATGTGAAAAGATTAGCTTTTGCAATACCCATTTGTACTAATAGGAGCTGACTGGATAAAACACTACAAATTTAGTTGAGAGTATATCCTTCTCCTTTCAAGAAAATAGTCTCTGACGTCCTCTTAATGCTAAGACCTTTTCTGTAGACCTCAAGACATGATGCTCTATAGCTCATCTATATTTACAGAGTTGCTTTTTAGTTCTAAGGACTAAACTCAGCAGATACCAGAGATTCTAGTTCTGAAGGTTTCAAATACTGACATTAAACTAATTTGCTTTCTGTATTTATATGACACAATCACTAAAATTAAGGGAATTTGTCAGTTAAATCACCTTTCCTCTACACAGTCATCTCAACTGATACGCCTTTCAACGTAAAAATCATAATGGCCAAACGTACTCTCTCCCACTACAAAACACTCACTTTCAACTGCAATACAGAACCCCTATAGCAATGGTTTAATTCTCTTCAGTCATGCAGAAAACATGGAGTGGTGGTAATGGTGGGGAGGTCAGCACACACTCCTCCCGAGGTACACAAATCCTATGGTGGTGGATGCACTAATAACAACAGCAGCAGCACTTAGGTCTGTTTCCCCCTAACACAAGCTGTGACACGAGCTGTCTCTGTAGACTCAAGACAACATCACTGCATCAATTTACACTTGGGTTACTGTTTAGAGGATTATCTTCACAATTTTAAGTGCTATGGAAACATTATCCTTCTTAAGCAAAAAACTTGCTGGTAGCACATGGTCAGGAAAGATCCACTTCATGAAAGTGGGTGAGAAGACTATTCAAGTCCTTATATAATAATTAGATACAAACAAATGAAGTTAAATTAATGTCATTTAAGTTACAAAGTCAAGCACTTAAGTTAAGAAATATTCCATATGGTGCTTCCAAAGGAGGGAGCTGGGTCATGAGACTGTGTTCTGGAGGTGAGGAGAGGGTTTTTGGGAGAGTGCCCAGCCCAGGTCTCTCCCAACCTCCTGGAGAGACTGTCTACTCCATGGATTCCTTCTGTAGTATGTATGCTATTATTACTTCAATACCAGTAGGAGCCCACCCTCATATTAGAATGTTAATGTTTCGTTATTACTGTGTCAGGCTGCCAAACTTTTCCTAAACAATGCAAGTGACAGAAAGGAAGTGGTGATTTGCAAAAGATATGCTCTATGAATTATTTTTGCAAAGTTCTGTGGCCTATATTATACAGGAGGTCAGTCCAGATGATCAGAATGGTCAGATGATCAGAATTCTGATCTTGGAATCAATGAATTTATGAAAAAAATTTCTCTCAACCAAAGCTGAACAGAATTTCATGGCCCAAACCTAAGGCATTTCTCAGACCTACTCCTTACTTCTGAATTAGCAATAATCAGCAGCTTCTGCCATACACAACAGTCTTGTATACAAAAGTAGCAATATCTGACTTTTTAAAAATTATGTCCTTCCAACACAGAATTATTTAACAGTGTGTAGGAGAATACTTTGGCAAAACAAACAATTTTCAAAGCCCCTTTGTGCTAATATTCTCAGCTGTAATCGATATACACACTGTGCTGATCCAAGGGTCGACAACCTTTGTCATGCAGCCCATCAGGGTAATCTGCTGGCGGACTGCGAGACATTTTGTTGATCAACTGCAGGCATGGCCCCCTGCAGCTCCTAATGACCGCTGTTCATCATTCCCAGCTAATGGGAGATGCGAGAAGTGGCAGCCAGCACGTCCCTGTGGCCCACCGCTTCCTGCAGCTCCCATGAGCTTGGTATCAGGATCGGCTTCTTGTGGCTCTCGACAGGAAGGACTGTGATACCTACTGGAAGATGTAGAACAGGGAGTATGCCAAGATGATCTGGAGGCAGGTGGAAACCCCCCAGGGATTCAATATGGCCAGTAGTATGTCCTCAACACCCAATTTCTTACAGCCTCAAGGTCTCTAGTGGCAGGCCACTGCGGGGCTTCCACTGGAAAGCCCTCAGAGGGCAGTGTTGGCTAACATGATGTGGCTGATGCACATACAAGCCAACTTCTGACTCTGAACCAGATTCATCTGACCAACGAGGTGCTTCATCTTTTGGTGCCAGAGATTAGTGTCAGGAATCCAGAGAGGACAGCACTGGAAAAATCATAGCTGATTTGCCTCTTGACATCATCATATATGAGGGTGTACTAGATTGCCCAGAGGTACCCTTGGTATTGGCTGCTGAATGCAGGTAGTTGGTGAGATGTTTCATGAACTGCTGGTGAAGCCACTATCAAGAGACCCAGTACCGGTGGAGCCAAGTCCTTGCGCTCTGCTGACCCCAGTACCAGAAGTGACAGCAGGTCCCTGGCCTCAGCATCTGCTTCTGGGTCACAGGAACGCGGAAAGTTGTGTCTTCCAGATACCTACTGTACGTATCGCATTAACACAGTTAATTAACACAGGCAATGGGGCTGTCTCCTTGGATCCAGTCTAAGAGTGGTATAACTGTGAAGTTCTAACTTCCACCCACAGAGAGTTGAAGATTATGGAACCTGTTAACTGAGCAGGTAGGGGGGCACTTGTGATGAACTGCAAGGGGGTATATAAGGCACAACTCACTCTATAACTGTGGCAAGATGGTGAGAATGGGGATTGCCTTAGCCTGATGATCCAGTGAAAAGTGGGATAGTGAACAGTGGGCTACAATTCTGGGAAGAGTGCAGGTAGAAACCTGCAACTTGGAATAAATACCCACAGGAGACACTAGCAGAAATATCACATGCACAGTTCATCCCTGAGTCACCACACCTTTCTTAACCAATACACTTTCATGCTTCAACAATCACACTGTACTGTTGCCTTAGACCAGCATTTCCCAAACTGTGTTCCGTGGAACACTGGTGTTCTGCATGATGTGAATAAGTGTTCTGTGAAAGAATCGTAATTAACAAAAAGGGTCGTTTAATTTTAAATTTGGCATATTTGAAGTGTAGTTTACAACTCTTTTTGAATAGCTACAGTTTAACATAAAACTCTTTTTACGGTTGTTGATAGATCTCATATTGAATAAATAACACAATTTTTTTATTTGAAAACCAAACAACTACAAAATAACATTATAAGTGTTCCTTAAATATATACCAGGCTAAAAAGTGTTCTGTGGCCAAAAAAGTTTGGGAAATGCTGCCTTAGACTATTTGATCAGAAAGACCTGATTCCCAACAGTTAGTTTATAAACTAAATACACACATGAGTCAATGTTTTGTAACTTTTATCTTAAGATATATTATCCATTCTGGTATCAACTAAGCTGCAAACTATTTGGCTCCAATCCAACAAAGGACTTACACACCTGGCTAACTCTGAAGTTACTGGATCTACTCACAACCTTAAAGGATCTGATGATGTCCTGCTTTACAGGAAAAAGGCTAACTGGATAAAGTGATCAGAAAATCAGAATAAAAAAATAACGTGGTAACTGGATTTGTACCTAGCTATGAATAAAAATTAATGCATATAGAGAAGATTAAAAAATAGCTCGCCACATGAAGGGTGAAATAGAGACAACTGTGTAACCTCCAAATTATTGTATGGTACACACACACCATAATATAGTGCATGGACTCTGAATAACAGTGACTCATATTTTGGGAGGGAATATCAGACATGCCCTCTTGTTAGAGAGAAGTTCTCACAGTGAAGGATGACCATGAATAGTAAGCCAGAGTAAAAGCAAGCTTAGAGTGAAAGCATTAATGCAATTTTAAAATCCCAGTGGACAGAGCTTCCCCATTCAGCACATACTTAAGCACATGCCTATCTTGAACGGCATTATGTATGTGATTAAAAGTTAGTCGTGTTTTAGCACCAGGCTCAATCAAGGCCTTGAAGTATGGCCCATAATCACTAGTTATAGGAACTGAACTTTTCTATAACATGCATACTGGGCTAGAACTAGAAAGGCAGAAGAATCTGGCAGATGCAGCACATAGAGAAAAAGACTGCTATTTTATAAATATACCTCTTTCTAGTTTCATTCTGTCAAGGATTTCACTTTTGTCTGCTAAGTCAGACTTTAAGGCAGTCTCAAGTTGAGCAATTTGTAATTTCAGTTGCTGTTCCTTTAACTTCCATTGCTGTTCATGGCTCACACTGAAGGCACTGCAATAAAATATGTGGCATGTGAAGAACTTTTAAAAATTAACTTCAACAAAAATAATAAAGAAAAAAGCTTTTAGTGGCACAGAGACTACTGTCATCATGTTTTAGGAATTAAGTAAACATATGCTGGTCTGCTGCTGTTGAAACCAAGGCGCCTTTCTCAGGCTGCGGTTAAGAACATGAAAGAGTCTGTGGGATGAGCAAAGGAACTGGCCTTAATTTAGAGCTCCAAAGTCAGAAAAGTTGGCAGTGTACAGCATTTGTGGGACTAGAAAAGGAATTCAGATGCATATTCCAAGGGAATTCACAACTCCAAACCTCAGCAACAGACAACTGACAAAACCATTCTTTCCACATATAAAACCTCTTAATGTAGAGACCTGTGATTACCCACCTGATCTCTTAACATCTGTGAAGCATAGAGAGTCTAAAGCCCTATTGCCTGTTCAAAGAAACATTGACTATAAAGTGACAACAATTCTCATACCGTAAAATGATTCTGATACTGATTAAGAGGCACTTACATAAAGTAGTTTTGTGTCCTACTAAAAAAAATCTCGGGGAAAAGAATGTCATAACCTATTATTTGGTTCCAAACCAAAAACCTGTATGCAATAGGGATGGGTCACAGAATAAAAATTTCTGAAACCATCTCAAAAAATATTCTGTTTGAAGCAAGAGTAAACATATGAAATGATTCACAGTTTTGACAGAATATGTAAAGATATATGCAATGTGTTTTTGCATAGTTAACAAGATGAATGCTACTTTGTGCTGTTCACATCATTATTTAACAATGCACTCATTGGCTTACAAATGTTCTCCTGGGCTTTAGCCAACTGTAAATCAGCTTATTCATCAAAGTGTAAATTGTGAAAAATGTTGTGCATTTTTGTAAATAATCTGACACTGTACCTTGACTTCAATAACATATGAGCCAGCTCCCAATGAATCCAGTTTGGAGAAACTCATTCCAACTGAAATGGGTATGTTTTTCATGGCAATATGTAACAAAAACTACAACCCAAAACCCCCCAAATCCACACAGCTCTGCTTTCCATACCTAAATTGAAATGGAAATTGGATGTCTCAATGGATTGGCTGTGGCAGAGTAAAAGTGAATTTACATCTAATGAATCAGGATTAGGATTTGCATAAGGAATTGAAATAAGAATTACTGTAACATGAAATCTTGACGTTACTTTTTAGCTGACTAAAATAATTCAAAGATACTAGGGAACATCTCTGAATGCAATAAGTGAAAAGTTAAATGTTCACAATTTGTTAAATTTCAATGCTATTACCATATTCTACAAAGAAATGAATTTGAGAGGCAGTGTGGCCTAGTTATTCAGTGTTTCTCAACTACTTGCCCATGGACTAGTGCCAGTCCGTCAGAGCATCCTTGCTGGTCCCTGGGATTTTCCTGACAGAGTTTAGGAAAGCAGAAAGCCAGTCCCTGGTATCAAAAAGAGTGAGAAACACTGGGCTAGTGGATAGTCAGAAGACTTGAGCTCTATTTCTGGTTCTGACACTAACCTGCTTTGTGATTCTGAACAAATCACTTCCACCTCTCTGTGCCTCTGATTCTGCTCCCACCACTAGTCTGTCAGTTCTATTTAGATAGAATAAACTTCAGGACAGGGGCTGTCTGATTCTGTGTTTGCAGAGTGCCTTTTACAATGGAGCATGATTTTGGTTAGGGCCACTAAGTGCTATGATAATATAAATAAGTAATAATGTGTATTTCTCCCTTCATCCAGTGCCGGTGTCAGCTGTTTCGCCGCCCTAGGCAGTGAAGCAAAAAAAACCCTGTAGGGCTGCCACCGAATCGCCACCAGCAGTTCAAAACGGCAAAGTGGCCATGGCCGCCAAGACCTGCGGAGCGCCGCCCCAATTACGGATGGTGTGCCGCTCCCCAAGGTTCGCTGCTGGTGCCCGTCCCTGGAGGAGCTGCTGCCGAAATGTTGCCAAGGGCGGCTAAAAGACACCCCGCAAATCATGTTACCCTAGGCGACCGCCTAGGTCACCTAGCACTTGCGCCGACCCTGCCTCCATTACTACAGTTTTGGAGAGCTTTCCTTGAATCCATGGGACCAGCAATTTTGGGAAACATGTAGACTTACATTATTCATATTTTGACTGACTGACCAATGTGAAGAAGAGATTACTTCGACATAAATTATAACTGGTTAAATCTTTAAAGTCATATGTCCTTAATCTTCACCCATCTGAAGAAGACGAAGACGACGACGAAGAAAAAGAAAAAGATGAAGACGAAGAAGAAGAAATTGCATGTTCTTGTCAGTATGCTGCTATGTAGGTTTCCATCTATATTCACTATTACTACAGCTGTTTAATCGCTACATAACAAAATACAGGTCCACATTATTTCAGCTGGCAAAAATGCTATGCTCCAGTGCCTTTCATACCGGCACAAAGATCACCAACAGTTGTTCTGCCAGTAATATCAGAATTTGGATTTTTTAAATTAAGAACAAATTTAGAAACCAGTCCTTTCCAAGCCCCCATAATGCTAATGTTAATACGTATAAATTAGTCTGAATTCAGTCCATACCTATCTTCCCCTCTAAATTTAGAGTTACATTCCATTTGAGTTTATGTGGGATTTCTTTTGAAATTATATATTCCACCACACTTGGAGCCATCTGGGTAACTCTAAATGGTAAGCCACATCTGAAATCATTTCCTTTGCATGGATTGTGGGCATAACCAGATCTGCATTACAAGAGCCTAGAAAAACAATTCCTACAACCCTGATATTCATGCAACTGGTTTTCTTGGATGTTGCCTAAATAATAAGACTTCACTGACAAACTCATACTTGTGTACGCAGTGTTGTGGTAGCCGTGTTGGTCCCAGGATATTAGAGAGAGAAGGTAGGCAAGGAAATATCTTTCACTGGACCAACTTCTAAATTTTCAAGTTTACGCAGATCTCTTCTTCAGAAGCTTGAAAGCTTGTCTGTCTCACCAACAGAAGTTGGTCAATAAAAGAGAATACCTCACCCACCTTGTCTCTCTAAAACTCATACTTGCTCTCTGTAAAGTCTTGGGGCCAAAGCCTGCAGTCCTGGCTTCAGCAAAACTCCCACTGGATGTTTCTGTGAATAAGGCATAGGTAAGGAATGCAGGGTTAGACTCTGTTATTTTCTAGCACCTACATCATGATATTAACCCTTTGGCATCTGTGTTCACTGGTATGTCCACTGCTAGCAATATCAGTAGATATAGGCACAGTCCATATGTGTAACAACATTGGAACTACAGAATCAAAGGTATAGCACAATCAGTTTGCTTCCAGTTTATTTGTACTGGAGATTTACCTGTCTTCATTGGCTTTCTCTCTACAATATAATCCTTTATATTTGAATGGACAGTGGAATCAATTGGAGAATTAAGTTCTGGATAAACAGAGGGGTTATTTGAGGGAGCGAGGAATAACCATGTGGCAGTTACCTGGGAATTTCAGTTTACTGGGATCTGGTTAAGTAATGCTCTAATTTATCAGTTTATTTTGAAGATCTGTTCTTTTTAGTTGTCCCACTTAATCTTGAAAGACAAGAGATAACTTCAAACCAAGATTACAAGGTGTTCCTTTATCAAGTTATTTCTTTGCTTAATTGAAAAGGAGGAATTATGATGTAATAAGAAATATCAATTCACCATTTAAAAGCCAGAGGAATCCACAACATCAAACCTGAGCCACAGACAACTGACAAAACCACTCTTTCCATATATAAAGTTTCTTCACACAGAGACCTGCCGTCACTCACTTAAGTCTTAAAACAATCCTTAAAAACAATTGGTTCTCAAATGCTTTCACCTATTTACATTTTTTGCTTGTTTCTTAGTCGGAAGGTAACAAATATAACAACTCATCAGCAAATAATATCAGATGTTATTGTATTTACTTCCCAGAGGTCCTCTAAGAGTTGCCAAGTAGACGAACGGCAAAATACAAGTTAAAAAGGGGGTAGGGAGGAAGGGACGAAAAGAAAAAGACTTCTAGCAGTTTAGCTACTTCCCCAGGAAACTAATTAACTTTACAATATGTCTTTTATTATTTTAATTGTTCCACTGGACAGAAAAGGTCATGTTCTCCTTCTATTAAAAGAAAGGCTGTTGCCTTCAATTAATGAAAAGTTTACTTCAACATCACTTTTTTCTCATTAAACTTTTGCAAACTGACTAATTATTTCAATTTTCTATTCTGCATTAGAGACTGTGTTGCATCTTATCAAGCTTCATGTTCAGAAGATTTAGTATTTTAATGTTTTATTTATGTTATTTTAAACACCGCTGACAGGATTTACACAGGCTATTATCTCCAAGATCATTCACTTAAGCTTCAAGTGGAAGCAGCACAAAGGAAACAGTTGCTATTAAAATAAACATAATTAGAAAATGTCCCCAGAACTGTCACAAACATTAGCCTCAGTTCACCTTTCCTGCAGGGATGGGAGGAGTAATTCAAGAAAATATCATCCAAGAAAATAAATTTAATCTGCAGAATTCTACGTCCAGAGAAACATGGCTTCTTTATCATTCAAAAAGCAGCCACTTACACTGTGTCTAATGTAAATTCACATCTGCTACTGAACATCCTGGCTTGACGGTCAAAATTATGCAACCTATACTACTGACTGTTCCTTTAATGGATTTTTTAAAAATGAATTTAATACTTGAAGAGCACTGGATTGACAGTCCGGGGAGGCTCAAGCCCCTTCCTTGACAACAATGCAACACAGGCATGGCAGCATAAGTTTCCCACGCACACTTATGAATAAGAGAATCCTTAGGAACTGGAATGAGAAATAGTTAAGTCTATATAAGAAGAGCTAGAGTACAAGAAAGGGAGTCAAGTGACATTAAAAAAATAATTTATAATTTACCTGTTATACAGTTTATCATAATTTTCCTTTAAAAGATCCCTCTCCTTTTCTAGGTCATTGATTCTATCCTGCAACTAAAATGAAGAAGAAAACTACATGTAATGCACAGCACAGGAAAAAAAAGGTATTAGCAAATATCTGCAGACACTGTCAAACTTGCTTTTATTTTTTTTTAATTCAGCATTGTTTGTAATAGTCTCTTAGAATCTTAAAAATAGTATTTTTCTTCCACCAATATCTCCCCACTTGGACAACAATTACTTTTTTCATGTTGTTTATGAAGATGAAATTAACAATTCTAGTCTGTGTTTAATAACAGCATCTAATTACATTGTGGGTTATGCCAACAAGATTTGTTTTCGGCACTAAGAATTGTGATGATCTTAGCACTGTTCTAGGAATGGTGTTAGCTAGTTAGTGGCTTCTGTATAGTTAATTTTGTTCTGAATCAGCCAAACAAAAACAGATATTATTAACTGCTTGTTTTCAAAATGTGCATTGAGGGGAGATAAGAATTTTAAAGCCACTATATATTTAAAAAAATTAAAAACTTTCCCAAGTATATCATAACAATTTAGAGGTCATTAGATATGGGATGAGTTTCTTTAAGCTTCAGCTTTGTCGATGTAACAGTAAATTCACATTAAGCCAATCTTTTGGCATGACTAAATGTAGCAAGATATACAATGGAAGGACCTGAACTATGATCCTGCAAATGCCTTCTCCTGCATATAGTCAATTGAACTACGAAGGGAGTAAAGAATGGACTGAAGGATCGGGGCCTAAGTCTGGATCAACGCTGACTGTGGCACTTCTATTCTTCTGGCTAGTGGAGCTCAGAAATAGAAAAAGTGATTGATCTGAGCTTCTAGGTAGAAAGCACAGTCATCTGTTATGTGGATAAATCATTTTAAAAGATTTTAGGTAGATGTTCAAACTTGCTGTAATTAAAAATGTGGTGCTAAGAAGTCTCAGTAAAAATCAATCAAGAAAATATGTACTATGAGTGTTTTTTAGGACAAGTATTTCTATATACTAATGCTTACCTGAATACTCCTCTAACTTTAAGCATGTCTCACAAGCATTGGAAATATTTTCAAATGTACAATATCTCTGATACATGTAACAGAACTCACTATATTAAAACAATCAAATTTTCACCAATAAACGAAGTCAGCCCAATGTCAACATGAAATTTCAAATGTATGCAGAAAAACAGAGGTTAAATATGTAGACGGCCTATTAGAACAAGACATAGGGAGTCTGAAGTTAAATCTATATTATACTTTCACTTAACCAAAAAGTCAAGGAGCAGTGATTTGCAGAGCAACATTTAGATAATCTTTTTAATTGAAAGTACAACTCTCTCACTAAATATTTCCAGAATTAAATTTAAATGCATATCAATGCCTGAGCCATATGGCATCTCACCTCTTCTATCTTTTGTTTTGAAAAAGTCATCGACTGTAATTCTTTCTCAAGATGGAGGCACTTTAAACGCTCTTCTTTAAGCTGGAGAGTGAGTTCATTCCCGTTTGCCATTAATGCATCATGGCTGGCCTTAAGATTCCTTTGATTCTATAAAAAGGAATGTAGAAGAAAAAAAGAAAAGGTTAAGCTTCCAATAATTACAACACAATGATGAAATAATTCCTGAGTTATAAATATGTATATATTCAAATGATAGCTGATCTTGCAAACCAGAACATACTACACATTTTCAACTCAGCCAACAGGAGGCACTCTTGAACTAAGTTTGACCCCCCTGTAGGAACTGAAAGATCAGTGTCAGCACACATGGCCAACAGAAAGGTGGTGTTTTTCTCTCCTCAACATTAACATCATACAATTAGTTGTGATGAGACGGACCAAAACTACATCTGTTAAAGCAACTAAAACATTTAGCTGTGGTTACAGTGGTTAGATGTGCTGACCAAAAACATTGCAATAACAAGCAAAAGTTAAGGCTGACCACAGCTATGCTAATCGCAGAACTTGACAGCTCTGCTAACCCATAGTTTTAGATATTCATTTGATTTATACTCACAATTTACTCAGATACATTTCCTTGGAAATAATAATTTAATGAAAGGCTTACAATTTCTTTTAGAATTTAACCTACTTTGTTGGATTAAATGTAGATACTTTAACCATCCTTAATATTAGTGTAAGATGCTTGTAGAACCTCATTTTCAGCATATTACTGATGATTATACCCCTCATATTTCACAGTGTTTCAGTAACACCGATTCATTATAAAGAATTTCACTGTAAATCACATTCAGACAAATATGGCTGTTAGGCTGTTTTGTTTCTGGTCAGTCTGCTATTTAACATTCTCTAAACCCAACATGTAATTATATAAATATAGGAGTCTTTTATTGATGGTTTTGGATGGGGGAAGTTAATTTGCATGTTTTCCACAATTCTATGTCATGTAATATTTTCAGGAGTTTAAGACAGAAACTGATAGAGAACTCTGTACAATTTTGTTCTGAGGAGTCTATGTACAGAATGACTACTCTCAAGAATTACTTAGGAAAAAAAGTCTTCAACTTGATCTTTTACCTCCCATTTATCCATACAATAAACCTTATGTAAAACAGCAAATATGGCAGATGCTCTTATACTAGAGGAATCGCAGAACAAATTAAGTATATTATTTTCAGCCTTTAACTCCCTTCTTAGGCCAGTTATGGGTAACTGCATTTGTATTCGTCCTCTCTAGTCCAGTAAGGGCACCCACTTTAGGCTTCCAGCACCACAGTCATTGTCTGGCATAATAATTGTGCTGTCCAGATTAAAAGGGAAAATAGGCAGATAGTATTTGCATTTCAACAGGTGGAAACTGAAAGTACATATTAATTAATTTCAGTATTTATGAAAACAAGTATCATACTTCTGAAAAACATATCACTACTGAATGGTGCTACACTATCAACGTGTGCTAGTTTGTTATTCAAATTAGAAATTCTGTGCTGTTTTCTATGATTAGTTGCAATTCATAATTATCACTAAAAGTGTGTGTGTCTTATTCACTTTTTTCAGGATAACTTTATATCAGGGTTCTCTGACCATAGCAAATACTTCAGCTTTGTTCTTCAGGTTTAAAGCCACCCATACGAAGCCACAAGGGAATTATAGCCTTCTATTTCAATTGCTTGTTATTTATTCTATATTTACTGATCCCTTATTCCTACTGTTAATGCTGCAACTGTCCATTAAGGGTTTCTTTGGCCTAAAGTTTTAAAAATGTGTCATTCTTATTTCAGTAAGTTTTCTGGCTTAGAAACTTATTTTTTGTTGGATCACTATTTCAGTTTGCAACTGTGAAGGAAGTTTGCACATGCATAAAACAGAAAAGCAACTGCTTATAAGAATTTGAAAAAAAGGTTTAACTTCAGAAAAGGCCAAAGGATTTGAATAATATTTCACTTACTGTGAATCAAATGACACCCCCCCCATGAGACGTGAGAAACAATAGCTTCAAATTATACCTCTTATAAATAACAAATACATCTGGTACTACTACATATTAAGGAGGTGGACCCCCTCTAGCCGCACGGGTTCATTGCCTCAAGGGTCCAAACAGCACAGACGGGAAATGGTTAGCTGCCTCACTGCCACTGCCTCAGTTCTCCCTGAACCAGCATAGGGACCTCCAGGGGTATACATGAGAGGAGAAGGGGGAGAAGGTGGCAAGGATATGGACCTTCAGACCACATATGGAGTCCACCATGCAGCAAACAGCCTTACTTCTGATGGTTATTTTACAGAAAATTATGCTTCAAGTGATTTAAACTGGTCCTTAAAAATGGTTTCCCTTATATTATAGACACAAGTAAAAGCCAATCCTCAGAATTCTAAACAGCCACATTTCTGTTTTATTAACGCTTACCTCCAGCCCCGTATTTCAAATTCACACCAAAACCAACATTTCTTTTATGAAACCCTGTTTTAGAAAGATTTCAGTCACGACCTGAGACAGCTGGAAATCTGCAGTTTACCTATATAACCAAAACTGGATCACACCAAAGCCCTGCACTTCCTCGATGAGCTCACTGCGTACAAGCGAGATCTGTAGGGCCTGCTGGACCCTTCTGCAAAACTACTTTAAACACTGGAAACAATGTACATTTCCAGCAGCATGTGTGTAATATTTTATATAATCTATTCTCAAGTGTTCAATGTTGTCATATGATGTGAGAATGGAACATTACTGACTGCAAGTTAGTTACCTCTTGAAGCTGAAGAAATTTCCCTTCCATTGCTGCGAGAGCATTGCCTTTCTCCATCAGTTGTTTGTGGAGTTTTATCATTTCCACATTGTCCCGAATGTTTAACCTTCAGAATTGTATAAAAAATAAACTCAGTGAGATTTAAGATAGAATAACAATTTTCTTATCAGTTTTGCCTTGAAAATTTAAAACCCCTTGCAAATCAGTTTTTCATGACTTCTTACTTCCACAATACACTTCAGGGAAGGTTTGGCATGTAATAATCAACTTAATTTCTTCTTTTAAAATTTGCATTATAGATTTTAAGTAATTCCACATTTTACTGGAAGATGACATATAAGTATCAATCATTATTTTGACATGTTGTTGACAATATGAAAACTACAGATATACTGCAGAGCAGGGAGCAATCCTATGCTTAAAGCAGAATGATCATTTGTTTTGCAATCTATCCACTTTCTTTAAAAGTATGTGGTCATAGGATTACTACTTATTGGAATTTCCTTTAGGAGCTTAAACTTTTTAAACATTTCCAAAAAAAGTGACTTAGCATTTTAAACAGCTAATACTCTAAAACCAGCATTCAAATCAGCTGCAGATGTGTCTAACTATATAAAAACGCTTAACATCTATGCAGACACTCTATAAGCCTACAATTCTGTTATATGTTTCCCTGGCTGAGATTTAATTGAGAATGTATTATTTAATAGGAAAAGTTAGTTAAAGGTTGTCACAGACCTAAAAAAATGTTTCCAAAAAACTTTTACCTCAAACAGCTAAAGGTGATCTCATTTGTAGATACACTAGAGCATAGGGATATGATATAGAGGGACCTAGACAAATTAGAGGATTGGGCCCAAAGAAATCTGATGAGGTTCAACAAGGACAAATGCAGAGTCCTGCACTTAGGACGGAAGAATCCCATGCACTGCTATAGACTAGAGACCGAGTGACTAGGCAACAATTCTGTAGAAAAGGACCTAGGGATTACAGTGGACGAGAAGCTGGGTATGGATCAACAGTGTGCCCTTGTTGCCAAGAAGGCTAACGGCAATTTGGGCTGTATAATTAGGAACATTGCCAGCAGATGGAGGGATGTGATAATTCCCCCTCTATTCGTCATTGGTGAGCCCTCATCTGCAGTACTGTGTGCAGTTTTGGGCCCCACACTACAAGAAGGATGTAGAAAAATTGGAGAGTCCAGCAGAGGGAAACAAAAATGATTAAGGGGCTGGAGTACATGACTTATGAGGAGAGGCTGAGGGAACTGGAAATACTTAGTCTGCATAATAAAAGAGGATGGAGGGAGGATCTGATAGTTGCTTTCAACTACCTGAAAGCGGGTTCCAAAGAGGATGGATCTAGACTGTTCTCAATGGTGTCAGATGACAGAACTAGGAGTGATAGTTTCAAGTTGCAGTGGGGGAGGTTTAGGTTGGATATTAGGAAAAACTGTTTCACTAGAAAGTTATTGAAGCACTGGAATGGTTTATTTAGGGAGGTGCTGGAATCTCCTTCCTTATAGGAGAGGTCAGGCTTGACAAAGCTCTGCCTGGGATGATTTAGTTGGGATTTGATCCTGCTTTGAGTAGGGGGTTGGACTAGATGACCTCCTGAGGTTCCTTCCAACCCTGATATTCTATGATTATTTTTTTTTGCATGTATTTCAAGCCAAAAAAAGAGAAATCCCTGAACAACTTTTTATAAATACAAAATAAAATGAGCTAAAAAACAGACTATAGCAATAGTGCTTGAAATGTATAATTTCTCCTCTAATATTTTTCTATCACAGACTATTAGAAAAATTGTCAGAATGCCATACTGGAAACAGAAATGGACTATAAAACTTAGACATCTGTAAACCAGCTGAGGACTTGAAATACTTATTCTTTAAAATATCAATGTTCATTGTGTTTTGGTATTGCCCAGTAAATTGTCCTTTTATAAATGATAAGCAAGCTCATAAACCTGGGATCTTCCCCAAGAAACAACCCTAACAAAATGCTAAAATAATCATGTGTCCAAAGCATGTTATGTATATAAATTGAAGTTGTGGTACATATAGACAGCAGCATTGTCTCTTACTAGCTATTTAAAAGCTAATATAGTGGCACATTTTTATTAATCTTGTTTCATACAAACAGCACTGATCCCTTCAAATGCTTTTTACAGGAGGTTTTTTTTTTTTAAGTAAACAAAAGGAGCAGATGATAGTGAGATTTATGATGTGCATATGTAACTTCAATGGCTCTGGACAATCAAAATTAACCATTATCTTCAACAGTGACAAACAGTATTTGGTCTAAATGGCTTTGCCAATGCTTATTACCACACCAATCCTTCTAAATCAGGAAAAATAGATATTTATTAGAATTGACTTTAATTATGACAATTCTGACAATATCTAACTACATATAGTTGCTAGCTACTGAAAGTAAATGACACTTATTTTTAAGCAATATATGGATTTTAATATATATTTTCTCAAATATTTACAAAGGCAAGGGCATCAAGTTGTCCTCTCAGACATACATCATTTTCACATTACTCCTATTATATGGCTGTGTTCTGGCTGATCATGTACATGGGTGAACACCTGAAAGCCTGCTGGCAGTGGTGAGAACACACGGCAGAAGCTGTCTTTCCTATTTTGCTTCTCCTATAAAATCTGGAGAGGTGACTCCTCAGGTCTTCCACAACTGACATCACAGAGCAGCTGAAGAAATAGTGGTGAGGGAGAAGTTGACATGGTCCCTACGAACAGTGTACGTACATATATTTAAATGGTCACCTGAACAAAGCACAGTACCTCATCCCAATTATTCTGCCTCTGAGCAGAAACAGTTTATGCAACGGGTCATAAGTCTAATATGAAGCAGAATATGAGCATATATTAATGCTGTATTTTCCCTTTATAGCCAATATTTGGCCCAAAATAACTTGCCCTCCTGCTCCTGCCCCAAAAAAGTTCCAGGTGAGAATAAAGAGAGTTCATTTAATGTTATGGGCTTACTTTTTTCTCATTGGCCTATCAATTACACCAGTGAAATTAAATCAGGAATAGCTCCATTGTAGTTATATTAATGGCACTGAGATCTGCAAACTATCAAATGTAACAACACTGAGACAACATTCAATGGATATTTCTTGAAGACAACTCCTATTGCCATAACAGCTAAGCAAGCAGCTCTCAATTCTTTCTACATTGTTAGCCTATGTTCAAACAGAAAACAACTTTCAGGACATCTTCCCTCTCTATTCAGAGGTAAAGAAAGAAAATAAGAGACCTGGCCAATATTTTTTCAGTAGAACAGGATCAGTCTCCCATCAATGTCCCAGAAATTTATTCAGGTTAATCTTAATGATGGAAGTAAAAAAAAATAATATCCACAGTGTATACTTTTGTCACTTCTACAAACACATTTGAAATGACAAAACTATATAGTGGCTTATGGCATGTCCGTAACACTTTTAATATGTTTTTTGTTTTGTACACCTTATTTCTTTTAATGGTGATCAAATAAAAAAAAGGGAAAAAAGCAATCATTTACTAAGTATCATATTAGTGTCACTATCAGATGTCGACACAAGAGAAACTAGAACTATTTCAATTCACATATCACATTATACATTAACCATTCGAATTTAGAACCATACTCATAGAAATCAGGACAACGTGCATCTTTGTGTGCACATTTACATTCCTGCTTTAAGTCCAACTCGGTATTTGCATGTGGAAATAGGGATTTTGGATGTGAGTAGCTAAATAAATATCTATCCAACAATCAGCAAATCTCTCATCTGCATGCACACAAACAAGTGTGAGCATGAGAAGTCAGGTGTGAGAAGTCAGATGGAAATGTGAGTGCAAGTTAATACTTTGCACTGGGTCTCATTTGGCAAAGTTTTACTCATGTGTAGTTCTACTGAATCCCCAAAACTATATTATGTCTACCATGTTTGGTCCTTCTCATCTGGGAATAGAACTGCTACAATGCAAACATTGTAATCAAGAGAATTTAATGTACTATACTCCTAAATCTGTGTGTTCAGTAAGTCTGATCCTGAAGTTCTGTTGCAGAAAAAATGTATTATATATACAAAATATACTATTTTTCTACACTGGCAGATGAAGGGCACTGTCAAATATTTGTTTCACAAATTCACTTCTGAGCTGCTTCAAAATATGTTTTTGGAAAATACCAAGGGCAATTAAGTTACTTGAAGTACTAGCTGTTTGCAAAAATGTAATCGTTCGGAATTAAAGTATTTTGGCTGAGCACTATGTTCTGCAGAAATCATCGAACCATGAAATAATTATGTTTTGCCCATCTCTAAATTAAAAACAACCAAACTAAATTAACTATTAAATATTATGTTTAAAAAATGTACTTAGCCTGATATGTGCGCCAAGTTTCTCAAAGTATTATGCCCCTATTTAAAAAACAAAACAAAACTTCTAGTGGAAATTATATGAAACATGGCATCTGCAGATGTACTACTGAGTGCTGCAATAGTCACCTCAATACATAGCCTAATCCAGTGGTTCTCAAACGTTTGTACTGTTGACCCCTTTCATATAGATAGCAAGTCTCTGAGTGCGACCCCCCTTACAAATTAAAATCACTTTTTAATATATTTAACACCATTATAAATGGTGGAGGCAAAGCAGGTTTGGCTGGAGGCTGACAGCTCACAACCCCCATGTAGTCAAGAATCAGAGGGGTAGCCGTGTTAGTCTGGAATTGCAGAAGTGACAAAGAGTCCTGTGGCACCTTAAAGACTAACTAAAATTTTAGAGCATAAGCTTTCGTGGGTTAATACCCACTTCGTCGGATGCATGCAGTGGAAGTATCCAGGGGCAGGTATAAATAGGTACCGCTATTCAGTACCTATTCAGTACCGCTATTCAGCAGTGGCACCACTATGGGCACCCGCATGGCCCCACAGTATGCCAACATCTTTATGGCTGACCTGGAACAACGCTTCCTCAAATCTTGTTCACTCACGCCCCTCCTCTGTCTACGCTACATTGATGACATCTTCATCATCTGGACCCATGGGAAAGAAACTCTGGAAGAATTCCACCATGATTTCAACAGCTTCCACACCACCATCCACCTCAGCCTGGACCAGTCTACACGGGAGGTCCACTTCCTGGACTCCATGGTGCAAATTAATGATGGCCACATCAACACCACCCTATACCGAAAACCTACCGACAGCTATGCCTACCTTCATGCCACCAGCTTCCACCCCAGGCACACCACACGATCCATTGTCTACAGCCAAGCACTGAGGTACAATCATATTTGCTCCAACCCCTCAGACAGAGACCAACACCTACAAGATCTCCACCAAGCTTTCTCAAAACTACAATACCCGCACAAGGAAATAAGGACACAGATCAACAGAGCCAGACGTGTACCCAGAAGCCTGCTGCTGCAACACAAGCCCAAGAAAGAAAACAACAGACCACCACTGGCCATCACCTACAGTCCTCAGTTAAAGCCTCTCCAATGCATCATCAGTGATCTACAACCCATCCTGGACAACAATCTCTCACTTTCACAGGCCTTAGGAAGCAGGCCAGTCCTGGCCTACAGACAACCTGCCAACCTCAAGCATATTCTCACCAGCAACAGCACACCGTGCCATAATAACTCTAACTCAGGAACCAATCCATGCAACAAACCTCGATGCCAACTCTGCCCACACATCTACACCAGCAACACCATCACAGGACCAAACCAGATCAGCCACACCATCACTGGTTCATTCACCTGCACATCTACCAATGTAATATACGCCATTATGTGCCAGCAATGTCCCTCTGCTATGTACATAGGCCAAACTGGACAGTCCCTATGAAAAAGGATAAATGGACACAAATCAGATATCAGGAATGGCAATATTCAAAAACCTGTAGGAGAGCACTTCAACCTCACCGCACACACCATAAAAGATTTAAAGGTCAGCATTTTGCATAAAAAAACTTCAAGTCCAGACTGCAAAGAGAGACTGCAGAGCTGCAATTCATTTGCAAATTTGACACAATCAATTTGGGACTGAATAGAGATTTTGAATGGCTAGCTAACTACAAAAGCAGGTTCTCTTCTCTCGCTATTCACACCTCCAGTTCAGCTGCTAGAGGAACACCTCACCCTCTCTGATTAGAGATAACAAGCTGGTTCAGACTCATTGGCCTAACCTTGTTATCTCCCACCTGGTTCTTGCCTACCTATGTATACCTGCCCCTGGATACTTCCACTGCAGGCATCCAACGAAGTGGGTATTAACCCACGAAAGCTTATGCTCTAAAATTTTAGTTAGTCTTTAAGGTTGCACAGGACTCTTTGTCACAACCCCCATGTAATAACCTTGTGACCCCCTGTTCTAACCCACTTGCCTGTCTTGAAGTGCAGCATAGAAAATCTAAGTCCACGATGGGGTGGGATAGGGAAGTCAAAGTGGCTTTAAGCCACCTTTGCGATTCTTGGATTTCAGGCTGCTTTGAGGGTTGGGGTGTTCCCCAGTACAATTCAGAGCATTCCATAGGGCTGCTCTGACTTACACTAGCTTTGACACTTCAGTCTACATGCTGCTGTGCAAGGCAGAATTTCTGGACCATGAACACACTAGCCAAACCCGTTCTGTACTTCTGGTCCTATGTTCAGCCTATTCTTCTACTGCACCAGGGTAATTATAGAATGCCATGAAGAAGCTATAGCAGGGGTTGGAATCTGTAAGTTCTCTTGTATTGCACTTTCAAAGTCACAAGATATTTAGTTGACTTCTTAAAATTCAAAGTTTAATCAACATAAAGAGAGTCTCTTACATCTAAAATGTGAACTGAGTTTTTTGAGGAAGAAAATGAATGTTTGACAAGAAGGCCAGGAAATTAATAGTCCGATTAAAGTCACACTCAGTTACCACACTGGTTAAGAGCCTGGAATAAGTACATGCAATGATCTTCATGATACTCAGTGAAGGGAAGATCAGCCATCACATTCTGTAGCTCACTTACTTTCTACAAGTGTCATGCAATAACAAATGCTTTTTTAACTATAAAGTGGTAAAAAGTTGTTTTTCTTAACGGCTCAAAGTATCTTTAAATCTTGTGAACACCAAGCTGAGATCCCATGATAGGGCAGGTTCAAAGATTGTTGGAAGCACACTTATTGGGTCCTTCAGGCATCGCACAATCATAAGGTTTCTAAAGACAGATGTATAGATTAAAAGGCCATAAGGGACCACAGTGATCATCTAGTCTGACTTCCTATATAACACAGGTCATAGGACTTCCCTGCATTAATTCCTGAGCTGCCTTTTGGAAACTAATATGCCCAGACAGTAGCCAAATGTATGCTAATTTAAGACAAGGAGGGGACTTTAAGTATAATAAAATTCCAAAATACTTGATCTGGAAGCAGAACAAGGAGACATTGCCAGCTGCCCAGACCACCACTATTTCTCCTAGCAGCACTTTAATATCAACAGTCTTCTGAATTCCAATAGAATTTTCTAAACTTTCTGAGAGGAGAGAAGACCAGACTTTTGAAGTCCCATGATTCAAGCTGCTAGGTGGATCATGGTGCAGAATGAGACTATCCTCCTATATTAGCATGTCAGATGACAGCTGTAGGGCTCCTGAGAGAGAAAGACAAACTAAACACTTAGGGTGATGAGTGAAGGTATGTGCACCCATAACCAAATCTGGAAAGGATAGAACTAAGGCTACTGTATCCTTGCAGTTCATCCTTCATAATATGCACATAAAGAACACTGCATAAACCATTTAAATTTAGGGATCAATTTAGAAATTATGGAACAGAACTGACTATTCCATACTATTGTGTTGACTAGGTTAGCATTCCTTTAGCTATTTCTCCCACCATACCTTAACATGGACATGGGTGAAGCCTAACTATTAACATATTCTGTAAAAATTCTAATATCCTTTATGCAGTACTGGACACTTATTTTTCTACTTTTTAATATCCATCTGCATGTGCTTTCACAGTGAACTCTTTTATAATTACTGTAGGACCTCCTTTACAAATAGAGAAATGACATGCATTATATTGTTTACTTTTTATATTGAATTTGGTTTAAAAACCAGAGACACATAGGTTTCAAGGACACAAGAGTTTTGCTAACAAAAGATTATGTGGAACAGATGCAAAAATCACATCTCAGCATTCTACAGGCCGCAACAAGAAAAAAACAGATTTTAATAAAAGGGTGTTTTAGTTTCTATTTCATGCCATTTACAGGACTGGGATAACTAAAAGTTTATGTCAAGTTGAAGACAAAAATAATTGGTCAATTAAACAACAACTCCAAGAAATTTCAACAATATTTTCTGTAAAGATTATGTGCCATAAATGTGAAAAATTACTAGTATATAGATTTCTAACATTTCAGGGCCAGGTTTTGAACAAGAAATCAGATATCTAGGAAATACTTCCAGAAATTTCAAACCTGAGCTTACGCAGGCAGGAATGGAAACCTAGATATAATATTGTTACTGGTACCGGCTCAGTCATTTTATTAACGTAAATAAGTATGGATTTACAGAAGTGACAAAGAGTCCTGTGGCACTTTAAAGACTAACTAAAGTATTAGAGCATAAGCTTTCAGTGGGCTAATACCCACTTCGTCGGATGCATCCGACGAAGTGGATATTAGCCCAGGAAAGCTTATGCTCTAATACTTTAGTTAGTCTTTACGGTGCCACAGGACTCTTTGTCACTTCTGCAATTCCAGACTAACAAGGCTACCCCTCTGATTCTATGGATTTACAGTACTTTTACAGATTGCATGTATTTAGAAGCTCTAAAGTTAAGATAAAATACATACAGATTTTTTCAAAGCAGAAGTATTGCTAATAACCTTTTAAACTAGTCACATTATGTTTTAAAAGATAGATGTTCTAGATTGAGATCAATTATGATATGCTAAATAATTCAACATCAACATTTATTAAATATATAGTGCTACTGATGTGTACAGACACATAAGCCAAGGTCCCTGCCCAGAACTATGTATGGTATAATTAAGGGTCTGATTTGCCAGCATTAAGTCTGCACAAACTTCCATTGATGTCATCTGGATTTTTGCCTGCATGGAACAGAATAGTGAGCCCCAAATTAAACTGTAATGAAAAGTAGCAATAGATAATGGGGCTGAGTTAAGACTGAGGAGGAAGAAACAAGATGACAAAAGGAGAGCAAAGTGCTGTTGAGTGTAGCTGCAGCAAGATCAGGTCATTCAATAGATCTGTCCTGTCTAACTCTTAAAAAGATATATTATTACTACTTTTAGCCCAGAGCTGGCAGAGAGATTTCTTGCTCATTTCAGTTCTAAAAAGTCAAAAGATTAAGTTTAAAGAAAACAAGTTAGATGTAAATCATTAGGAAGGTCAGGAGGAAGATAAAAAATAAGCACAGAAGTAGAACTGCATGAGCATAAGGGAAATTAGAAACACAAGTGCTGTGAGAAAAAATAATACACAGGAGAAAAGAAAGTTTGAGGGTGGAGAATAACAGAACAACAAAAAAGGACAGATAATGAGGATAAAAGAGGAAAGGGAAAGATAAGAAAAGTGAGGAATTAGGAAAAGTGGAAGGAGAAATATATAGGAATAAAAACAAAAAGAGAAGTCGGGGGAAAAAAATGAGAGGGAGCAAGAAGAAAGAATACAACAGTTTTCAGTTTCTTCCCCTGCATACCTAGAAAGGTCATTCTGCCATATTCATTCAAACACCTATGCAGGCTATCATTTTATTGCATTTAACAATTTCATGTTCATTTGACAAAGATCATCATATGCGTGAATAGGGCTGGCCCCAAAACAAATGGCTCCCCACACAAGGAGCATCTTCAGTGCCCCTTCCCTCCACTTTTTAAAATATTGAATACCTAATTTTTATTGCATTTGCAGCTCATTTCATAATTCTGATTCATGATTTGCATGCATGATTTATCCAGGTCACATAAGATGATAAATTACAAGCTAGGATCTGTAAAACATTTTGCTTCAAGCATTCTATTTTCTCTTTTGGCAGTAACAACAAAAACAGCATCCCAAGCCCAGTACCTCTCAAGCGGGCACCCAGGGTGGTTGCCTGCCCCTATATCTGGTCCTATGTGTAAATGTAGCGTCAGAATCTATCCTGAGCATACTAATTGGTCAGGGTCAGGCAGGACAAAGCTTTACTTGAATGCCTTAGTACTCAGCATTACTACACAAAGAAATAAGCATAACAAACTTCATTTGTTTCTAGAATCATTATCTAAATGTCCTGTACTGTTTTGAGAAATATGGAGGATATATGAATTAGGACATAACTCTCTAATGATTCATTCTAATACATACAGAAGGCATTATGGCTTCGTGATATGGAAGCTTCCATTTTTCAGAATACCTTTGCCCTGTTGCTTGTTGCTCTTTCAGTTGCAAAACAGATTCTTCAAACTCTTTTTCCTTCTTCCTTATCTGACTCCTTAGTACCTCTCCAGTGTGCTCCAATTCTTCAATCTGTCCCTTTTGTGACTCGATCACGTTTTCCCTGCAAGTTAACAAAGCAGCTGGCATTTAGAGATTTTTTATAAGAACTAGATAAAAATTAGATGCCGAAAGGAAAGCAGAAAAAAGTATCCAGTGTGAAGATACATTCCTGGATCAAATCTTTTCACCCATTTGAACAAAGCTTTTAACTTGAGTTTCTAGAATTTTATTTATCATGAAGATTATTAGGTGCATACTTAGCTCAGGTAAGGGGTGCAAATAGTCCAAAAAAATTAGATGATCAAAAGTATTAGCCACATTTTCAATTGCAATAGATAAACCTTTCATAACAGCTTTAAAACAGCATATATTAGATAATTTAAACTAAGTTGTTTGTTTAGCATGAACAAGCTACTACAGTAGACTCTCGATTATCCAGAATGATAGGGAAAAAATTAATCCTGGTTAATAAAATCCCGGATAGTCACCATCGATAGGAAATATGGGCACAGGGAGGTTGGTTCACTAGCCACCCTCTGCCGGAGGGAGTGGGTGTTGGTTCACTGGCTGGCCTGCGCCCTGGTGGGGTTGGGTTTTTTTTGTGCTTGGGGCGGCAACAAAGCCAGAGCCGGCCCTGTGAGTTATGCGTATTTTTTTTGACATCCTGGTTAATCCACAACCTGGTTAACCTTATCCTGGATAATCGAGAGTCTACTGTATATCATATCGCATCTGAAGTATTTACATGGCACACTAAGTGTGCCCTATTCTTAATTTTCTGGGTATATATGCACTGCCAGAAGGTTTGGGGGCAAGAAAACTTCACCTCCAGGCATGAGGAGATTAACAAATCCAAAATGGACTAAAAAGGGAACTCCATTTATAACCTTCTATTTTGGGTTATATGGTGGTGTGCACTGCAATTTAGGCAATCTGTATCAAAATGACTAACTTTTACAAGTAGTGGAATTTATTCTGATGAGGTGACATTTCAGGTGAATTCCATCCGATCTGGTTTTGCCCTGAAAGATGAGCAGATCAGCACATCATATTAATAAAAAAATGGTATACTGGTAACTTTGAGAATCATCTTAGTAGACAAACACCCAGATCTGGAATGTTTCTTGGCAAAGTCACCTCATATTTTTTCCCATTGCAATTATAGAAGAGCACTGTGTGTAGCTACCCTCTATGTCTTCATTAATAGTATCTTCCACTATACAATTTTGTTGTATGTTAGATACAGTTGTTAGCTATTAACTCTAGTAAATGTATATGTTGCATCTTCAGAAAACTATTCACTCCAACAGGTATTCACTCCAACTCTCACCATTCACTCCAACAGCTAAGGTACATTGACTGCATATTTTACTCTGTGAAAATTATTACATATTGTATTTTACATCACCATTTTAACTGTTCACCAAGGACCAAATTCAGAGGTCATATCAACAGTATTTTAAGCTCCTTTAAGTGGGTGGAATTTACACCCAAGGGACCATTTAGTTTATGCCTATATTGAAAATGTATCCCATACAGAACCTCAAATAAATCTAACTTGGATAAATGTTACTGAAATATGATTGTCATATGCAAAAGACTGACTTAGTAAAGACAAACCTCAGAAAACTAGAATAGCTATTGATAAGTTTTAGGGCAGAGAAATAATATAACAGAACTCTGTAACTTTAAGTTAGAAATTAACTACTTTTGCTATGTTTCTCCTTCCTGCCCTCACCCTTGGATAACCTAGCCCTCAGAGCAGGGATGTGCCAGAGGTTCTCTGTGCTCCAAGTCTAACTTACAGTACATGCCAGATTGAATTGAAGAGCAGCCCGGAACCTAGGAAATGCAAAGATGACTCACAGTATGCCTACAGAGCAACCAGACATCCACGGCTGGCAAGGTGGGAGAGTTCCAGAGCCCAGAAGTCTACACATCAGCGAAACTGCACTGTAGCCCAAGTCCAAGTCTGCTGGCATGGGCAAGTTGCAGGTTTTTCTTTGCTGTGTAGACATACCCTTAAAGCCAGCTTTGTCACCCCAGGCTGCACCTTCCAAGATGCACAGTACACAATCTGTCTCACTTGCTTGGACTATGAATCTTCATACTTCATCAGTTAAGCAACATCTAAGTTAAGTCACCACTTTGATGGGAGATCTATAAACTAAAACCCATGTGCTTCAAGAAGTGTGTTGGTAATAATTTCATAAGTAGCTTTCTTCCATCTGTCAGTGTTAACACAATAGCCTAGCATGCGGATAGGGGACACTGTGCTTACAAAAGTGCTGCTTTTTGAATGAAATACAAAAACCAGTGCTCTGGCCAGTAAGAGTCATAAAAAGATTCAAAGGCAAATTTTGCATGAGTAAGGGCGTTAAACCCGACCAAATTCCAAACAGAGTACATACATTTTACTGTATTACATTTCTCTGCCCACTGAAATTTGATAAGCTATCCTTACCCTTTCCATTTCTAAATCTCTTGTGCAGTGTTGCTGATGCCAATACAATCAATCAATGCCAGATCCTAAGGCCCCATTTTTTATTAGAATGGAAGCTCTGTAAAACACCTTGATGGTTGCAAAATGTGTTTTTTTCCTAAATAATATCACATATACTAATAATTGTATATTATAGAAAATTAAGAAATGCAAATATCATACAAATTTCTTATTTCAGCCCTTGCTTCTTCAAGCAAACTATGTCCGTATCTTGGGAGCATGGGTTGGGGGGATCTTAGTTCTACATCCTGAAATCTCATTCCTAAAAATAAAGAAAACAGAGAGGCATATTTCTGACACTAAAGTTAATGAAAAAGATACTAACATAAGGTAAAAAATCCCTACACAATATAAATATCTATAATTACTATATAGATATCATAAATAGTTATTGGGTATTAAAATTTTCACACTATATAAACATTCGGAGAGTAAAATGCAAAAGCCAATTACTTTTCATTGCCTGTCTAAAAGGGTCAGAATTATTTTTTTGGCTGGTCAAAGTGTCATAGTAACTAATAATCTCAATGTGCTTTCCCGGCTGAATGAATGTTTGCAAGAGTATGGGATATTCTCTTTATGGAGAAACTGAAAGTTTGAAAATAAAAGGAGAGAAAAATGCAATGTATCTGACCATGAATCTGACACAAAACTCATAGAAGTTAATGGGGAGTCTCCAGCTGGGTTTTGGATCAGGCCCCATACGACTATTTTTTACAAGTTATTTGGATAGATACAATAAACTATCCAAACACAAATCCCTTCACAAACTTTCTGCTTATAATAATGTAACATATATAATTGAACTCTCTTATATAATGTAATTACCCCAAATACAAGACTGAAATTGACTGCCCAATTCTATTCCTCTTGTAGTCAATAGCAGGTCTTGAATGTAAAAACTTGCATTAGCTATGATTCTATCTCACTATATAACTTCCAGAATCTACATGCACATAATAGATTTTTCAAAGATTTGCAATGTCATGCACGCATGTATTGGACAGTAGAGCCTAGCCCTAAAGCCAAATAAGGAAAAATATGTGAAAAGCTGCAGATATATAATTTTTATAATGTGTCAATGCTAGCCATCTTTTCATATACTTTAGGTTTTACATAAGCCCTTAATATTTACAGAGATTTTAATTTACCTTAATATGTTAAAACTGTAGATTTTTTTTTAGAGCATCTTATGTTTGATAATGATTGTACTGGAACTCTTTCCCTATTGCCAATATCATCATAGCTTGACAAGTGAAAACATACAATATGAACAAGACTTAATGATGGCTACAAAGAGTAAAACAAATTAAGAAGGGAAAAGAGCTCACTTTCTTGTAACACTTCCTGAAGGACCTTTACCCACAAAAGAGCTAAACACCAGAAATTAGCATGTGACCATATATGTAACTACTTCTTGGGTGAAGAGCTAACCAGGATATAGTCTATTAAAAGTTGTTAGCACATAATCTCAATTTTAATTATACCTTTCCTTGTGCGGTCTTGGATAGTGACAGCCTCGTTCGCTTTTTTGAGACCAGTGTTAATGCGAGACTGAACATAGCTGTAAGGAGTGTGCCGATGGCCTTGAACTTGGAGCTGCTGTTTGGTTGAAATGAGTCTTTTGCGGATGCCTTCATTTTGTTTCTCAAGCTCACGAACTTTCTCTTGCAGCTGCTCAATCATTTCTTCAAGCTCCACATCCTGGCCCAACCGCTTGGGGCCACCACCAATCTGCTCAGATCTTTTCTTGTCATTAACAAGCCGAATTAACTTGGTGGCCATTCTAGGGAAATAATAAAAAGATGAAAAAGAATGTAAAAAGTCAGCATAAAAACCATTGTGTTGAAAAGAACATAATCACTGTGAAGACTTCAGCATAAAACCTGAATAATAAATTGCAGGTTTTGATACAACTATTACTGCCTGTGAAGAACCCTTTGAAGATAATTGAAACCACTGGGCAGCAATCTGCTTTATAGCACTGACAAATAGCAGTTTCCTAAGGCTTATCATTTAAGGTTAGTAAAGAAAGGACACATATTTACTCCATATGCTCCTTAAATATAATTTTTAACGCATGACCTTATAGAGGAACTCTGCATTCTCTTAAGTACAGTTACAGATTGGGGATGTGGTTGGGCAATGTATAAAAACTACAATTCCACAGGACATTAAACTACTGAACACATGCTAATAATATGCAGCATTTCAGTGATGTATTATTTCCTACAGGATTTTAAATCATATTTCAGTTCTAAAAAAGCTAAAAAGTGTAGGTGAGCATGCCTAATAAGCTCTGCAGGAAAAAGAATCTTAATAGTCGCCACGCTAAATTTTATATTCGGCATGTAGTACCAATGTGCTAAGAGAAGTAATGATTAGCTGTGGGATATAATTAGATACAGGAAGTGTGGTTTTCATCTGTCTTTAAAAGGATACAAATTTTGCTTTTGGCATTTCAAGAGTTGTACCTTTGATTTCTTTTAGTTTTGATAAACATTGGTAAGCCAGAACAAAAGACAGAGAGGGCACATGGGGGTAATGTAATATGCAAGAACATAAAACATGCCCAGCAGTGAATAGAAAAAAACTTGGCAAAGAAAGAAAGAAAAGGTGGCTTTGATGAGGGAGACAAGTTCAAGACTTTACAAAATTGGTCGCACATCTTTAAGAGCTGTATCTAGTTTATAGGGAATCTATTTTTGAAGAGGCCCAGACAAGAGATTGAAAACAAAGACACACTTCATTTCTTTAAAGGAGTTTGTTTTATTTTAGCATGGGTACAGACAGAAGCTTTTACTTAAAAGAACAAAAGTGAAACAACAAAAAATAATTCAAAATAGCTTTGGGATGTCACAGAACTGCCTGCGAGCAATTTTCTGATTATATATAATATTTCTACTGCATATTCAATCCACACTTCTAGCTACAAGGACTCAAGCATTGGAAAGAAATTCACACTGTTAAGACTTCTTCCTAACAGACATTAGAGACAATGCACCGAGGGTTTGACTGTTTTATTTAAAATACCAGTTAGTGTAAACACTGCATTATGACACGGGTGGTCAATTACGGGCACACTGGATAAGTTTAGGCAGTCCACAGTGCTTCTCTTATTAGTCTGAAACATAGAAAATTCCACACAAAAAGACACTAATAATCCATCTGATCAAGTACCTGAGAGCAGTCAGTACTGGATGCTTCATGAAAAGCTACAATGCAAATAGGTAAAATAATGACTTAAACATACTGAGCTAAGTAGGTCCTTTTTCATTCTGTCCCATACTACAAAAACAATAAAACACTTAAAGAACCTAAAAGGTGGTATATTTAGATTTGATTAAAGATTTCTAAGATATTGAACAGCTACTCCTCTGAAGACATGAGGAAAACAGCTGAGAAGGCACCAGTCTGGCCACTCTTAAAAGGATAAGTAAAGATGGGAAGATCTGGGGGATAGAGAGCTGAATAGCTACATATGAACTGTCCAAAAGTGGGATGAAGTCTGCAGTCCCTGCTTGTACCACTACAACCTCTTTTTTCAACCTCCTGGATGCCTTTAGGATTTTTGTCCCCACAACAACAACATAATGAAAGCCCCAATGGATATAGGCTCCAAGATGTGCATGACAGATGGGTACACCAAATGCAGATTCAGAAAATGTTCTCCACCGCACAGATACGCTACATCCCATAGCAAAGGAGGCAGGATCCACCCCAAAGTAACAGAGTGTGGATATTTTACATTCTTCTATGTCAAAAACGTACTTTGTACATACAAGCTAGACATAATTGACAGCAAGCAAGAGATGGTTTTTATAAATCAGAGCTTCCATGGCAAGCTGGTTGATCACGCAGTGATAGCACTACTCCTGGCTCCCAGCTCCTAAATTGAATTAGGAGAAGCTAAAAATCCACAAATAATTTTCTAACAGTTTTAGAGGTATCCAATTTCTGTAGCAGCCAAAAGATGTTAAATGTTTACAAATGAGAGGCGAAGTGATCTGTGCAATGACAAATGAGAGGGTGGGTGGTCCAAAAAACAATCTCTCTATTAAGGTGTGGTCCACGCTATAAAAATGTTTGAGAAGCTCTGCTAGAGGATACATACCTAAACAGATGAGGTCATCTATATCATCGAAAGCTAATACAACTATATGACAGCATGAGTTGTCAGAAAAAAAATCTGAGTCATTTCACTTCAAACAGAATCCAGAGTAGTTCCAATAGAGAAGAAAGTTATTAACTGGGACTCAGAAATGGAGAAGGTGTTTTCATGAGCAAAATTCCATGTTTTAAAGTAACAAAAAGGAAAGCACTTAAAACAAGGGAATATTGCAATACATTTTTAGTTTTCTATTGAATACATCTGTGTAAAGTACATGCTCAAAATGAAGTGTGTGAGAGAATTGTTTTCTCTATCAAAGCACAAACAGTACTAAATTAGCAATACATAAAGTTTTTATAAACACAAACACATACACTTCCACCTATCTCATACTTCTCCATCTACTCTTTATTTAAGCCCTTTCGAGGCCTAATTCATGTATTTTTCTTCAGTCTATATCTTTCCTCTCTTCCTCCTACATTTTCTTTTCTCCATTTGCATTTTTGCATGTAAATAGCCTACTGCTCAATATTTATCTAGCAATCTATAAGACCCCAATCACTGCAACATGTAGTGCCAAATCTTTACTCCTTTCTATTCCTCTTGGCTCTCCTCCCCCAACCAAACCTAGTACTTGCCTAACTATGAAAAGGTTTTGAAAGGCAGCATGCACCGTCTCCTCCTCGCTCTCTTCCTTTATCTTGAAAATGTTGATCCTTTTTCTTTTCTTCATTCCATTCCTCCCCCTCCTCCTTTTTGATTTCCTACATCTCTATTTCCTTAGAATTGAAAGATCTACAGCAGCAGTTCTCAAACGGGGGGGGTAGCGAGCCTCCAACGCCGAGAAACCGCAGATGCGAACACATTTACAGATTCAGCGGGATTTCGGCAGACATGCCATATGCGTCACTGTGTCTGCCTAAAACCCACTGAAGTGCTCGTTTCTGGCGGCATTTTTGCGGACACAGGGATGCGCATGGCACGTCCGCCAAAATGCCGCCAAAACTGGGAGAGTAGGATTTGGCAGCATTTCAGCGGACATACCTGGGTTGCGAAAGGAAGGTAAGTCCGAAAAAAGGGTCCATGGGTGGGAAGTTTGAGAACCCCCCAATCTACAGGCCTACCATGCTTATGTCAGTAGGGGAGCAGTTCTCGCCTGGGAACTGAAAAGGTAGCACCAGGACTCCTCCTATTTCAGGTGTCGTGGTCTGTCTCTGAGTAGAAATCAGCTCAGTGGAGTAAAGATCAGAGGGAGGATGTACATAACACATTCTGCTGCAGAAGTTCTGCGGGCCGTATTAGAAGCACTAAGAATTCCACAGATCACTCTGAAAGGCTTTCTTACTACAGTTTACATGATTTTGATTTGTTGATTATTAAGGTTTACAAGAACAGATTCTCCATATTTGACTTTGGTTTAAAAAAATAAGAAGATTCAAACCTTTTAATTTTATCTTCTTGCTTATTTGCATGTTGCTTAAGTAAGATGTTTTCATCATGCAAACGCAGGAAACGGTCTTCTAGCTCCTCACGACTAATCCGCGAGACAGCTTGCCGAGTCTTCACATTCTGTACAGCTGATGATTCTAACAAGCAGAAACAAAATCACAGAAAATTACTTTCACGATTCCCAGAGGAATATCATCATTTTGAAACCTAGCCAGTTTTAAAAAATGAGTTTAATATAGTTTCATGTTCAATACCTGACCACATCTGTCTGTCAACTGATGATCATAAATTCATACTTTCTAATCTTTTTAAATGCTTTCCAATCCTTTGTAAATGACATAGCAAACTGGATAGCTAATGGATGATAGAGGGGAAATAGCTTAACTGATTCACAGCACTTTATATGTAAGCACACAGTCTAAGTAAGCTATCAATTTTTATAGATTTTACAGTGTTCCTTCATAAATCAAAGTAAATTTATCCACACAAAACTATAAAAACATTAACAGATAAAGTCCAGGAAATTCACTCTAATGTATGAAATAAGCCTCAACACAGTAAATGACAGTACATACAATGGATCTGATTCTAAGAGGAGCAGAGCACTGCCTCAGAGATGCTGAATGCCTTCTGTTCAGATATCACTGCTCTACAGCAAAAATGCTTCTGAAATAAATGTAGTCAAACTTTACTAATTCTGGGCCACTGAGAACGAAAATGATGCTTAAAATTGTTGATTGGCTCTAGTTTTCAAAATATGCTATTGGGTCAGTATATACAACCCTTGACATGGGAATGGCGGAGAATAAGTGAGTTATAAAGGGAAGGGATCTCAATTTAAACCAGAAATGACTAAAATACATCTTTGACTGGATCTATGAATAAATCTATGACTGGGTTTGGACAGTACTTGCTTTTTAGGCAAAACAATGAATGATGCAATCTGAAGCTGGTATTGTATCATACATGATATGGATTGCATCATGTTATTCCTAGAAGTCAAGGATGATGCAATCATAACGAAGCTTACATCACTCTGCTGAACAAATTGCCCTTTATCAGCTCTAGAAATCATACAGTGTCGTGCTCTCTTATTTGTCAGTGTTTGATTTTGCAAAGGGACACATTTCTGTTTAGCCAAAGTGAGCAGAGATGCCTCGTACTTGTGTGAACAGTGCAGATAACTTCTGCTATGTTTGTGGTGAAGTGACTTTTGCATCACAAAAGTGCAGTATAACCACTATGGTTAAGAAAGCCTATCACCTTTATTTTGGATGCAAAATTGGAGATCAGGACAAGAGGTGGGCCCCACACATATGCTGCAACACTTGTGCAACAAATCTTCGCCAGTGGTTGAACAGGAAAAGGAAATCTATGCCTTTTGCAGTGCCAATGATTTGGAGAGAGCCAACAGATCATACCAGCAATTGTTACTTCTGCATGGTGCCTCCAGTTGGGAAAGGTGTGTCAAAGAAGAAAAAGTGGACTGTGTATTATCCAAACATTCCATCAGCTATACGCCCAATACCCCACGGAGAAGGACTGCCGGTTCCTGATGCACCAGAATCATTCTCACTTGAGTCAGACGAGGAAGAGGAAGAGGATGAAACTTCTGGTCCTGAACCATCAACGTCACAGGACCCACATTTTCTCCCATCCTCCTCCTCTGAACCACACCTCATAACGCAAGCTGAACTGAATGACCTTGTCAGGGATTTGGAACTACCCAAGAGTAAGGCAGAGCTGTTGGGCTCCAGACTACAGCAGTGGAATCTCCTGGCAGGTGATGTTAGGGTTTCCATGTTCCGTGATCGTCAAAAGGATCTCGTCCCATTCTTCTTCATGGAAGGTGATCTTGTAGCCTGCAACAACATCTATGGTGTGATGGCAGCCCTCAACATCGTTCACGATCCAGATGAGTGGAGACTCTTCATTGATTCATCGAAGACGAGTCTTAAAGCTGTTTTGCTGCATAATGGCAATGTTTTGCCATCAATTCCAGTTGGTCATGCAGTCCATATGAAGGAAACCTATGACAACATGAAACAACTTTTGAGGGGCATAAACTATGACCAACATCAGTGGCAGCTTTGTGGCGATTTGATGGTTGTTGCTCTCTTGCTTGGTCTGCAGACTGGATACACAAAGTACTGCTGTTTTCTCTGCGAATGGCATAGTCGTGCAAGAGATTCCCACTACATCAAGAAAGATTGGCCACTCCGGCAGTCATTGGAGCCTGGGAAGAAAAGTGTTCAGCATCCACCACTTGTTGAATCAAGGAAGATTTTGTTACCACCGTTACACATCAAGCTGGGTCTGATGAAGAACTTTGTCAAGGCCATTGACAAAACACAAGCAGCTTTCAAGTACCTCCATGGAAAATTTCCAAGGTTAAGTGAAGCTAAGATAAAGGAAGGTGTCTTTGTTGGTCCTCAGATTCGTGAACTTCTTCGAGATGATGCATTTGACCATGCACTGCGTGGCAAGCAAAAGACGGCATTGAAAGCCTTCCAGTCAGTGGCAATACATTTTCTCGGAAACAACAAGGCAGACAACTACAGGTTGTTGGTGGAAAACCTCCTCGAGGCATACAAAAGCCTTGGTTGCAACATGTCACTAAAGATACATTTTTTGCACTCTCATCTAGATTTTTTTCCACCGAACTGCGGAGCAGTGAGCGACGAGCACGGCGAGCGATTTCACCAGGACATTGCAACAATGGAGAAACGCTATCAGGGCAAATGGAGCCCATCAATGCTTGCAGACTATTGCTGGACAGTGACAAGAGATGCTCCATTTAATGAATACAAGAGACAAGCCAAGAAGCGCCGAGTAGACACTGAATAGGACTAAACTATGTACATAATAGTTTTTTACCTTTTGTTTCATAATACATTTTATTTATATAACCTTTCGCTGATTTTTAAAGTCTTACCTAAACAGGACAGGTGAAATATTATCATGTAAAGCAACCATAAACACATGAAAAGACCTAGGTTTACAATTTATGATTAGAACTGTACTATCTACACAATATACATAGACATAAAATGTAAAAACTTAAATATCTTAGAAACGGTAGCCAATCAGTTGTTTTAATTGTCATATTTGAATTCAGCACATCAAAATACATAATAAATATCACATTTTATCTCTAAAGCAGATGACTTCTGAAAAATTGTAGACCAGTGTATTCAGTGGGCCAGCTTCTGCTTGCACTAACATCAGTCGATAAACTGGATATGGCTTGTGTGGTGGGGCGGCTGCGCCACTCCATGAGGGACTTGGCTAAGGCAGGCCAGTGCAGCTGCACAGACTGGCAGCCAATGGGAAAGAGCCTGCAGGGGGCCAATCAGGGTTTCGACTGGAGTTGACCAGTCAGGGCCGGGCTCAGTCCTATATAAAGGCTGCTCAGGAAGGGAGCAATCAGTGACTCCCAGATCTTCAAGGGAGAAGGTCTGTCTCCTGAGGGAAGGAGACCAGCATCATGGACAGAGCAGTGCTGGGCAGGCTTGGGGAGCATAGGAGAACTCCAGACCAATACCTGCCAGGCTGCAGGCCCTGATGAGAAGGGCCCAACAGGTGCAAGGGGCCAGAGAGAAAGTGGTCCAGGTAGACTGACTGAAGAGGGAGAGAAGGAAAACAGGAAGGCTGCCCCTAGAGGGTCCCTGGGTCCCTCCCTTTTCCCGCTTGTGCTGCACCTGGTGGTGGGAGAGTGGCAATAACGGACCACAACTGACCCTTGAGCGAGGGGCTAGAATGTGAGATTGTGGTTGGCCATTGCAGCAGGTGTGATTAAAAGACACGCCTGGAAGAGGGTGAGGACTTGACTAGTGGGCACTGCTGGAGGGCAGTGTCCTGATCAGATGGGTACTGTCTGCACGTGGATGCTGCTGAGGACTTAGAGCTAATTCCCGGAGTAACCAGCAGGAGGCGCAGCGGTGGTGAGTTCCAACTCTGTCACAGCTTCATGGATTTGCAGATGCTCAGAACCTTGTAGGCCTGAGCTCTGTATAAGTACTACTATGAAGTCTGAATTATCTTATATCTCTGTGAATTTAACCTAGACTCTGACTATTATCTGAAGTTAATTTTCATAAGTGTGAATATCAGAAACATTTTTTAGAAGGAAGCCAACAGTCACTGATCAAAGATTGTCACTGTAATAAATAACAGCTGGTACAAACCTTGTAATCCTCCAATTCCAGCTAGATTTAGACCTACATCTTTCACAGGCAGGTCTCCTGCAGTTTCATCAGCTGGAGCAGACATGGTTTCTGTGGATAACAAAATTCATATGAAATCCTTTTCCATCTGTAACAAACTGTGAGACTAGAATGTACCATAATTACATCATATAAAATGAATAAGAAAAAAGTAATGAACGATTCACTATAATGACAGACTCATTATAGTAAGACCTCCTGCCTCAAATGTATGACTCAGGGGACATTAAAAACTTTCAGTTTTAACATTATGCCAGTTTGAATCATAGTGTACCATACATACTACTTTCTACAGTACAGCTCCTATAATTTATTTTAAAAAGGGCTTTACATTAATTTTTTTTTCAGGGTCTGACATAAAGCACAATGAAATCAGTGGAAAGACTTCCACTGACCTTAGGTGTTTGATTTAAAGCTCATTGATTTCTACTGTGTATAGCAGGAAGCTTAAGGCATCATCCGTTGGAGCATCCTGCTGTGTTCCCCATTGTGAATGGCCTAACAGAAATGGAGGGTGTTCCTGCTTATATTACCTTTCTATGCCTTACTACTCCTCATTCAGTTTTCCTCAAGTGGTTCTCAAATATTTGCATATTGAGGATCACTTCTTAAAATAGAGGCTCTTATGGACACCTCATCTCCTAAACCTGATCTTATATCTTCTATGAGGCAAATGGACTGCTCAGACGCATATTAAAGAGAGAAAGTAATACATCTGTTTTTGTTTACAGTCCGCATTCATTTATTTCTATGAATGCAGAACCTTATTGTCCACAGAGCCACACTGCTCTTACTCCTCCAGGTTATTTTGCAGTTTGGTTCTATTTTTCTGTGGGTTCGCATCCTCTCTAGTTTTGGTGCTGTCCACAAATTTGACCAAAGCTAAATTAACACAAAAAAACCATGAAGCCTTGTACAGAGGTCAGCGTTTCCCATTTACATACCCCATGGTAGGGTTTCTGAAAACGAACAGTAGCGTCTAAACTTCAAGACATTTCTGGACCTGAGTTAGAATTAGCCGCAAGTATCACTGCTTGAAGACTGACATCACTTTGAAAAGAGTAATTACATGATGTGGAAGCATTCTGAGAACAATTTGTCCATTTTACCCCAAAGCTATGCTTTTCTTCTGAAAAGCAAGTAACTTCCTCCAAAGCAAACACCAACGTTGTTACCCTCTGCCCTGCAATGCAGGTGCGTATTTGTTCTAATACATCACTCTTGCAAGAAGTGCACTGATCTCTTTAGTGACCATTAGTATCCATCTTTCTTCAGACATGACACCCAAAGACCAATTCCCCATAGAAACATGTCAGGGTTATTTGAATACTAACTTAGGGCCCAATCATAAACTGCTTGCTCAAACAAAACTCTCATTTAAGTCAATGCGAGTTTTGCCTCTAATCAGACTGTCCTGACATCACTTCCAAAATGCATGGGTTTTTCCCAGAGGCCTCCAAATTACATAACTGGAAGGCATCAACTTAACTGATCAAATCTGAGAGTGAATCACAATCTTGTTACAAAAAAACTAATTGTTCTTCTAGTTTAGAGATGCAGTTCTAGACAGAGCATGGGTGGGCAAACTACAGCCCGCGGTCCACATCCAGCCCGCAAGACCGTCCTACCCGGCCCCTGAGCTCTCGGCCGGGGAGGCTAGCCCTGACCCCTCCCCTGCAGCCATGCCAGCGGTGGGGCGATGTGTTCCTGCGGGGCAGCGTGTCTGGCTCTGTGCGGCTGCCAGACACACTGCTCTGAGCAGCATGGTAAGGGAGCTGGGAGCTGGATGAGGGGCAGGTGGTCCTGGGAAGCAGTTAGATGGGGCGGAGGTTCTGGTGGGGAACAGTCACGGGACGGAGGGGTTGGATAGGGTGTGGGAATCCTGGGGGTCTGTCGGAGTGGTGCGGGGGGGGATAGTGGTTGGGGCAGTCAGGGGAAAAGGAGCATGGGGGCTTAGGGAGTGGGGTCTCAGGGGGAGTGGTTAGGGGTGGGGGGGTCCTCTGGAGGGGGCAGTTAGGGGACAAGGAGCAAGGGGGGAGTTGGATGGGTTAGGGATTCGGAATGGGGCAGCCAGGAAGTGAGAGAGGGTCAGATATGAGGTGGGGCGGTGGGGGAGGATGTTTGGGGAGGCACAGCCTTCCCTACCCGGCCCTCCATACAATTTTGCAACCCTGATGTGGCCCTCAGGCCAAAAAGTTTGCCCACCCCATTCTACAGGGAGCTTCTCCTGTTGGCATAGCTATCATCTCTCATGGAGGTGGATTAACTACATCTCCTATTAACATAGTAGTATCTTCAAATAAGTGCTACTGAGGCACAGCTGCACCACTGGTGGTGGTGGTGTAACATCTCAGAACAGGATGAGTGAAGACTGTTTTCCCTGAACAATCTGAAAAAAAAATTCCATGTGTAATGTGCCATAAAGCTCTCTGTATTGTAAGAAAATGGTTTGACATATAGATAACTAATTTCTGGAGTTTCAAGTTCATTCAGCGGCTAGTTATGTGTCTGTTTTCCAAACAGAGAATTCCTTTGTAGGAGTAGTCTGTTTGAATGAATGATGAAGGTGAGGCTGATTATTTTTGTGTAAGCAATTAAATTAAAGAAAAGAGAAAAATGTATTTTCTTTTGTTATTTCACCCTTCTCCAAAGTAGCTAATATGGCTAACCAAAAGACTGCTAAAATTTGCTTGTCTACAGGGCCTGAAAAAAAACACACCTGTGGTTCATTTTAAGTGTAGACCTGCTCTAGGACTAATAGGAAGACACACACACCCTCCTCCATTGTATCCTGCACCCCATCAACTGACGGGTATTTTTTGCCCCCAGAATAGGTTACCCTATAACAGATAATGGTTACTTGATTATTACTCAGTTCCTGTTCTTGGAAATGAAGCACAAATCTTCACAATTGGAAGAAGGAAATTAGAAATATTGTGATTAACCAACATAATTTTGGGGCCTTAGCATAAAATCATGACATTTCCAGAGTGTGCTACTTATATTGCAGAAAATGGTAGCTCTGTAATCTGTAGCACTGAGTTTATGGAATTGTTTTAGCACTATTTGTATTTGACAAACATTACAAAGAAATTTACATATAGATTTACAATTTGCAAACAAGGACAAAAATTGCCAAACACGACTGCTTAAAGCTAAACACCTAAATACCTGTTTATGGCCCAATTCTGCTAAAAGAATGTGCAAGTGGACTTTTGATCTGCATCAACTTGGATACAGTTTATACAGGCAGATGTACTCCTAAACTGTTGTTTTGTACCTAAATTAGTAATCTAATTTTCAACAATGCTAAAAGGTGCAGTTTTTACTGAAGTCAATAGGAGCCATACATGCTCAGCACCTGAAAATTAGGATACTTATTTAACTAAGTAAGGATTTAAATGACTAACTTTAGGCACTTCAATTTGAAAATAGTAGCCATTTGTAGCGTAACTTAGGAAAAAAAAAATCTCTGAGCCACAAATGTGTAAATTCCTTACACCCTGCATTCTTATTCTAGACATACATCAGAGGTAACTGTATTGGGATTGCCATTTATCTTTTCCCCCCAAGAAACAGTGCCTATTGGGAGATGGAATTAAAAATAGTATCCCAATCCTTTTTTTAGGAGTGAGCATAGACACCACATAGATATGGTTGAATATTCTTTCACACTTTTCTAGATGTTACAATGTTGAGGTGTTTTGTTTTTCACTGATTCAGTACATTGGAACATTCTGCAGCAACTGGTAAGAAATGCACTTGGGTCCTCTCATTGTTATTTATTTGTATAGCAATAGCAAACGCACACTTAGACAGGGTTTTGCCTTCAAAATACTTTGCAAACATTCACTAAACTTTGCAGCCACCCTGTATGAGGTAAATAGGAAAATATAACTGTCCCCACATTAGGAATCTGGGAACTGACACAGAAGCAGTTTCTAGCCTTTTCCTCCTGGTTGCAGTTCTACTGGTGATATCAATGGCAGGAGCACTAGAGTAGACAAGCTATCTGGCCACCATTAGAGGGCTTTCCCTTCACTCTCTCCCTGGTTTCTTGTCATACAGACAGAAAGCAGAAGTCCAAAGTGTGGGCAATTCAATGTTTATGGGAGTTAATTCTACATGTTGGTAGTCTCTTTCCCAGTGTTCCGTTCCTGGCTCACAGCATTTACCCTGTGTCCCCCTTCCCAGATCTGACATCGCAGAGCCTTGGTTGTTCCCATTCCTCATTCCCCACTTCCTCTTCCTTAGCAGGCCCAAATATACCTGCAATGAACACCCTTGGTCCCACCCATTACAACTTATGGTCATGTTCCATTTTGGAGGATCATGAGTCTAGGGTCTTCATCTCACCTGTTTTGTATCCCATGGGAGGGGTGAGGTTGTGCTATGGTCAGGGACAAGCATTTCTTTGACCTTTTAGTGTTTTATATCTTTCCCCCCATCCCTTCCCAACTGCTTGGTTGATCTTGCCTTGAAAGAAGAGCCCGGCAGCCTTCCAGTGTATGCTCTCATACACTCCTACTCAGGGGTAAAAGTAACATTTTTGACTTACTGGTACAGGGGACGCAGCTTTCCCGGAAGGGGCGGGGCCTCTAACGGAAGGGGCTGGGCTAGGAAATCTGCAGTCGCCCCCTGCTGCCTGGGGCTGGGTAGCTGCTCCTTTTGCCCCTCTCCCCCATCAGCAGCTGGTGGGGAGGAGCAAAAGGGACAAGGACCTTAAAACGCTGCTCCGTCAGCGCTTTAAAGGACCCAGTTTAAAGAATTGCCGCGGTAGCGCTTTAACCTCCTGCCTCTTCTGCGCCCCCCCTCCCCCCCCCCCCCCGGGGGGGGGGGAAAAAGCAGCACCCCCCCCGCCCCGGCGGGGGGGGGGGGGGATGCAGAAGGGGCAGGAGGTTAAAGTGCTGCCGCGGCAGTGCTTTAAGCTGGGTCCTTTTGCCGCTTTAAAAGACCCGGCTTAAAGCACTGCGGAAGCAGCACTATAGCGTCCCTGCCCCTTTTGTGCTCCCTGTTGGCAGCTCTGCCAGTAGGGACGTGGCAGGGCTGCAGATGGGAGCGTGGGGGGCACAAAAACAGCAGCAACGTAAAAGCGCTGCTGTAACAGCGCTTTAAGCCCGGTCCTTTAAATAGCTGACGGAGCAGTGCTTTGAAGTAAGGCGGCAGGGGACAGACAGGCTTTTTACCGGTACGGTGTACTGGCCCGTACTGCCTTACTTTCACCTCTGCTCCTACCACACCCTGTAACACTTTTCCCTTATCTTTTCTCATTGTACTGAAAGACCCATCTGGCTGTGGGAAATGCAACACACAGTGTCTTTGTTCATTGTTCTTCACACATTAGTATAAAAGTATCAAAAAAGAAAATCAAACCAAAAATTCTCTCAGGCTAACAACCAACCCTATATACTAACAGCCATCAGTTTTACCTTGGGTAGCCGGGACCACTTGGGTGGGACAGTGTTTGAAACTCTGGGAGATGCCAGCACCTTGCCTAAACTCGCACTCCCACCTGTGTAGCTGTACCAGTGCTAGCAAGAATGGGTAACATTAAGGAAAAATATGCTGCTGTATATATGCAAGGTGAGAGCCCATGCATATCTTAAAGCTACACTCTCTCCCCTCAGGCAGAGGATTGCAATTCCTATTTGAGTCAAGTGTTAGCTATATATCTGTGGGAAACATCTGACCCTTAGCCAGGAGCAGGACTCAGACTAGCCCTTTGGAGTAGCCAGCCACACTCCTGTGCTCAAATCCCTGGGAGCAAGGCACCCTGACACAGGATAGCATTTCAAAGGCCCCCACGTGATCTGGGGACTGGGATCTGCCCCTAGGAAAAAGGACATCAGCCTGCAAAGAGCAGGACGGGTGACAGCTCCATGACCTTAAACATCCTACACCCAAGGCAGGCCATGGCTAGACAAACCCAAGTACGGCTCCATAACAGCATTTGGCAACGTGTCTGTATGCTGACACAAGTGTCCACAGTAAAAGTGTTCAGATCCATGGACGGTGCTTGTGGACGGCTCCCCATCCCTGCTGTTGCTGGCAGAGGTGCGGCCAGCCAGCTCACCATGCTACCTCCATTACCCCCCACCCCCAGTGTTGACTCCACAGCTCCTGGTTTGGCCAGGAACCGGGCCCATAGGAGCTGCAGAGGGAAGTGCCCGCAGAGCTGCCTAGCTGCGCCTCTACCAGCAAGAGCAGGGACGGGGAGTTACCCGAGGTAAAACTCCGTGTCCCTGCTGTTGCTGGCAGAGGTGCAGCCAGGCAGCTCTGCACAGGGCCTCTTCCCCTGCTCCCTGAGCGCTGTCTCTATGGCTCCCCGCCCATTGGCCAGGCACCATGACTAATGGGAGCTGCGGGGGCAGCACCTGCAGATAGGGCAGCGCGGGAGGCCGCCTGGCCGTGCCTCCACCCAGGAGCCGGAGAGAGCACACACTGCTGCTTCGTTTGGACCTTCCAGAAAACACCATCCTAGCCACCATGGATGTAGAGGCTCTCTACACAAACATCCCACACAGAGATGGAATACAAGCTGTCAGGAATAGTATCCCTGATGATGCCACAGCACAAGTGGTTGCTGAGCTCTGTGACTTTATCCTCACACACAATTATTTCAAATTTGGTGACAATATATACCTCCAGATCAGTGGCACCGCTATGGGCACCCGCATGGCCCCACAGTATGCCAACATCTTTATGGCTGACCTGGAACAACGCTTCCTCAAATCTCGTTCACTCACGCCCCTCCTCTATCTACGCTACATTGATGACATCTTCATCATCTGGACCCATGGGAAAGAAACTCTGGAAGAATTCCACCATGATTTCAACAGCTTCCACCCCACCATCCGCCTCAGCCTGGATCAGTCTACACAGGAGGTCCACTTCCTGGACACCACGGTGCAAATTAATGACGGCCACATCAACACCACCCTATACCGAAAACCTACTGACAGCTATGCCTACCTTCATGCCACCAGCTTCCACCCCGGGCACACCACACGATCCATTGTCTACAGCCAAGCACTGAGGTACAATCGCATTTGCTCCAACCCCTCAGACAGAGACCAACACCTACAAGATCTCCACCAAGCTTTCTCAAAACTACAATACCCGCACAAGGAAATAAGGACACAGATCAACAGAGCCAGACGTGTACCCAGAAGCCTGCTGCTGCAAGACAAGCCCAAGAAAGAAAACAACAGAACACCACTGGCCATCACCTACAGTCCTCAGTTAAAGCCTCTCCAACGCATCATCAGTGATCTACAACCCATCCTGGACAACAATCCCTCACTTTCACAGGCCTTGGGAGGCAGGCCAGTCCTGGCCTACAGACAACCTGCTAACCTCAAGCATATTCTCACCAGCAACAGCACACCGCGCCATAACAACTCTAACTCAGGAACCAGTCCATGCAATAAACCTCGATGCCAACTCTGCCCACACATCTACACCAGCAACACCATCACAGGACCAAACCAGATCAGCCACACCATCACTGGTTCATTCACCTGCACATCTACCAATGTAATATATGCCATTATGTGCCAGCAATGTCCCTCTGCTATGTACATCGGCCAAACTGGACAGTCCCTACGAAAAAGGATAAATGGACACAAATCAGATATCAGGAATGGCAATACTCAAAAACCTGTAGGAGAGCACTTCAACCTCACTGGACACACTATAGAAGATTTAAAGGTCAGCATTTTGCAGCAAAAAAACTTCAAGTCCAGACTGCAAAGAGAGACTGCAGAGCTGCAATTCATTTGCAAATTTGACACAATCAATTTGGGACTGAATAGAGATTTTGAATGGCTAGCTAACTACAAAAGCAGCTTCTCTTCTCTCGCTATTCACACCTCCAGTTCAGCTGCTAGAGGAACACCTCACCCTCCCTGATTAGAGATAACAAGCTGGTTCAGCCTGATTGGACTAACCTTATTATCTCCCACCTGGTTCTTGCCTACCTATTTATACCTGCCCCTGGATACTTCCACTGCATGCATCCGACGAAGTGGGTATTAGCCCACGAAAGCTCATGCTCTGAAAAAATTTCAGTTAGTCTTTAAGGTGCCACAGGACTCTTTGTCACTTCTGCAATTCCAGACTAACACGGCTACCCCTCTGATTCTTGACTGCTGCTTCGGCAGCTCCTTGAGGTGAACGCTGCGGGGAGCCTGCACCCATCCACCCCGTGCTCACCTTTGACCCCCTCCCGGGGCGCTCCGGAACTTGGCTGCTGATGGGTGCGGAGCACCCGCTAATTTTTCCCCGTGGATGCTCCAGGCAGTGAGTGACCCCCGCTCCCAAACGGTACCTACATGACATGCCCAAAGGCCGGTAAAGCTCCCTGGCTACTCACGGCCTTGCGTGCTCCCCTCTCCCCCTCGGCCGCTCAGACTCCGTTAGCAACGGCCTCTGTTGCTACGCAAAAAGGTCACGTTCTCCAACGAGGGGCACAGCCTCGCTGTGCCCCACTGTCTGATGGGAGTTGTAGTTCGGCGGCGAGCGTTCCAGGCTCCGGCCTATCCCCCCACCCCCCTTCTTCCCGCCTGTCAACCGCGCTGCGTCCCGGGAGTTGTAGTTCTGCCAGGAGCGTCGGGCCCGCGCTAGGGCCGGCAGGAAGAAGCTGAAAGCACTACGGGCAGGCCTGGCGCAGCGGTGTGGGGCGCCGCGCGCGCGCGCGGCAGCATGAAGAGGCGAGCAGGGGCGAGCGAGAAAAAAGAAGCCAAGGTACCTTCTCTTTGCTTCCCGCCCCGCCCCTAGGCAGGGCTCTGCAGTCCTGGGGGAGGGAAAGCTCATCGCGCCCCAGCCTGCCGGGGTTGCCGGAGCATCCCTGCCCAGGCAGGATCCCCCGCCTCCCTCCGCGGCCGGAGGGGACGGGACTGGGCGCTGCTCCAGACCGGGACCCTACCCCCATTCCCCGGCTGTGAATTCCAGCAGCGTCCGGCTCGCCTGAGGGACACCGCGGAGGAGGCGGCCGCGCAGTTTATGATTAAACCGAAGGACCAACGCTGGTCTGGACCTGCCCCCCCCCCCGGGCCCGAGTGTTAACGTCCCCGGGGCGATAGGCGGGAGCTCTACCCGGGTGACCTGGGTTCAGATTCTCCCCCTCTTCCCGTGACACTGCAGCGCGCTGGTGGGTCACTGACACTGTCCACAGCCCCTCACGGGCGCTGCCTGCCCCGTGCTTCTGCTGAGCAGGCATGGGGCTGCGGTTCACTTCTCCAGGGGAGATGAAAAGTGGCGGTGTCTGCAGGGCAGTGCCTCTCTCCCAGGGCTACGTCCTTCCACCGCTTGGTCTCGAACTCGTTTTGGTCTCCTGTGCCAGTTTATTGAAGACCAAGAATCGGACACAATTGCCTTGCTTCTAGCTGTAGGAGGTGTGGTCTGAGCACAGAGCTGGGAGCCTGCTGCCTCTGAGTGCTAATCACAGTCCTGATCGTGGCTGAAAGTCAGTGCTGTCCTCGTGCTAGATTTGACTGTTTTTTAAACAAATCTGAAATCGTATATCTATGACTATTTTTGGAGCCATTTCCAAGGTCTTTCATGGTTTCTGGGCAGCATTCTTAGTGCAAACTTTATAATGTTCACCCAGAGTAATTTTTATGATTACATGCATAATAAATTTCTCCTGCATCTTCTTACTAAATGGCCAATAAGTGTGCTCTTGTTTTTCCAGTAAAACATCTTCCTCCTGGTCCGGATGGTCCAAATGATTTTATATTAATGTATCTGATTGGAATATTAGGTATTTAATAGCATCCTTGCATTCAAATTTTTTTCTTGAATGTGTGTGTATGTTTAATGATATCATGAGCCCACCTTGAAAATTTAACACAGAGTATTAATTTATATAGCTTGAAGGCACTATTAATTATAGGTTGGGTTTTTTTGTTGGTTTTTTTGTATGGCTTTCTAGCACCCTCATACTGTTTTTGATTGATATTATGAATCTGATTCTCCTTTACTGGTGATTTTACACTGTTGTAACATCATTGATTTTTTTGGAGTTACTGCTATGCACCAATGTAAGTGAAAGGAGAATATAAAGCCCCTATATACGTTGTATTAAGTATGTGTAACATTTCAGCTGTTTGTTTTTAACTCTGATCTCACTTACAACTGTATAAATTAGGAGTAAGAGGAACTATAGTGTAAGAGATATAGTGCAAGAGGAAGTGTGCATACACACATATCAGCAGAAGCTGAAGTTAGGCCCTAGTGATGATCAAGCACTGATCTCCTGCAGCAGGCCATCTTTCTTTCTTCAAAGGAAGCTTTCATGCACATTATCAAATTTTTTGTTTTGTGCTATTTTAGAAGAACGCTCCTGCTCCAAGGACTGAAGTGGGATTTCTTCAGAGTACAGTTTCTGTAATATTTCAGTTGCAATGTACTATATGCTTTTGGTCTCTGTATGACCTGTGGAACATTAGTGCCCTTCTGCTAGTTTCCATCACTTTGCACCCCTATGAATATTTAGCAGAACTTCATGGACATGAACTTTCTCAAGGTGCTGAATGCCATCAGCTCCAATTAATTTCAGCCCATGATTTGTCCTAAGCCTAACTCTCCCATCCTGCCTTCACCTCAATATTACCTTTGTGTGCATTATAGTGTTCGACATGAAAATAGAGGTTAGACTAGACATCAACTGATGAGTCCAACAGGACAGATGTTTTTAATTGAGCACTCAACACCTATGAGACTTATCTTTCTCTTCACACATAATTTAAATTGAATTAGTCTGATCTGCTTTTTATTTGGGTTCCTTACTCCATTATAGAATAGGCCATAGTTTTGGCCATTTCCTTAATTGGACAAAGAAAATATACACTTCTTAAAACCAACTTTCCCATGCTTTCTCATAGCCCAGAATCTATTTTTTCCCCTTAAAAGTCTGATTGAATATTTTTTGAATATTTGAAATGCTTTTAAGAAAAAAACCCCTATGCACATTAAAAACAAACCCAGCAGGGATTTTTCACCTTCCAAACACTTTAACTGATTGATAATCATGGTTTTCTTTTTAAAATTTAATCCATAGCAAGTATGTATTGTTCAATAAGCAATGTTTGCATTACTTAGCGTCTTTGTGTGTTTGGTTTGGTTTTTAAATTTTAAAGGTAAATGTAAGCCTGAGAGGTGCTCAGCACTGGCAGTTTCAGTTGGCAGGTAGCATCTTGCATGAGTAAGAGTTTGTGGGATTAGGAATGAAATTAGGATTGTTTGAAAAATGGCATACCAATCCCCCAGAATATTCTTTTCATTAACTTGAATAAGATTAGCTTGTAGAATTTTGAGGGATGATACTATTGGACCCAATTTAATATTAACCTGCATCTTGTGTAGTCATTTACACTGGTGCAAGTGGCTGTATAATGCTAACAAACAAGAACAAGCAGCAATGAATCTGTCTTACTATCATTAAATATATATTTGTACAGCAACCAGTACAATTGGCTCCGCAGCTGGGATCATTTGGGGCTATGGCAATACGAATAATAAAATGTATAAACATACAGAATGTTCAGAATGAATGTTCAGAAGGGATTTTAGTGGCATCTGTGTATATTTTGGTGTGTGATTGTTCCACATGTGAGCAGGGTTGAAAGAGACAGTAATAGAGAATTCTTTAGTCTTTGCTAAAATATCATAATTTTATTTTATTTACAAAAAAGAAAAGGAAAAAAAGGAAGTCATCTACAAATAACTATAGTAACACAATGGTAAGGTTGAGATTTCATCCCATCAAAAGTCAGGAGTTCAGTTCCCCATATCATTCTTAACTTGCTGTCTGGCACATACTAAATAGGCATTCTCAGACACCACTGATGTAACCAACTATTCTCAAAATAACATAACAAGGGAGAGAAGTTAAGGTTGATATTGGAAAACAGTATTCTCTTTAATATGATTAAATATCTCAGCTTTAATATTGCATTGGTGGTGTTTATTGTTTATATAAGCCTTTAATTTCCCATTTCTTGTTTGCATTTTTCTTAATAAAACAATAAAAATGTTAAATTTGTTGATTAAATTTATTTTGTCGGTCTTCTTACAGTGTCTGTATCTTAGTTAAATAATGTGAACATAACACTTTATATGCACTCACATAAGCCTGTTGCCATGTTATGCTTCTTGCTTAGGTAAACTGTGCAAGTTTTAGCAGAATCAGCAGCCAATATGCCACTAGCAGTTTTTGTTTTAGTCACATTATTGGCCCCTAACATTATTAATGAGATAGTAATTGAGAAATAGTGTTGATTGTCACATAAAACATGATCTGTATATTGGAAATAACCAGGTGGAGGCCTTGCATATGCAGAATAAAATAAAAGAAGGAATGAGTAGCAAATGTTCCCTACTTTTAAATTCATCACAACCCTGCTGTTTAAATTGCCCCAGCTGTTAATGCTGGAACCATTACAGTAATGGACTCAGCAAATGAAGGAGAACCAAGACACACACACTTTATTACCTGAGGGGTAATTCTCTTCATCTGTAATAGCAGCAGTGCCTAGTATTGATCAGACCATCAAGATACTAATCCTCTGTAAAATTACTTGTTATAACTGAAAATGTGTTAATCCAAATCAGTCTGTGTCCTGACTTTCTACTTACTATTGAATATAGTCTATTAGATGGTTTATTTTTCATTATTTAAAGCCTTTACACTGATAATAGTTGGCGCTTCCTTTGCAAGAGCGAGTGCTTAATCTTCTCTATAGCCCAGGGTTGTCTTTTTGTTTTAAATAGAACATCACCCACTTAATTAAGGAGTGTCTGTCTGTCTTGCTGGTCTGAATTACGAAGGTACTTCAGGTCCCCAGATTTATTAAGCATGCTGTTTTACACTGTCTGTTATTTTTGTTATCAATAAGAATAGGCCCATCTTGTCCAGATTAGAAGTTTGCAGATATAAGATATCGATAAGTGCTAAGAATGTAAGTTACTTGGATTTTTATTGCAAGCTCTAGTTTGTTTTCTCAATTGTGTCCTGAAAGGACAGCATGTCAGAGACTAACACAAAGAACGTTATGTATTTTACTGTCTTGAAAATATTATCTCCTAAAGCTCTGAATATTTTTCCACTGTCATCTGTAACTTTACAAATTTGGCATCTGGCCCAGTATCTGGCTGCTGAGTTCCTTTGGTTCCCCTTGATTTCAGTGACAGGTGACAGATTCTGGGTTGGGAGTTGGGAGACCTGGTTCTGTTCTCTGCTCTGCCACTGACCTGCTGTTACTTCACCTCTCTGTTCCTTTTAAGCTGTCATGGAATAAGAGAGAAGGTCATCTCATGGATGGGTAACTAGTTAAAAGATCGGAAACAAAGAGTAGGAATAAATGGTCAATTTTCAGAATGGAAAGAGGTAAATAGTGGTGTCTCCCAGGGGTCTGTACTGGGCCCAGTCAACATATTCATAAATGATCTGGAAAAAGGGGTGAACAGTGAGGTGGCAAAATTTGCGGATGATTCAAAACTACTCAAGATAGTTAAGTCCCAGGCAGACTGCAAAGGGCTATAAAAGGATCTCTCAAAACTGGGTGACTGGGCAACGAAATGGCAGATTAAATTAAATGTTGATAAATGCAATGTAATGCACATTGTAAAACATAATCCCAACTATACATATAAAATAATGGTGTCTAAATTAGCTGTTACTACTCAAGCAAGAGATCTTGGAGTCATTGTGGATAGATCTCTGAAAACATCCGCTTAGTGTGTAGCGGCAGTCAAAGAAGCGGACAGAATGATGGAAATGATTAAGAAAGGGATAGAGAATAAGACAGAAAATATTATATAGCCTCTATATAAATCCATGATATGCCCACATCTTGAATACTGCATGCAGATGTGGTCATCTCATCTCAAAAAAGATATATTGAATTTGGAAAAGGTCCAGAAAGGGGCAACAAAAATGATTAGGAGTGTGGAACCACTACTATGTGAGGAGAGATTAATAAGACTGGGACTTATAGAGGTCTATAAAATCATGACTGGTGTGGAGAAAGGAAATAAGGAAGTGTTATTTACTCCTTCTCCTAACACAAGAAGTAGGGGTCACCAAATGAAATTAATAGGCAGCAAATTTAAAACAGACAAAAGGAAGTATATTTTCACACTGTTAGCAGTATAGGCAGGGATGGTGTCCCTACCTTCTGTTTGCCAGGAGCTGGGGATGAGTGACTTGATTATTACCTGTTCTGTTCATTCCCTCTGGGGCACCTGGCATTGGCCACTGTCAGAAGACAGGATACTGGGCTGGATGGGCCTTTGTTTTGACCTAGTATGACTGTTCTTATGTTCCTTCATTGCCTCTCTCACCTTTGTTTTATTTATTTAGATTGTAAGATCAAAGGACAGGGACTGACCCTTTTATATGTATAGTGCCTAGCACAGTGGGGCACTGGTCTTGGTTGTAGTCTCTAGGCACTACTGTAATATAGATAATTAGTAATAATAACTGGTATTGCAGGTTCACATCACCTCCCAAAATGGAGCTTTTTAAAAACAGCAAAATATTTTAAATTATTTCTATGGCCATGTTTCTCCATCAGGATTCATTAACATGGACCCATACCCTTTTTGGAGCGCTAATAAAGTCATTGAGATATTGCTCATGAGACATTCTAACAATTCTTGTTGCAAGATTAGGGTCTAGAACTGGAGGATGGATGGTTATTTTTAAGAAAAGTGTCTAGTAATGTTGCATGAAGATTATTCACCCTGAGATGAGAGGGAGGAAATCTTCAATCAGATTGTCTTTTTTATGGTCAAGTTGATGTTCACTCTAGCAATGCTTGTAGAAGTGTTTACTTTGTAATTACCCCACTCATTGCTATTTTTGGTTTTATTGCAATGGATCCAACTTGCATTATTTTTAAAAGAATCAGCCTTACCAAGAGTATATTATGTGTGCCTTCTGCAAAAGGTTAGGCCTTGATCCTGCAACTCTACGTAAGCTTCAAGTGGGCTCTGCTTGATTATACAGGTCTGCCTGTAACATGGGGCTAAACATCGGAATTTAAAATTCCTATTCATAGGCTAGGATAACTCTTGTATCCCATGCCCATGGGTAATGTATTTCATTACACATATGCTTCAGTGTTTGCAGGCCAGCAGCGCCATAGCAATTTCTTCCACATTTAGATACGTGACATTAAAAGTTTAAGATTTATTTCTATCCGTCTCCAAAAAGTGCAGTTAATTTTTCTTAGATAAGCAAGCTATGTCACCCAAGTTAGTCTCATTGAACTTAAACCAGTGGAATCTCTGAGGTGCCCAAAGCCCCCCTGCTGCTACCCTCAGAAAGCCTCTTAAGTGTGTTTGTACGTGTGCTCACACGTGTATGGGGGAAAAGGTGTCTAAAGTAATACTGCTTTGGGTGGGGATGGGAGAACAACATGCTGACAGAACCCAAGTCTCTTCCTGTGCTCAGATCTGGATCCCTAGGACACTTCTGTGGACATACCTCTGGGAAATGGGGGAATGAAGCCAGAGTCGTGGCATATCCTTTCATGTGTTCCCTCACGCACCACACCTGAGCAGATATCCATTTTGTTTTTTGTTCTTTATATCCACAGATGGGCTGATCTTGCTCCATCTCATTTGTTTAGTTCTAACTTCAATCATGAATACCCTTCTTCCATAATCTTCAAGGACACAAAGTAGAGATCCTTAAAAGCTAGCACTGAAATTAAGAAAATTATCAAATCCTTAGTTCTCTTGGAACTCCTCAGAAAGCACTGTCCAATATAGAACTACACTTACCTGCTCCCTCCTTTTTCAGGGTATATCCACAGTATTATTTTATGGGTATGGTTGAAAAGGAATTGACTTCTGAAGGATGGTGCAACCTGTCTGCCTCTTTTCATTGTGCACTAATGAACCGTGTGAAAGCAGTAGTGGCTAGAACTATGTGGAATATTTGAAATGAAATTCAGAAACCTTGAAAACTGAAGTTAGGGCAAATATGTCTGCAGATTTACCACAAAAGTAAAGAAAAATAAAGCCATTTTTAAAGGTTTTTTAAAAGGAAAATAGAACTTTGTGGTAACTAGGCCAGTTTTCACTCAAAAATGGTTCTCTTTCTGGGCAGGGGTGGCAAAGTTTTGGTTTTATTTGGATAAAATTAGTTTTTTGCACTGTGACGGTTGTTCATCTAAAATTGGGATGAACATAGAGCACATGATGTTAATGGCATTCCACATTAGCAGCTCCAGAAGTGAATCTTCCCTCTTGAAATTAAACCATAATGGAATCACATTGTTCCTTATGGAAACAGCGATAACACCTTCATTGATTTCAAGGGGAGCAGTTTTGGGTTCTCATTATGATTACAATAATTCATTCATATTCTCAGTTATTCAGTTTAGAGCATCAAAATATTATGTGATCCTCTTGCCTTTTGTTACCAAATGGGAGTATAATATTGTATTCTGTTGTTTATGACTATTACCATTTAAAACACTGTTATGAAATATACTTTATTATGAATTCTTAAAATCCTCTATAATAAAGGATAGTTCAGTAGATTACAAATTGTTTGTTTGAAAGTTATGATAGGCTTACTGTGGAAGGAAACTCTGGAGGATTATGTTTTACTTAAGCAGCCTCTCTTCCATTATACTGCACATAACGCATCCTTCCTAGAAGAATTACATCTCTATCCTCTAGAATTTGTTCAGTTTCATTTTGCCCCTTTATCTGCTGCTCATCCCACTACTTTTATTTAAGAGTGTAAAGTTACTTTAGTGTAACTGCTGTTGTCACCTTTGCCCTCAGCTAATCAAATAGTTTACCTTGAGGGAAGCATTTATCTCCCACTTTCATTATTATTATTTTCGTAGCTGTAAAGATATATATTTGTGTCTGCAGAAGGCTGTAACAGTGAAACGAGGTATTGATCTGCTGTATTTGGCAATTTCTTTCCACCTTGCCATCGATATCATGTCAGCCTCTGTCTGTACTGTGGTTGACCTCACAAATAGCTCTTTATGTTCCCATTGGATTCAAATGATATACTATGCTGAAAACTAAATCAATGAATGATTATAAAGTTTTTAGTATTATTTCATGACCCTGAGGCAACTGGTGCTCCATGCATTGAATACTTGAAAGGATACCTAGAATGGTAAAACAGCTGTTGCTATTTTTGTTCCTGTAGAGCTGGAAACATCATAGCTTAGGTCTTAAATAACTGTGCACTTTGATATTTTTGTGATTATTTTATAAGTTGGGCAAATCTGTGTTTAAATTCCTTAAGCACCTGACTAGAGGCAAGTTACATTTTGTGTAGTTTTGCCTCCATAAAGGACAGTAGGATTGGACTCCAATGAGTCTTATGTAGTGTGACCAGATAGAAACTGTGGGAAAAAACCGGACAGGGGATGGGAGGTAATAGGTGCCTATACAAAAAAAAGTCCCCAAAAATGGGACATCTGGTCACCCTAGTCTTACGGCTACAATGGAAACAACTGAAATTACTTAAGAGCAAAAATTCTCCTTTCTGTTCCATGCTATATTGCATATTGTGCACTCATTATTTGCAGAAGTTCAGTAGTCCATAACAGAAGGATATGAGGAATGTGTATTTTTTGCAGAGGTTTGAAGTGGGCATCGGATAGGATATCTAACAAGGAATAGTAAGTTCAAATAACCACTGGGTTTTATAAGTATTTTTTTCTGTCCAGGAGACAAATATTATTACAGCTCTGTAAAATGTTATCTTGTGTATATACTCTGATCAGTAAGCTAAAGATGAAGCTAAAATGTTATTTAGCAGATTTAATAGTGTTCAAATTTTAAAATAATTTTGAAAAAATTCATATTAACTCCAAATAGGTATTTGCAGAAATGTACAGGATTTTCATAAGCACTTAAATGACTTAGGAGCACAAGCCCCATTGACTTTCAATATGAAACCTAAATCACTTAGACCCAGATTTTTAAAAGTATATAGACATTGCTGTGCTCAGTATGAAAAAGACTCCCTTAGGAGCTTCAATGAGATGTAGGCTCTTAAATCGTTTGGGCATTATAAGACTGAGTGCAGCAATGCTTAAACACCTTTAAAAATCTGTGCCTTAGGTACTTCTTAAAATCCCAGCCAACATCTCAAAGCATGTGGACCTATTGAAATGCAATTTTTATCAATAAAAAGGTGTTTATAGAACACCAATGGGAGAGAAGGGCTCCTTATTAATGATAAATACGTGCAAGTTATTCAAAGGACCATGGTGTTAACTTGGCAGACAATTTATATCGGGTATTAGCCAGTCTTACATCCATGCAAGCAGTTCAAACTATACAAATACCACTGCCTATGAAAATTGCCATGGGTAGAATAATGCTTTTACTTCTGGGGTCTGTAATTCATGTGACTGCAGACAACTATGAAGGGGAGATATACTATATGTGCCCTGTATCATGTACTAACAGGCATCATCACAGATTTAAATCAACAACAAAAAGAACCCTTCCATTTTAGTCCTAAATTCTTCCCAAACAGCATAGGGACAACATCAGTGAAATTATTTTACCTATAAAGTGGGAAGATAGGAGTAGAGCAGATCAGACATTTTCCAAAGAAATGCTTTTTCATGAGAAAATGTTTGTTCTCTAAAAGCAAAACATTTAGCAGAAGTGTATCAATTTTTATGAAAATTTATTTTGAAAGAAAAATTGGAGTTAGATGAAGCATTTTAATAAGGTTGAAAAATATCTATTTTAACCCTTTTCGGAACAGAAAATTAATTTTTTTTCAAAATGACTTCTTGTATAAAATCAACATTGGAACTAAGTGTTTTTAAATTAACTTAAAATGAGTTGTTTTTTCCCCCAGAATATCAGTTTGCTGGACATTTCATCATTTTTTTGTTTCTGTTCTGTTCTGGAAAGGAAGAAACTACAAAATCATTGCAATCCCCACAAAATTAAAACCCAGTTCTGCCCATTTCTAAGTATTGCAATCCCCACAAAATTAAAACCCAGTTCTGCCCATTTCTAGATAGGAGCCTCTGATACAGGGATGGGTTGTAATGGATAAATACACTGGAATAAGTAATGTTATGTAATGGGTCTTAGAATGTTTACTACCCATTCACAGCAGGCAGAACTAAAAAGATGTCTGCCACCCTTTCCCTCCAAATCATTTTATCTATTCTGGTAGGAGAAAGGGCTGAATCAGCCATGCTAGGATTTGAGTCTGTGTTAAAAGGGAATTTATGGTTTTATTTCCCATCCCACCCCCAAAATCTGCTCCTTAGTTCAGTAGGCCATTGTCAGCTGATGCTTCCCTGCTCTGTTTTCTAGAGTAGTATATTTCAACCTCTGGGGGTCTGCAGACTGTCTAAGATTTCGAAAGGGGTCTGCACTTACATTTGAAATTTCTTTAGAGGTCCCCAAATGAAAAAAGGCTGAAAACTACCATGCTAGAGTGCATTGTGGTTTAAAAAAGAAGTATAGATAGTTGGTCATATTTGTGCATCCTTTAATCTGTTGTGCTTTCTCTTAAAAGTTTTAATAAGATGTTGATTGATAAACTTTCCATGGTAAAGGAATTGGATACATGCTAATTGGATTTAAGCCTCTCCTACCTTATGAACTGGATGGTGGACTAGGCACTTGTACTGTGAAGGTTTGATCTTGCAAGATGTGGTGTATTTGTAGTATTTGTCACTTTCTGTTTGGCTGGTGGTTCAGCTGAAAAGAAACTAAGGGTCCAGTTGTGCAAACACTTATTACCAGGTGTGGTAATACTATAGTGAGTAACTACATTAAAGTAGCTCTGTGAAATAGTCAGATGAGTATTAGCACTACGTATTGTAGCCAGTGTTTTGCATGATTGAGTCCTAAATGTGGAGAAAAATGTGATGTAAAACAATGGGCTAATGGATACCATAAATGGTATTTCTGCCCCAGTAGTGTGATTCAACTATATACATTTCTTAACAATTTATTTTAGTTCTGTTAATTAAGGGCAAATATCCCTAACTCTCCACTTCACCTAGCCTTGGCAGCTGGAGTTGGTGCAGGGAGTTTCTACGTATAAAATTATCTTCATCTCTAGCCTTTTTGCAGCTTTCAAGCCACTGTTCCATGGATGTTACAGCTCTGATGCTCTAGAGGATCCAGGCCACTACTCCTTGGGTGATGGTAGCCAGTAGATGAATGTAGGAGCAGATTAACAGCACTACCTTTCCTCTGTTTGACTTTTATTGAGAGAATTGTGGAACTACATTCAACTGTCTCACAAAGTGTTGACACCTTTGCCAGGCCTCTCCTAATCTGTCTTTATATGTTCCTCATCACCATAATACTTGAATTACAGTCTGTCCGTCTACCTATTACTTGTATAGATTCCTTTACTGAAATATCTAAGTGTCACAGTTCACAGGGTAACTTCACCGGTGTCCCGTCCCCTTCCCTCCCTCCCCCCGTGATCCATCAAGGGCACCCATTTTAGACTTCCAGCTCCTCAGTAGTCACCTCCCTGTGGCAGAGACCTATGTCTCCCTCCCTCTTGACTGGGGTTTTTCCAGGCTGCACCATTTGCTGCCTACCTGTGATATTCCCACGAAGCCAGACTGCCTAAACAGGCCAATGTCTACGCTATGCTTCCTCTCCAATTGATAAGAACAGAGTAGATGCCAGCAGTTACAAGGTACCACATAACTCTTTATAAGCAAACACATTTATTCTTAAGATAAAAGCATTACAGAGAAAACATATTAAAACAATAAAAGAACATACATGCATGATAAAAAGCTTATCACAGATTACCTATCAGCCTTATGGGACCCTTGTAGATCAAGTCCTTACAGCCCTTTCCTAAGAATTGCCCCCAACTTCCACATAAGGTTCTGTCCATTTGCTCAATCAAAAATAAAGGCCCTAAGTCAGTTTAAACTTTGGGTATCCAAAAGTCCTATTTTGTCTGCTGATCTCTGGAGAATCTAGTTTGAACTAATATATGCAAGTCTCTTAGGAGATAGTATCTCTCTTAGGGGTTCAACCTTACTGATTTGCCTTTATCACCACCCACTGTTTTTAGTTCCTGGAGGAGCTGTGGTAGACCTCCCCCATGATTAGCCCACAGTCTTACATAAACCACTCATTTAAAACAATTGACCCAAAAGATAGTACATGGTGTTGCAACATCTGTTACATATCCTTCTTACAGAGGTTACAGACAACACGAGCCCACAATAATACACAAACTTAATACAATAAAGTCTTTTAAGGATATTGCAGGAAATTACCATATCTGTCACACTGAGGACATTATGATCCTTAATGCATTTATCTTCACAACACCTCTGTGAGGTATGGCTGTGATGTCCATTTTACAGATGGGGAATTGAGGCACAGAAAGACTAAGGCCAGGTCTACACTATAAACTTACATTGGTATACCTATGTCATGCGGGTGTAAAAATCCACGCTCCTGAGTGATGCTGTTAGACCAGCCTAAGCCACAGGGTAGACAGCGCTATGTTGATAGGAGGGCTTCTCCTGTCGACATAACTACCGCCTCTTGTGGAGGTGTTTTAACTACGCCAACAGGAAAAGTTCTCCCATAGCTGTAATAGTGTCTTTATTGAAGTGCTACAGCGTGTCAGACCTGCCCATAGTGGTCACACGGGAAGTCTGTGGCACAGCAGAGAAATGAACCTGAGTCTCCAAGCTAACAGTGCAAGCATTGGACCATCCTTCCTCTCACTCTTTCTCTCACTTTCTTCCTTCCCAGCCAGGAGGAGATGTGGCTTGGTTTGCTTATATATATATATATTTTTCCTAGGGAACTTGACCATTTCCTCTGCAGGTAGGGCCTTTCCATAAGCAGATAAATGTTTATGATTTATGCTTTTTTTGGCCTGCAGACCCTTGAAATGCAGTGATCAGGCTGTTTTCACAAAATCACAAAAATAATTTTTATTTTTAATTATAAATAATAATTATTTATAATTAGGAAAGTGCTGACCATGTACTATAAAAGACCCAAATAAAGATACAACTCACTAAGGAGTTTGTGCATAAGATGTTTGTGTATGAGACAGGCAAGTAGTTTTCTGCCTTCTGAACCAAATGTATGCCTCATAAATAATGATGATTCACTCTCTTTTTAGTGTACAAAGCACACAATTTGTGAATAGGGCCTTTAATATGTCGGTGGCATGACAGAAATTGGTACAAAGCAGTGTCTTGTGTCACAAGTGGGATGATACCAGTGACCCAGCAAAGAGAAACAAGCACTTTGCATGTTGATCAGTTTTGTTAAAGGGCAGTATTTGGCCCCCATAAGTGCAGGAGAGAAGGGCTGTTCATGAAAGGGGCATAAAAACCCTAACCCTTATGACACTTTGTCAGCCTGATTACATTTAATGTCTGGCATTCGGTTTATGTGAAAGATGGGAGGCATCATGGTTTATCTAATAAACAAAGCATTTCTTTTTCCATAAGTATTTTGTATGTTAATACAGGCAAACCTGAATATGATCACACAATGTAAATGTGCAAACAAAAAATATAAATCTTGGCTGGCAATTGGTTAAAAATATGATTTATATGTATTATGCAAAATAGTGCAATTTGATTGTTCATACTGTGCAAACATAACTCTTCAGAAACAGTGCTTTTAAACAAATATTAAAATATTGTTATCGAACAATTTATAATGGAAATTATTATGAGTTTATAGAACAATGCAACATATTTATTTGCAGTGCTGTAATAGGTATGGTTTTATTGCACAAATATAAAATCAGCATTCCAGGTGTTTTTATTAACTCTGATTATAAGACGTCAGGCTTCAGTCTAATATTTTAAAGAAAATTCAGTATTTAGAAAACAGAGTTCAGCATGTATAATTTGAAAATGACTACAATCTGCTGAGAGAAACAAATAAATGCTTGTGGATTCTTGACTTTTCTGCTTAACATTTTTAAAAAAAAGTTGAGGTGCCTTTTTAAAAAGCAAGAAAAAGTCTAGTTTGCTTTAAACAATTGCTGAAGAGCTCTGCTTAACCTTATATTTTGCATGCATTCGTGATTTGAAATAGAAATAAGTCAAATTTGAGGCAGACAGCTTGAATGGCATGCTGTCAGTTTGGCTCTTCATGAATTGGCAATAGTCTCGTTTAGGACCTTCAGATATGTGTCTGCTTGGACAGAATGAGAACATTTTGCATGTTCTTCAGTAGACAACCACTCCTTGCTGCCTCACAATATGCAGTGGTGCATGACAGTTGCCCTTCATTGCTGTCTTCTTAGAGCTTAACCTTTGACCCTCCACTTAGTCGCTGTGCAACGGTTGGAGCAGGCCAAGATGTTCATGAATGACGGGCATCAGCCTGCAATGTGCTTGTCATTATTTGACTGTCAAAAGTAGCCTGCTATTGGGCTCCATCAAGGTTTGAAACCTATGTGCAATAGTCCATATTACTTAACTTCCAAGGCTGTCAACAGGGCGATCAAATGTGCATAAAATATAAGAGCGTTGAATACATCTTCAGTCATAAAATTCTTCCTATCTTGTGTGTGTGTGCTGTATGTATTCAGATGACTTTCACAGGGCCAAGAGGGTGAATCTGTTGCCAGGGTAAAAAGTGAACTGTTCTCTTGTGGTCTAAGTTTCAAATAACACAATTTAGATTTGAGCAGCTCTGCCAGTTAAACTCTCAGCTTGTCTTGCGTATCCTATCAGCTTTTCAGCCAGCAGCATAAGCAACTAGATACTAGATCAGAGGTGCCTGAGGTTAACTGTCAAACTGTAATGTTCATTTTAGATCTCACTGTAATGTAATATTATAGAGAGAGAGGTCAGCTTGTGTAATTTGAAAAGCAGTTGTGAATAGCTGAAGTATGATTATGTCAGCTACAGTATACTTTAAGGAGTCCAGTATAGAAAGCTTAATTGATTATAATAAAATAAGAAATCAAAGGCAATATAGAAAAGCCATTTTTCTGTCCAAGTGCAGAATATGGTGCATAGAAACAGTTCATATTTAGGAGGGTCGTATCCTGTTTTTAGCATAATATTCAGTCTCTGTTACTGTTACTGCAAAAAACTTTCCTACTGCAATTTATTATAATGGATTTAAAAGGTGGCCCTATATTTTCTCCCATAATGTCCTTGTTTGTACATTTGAAATATCAGATTAACAGGTTTAGATTCACGATAGGTTATTTACAATGTAAAACTTTAATTCAAATCAAATGAAATAGCACTATCTTGCCAATTGGTTAAATTATACTCACTGTGTTTATTTGTAAATATTTTTGTACATTTAAAAAAAACTACTCCCCCCAAACCTCCAGGTTTCATAAGGAAAACAATATAACCACATAAAGCTGAACTTCGGCATCTGACTAGAATAGCAACCCACATTTGTTCACTTCATATTTTTAGTGCCTTTTATGCATTTCCAGGCAGCAGTTTTCACTCTCCCTTGTTGATAGTCAGTGTCACTTGCAAGAGACCTCTGTCCAAAAGGATTGGTCTCAAAAATTAGATGATGGCATGGAGGGCTACATGAAGTCTTCACCCTTCTTCTTGCCGTTAATCTCAAATGCTGGTACAGTCTGGTAACAGAGTCCAATCCTTTGATTTCAGTATTTGCTCATGCACTTCATTTAATATCTGAGATGCATTATAATTTTTTTATACATTTTCAAATGTATGCACACCACAAGTATACATAATTAATTTACCAAGCAAGCTGATTCATACTTATCAGGATTTGCAGTATAGTTATAAACCAGTACAACCGTTTTCACTTAAATAGTATTTCATACTTGTGACCACTAACTTTACTATTAGTAAATGCCTGTTAATGTGACCCACTTTTTTAAAAGGATGTATAAGTGCACTGAATACATTTTGGTGCAGGGATTAATTTTTTAAAATTGTGTGCATACAAAAAATAAGCACATAATTGAGTGCCTAATTCATGCAGCAGTTGTACTTGGAGACCTGGTATCTGAACGTGCAGGCACCCAATTTTGGCCTGTATATTTTTTAAAATTACATCACAGAATCCCAGAAAATCAGTGGGACTCTTTCCAGATGAAAGTAATACTGATTCTCATTAATGGTCTTTAGGAACCCAATCTTGCTTCCCCTTGTTGTCAATTGACTTCAACGGAAACACAATCAGTCTTGTATTCCTAGTGGGCACTAGCAATTTTATGGAAGCCAAATGCTCAGTTTCTGGAAAACAGAAAAGTTTGAAGTCTGTCAACACCAGCCCTTCCAGTTATTCACAAGGGAAGGTTTTGTATTAAGGGTTGAATACCTAGTTTCCCAGGAACCACAATTTAATCACTAGGCAAATTTGGCTCATAGCTTTATTATTTGCATTATGGTAGCACAGAGGAGACCTAGTCATGGACCAGGGCCTCGTGTTAGGTGCTGTGCAAACAGAATAAAAAGTCAGTTTTTTGAGAAAAAAATAGAGTACCATCATGCAGTTTATTATGCATGTTAATATGCATGCTCATCACACACATGCATATCATTCAAGTGAAAAAACAAAGTTATGAACACTAAAGATCCCATTATAGCTTTCATAAAGAGGTTTGTTCTGGTGTTTTGGCCAATATAGCCTTTCATGATGATTTTCTGTGCATGTAGTAGTTGCTCCACTAATGGATTCTAGAACAATTACAAAAGGATATGCAAAAACCAGTTTAACTGTTTTAAAAAAGGTATATATGTTCCCATGCTCTTTATGTTATGGTATAGAATGTCAAATATATAATAGATGGTAAATTTATATTATCCCAACCTCATCTTACATGTTATGAGGAACAGTGGCTTAAAGCTGTTATCTAGCTAAAGCCAGAGTAGTAAAAAAACCATGAACTTGCACCAGTGACTTTAGGGTGGCCATCAAAGCACCTGGTTTTCAACCAGAAATCCAGTGGAAAAGGGGATCTGAGGTGTCTGGTCAGATGTACCATTTCACAAAGTCTGGTTATTGGAGGTGCCGGGTAATCACCCGTGCCAGCTCATACTTTGCCAGGGCCACCTCTGACCTGCATCAGTGGCTGCAGTTCCCGGCCCCAGCTCTGTAGGAGAGTCCCTCCCAACCCATGCAGGCAGAAGGGGAGAGGGGATGAGCAGCGAGTGAGCAGGGGAGAGGGAAAAAGGAGTGAACTGGGGGTGGGGCCTCAGGAAGAAGGGACAGGACAGGAGGTGGGCCTCAGGGGAAAAGGGCGGGGCAAGGGAGTTTCTGGCACTCCTACTTGTGACTGGTTTTTATGTATTATGAAGTTGGCAACCCCAGACTTGGCTGAGATGTTGGGAGAAAATCAACTGTGGATGAGGACTAGTGTGGAGAGGTGCCATTGTGATGTGGAGTTCTGTTTTCAGTGTGCACCAGACTATGAAGAAAATGTTTTCAATTCTGGATTTTTTGGAAAGAAAGAAACTTCTGAAGTTGTTGCCATACTGCAAGATGTTTTCTATAGATTCTTTTTTTTCCAGTTTCAAGAAATATTCAAAAATATACGTGTACCTTTGAGAGGTTAAAGATCTATGGTCCTATGTTGCCTCTTGACAGAGAAATAAATCCTGTTATGCAAAATAAAAGAATGAGAGATACCTTAAGGGAAGTGCTTCGTTGTCACATATATACTCCGCAGTATAAATATCAGCTTGTCTCAAAGGTTGAGACCTTTGTAGTGCATTCTTTGAGAGTACAAACCTGTCTCTCTTCTGGTTTAATGCAATAGCTGTGAAATATCTGTATTAGGTAAAATAGAGATTGAGGTACCTTAAGGGCACTGAATTCTTATCTCTTTTTTCCTTTACTAGCGGTGGTGTCAACATGTACTAAAATGTGATGACCTACTCTTCTCTTTGATAAAAGGAAAATGACCTGTCTAGTGTGGATGGTGATAGTTGCCTTAGGCAGATTATATTGTCACCTTCTTTACTATCAGCATGTATACAAATAAAAAGGGCCAGGATATTTCTGTTTACCACAGAAGTATTTGACATTTCTAGCTACTGATAAAATATACTCGGGGGTGGAAAGAAAGACCTGGTTTACATTACTAAATAAGGTCGTGAGGAAATGCAAAGATTCTTTATTGTGTGACCTCTTGGTATCATAGGACATATGGCATGTACCAAGAGATTCCGTCCATTGACCTCAGACTCTCAAGGTTCAAGTTCTGCATTTAACCCTGGTTTTCACTTGTCTTAGGCCTTTTGGTGAATGAACAAAGACTCTGACATCTCTTGAGTCACGGGCTAATGTATGTGTTTAAATATTGAACCAAATCACAGTCTGTGATTTGAGCAGACATTATCTTAGTGTAAAAGGCTTATTATTATTAAGCAGCACCTACAGTCCCAACAATAATCTTATTATGTACCTATTATGCATAGCTTCCATTTATGTTTCTGAAGCAAAGATAAATTTGGGGGTCATTATTTCCTAGTAGTACTTTGGAATGTAGAAAATTAATAGGTGGCAATATGGAGATAACTTAAGTGTTTAATAAACTTAGACCTAAGGTGTATCTAAATAATGACTGAGGAGAAATCGATGAATATTATGACAGACACACACAAATAAATACAGTGACATAACGTTTTGCTTTATGGTGGTCATGTACTCTGTCCCAGAGCACTCAAGAGATTAAGGGCAAAATTAGTTCTAAGCCTATCTCTTGGTGTACAAAGAAGGTGTGTGCTCAAGGGGTGTTCTGCACCTTATATCAAAAATAGAAGTCTGGCACAACTTCTGCTCTTCAAGGTCAGGAAACTAAAGGGATTCATAGAGCTAGTAATATTGGGGGACAGAGTTGGCCCCACATGGTAGGAGTGCATGCTACCTCATCTCACAAGGCAGTGCAGTGTCTGAGACTCCTCACACACTCTGGATCTCCAGAGAGCATTATGCTTGAATCAAGCAATGCCTCTCAGTGTTCCTGCTGAAGTGGTGCACTTCTGCACAATCCCCAGTCAAGGAGGATGTCTTTAAAAGTGCAATAGTTTTAGAATATTATTGATTTTCTTTAAGGAAATTTCATAAATATATTTTTGATTAATCTTTTATTGAAATATTGTTAAAGGGGAGTACAGTAAGTACTTAAAACAAAACAAAAAAAAAAGAAATGATAAACTTAACACACTTGTCCAAATAATCAGGATGTCGTGCCCAGCAAGAAACATAATGTAGTTTTTTTTTAAACCTGACCATAAATGTAAGTGGTAAGTGGGAGAAAATAAATAAGGAAAATAATATAAGGCCATACAGTGGCACCATTTTATCACATCAATTGATGCTTTAGTATAAATTAAGGATGTAGTCCCTAGCACATAAAATGGGCCAGTTACTCCTTTTAGATGGTGCTATTTATTTTTTTTTTTAGAAAGCTATCACAAAAGACAAACTACACATGATATGTAATTGACTTCTAGGTTCCAGGTGCTGAGTGTTTAAAAGCCAAGATGCATTTTTAAGGTGAAGCTAGAGTATCCAGACTATTACTCATTATATCTGTAACAGAAAATGAAAAAGATTTCACGTCTCTCTCCTTGGAAGATGTGGAAAGAGGTTTCAGTAGAATGAATGCAATTTCTGCAATATCGTGATTAAAGCTCATTAAGTTATCTGTCTTAAGAAGTCCCAATAGCCAATGAGGAAGTTAGAAGGCGTATTAGTGTTTGGGTATTGAGCTCAGTTACAACAAAATAAGGTAAGATCCCAAGGGTGATGTTAACTCTTCTTGTTGATAAGTAAATCAGGATGCTGAAAACTCAAAGGATTACTGCAAGTGTCAAACATTAAATTTCTCTCTTTGAAGCCTGAAGACAAAAAGTTTACTTCTAGTTCACTTTAGCTGTATAGAAAACAGCTATAGCAGGGAGGAATTCTCTAGATATGAAAAAGCCAAATAAATACAGACTACCTACTAACAAAGGGGCATAAGCAGACATATTACTATTGAAGTCAATGGAGTGGCACTCATTTATGCTGGTGGTGAATTTGCCCCAACTCCATGCTTCCCTTGGTGTGTAATATGATGTCATAATGTCAGTTGAAACAAAATTTGCTCTCTTTTCAGTGAAAAAGTGTTCATTCTGGAGAGAGGTGATGAATTGGATCAACTTCAAAAAGATATGCTATTAGAATTATTTTGGAGAAATTCTAGGGCTTTGTTTTACAGGAGGTCACACTTGGATAATCCCTTCTGGCCTTAGAAGCTATGAACTTTCAATAAATCTCATTGATTGTAAGGAATCTAAATAAAGGCAACAATTTAGTTTTCATACCTCTCTGTATACTGATTAAATAGTGCATTGGTGTATCAAGCCTCGTCTTAGTGTTACCCAGGCAGCCTTGGGTGTAGAAAACTGAAAACAGCATGGCAGTAAGGGGGTAGCTCTGTAGAACTCTTTAGACTTTTATTCTGCAAGAAAGTGATGTTTTGGGGCTATGGGTGTGGAGAAAGGGGGAGTAGATGTGAGAGTCAGTGGTGGGGTTAATTAATTTTGGGTGGTGAATTGGGCTGTTGTGCTCCTTTACAAGACATTTGTTACTTAACAAGAAGGAAGCTGTTTCATGTGTCCAGTGGTTAGTCTTAAAGTCTTACCAAATTCGCCTTAGATCATGTTACTCAGCCCAGCACTACTTATGGGGTTAGTAGAAATGCTGACATAATGTTATTTTGTTATCAAAGTTTTTAAGGGAGATGACTGTAGCTCTCAAAAACTAAACATTTTACATGAACATTTATTGGTGCAGCTTCTGTGCTGGGATCACGTGGTGTCTGAAATGTTAACAAGAAACCTCATAGAATTTCTACTGACAGCTGGTATGGCTTTATGACATTATGCCTACAAAATTGTGTTTGTCACATTTGTAGCTACCTACCAATGAAAGGTATAGTACATATTTCTTGCTGTGGTTTGAGTCAGATGTGGTGGTTTGATGTTATACTGTACCTATTTTTTATATAATAATGAAATGGCATTTTTAATTTTATCTGTTTCTAAAGTGAGTGATAAATTTTCTAAATTGAGTAGATTATATAGCAATGTAAAATATAATTTGAAATCTAGTTGGATAGTACTGTTACTAGTGATGAAAAATCACAGATTAGTCTGTCTTTATATAAACAGTACATTTACAGAATAGATATATTGTTACAGTTGCTGTGTTGGCTCTGATTTTCACTCAGTATGTCTATTGCAATTTTCTCATTTACAACTGTAATTGAGCTCTGTAAGTAGCAGGTGGAATTACTTCATCCATTTATTTGCTGAATAGCCTACAGAAACATGTTAATATGATCCACTTCATGTACATTTCATACTATAGAGATATTAATAATATTTTGTACTGTTTGAATTTTATTGGAATTAGATAAATAGAACTAGCACATTTTTTTGGTTTAAAAAATGCAGTGTAAAGAAGCATCTTTGGCAGATTTAAAAAAAAAATCACGTCCATGAGAGGATTAGCTCTGAGTGCTCATCTCAGACCCTGTCCACACTAGCGCTTTAAAGCGCTGAGACTTGCTGCGCTCAGTGGGGTGATTTTTCACACCCCTGAGCCAGCAAGTTAGAGCGCTATAAAATGTAAGTGTAGACAAGCCCTAAGAATACTCTCCATAGGCATTTCCCTGCATGCCTTGCTGAATAATAAGGTGTATTTTCCTTCTCTCAATGGGTGAGTTATATAACTAATGGTCCTTAGTGGGGCATCAAGCAGGCTAGGCAGTGCTGATGCCAAACTGTCTGGGAGGGTCACCCAGCGGCATAGCACACGTTTGAAATACAGACACATCTATAACTCATAATACAAAGGTGATACAAACATATAAACATGAATATCATATCTTGCAAATTGACATCTTTGCAGATATTTTACTTGGCATATCTGGCTGATTACTTCGTGGGTGTTGCCCCAGGAGCAAACATTTGAAATCCAGGCATAGAGCCAATACTTATAACTTTGAATACAAAAATGATACATGCATACAGATAGCATAATCATAACCAGCAAATCATAACCTTTTCTTAGAAATCTTGCTTCATAACCTTTGTACAATATTTGCTGCAACTATATAACCGTGGTTGCAACAATGATCTATATGGTCATATTTTAATCAGATAACATCGCAGCCTAATACTTCAGAGGCATAGTGCCTTTATCAAGGTATACAATGCTGACATACTCTTTCTTTAAAGACCATGTTAGCTATGATTTCCTTGGGGTCTTCAATAAACCTGTTGGAAAGTAAAGCTAATTTGCTTCTAAGACTTATGTGATTGCTTATGATTTATCAAATATATATTGAGGTACCTTTAAAAAAGTACGTAGTGTGTAAGAAATTAAGAATAACATGCAGTTGATGTTATAGTAGAATAATATTGGTATCTTTAGTGTTTCCTTTGGTTACTGTACCAGCTGTTTCCACGAATTTCTGCTTACTGTAGAAAAATTACATCAAATGCAAGATAACAGAACACTGTCAAACTAGGAACACTTTATATGGACAGCATTAGACAGGAGCAGAAAGATTCAGTGCACTAATAGGCGCACTCACATGAGCCACCTAGTCCACTGACAGTTTTTTCCTTTGTTCTCCCTCTCGACCCAGTTTCTGCCAGTGATTTGTGACATATTTTCCAAGAGATCAAATAAGTCCTTGACACCTGATTGCAATGTAGTGCTTGTTTACAGTTGCATTTTGGAAGGACCCCAGACAAGATGGAAGGCTTAACTTGAAGTAATTAAATTTGCATCTGGTCTGTGAAAGAGATTTTCTTGCATGTGCATCTTGTTGAGCAACTTTTACCATAATTGGCCATGAGGTACCATAAGAAGGAGGGAGATGCAGGTAGACTAAATTATTGCTTCCTACCACTAAAGTCTGTAATTGAAATACAAAGATCACACAAAATCTGGCTAGTACCCAGGTTTGCACTTGCTTCTTTGAATGATATGAACCACTATATTGCTGTTTATTGGCTTTCCTGAAGTGTTGGACCTTGCCCTTGGTTCTCTTGCACTGCTCTAGGTCTCACTTTTAAGCAGCCTGTCCTTGCCCCAGTCCTTGCTCATGATTGTTTTTGTTTCTTATACTTTTCTAGTTGTTGCTCTATTCTGCCCTGCTTTGCATTTTTTTAGTTCTCAAGATTCACTTGTAGGCATGTGCGTCTTATCCTTGGGTAAATTTCCCTGGCACCTTTAATGTTTATATAGCTAGACTCTCCCTTGCCTCATCTTGGTATCCATGATCCTTAATCTCATTGGCAATAGGCCAAATTCAGATCTGGTATACAGTAGACCCTCGATTATCCAGGATTGGGTTAACCAGGATGTGGATTAACCAAGATGTCAACAAAAAAAAAATACGCGTAACTTGCAGGGCCGGCTCTGGCTTTGTTGCTACTCCAAGCACACACAACCCCCCCCCCCACCAGAGTGCAGGGCAGCCAGTGAACCAATACCCCCTCCACCCGGCGCAGGGTTGCTGGTGAACCAACCCCCCACTCCCCATATTTCTTATGGATGGTGATTATCCGGGATTTTATTAACCAGGATTAATTTTTTCCCTATCATCCTGGATAATCTGTATATGGATGCAACTGCGCTGAAGTCAGTGATATTGATTTTCTTACACCAGATCTGAATTCGACTAAACATCACTACATCTGCTTGTGCCTGAATGATATATGTCACAGGGACCATTGTGATCTCCTGAACTCCGCTAAACCACAAGCCAAAGAACTTCCCCAAAATTCCTTTTGAATTAGAGCATATCTCAATAAATAAATATTTAAATTAATTAAATCCAATCTTGATTTAAAATTGCTAGTGATGGAGAATCTGCCATGATCCTCAATAAATTGTTCCATTAATTAATTACATTTACTGTTAAATGTCTTTTATCCATGCTAAATTTGTCTAGCAATTGAATCTTGTTATTTCTTTGTCTGCTAGATTGAAGGATCCATTATCAAATATTTGTCCCCCATGTGGGTACTTGTAGAGTCTAAACTATGATCTGGTAACCCCTTAACCTTTTTTTTTTTTTAAACTAAATAGAACAAATTCCTTGAATCTATCACTATAAACTGTATTTTCTAATCCTTAAATCATACTGATGGCTCTTCTCTGAACAATCTCCAATTTATTGACATCTTTCCTGAATTGTGGGCACCAGAATTGGACAATATTCCAACAGTGGTCACACCAGTGCCAAATAAAGACATAACCTTCTAACTCTTATTCAAGATTCCCTTGTTTGTGCGTTCAAGGGTTGCATTAGCCCTTTTGGCCACAGCTTCACACTTGGAGCTCAGTATCACACTTCAGCTGATTAGCAATCAGGGCCTCCAAACCTTTTCCAGAGTCACTGCTTCCCAGGAAAGAGTCCCCCATTATGTAAGTACAGACTGCATTCTTTCTTTTTAGATGTATACATTTACATTTAACTGCTTTAAAACACATATTGTTTGCTTATGTCCAGCTTATCCACAGAGCTAAATAATTCTGTAGCAGTGTCCTATCTTCTTCATTATTTATCACTCTTCCAATCTTTTGTTTTAGATTTTCTTCTAAGTCATTGATAAAAATGTTACATGCACTTAGCTACTTGGAAATTGCATAGCACAATCTACATTTTCACTGTGGCTGTCCAGATTGTACTTGTACTAATAGTTTAGAGTTTAATTTCCATTGTTGTTGTGCTTTCTAGTAATGTACATGTTCTTGGAGTTTAAGGATTCCCATCAGGTCTTCCATACCACCATCTACTTTCTGGTTAAGTTAATGCTGATTGTTGGAAACCAGAGGGCAACCAGGACACACTGAGTGATAGATTGAAAAAGTCTGAGAGTCTCTTTTGTATTTCCTTCTGTCATCATTTTTCAGATATGTCCCCTAGTTTGATTCATGAATTAGGCTGAATTCAGAGAGCAGCTTGCTGTAAAAAGTAAGTAAATATTATACTGTGGCCTTGAACTGGCTGATTTTTTTAATATATTTTATCTGTTGCTCATGACATGCTATGAGCATACTCATGCAATGTATGTGGCTGTATAAATTCATTTGTCGAACTATCTCCTACTTATGTCAGAATGTGAACGGCATGTCATGAAGCCCAGTTAGTGCCATTTTAAAGAGCTTTATATGAGGACCAAAAATTTTTTGTTTTTCATGACCTGTCCTTATTGCTAGTTGTGTGTACAACATAGGTTAGAAGAAGTAATTATTTTTAGCCCGCTGACTAGAAGCAAGATTAATAGCATCTGAAAGGAATATAATGAATGGCTGACCCAACTGGCTTCTGCATTAGTCCTTATTTATCCTACTTTTGTCTCTATCACCTTTGGGCTACAACAAAATGTAATTTATGTTAGTATCGCTGCATAAGAGGTGAAAGGTCACTTTTTAATGAGGGTAGGCCTGATGGGGAATCCAGTTTAAGAATCTTATGTTGTAGAGGACAGTCAACAAAACCCAGCTGAAATAGGCGCACACACAGAAATACAGGGAAATGTTATTTAACAAGAAATAAAACTTCAATCTTCACTAGACATGTTATTGTAAAATCCAATTAGCATAAGTCAATTGAGTTGGAAAATAACTTTTGAGAAAATGCATGTAATGTAATGGTCCAGCCTATAAATCTTTATGGATCCATTTGCTCACAGAAGTTGTAGCCTTTTTGTACTAAACAATACATTTTATATGAAAATAATAAAATTCCATTCTCTCCTTATTGACCACACTTGGCAAGTCATTACACACACACTATTTTTCTCATCCCTGCCTCATCTCTTCAGTTTGTTCAGGACAAAAAGGCAATGACCACCTAAGATTGCTTCAGGGACAAAGAAGCAGTGGAGTCCAAGTGGATTGCATCCAGCATATATTTGGAAAAGGTTTAACTGTTATTACACCTCTTGGCATTTGCTCACCTTTCAGAAAAAAGCTGTATTGTATTAATGCCTAATATATTGTATTGAGCAGTATTGTGTATTAGGAAGCATTCATATTAGCAAAGTGTTATATTTCACTGATATATAATACTGGCCAATTTACTTGTAAAACAAGTTTAATACTCATTGGGAACAAGAATAGCAAAATAGGCCACTTTAGTTTTTTGTGGTAAAATTATCCTCTTGTGGAGGTGCAGAAATAGTATTTTGTATACAGTGTTTGCAATTAAAAGGCCAGTGTTTCCCAACAGTTACGACACTGGTTTCTGAGAGATGACTAATAATCCCTTGTATTTAGAGTAGGAAGTAAGTATGTATCTCCCATACCACAACATGGTAATTGATGGTAAATGCTGACCTTTTGTTTTTTAATGGCAAACTCTGTATATAAAACCCTAAAGGAGGCAAGTTTCGCCTTGCATTGGATTTTATTATGAGAGTTTCACACAGCAAGGATGCTAACCTTATAAATATAGTTCAAAGGCTTTGAAAAGGTATTTCAGTAGTGCACTCTCTCATAGAGGATTGCACCTGTGGGTATACGTGGTGCCCTGTCATCACATAACATCAAACCATGCTCTTATACGTTTTACTGTTATTTCATAGTGAGATGTAAGGCTATATACTGTGGTCCTTCCTCTATAGCTGGAACACTTGATTTCTTCTCTCCCTCTCCCTTCTGCCCTGTCATACTTGGTTGTTTTTAACATAGATCATCCTTTCCAAGCTATCCTCCCATCATTGCCGTTCCACACTGCTGTCTCGCTTCTTTCCTACCACAGCCCTTCTTTGTGGTCCTGCTGTGTGTTTGCAAGGAATGGTACTTTAAGGAAGCATAGTGTCAAGAACTCCACTTCTTCGGTGACAACAGGTCTTGAACTAATAATGCAAATTTTGAAAAAAATCTTTTAAATTTACATTTGTTTTACATTATTTTATAATTAACTTGTAGTGTTTAAAGAGTAGAAAGAAACAAAAGCTTTAAAATTGTTAAATATTAATGCAAATTAGGGTTAAATATGAATTAAATTAACTATTTTAAATGAGATGCAGAATATTTGAATTCAGCTTTTTCATTCCTTCTAGTTTCATTGAAGACTAGCAGGATCTTGTTTTATGTTCATATTGAGTAAAAGTCCATTGGAAAGGAAAGAATAAATGTGCTTTCTCACTATTTCAATAAAGTTTAAATGCCCTGGTCACAATCCATGCTGTTCAACTACAATAAAAAGGAGATTCACTTTGAAAAGATGAGTGACAAAAATTTTAATCTAAAAGCAAGTTTTGCCTAAATGTTATTTTGGACTGATAGTGTATTTTTATTGTACTTCATAAATTAATTAATTTAAAAAAATTAAAATATATATATTTTTTTTGCTGGTGACCAGTAAATACTTGTTGTTCACTTTCAATTATGATTATACAGAATCCATAGCATAAACAGCTTATTCACTGTATTAAGTGTCTATATGCATAGATGTAAAATACTTTGTGCATAACATGCTGTTTGTCATTATTTCTAAAAAATAACCTTTTTCATCAGAGAGGCTTTAGTAGTTCAACACATTTTACAGTTATGGATTTCTGTGAATGGTAGAGGCCCGTGCATGCAGTGTTTAATAAATTATTGAACTTTGAGAACCGAGGGCTCTATGTGACTGAGCAGTAGACATGAAAAAAATGCTATCCTCAAGTGTATCTAACAGACAGAAATAGAGGCTTGATCAGACAATATGAGTACTGAGTGAATGACGGTAATAGCATTAAATATTTACATGTGTAGAGAGCAACTTGACAACAGAAAAGAGACTGTGGTTATTGTTAAGTTGAATAAAATCAAATGGAACGCAGTTCAGTCTATATGGTGTCTTTTTTTAATAACCAGGGAATTTTGCATGGATTTTGCTGTAAGGTTCATATTGTAAAGGGAGGTCTTTCCTATGGGATTCACTTAAATACAGAAGTTGAGTTATAATCTTATTAAACCTCTGATTCAAAATCTGTGAAGTTTCCTTAGTTAGGCAAGACTTTGTTGTGGATGTAACCAGGAAACTTAATATGTGTATATCACTCAATACCTATTATGCAATGAAAGAGAGAATTAGAGAGATGAATAAATACTTAGTCATAAAATATCCAACTATTTAGTGTACTATAACCTAATTCTGATCTCTAATATAAGAATAGAATAATTGTAGAGGTACATGGAATTACTCCAGACTTAGGCCAATGTGACAGATCAGAGCTGGTCCAAAAAATCTGCCATTTGACTACAAAAAAGTAATAGTGTGACTATAAGCAAAAGAATGCACAAATACAAGATAAGATGTCCATATTTTTCGTGGTGGTGCATACGTTAGCAGTCATGTGTGAAATAAATCCTTTTTTATAGTATCCAAAATCCTTGAGTTACACCATCATTGTGTTTGCTGCTGCGGGTTTTTTTGAGAACTTGCAAATTATGATTATACAATAGTTTGTATTGCTTGTAATGTGCTTTTAAAAATACATCATGCTTAGTTTTCTTACATAATTTCCAGTAGAAATTTAATATATCAGAAGTATAGTATAACTTAATTTTAGAATGAATCAAGAGAAGATATATTGTGGTGGAAGTTCCCATGCTTTAATGTACAAGGATTCAGGTAGCTATTAGTTATTGGAAAGAAATAAAACAAATGTGACAAGTAAACTGGTTTTTTAAAAATACTGTATGAAGTTTGTCTTACTATTATAAACCTGTTTAGATTTAATGATCTGTCATGTCTCACAATTAAAATAAATTGTTAATATTGAAAATGAAATAAAACAGAATAACATTAAAGCACTTTTCTTTTTTTCTGTATTAATTTTACAGGTGACATCAAAAGAGAAAAAATGTAGCTATTTGATATCCACATATTGTTTTAGAATTTGCTACTAAAAAAATCATTCAGGTTACTTGATGTTATTGTAGACTAGAATTGTGGGGGATTGTTTCCTATGCTACTAAAAATAGAGGCAATACTGATTTTATGGTAGATTCTTAAGTCCTAAGTATACAATGTGACAACTCACTCTCAAGGTGCCTCCTGCTGGATGTCTGGGAATTAGCTCTTTTCCAGACGGAGTGCCCTCTGCAGGCAGGTGCCTTGCCTGTCACTGGCCCCATGTCCCTCCTGGACTTTGGTGCCCTTTTACCGGGAGTGCTTCCCCCTGGCAATATTCCCTCACTCTCTCTGGGTATCCCCTCCCTGGGGAATCCCCAACCCTCTATCCCTACCTTGCCTCAGTCTAGTGCTACTGCCAGTCATCATCTCACCCCTGGGGCAGACTGCAGTGTAAAAGCCGTTTATCCCTGGCAAGGGGGGTTTGGACCTGCTGTCTTTTCCTGCAGCCCAATACCTATCAAGCTGCAGCCTGGGAGGTCGCTAGGCCTCAGCTCCCCAGCTCAGCTTGCCCCTTCCGCAGCACTGCTCTACCCTCAGTGCCCTTTGCTCCTTTGAGGCAGCCACATCCTGCTCCATCTAGTGCTGGAGGGAGACTGTTCTACCCAGCTCCTCCCTGAGCCCTTATAGCAGCGCCAGGTGTGGCTTGATTGGGGCGTGGTCCAGCTGTGGCTGCTTCCCCAGTTAGCTTAGCCCTTACTTTTACCCCAGCTGCAGCCTTCTGCAGGGCTGCCTTCAACCCCTTTTCTGCTGGAGTGGGGCATCCGCCCCACTATACTAAGGCATGATATTGATTAAGTATCTGAAATATATTTTTAATGGGGGTTTCCAGACTTACAGTTACAGGGTGCCTCCCACTCGGTGATACTTCTCCAGTTCTTGCTGTTAGAAATAGTGTATTTCTTAGGGATTTCCAATCATGTGATATTTAGCCACTATGTAGAGCTACTTGTCTAATACAATGAAAGATTTAATTCACAAAGTCATATTCATTTAATCTAGTCCTCAGGATTTGACCGCAAATAGAAAATCTTTTGCCCCATCGCATCATTTGAACTGTGTTTGATGCAGATATAGACTTTATCTTGGCAATTAAAGCAGGTACTTCAACCATCCCTAAAAGAAAAAAATAATCCTCAACGCCCTGATCCTGAAATGATCATAACTAATGCTCATGCAGAGCCTCAATAGTTTTTTTTAGTTTGTTTAGTTTGGGGTTTTTTTTCTTTATTTTTTTGGGGGTTTTTTGGTATTTTAATTCCATTGAGCCTTAGTTGATGGCGATAAACTTTGTCTGACATTTCCCTTGCCAAGTATAGCTCCCTTGACTGTGTACATAATATTTATATACATTATTTATAAGGCTAGTTTCCTTCCGTTTTTAGACTCAGGTACAACTTCTTTCTCACTTCAGAATTTTAAAATTGCTTTTAACTATAAAATGTGCAGGTGTTGACTGAATCCTCCACTTTCAAATTTTGTGGGAGATGTTACAGAGCAACCAGTCTGGACCAGCAAAATGTTTCTTAATACTCTCTGATTTGATAGACGATTCCAATGCTATGGACAGGATGGTAGAGTTTAATGTTCTCTTGCAGTAATAGTTTAATATTTTAGGGTTGAAGACTGATATTACTCATCTTATAATGGGATCAGGGGTTCTAATTGGTTTCCTGATTCAATTTAAACCAAGCAGAGGAATAGGAAGTTCTCTATGCAACTGCTTTGGACTGCCTCCCCTCCATCACCTGACTCTGATCTCCTGGTAACCTGACTCTGCTGGCTTCCTGACACCTGACTATTCGTCTTCTGGCCTTCTGGGACTCTAATCTCCTGGTGTCTCACCAGGCCTGGCTCTCTACTTGTGCTCCAACCACTGGGTCAAACTGTCCACAATGCCCACTTCATCCTTTTAAGTTTCTTCTGCTAATATTTCCTTCTATCAGGGTAACTGAGGACTTAAAATGTCAGTTGCTGTTTACACTCATGTAATACATTGTCATAGTAGCACAACATAAGAAGAAGCACACCCACCCTGCAAGCTCCACGTTGCTCTGCAGTTGATCATCAACTTTCATTACACCCAAATGTAAGGGTATGGGTATGGATAGTTATGGTATGGTATGGATACTTATTTGAGTGTATGTGTTCATTGTTTTCCAGCCAGCTCACACAGCCTGCCTCAAAGACAGTTTGAAAAATTAGGGTTGTGAACTACTATTAATTGAGCATTAAGAGTGTGTTTAGTGCTTGACAAATATAGGACAAGACCTTGGTGAAATCCTGTCCGCATTGAAACCAATGGAAAACTCTCATTGACTACAATGGGACCAGGATTTTACCTTTGGTTCCTGTCTCAATGAGCTAGCAGTTGAAATTAGGCCAGGATGGGCAAACTTTTTGGCCCAAAGGCCACATCAGGGTTGCAAAATTATATGGAGGGTCAGGTAGGGAAGGCTGTGCCTCCCCGTATCTGCCCCCTCCCACTTACTGCCCACCTAACTTCCCCTGCAGAATCACTGACCCATCCAACCACCCCTGCTCCTTGTCCCCTGACTGCCCCCACCCCCGTTCCCCTTCCCGAACCCCGGAACACCCCCCCCCCCGGGACTCCCACACCTATCCAACTCCCTTGTTTCTTGTCCCCTGACTGCCCCCCCAGAACCTCCGCCCCATCCAACTACCCCCTGCGCCTTGTCCCCAGATGCCCCCCTGGGACTCTCTGCCCCTTATCAATCCCCCCGGCCCCCTTTTCATGCTGCTCAGAGCAGCATGTCTGACAGCCGCATGACCCAGATGGAGCTAGACATGCTGCTGTGCTGCCCCACAGGATTGTGCAGCCCTGCCCCCCCAGAGTGCTGCCCACACGGCGTGGCTGTGGAGGAGGGGCCAGAGGTAGCCTCCCCAACCGGGAGCCCAGGGGCTAGGCAGGACGGTCCCGTGAGCCAGACCATCATAGTTGGCACACCCAGTACAGTCCGCACATAGGTGCAGGTGCTTTACATACACATGCACTCCCCCTAAACATGATGGTTTTTCACTGCACAAAGTTTTTAACAAGGAATTTTGTTGAAGTTGGAAGGCAGTAGGTTCCAAATTGCTAAGGTGATATGATACTCCGAATCTAGAGGCTGTTATCTTCTACTCTGGAATTCAAGTTTCCGTGAAGAAAACCAACAGCACAGAAATGTAAGGCTTTGTCTACGCTATGGACCTTACAGCTGCATAGCTGTGCCACTGTATTTGTGCAGCTGTAAGGTCTCCATTCCAGCAGGAGAGAGCTCGTCTGCCATCATAATTAAATCATTCCCAAAGAGTGGTGGTAGCAGTGTTGGCAGGAGAGCATCTCCACACTGGTGCTTCTGTAGGTGAAACTTATGTCAGTCAGGGAAGTGTGTTTTTCACACCCCGACAAATGGAAGTGCTAGTGGAGAGTCAACCTAAGGCTCTAGACTCTCTATATTAAAAAAAGAAAAAGGGTTTTAGTTTATCTACAAAGTGTAAACCAATGAAGTTATGTATGCCACAGTTTTCAGACAGCCTGAACAATAGCCCTAAGAGGTGTGAACTGTCGTCGATATTGTAAACCTTTCAGGGCAGGGATTTACTCTTTGTGCGTTTTCACAACGCCCAGATCCCCAGTCCCACTTAGGTCTTTGGATTCCTCCTCCTCCTATTGCTACAATTACTACTCATATCAGTAGAGTGGTTGTTGAGGCATAAGGACTTCAGTATCAACATTGTTTAATTATTTAACTGTTGCTTAAAGCCCACAAGAAAGAAAAGGGGAAATTATATGAAGAGCTTGACATCTCTTGGTTTATGGGTGGTTTATGGGCAGCTCTTGATTTATGGGTAGAACATGGTGGAACACTGCTATTCCCTACCCCATGGTTCAACTCCTGACAGTGACACATCTAAAACGAGGTACTGGAAAGACTTTGTGCAAGATCAGTCATTGTCAGAATCTGTAGTTTTGCTATATATGCTAGCAAGAGAAAACAGCGGGATGAAAATTTTCAAGCAGATTAATTTGAAAAAATATTTCATTAACATTAAATAAAATTAAAAGATAATATTCATTTTTGAGCTTTCTCTGATTTTTAATGTAGACTATATTTTGTCCATTTCCGCAGGCCCCCTGTCTTGTTTTGCTTGTAAGGGAAAGTTGCAGTATAAACATGTGTATTTCATTTTAATAAATATGCACTTGAACAGGTGTTTTATATTTCAGAAATACAGGAAGGAAAGAGAACTGTCTCGGCATGTCCTACCTTTGCCTGAATTCTCTCTGTAAAGGGTGGGTGTGGGGTTGCGTTTCAGTTCCATATAGATGACACATCTTTTGAACTTTACTTGTAGTGTAAATCTTTAGAGACATTCAAGTTAAAGGGTACGTCACTAGATGGCACTGAAACATCGCTGTACGCAAAGTGAAGTCTTGAGTCTTTCCCCTATCCTGCTAGAGCTGCATGGATTTCTAGATGTCAGGAAAATTGTTTTATTGTTAAAGGGCATAGTGTAATATATTCATCTCCATCCAAGGCAGCCATTTAATGCCCTGAAACATGCCCCTCTCACAGCTCTGGCCTGTTAACTATGGTTATTTGGTGTAATAATTAGCAGAGTTTCTCACTAACAGTGGTACTTACCAACACCTCACATTTTCCTCTGTGTTTTTGTACGTGACGGATTGTGCATTCTATGAATGAAATTAAGCAGGTCAAAGCCTAAGCCCTGTACAACACCACTATTTTCTGCACTATTGTTTTGAATGAGTATATATTAACTTCCCCGGAGTCCCTGTGGTGTGTAATGCAAACAAATTTCAGTTTTTATTTAATAGCCTCATGAAGATTTGTAAACACAATACAGTTAACTTTTCAACTTTTGGAACAATCAAAAATAAATGAGTAGCTTTAAAAATAATTAGATCCCATGGACTTCTCCTAACGGTTATACACATTAGAAGCATATTGCAGTCCTTAATGAATTTTGTGCAGATCATTCTACTTTTAGCTATTCAAGAGGAAAGTCACACAAGGATGTTAATGTTAATGTGTATGCTTCTGTGATATGTAGAAATACACAGTTGTCCTCCATCTTCTGACGATAGAGAAGGGCTGGGATTGTGTTTAACAGCTTGTTTTCCTTACTTTTTACTATCAGGCAAAAGTGAACATGTTGAAAATTGCTCTGCTGGAAGTGTAAAAAAATAAAATCCAAAAGGGGATGCAGTGCTAGTGGGCAATACTGGACTAGCTATCTTTGGAGTCTGAAGTCGTCTACTACAGATAGTAGCAATGCTGGCTTCCCCATCTTACACTGTCAAGGTTCCCTCCACCTTTAGGCCAGTGATAAGGGGGCAAGTGTAATTTATCTTCCATTAAGTCCTTGATTCTCTGCTGAATTAGTGAAAATTGTAATGGTTGATGGTATTAGTTATACAGACACATAGTAATGGTTGTGAAATGAGTTGGTCATCTCAATAGTTCATAGAAAAGCTGGTAGATGATTTACTTTCAGTCGATACCTCCTTAGGTAGGATTCAAAGTAGTGTTTTTTAAAAATGTTGGTTGGTAACTACTGCATTTGTCTGATACACTATATTTTAAAATTCCTTCCTCCAACTTTTTTTTTAATATCCTGCGTTGTCCTTTCGTTTATCCTCCTTTCATTGTATGCTGTTTTTCAACAAGCAGCTCCCTTCCAGTTCAAAAGGAAAGTAGTATTGTATAGTCAGTCAGTAAACAAGAGCAAAGGTGACCCTGGCAGTTTTTTCTCTTAATGTCAGCTCCTTGACCTAAATATCTTTTATTAATGCACCTAAGCTGCTGTCACCTGGATGGCTATTATTTATAAGTGCATAGTATATGTAGAATGATGGCCTAGTTTTGTGACTCTCAGGTTAAGAGCACCTGGACTTGCAGAACTGCCAGATCAGATCACAACAAGGATGATTCAAGGCATTCTGAGTAAAGTGCAATTTTCTGTGTGCAAGTCTCTGACATGTGTTCTTAAAAGTTGAGTAGGTTTGTGAGCATTAAAGATTCTGTGGACCTTTTCATAAGGGCAGAGAGATTAACCTTTGTGTACTTGGACAGAATCACTCCTCAACACACAGTTGGGTAGAGTGCTAGTTGACTGACTGCTTCCTTTAACCCAATTCTGGTTGTGGTTCAGTGTGTCTACAGTATATCCTGTTGCTTACAAAATGTTCTGGGCTCTACTAGGATGAAAGATATATAAACAGCAAGCAATATTTTACATTGTATGGTAAGTTCTGCACTCCTATGAGCAGATGTAGAGTCCACCATACGCTAAACCAGGGGTAGGCAACTTATGGCACGAGTGCTGAAGGCGGCATGCGAGCTGATTTTCAGCAGCACTCACACTGCCCAGGTCCTGGCCACCGATCTGGGGGGGCTTTGCATTTTAATTTAATTTTAATTTAATTTTAAATGAAGCTTCTTAAACATTTTATTTACTTTACATAGAACAATAGTTTAGTTATATATTATAGACTTCTAGAAAGAGACCTTCTAAAAACGTTAAAATGTATTACCAGCAGACGAAACTTTAAATTAGAGTGAATAAATGAAGACTCAGCACACCACTTCTGAAAGGTTGCCGACCCCTGCTCTAAACAAAATGCCCTGTTATGTATTTAAGCTAGTGCTCACTGTGTACCAGATACTTTCAAAGCATTTAAGAAGGATGGTCCCTGCTCCGAGGAACTCAGTCTAAAGAGAAGCAAAAAGAGAAAAGTTTTATATAAAGGCAAGTGAATTCACTATAGGCAGCATGGTAGAAGTGGCTCTTACGAGACTGTAATGTCCACAGGTCAGTGAGTTGATGAGCTCAGACAGGCCATGCCATGCAGGTGACTACATAGAAGATGAGCATAGAGGAAGAGACTGAGAGAATCTGACAGAAGGGCTGATGAAAGTGGGAGCACTAGCAGAGTGGAGAGAGGATGACACAAAGCTTGACAATAGCAAATAGTAGGGAGAGCCAGAATTATGTAGAGCTTTGAAAAGTGATGACAACAAGTTTAAATACTCCATATATACTGTAGACTTAATGCCTCCCTGGGGTTTGGCTTTAGCAGAAACTCAAATAACAACCACCAAATAGAAAGCTCAGTCTAAGTTTTGTCTCTAAGATTGGTTGTTGCTAAGATTTCCGTACAGGACTTCTCTGTCCAGAGATATTCTCCAACCCCACTGATCTCCCGAGTGGCACTAACAAGTTCCACCTACTAGTAGGACTCTGCGTCTTCAGGAAGAATTCAAGCACCAGATATCAGGATAACTCAACAACAAAGGAGCCTTGCAGCTCCATGCTGTATACTAAAGTCTGGCATCCTGTTAAAACATGTTGCCTTTTTTTTCTTTAAACATGTTATTTTAGTTTATCCTATTGCAAGTTTTTTATATAAACTTACTCCATTATTTGACACACCTATTTGTGATATTAAAACTAAACCAGAAAAACTAAAGGGTTCATATATTCAGTATGTAACTTGTCCTCCTTCTGCACGTGAGGCCATGTAAACCTCTTTCTGGGGTCAGCCTTAAAGGGACACAGCTAACAGCTGGGAGAAAGAGGTGATGAGCCTTTGATAGGATTGCTAAGTGCTATGGTCCTAATGATCCAATAAGGTGAAGTATCTGAGGAGAAACAGGTACTGCAGGCTGATGGGCACAGTGCTTTTGCTGGCCAAGCATACGTCATGAAGGATTGAGCAACTGGATGGGAAATACTGTTTTCTTATCATCCTTTTACACATTTCTGCGTCTGCAGCAGCTCATTGCCGCTACCCTGATTTCCCTTTGTTCAGAGTATGGCTCTCAACTACACTCAAGTGAGCCAGTACTGTTTCCTAGTGTATGTTTATTAAATTTGACAGTCACTTAAAATATACAGCAGTACAAAATTTAGTTTGCTCCACAGTAGGGAGCAAAACCTGGTGAAATAGGACTGTGTATGGTGGGAAAAGATGGAACTATCCCTTCTCTGTCAGCTTGTCACTTTGTCATCTGCAAAAGCTCCACACACCATTTCTGAGAGTGGGAAGGCGGAGGGAAGAGTGAGGGACCCGATGGCTCAAGCGTGTTTCCTCATCTTGAGGATGGAATTTCTGTATATCTAAATTAGTGCTGAAAGTATGGTGAAAATGCTGGTCAGAACTACTTTACCTCCCTTTCATGTCGTGTGACCCCTTATGCACAAACCACAAATATGACCTTTGCATTAATGGCAAAAGGACTACTTAGTCTGTCATGTAACCACTGATGGGGCTAAGGTGCAGTGAGGGAGGTAAGATCTTGGAGGAGTCTCTCTGTGCATCTGGCCAGGGATCTCTCTGAAAATGGCTTTTCACACCTTGCTCCGTCTTCTGTCCTTCAATGGCCATCATCCTACCCCTACTGCATTTTTGTGGTGCTGAAGGATAGGAGCAGCCAATCAGCATTTCTGTGAAATCCTAGCTAGGGGGGAATGTGGATTTGATTACTTTGTTTTCCCTTGCCTATAGACCTCTAAACATTCAAATAATAAAATAGAAAACTGGGAGTTAAATGTTTAATTTATTTTCCCAGGTGTCTAGGGTGGTTTATTGTGATTAATAAAACAGCATTCTTTTAAGAAGCAATAATGCCTAACTTTGTTGTGCAACAGATGTATGCTTAAGCAAGTTGTTAAAGAGTGATTCCTTTGTATTATGGAATGTCTTGGTTTGGCACACAGCAGATGACTTAATGGATATATCTCTTTACTAATAGTTCTATTGTGTATTGCCTCTCAGTACTCTATAAACTAAATAATGGTGTTTTAGGATCTCAAACTATCCAGGCATGTAAAGGAAAAATAAATAATTATTTCTAATCACAATAAGTAACTTAGCATTAAAATAGTGCAGTGTATGTTCTAAGCAGTTTATGAACATGAGTCTCACAACTCTCTTCTGAGTTAGGTATTGTAGGTAAGCACCGTCATCACCATTTTGCAGATGGGAAACAGAGGAAAAATGTAATTAGTCATTACACTAATTGATTCTGTTTCCCTAACTTAAGTTGCCTTCACAACTTCTTGTCAACTGTTAGACATAGATCTACTTGATTATCACTACAAAAGTTTTTTTTTCTCCTGATGATAATAGCTCATCCAAATTAACCAGCCTCTTAGAATTGGTATGGTAATTTCCAACTTTTTATGTTTTCTGTGTATATAAATGCATCTTACCTCTGTGTGTTCCATTCTATGCATCCAATGAAGTGGGCTATGGCCCACAAAAGCTTGTGCTGAAATAAATTGGTTAGTCTCTAAGTTTTCACAAGTATTCCTCGTTCTCTTTAGAAGAAAAATGAGTTGCCCAGGGTGGCACAGTAAGTCAGCTGCAGAGCCTAGATCAGATCTCCAGACTTTCTGACATTCTTTGTTGCACTCATTCTTCCAGATCATGGTGCTTCTCTTTTTACAAACCAAAAAATAGACAAGTATATGTGTTTACCTGTGAAAGCCCCCAGTGCTAAACTAGAGGCCTTTCTGAGTTGCGGGGGGTGGGAGAGGACAGATGCAATGCTCAAAGAGCTGGTAAGTACTATCTATCAGTTTACCAGTTGCATATAGATAGCACTAGCCCATGGGCTCCAGGAACTGAGAAAGTTCAGTACCTGCCTTTAGAACACAGGACTGGAAGGTTGCTTCTCTTGCCTAACATAGTGATAGTATTCGATATATGTTGTCAATATGACTGCTTCTCTCCACATGGATGAACTATACATATAATTGATATCTGTTCTAAATAGCATATGCTTTATATATATCTCACACTTATTATAATAACAGATTAACTAATATAGAAGTGTCTCCTCATATAAATATATTGGGAAGTATTTATTGTAGATGTGCACAGTATTCTGTGGCCTGGCATATGGCACAATATGATATTTGAGACCTAATGTATAACACATATCATATGTGAAAAAACAGTTGTATTGTGATGCTTAGAAAAATGTAAAGTTTTATATGTGTGTAACACATATATACATCTATATGTGAATGACCGTTCAAATACTTTCACACACTTGCATGAATGGTGATGAGCGTGTTAGCTTTACCTGTATTGACAGTCATATGTCATTTTCACATAGTTTTTTTTACACAGATTTATTTGTAAATGAATTCTGTAATTATGCCTCAGGAGCCTGATCCAAAGGCCTTTGAAATCAGTGGAAAAGCTCCCATCAACTTGAAAGGATTGTTGATCAGACCCCAACTACCTGTTTTTCCTGCAAACCATCAGTTAGTATACCATTGAATAGCATTCATATGAAAAGGTGTTATATGAGATGATACTATGCAACACCTGTGTAGTTTAGAAAATACATAATCTCTGCAGTGATTGTCCTGTTTGTTTAGAAGGTGCAGATACTTAAGACCTTTTTTTATGGAGCCATTATCATGAGTTTGTGGCCAGCTTTCCATTGCAAGCCTTCTTTTATGAGAACCCCACCATTGGTGAAGTCTGGGGCTAATGGCATCTCTGATTTTAGAGACATTTCAGTCAGAATCTAATTCCATTAAAAATAAATAAAAATAATGTCCTTTTTTTCAAGGGCAACTTAATCACAAGTATTGAAGGAAGTAAGCAGCTGGGCTCCACTTCTGCAGCCGAGGCCTAATGAGACCTAACATGCTGGCTGTTTCTCAGCTATAACCCTCCTCCCTTGGGCTTAAAATAAAATGAGACCATTAATTTTGGGGCGTGTTGCATAGCATCATCTCACAAGGTCCCTGAAAATCCTAGGCTAGCTATATGGATTGTGGGGTATTTGTGGTTAGATGGGAATCTGTTATGTATGGCAGGTGGAACCACAAAAATTGTACCATAGGCCTGCCCCAAAAATGTTGAGTGGGTCTCTTCCTCAACACCCAATGTAATTTGATAATACATTGTTTTTTCAGATGTTCACTAAAACACACAAATATTTCAACTGTCACCGCCGAACCTCCAAAATAAAATAAAATAAAAAATGAGATAATTTATCAAAAGGTTCTGTCTATGGAAAGCTGCAAAGTTCTATATGTTTTGCTAAATTTGTGACACCTGGCTTTATAACCCTACTGGCAAGTGAAATCCATGGAAAATAATTTCAAATTTACCTCAGAGAGAAAATGTATAGAGCCAACAACTTTGTAATGCTGTGAAGGTGTTCAAATACTATGAAATGGGCATGACAGTTACAGTATGTGAAATTTAATGCTCTGGCTGCTTATTGATCTCTCCTATAGCTGATGGTATGGGCACAAGCATGTGCACTTAGCACCTGCTGTTTGTACATTAACACTATCTTTAGCTTTGTTGTCAATGGCAGTTTGAAAACCCCACTTCATATTAACCTGGGGTCCTTTAAAATGTGTAGATATTTCCTAGACTCATTTTATTTCATTTATTTTTGAGTGTGTGGTCTTTTAAATAATATTTTAAGTCTCAGATGATTAAAAAAATCTTTAGTGTTTTTTTTTAAAAGATACTCATATTAGACTTCAGATCCTTTTGTTGTGATTGTCAGTAATAAAAACAGTTCTGGATTCTCAGCTGTGCTCAGTATTTTGTGGGGGTTGCAGAGAAACTGGTTGCATCTCCCTAAATCTGGACCTTGTTCTAATAATTCTGCAATAATGAATGTTATCTGATTACATCATCTGATAAACCCTTTGGACTAGTTCTAGCAGCTCATGTATGAGCTTGAAAAGTGGTGAGGGGGCATGGAGAGCAACAAACAGCACAGGGGGCAGGCAGAATCCTGGTATTTGCCCTTCTTACATGCAAAGTGCAGAGGGATTTTAGTTAAGTCAGCAGAGCTAGTTACTCCAAACTCCAAAGCAGCATGGCTATGGTCTTCCCGTCCCCCCCTTCCCAGTGACTGGAGGTGATGCATCTTGTAGGAGTCACAGTTGATTGCACTCCCCCAGTGACCCAGAGGCATTTATTTTTCTTTCTACTGTCCTCCGCCATCCCGATACCTGACTGCTTCTGCTGAATGCCTCCATGCATGCTTCCACCATGGCTGCTACAAGCGACAGTATATCACTTAATAAAGTCATTATTACCATTATCATTTATTTGTATTGCAATAGTATCCAGAGGTCAGTTATCAGGATCAAGACCCCATTTTGTGAGTCAGTGAAAAAATACATAGGAAGAATTGGTCTCTGCTCTGAAGAATTTGTAGTTTTTGCCTTCTTTGATATTCTTCTTGTTTTTCTTCAAAGGTTTGCCCTTCATTTTCGTGGAAGGGAACGTACAAATACCAGCTCAGAATTGAGGCCAAGTGCACTTTTAGTTTATCCATCTCCAAACTTTAACATTAATGTCGCTGTGTTGTTATACACAGATTATCTATAGAATGGGAATTCATCAGAGAAATTTTGTATTAGCATAACCCATCAGTGAGTCTGTGTTCCAAATTCCACTCTGTCTGATCTACAAGGAAGATGGGTCTGTTATAACACCATCTAGAGACTCTGGCTCTTCCCTATAACAATACATGGTTTTTGTTCTGGGGTGTCAGTCAAGATGGTGGCTATTGTATTAAAATGTGAGACCATCATAAACTGTGATGCCAAAAAGCATCCATTGTTGAGTGTTTAGCAAGCCTAAATCTATATTAAAATTTTAATATATTCATTTAATTGGGCTCCTCATGCACACCCTGGTTTGTTGCTTAGGTAACTCTCCTGCTGCAGACTAGGCATTTTTAAAAGTGCAGGTATGCTTTTGCTTGTGCCAATATGCTTAAATGCATATTGGAATTTGAACCTATTCCTTTCTGGGTGCAATTCAGAACATCCACTGGGCATGTGTATACACTTTAAGAAATAATATTGCTGAAAGAGAAGAAGCCATTTTTTAAAAAAGTGAATTGCTTGATCAGTTGAAGAGACTTAAATAACATTTTCTTAAACTTAAATAGCATTTCTAGCACCTTCAGTCCAATAATTTCAAAGTGTTTTACAAACATGAATGAATTAAGGTTCACAGTGTCTTGTTAGGCAAATCTCTCTTACTCAATCTCAGCATTTTACAGATGAGGTAAAACAGGGGCATAGAGAAGATAAGTGACTTACCTAAAGCCAGTGTATGACAGTGATAGGAATATAACTCCGATCCCCTGTCTATCTTCCGTCTTAACCACATCATCACCCTCTTTTCTAGTTGAAATAGAGTAGAGCTCTTTGTGGAATAAAAATACAAGAGGAAGAATTCTGATTATGGTATTTTATCTTTATTTGATCTTTTTTTAAATAAAATCTTTGCTTGGCATGTTCTGTGTTAAGACTGGTGCTTAGCATTTCACACCTATATTTAACATCTGGTCAAACAGTACTTAGCTCTTTGGCATTGGCTGTTAGGAGGAATTTTTGCTACAATTATCTGGGTTAAGTAGAAACCATTTCCATTTATTGTCATTAAGCTAATTTGGTTCCCTGGGAGTTAACCTGATAAAGCTCTGCCTAGTTAAGTGGTATATGTTGTATTTAGTTTCTCAGCATCTGTGAGACTGTCTTTTAATGAAACGGTGGGAAGAAAGCCAAGCAAAAATAGTCCTTAGTCTTTGCTCTTTTCAGATCCTTCACAATTCACAAAAGCCATGTTCATCCAAAAATATAAAAGCCCTCCCACCCTGAGCAAACGTGTGTGTGCACACACTCACATGCACACATAAAAGTCTGAAGAACGATTAATAGATGTTGGAATCTGTATAAAGGTAGGTAATTATTTTTCCCAAAGCAAGAAGTTTGCTTGCTTTCCACCACTGTAGAGCTGATCCTGTAACCAGTCTATACCTGCTGAAGGAGGATGGTGAATGGTAAAGGGACCAAAAAATGGATGATGCTGTCAAGGTGCTTGCAGTGATGCCAACAGTTTATTGATAGGGTCTGCTGGGGTGGGGCTCAGGGGCATTCTATCAGCAAAAAGAGGCCATGTTTGAATGATTTATCATTTCAACTTCCTATTATAATTACTTAAAGTGCTAAATCATGTGTGACAAATCTAACACTCAACTGGGCAAGAAGATTGCCAGTCCCGTTTCATTAACAGCTACTGGCAAAAGAACAATGTTCCCTTAGGTTAAAACAACAATTAGAGGACCCTTAACATATCAAGTCAGGCCTCTGAGAAGGGGTACTGATAGCACACATTTTTCACACATAGCTAAGCTGTTTCAATGCATAAATTAACTCTGAGTTCAATTACATCAGTCAAGTATGTTGTGCATATGCATGACTGGTGTGTTAGTGTGTGTGTGTTTATCAGAATGTGGGCCTGTTGATTTATGAGATGGGATAGAGAGGTTGGATTTAGTAAGCAAAGCCAAACATTACCTTTAGCAGGAAGGAATAGCACATCAGTCTTTAGACAGCTGGTCAGTTAAAAATACTGATATTAGAACTGAGATTTTTGTTTGCATTCCTATTGTCTGTACATTACTTTTTTTCCTCCCTGCAGGACCCAATCAGTTAATTAGGTCCTATATATTCCATAATCTGACTGGTGTGTTTAATGGGACAGTAAAATGTACGATGATTACATAAACCAGAAAATATTCAGAAATGGATGCAATTTGGGAACACAAGTTATGAGCCATTAAGTATTTTTTAGATAACTCTAGATCACGAATTTTGATTCATAGTAGTCTAGATGGAGTCATGTGGTTCTTGGCCTTAAAAACCTATAAAGCCTGTTTGACATATGATATGAGGGAAGGAAGATGAGCTGTCCTAAGTACAGTGCAATTTGTGGTGTTATGTCTGCCAATATTTTTTGACAGATTGGGTTATAGAAAGAATGGTAGCACAGAAAGTGTAATCTTTGGTAAATCTGAGTATAATGAAAGAAAATAGAAAATATAACTCTGCATTTGAATCAAAATGGAAAAGAGAAGAAATTGTCTGAAATTTTCTTTGTGATAATGCATTGTATAGAAAAGTACAAACAGCAAGAGTACATTTCTAGAATGCCTTTTTTATTGCTAAAGATTCATTTCTGACTCAACTGAATTCAGTGAACCATTTGAATGATCTTAGTTACTATAAAGTTTTAATAGGTAACACCAACCAGCCAGGCTAAGGAAGCACTGTCACCTTGAAAATCACACTTCTACCTGAAGTCTTTGTAACTACTATAATTGGAAATTACATCTAATATTCTAAAATGAAGGTAGTTGAAGAAAATTTATTTTTAGTTTGCTTATTTTATGCATTTGATGGTATTTTGGGTATAGTCAGTTTCACAGTTAGTCAGTTTTTTTCCTGTGCTAGAAGTCTCCTATTCAGGGGAGCAAAAAACCCTGTTCCTTCTCCCTCCCCCCAAGAATTTTAAAATCTAGTTTCACAACTTATTTTTTAAAATGCTGTTTATCAAAAACTGAGATTTAAAAATATCAATTTGTCTGTATCCCATAAATATATAAAAAAATGATACCTGCTTCTTTCAAGTTAACGCTGAACTTATCCCAAATGGTATAGTGACTGTACTACTTGTATTGTCTATGAAATTACATGAGACTTTAAGCCATGAACCCAAGAGAGACTGTGATCCAAGAATGTATTTGCTAAGGTCTGATCTATTGGTACTCTTTGCAATAACTTCAGTGGGGTTGAATCAGGCCCCCAAAGGAGGAGTGAAAGGTAAATAACATTTTTGCCTGCACTTTTTGAAGATTCACTTTTTCTAGGTATGTCACTAATTGTGTGAACCTGAATAAGTTATGAGACCTCTCTGTACTAATCTATAAAAATCTATATTTAACCTTCTGTGCCTTATAAGGGTAACCAGACACAATTCATTACGTTTTCTTCAGATCCATGGATGAAAATTGCTATATGTAGTGTGCCTGATTTTTCTCTTGTCACAACAGTGTAAGTCAGAAATTGACTCAGTTGAAGGCAGTAGAGTTGCAATGGTTTGAACTAATGTAAATGAGAAGCAAATAAGACCCAGTAATTGCAAAACATTTTTATTTGTACACCTACAGTAAAAATAAACATTTAATGAGCAGGGCTAGTGGGCCTGCTGTGTGGGGACAAAGAACAGTTTGGGTTTTAGAAATGTTACTTTGGAAGAAGCAGCCAGATTTGGAGGCATCCTGCATGTGAAAGGTGGGAGGCATGGAAGGAGTCAAAGACAGCCCTCACTCTCCAAATTGCAGGCGTGAATGACAGAGGAGGGTTATATTGTCTGCAGGTACAGAGCATGAGAAAAGATTTGGAGCTCTTAAGTTGACAGTGAGACATCCACATCCAAGAGGAAATGTCGGAGGTACATGCCAAGATTTGGGATTGTTTGAAGAGAAGTTGCTTAAGGGTGGGAAGGTAAACATACAGATGGTAATAGGTTCAGAGTGGTAGCCGTGTTAGTCTGTATCAGCAAAAACAATGAATACTTGCGGCACCTTAGAGACTAACAAATTTATTACCATACTGATGGTAGTTGAAGTTGTTTAAGAAGATGAGGGCTCCCGTACTAAAGTTGTAAAGGGAAGAGAGAAGGCCAATCACAGAGCTAAGTGGGATTTCTGTAGAAAGTGAGAAAGGAAAGAGGACCCCGCAGAAAGAGTTGGTCAAGGGAATTTAAAAAAATGAAGCCACATTTGTGATGTATATCGGGAACAAAACAAATTGGAGTTCATAAGATCTTAATAATGAAAGGGGTTTTTGAAGACTTCTGACTTTTTAATCCAGCTCCTGTCTTCAGCATAAGTGACTAAAGGAATCCATGTGCTCATATATCTACTATATGGATCATTCTTAAGACTAATTGTTTTGCATTGCTTAGGCTTGCCAGATTTTTGTAAGCCATCTGTTGAGAGTAATCGCAGTAAAAGCTGAAAGCTTTTCAACTAACACAATGGTCCATAATTACTGGGTCCAATGCTGATCACATGTGAGTAAAGAGAGAGTGTTAGCGCATCTAATGTAAACATGGCCTTTGCAAAGATTTTAAATGTGCAGTCTATGTTCTGTGCAAATCAGACCTTTATTTTATATTGTGTGAGTGAAAACAAGCTTCTTAAACTAATAAGATCTTTTTATTCACAACTATAACTTTAAATCCAATTAAAATATAAATAAAAACAAATTTCAAAGGTCGAGATCTGAGAACTTTTATGCCAAGTTTGAGATTGGATAGAATTTTACAAATGATACATCAAACTGTGAAACCAGAAATAGTTTCATAACCTCATATATTATGTTTTGTGGACAACAGCTATAATGGACTCCACCTTCAACTTAAAGATTTTCAGCTTCGGAGGTGCATAGTACCAGTTAAATCTGCGTTTCTCCCCTTTTTCCTTTCCACCCATCTAGACTGTTAACTGCAAGTAATAACAGTTGAAAGTAATGGGGGCAAATGACATATGAATACAAAACAGCTTGGGGTTTCAGGCCTTATGTTTCAAGTTTTTAAAATGTTATATTTTAAAATATAATATATTTTGGGGGCAAATTTGAGAAAGATCTTGTAAAGTGAGGGAGCCTTTTTAAGGAGGGCTTTGGCAGTGTATTAAAAAGTTTTAGATTCTGTCCATATAACTATCCCATCTTCATTTTATAAATCTATCCAACCTGACAACATTTGAGCAGTGAGATTGTTTAGGTAACATGTACTGGTTTTATATATAATCTGAGGGAACATTCATATTCAACTGCAGCTTTAAAAAGGACTGATGGTTTCCTTCCAGTGAGAAACACCAAAGGTGAGTGTGGGAGAGACACATTCAAAGACTCAGAGGAGTTCGCTTCGTGGAGTTGGGCTGTTGTCTTCTCCAGAGGAGAGGCGTTTGCATCATCAGGGTGGGACATTGACACACCCTACATACTTCATAATTTCTGATGACCTATGGGAAAACAAAACACAAGGCTGTCTAAGCCATGGCATCTCTGGGGATGGACTTTCCTTTCATTCTGATGACGGGCCCCCACCTCTCTCTGGTAGTATCTCCCATGGGAGTTTTGCTTCTGTTGGTTCTCCTTCCTCCATTCTCCCTTCACAGTAAGACATCATTAAAGTCAATGAGACTTAAGGATGTACTTAAGTGTTTTGCTGAACTGGGGCCTAATTCACTGCTCTCTTCTTAGAGGAGTGTAAAACCTAGGGTTGCCAACTTTCTGATTGATTGCAGAAAACCTAAAGCCCCCTGCCTCACCCCTTCCCCAAGGCCATGCACCACGCTCACTCCTTCCCCATTCCCTCTATTGCTCGCTCTCCCCACTCTCGCTCACTTGCTCCTTTTCACCAGGCTGGGACAGGAGGTACGGGCTCTGGGGTGGAGCCAGGAATGAGGGGTTTGGGGTACAGGAGGCACTCCGAGTTGGGGCAGAGGGGTTTGGCATACAGAAGGACACTTAGGGTTGGGGAGGCAGTTGGTATGCCGCAGGGGTTGCAGAGTGTGGGCTCCAGGTGGTGCTTATCAGAGGTGGCTCCTGGAAGTGATGACATGTCATCTACCCCTGCACCTAGGCGTCAGTCACGGGGGCTCCATGCGCTGCCCTCGCCTGTATGCACTACCCCCACAGGTCCCATTGGCTGCAGTTCTTGGCCAATGGGAGCAGCGAAGCTAGCGCTTGGGGCAGGGCAGCACACAGAGCCCTCGTGGCTGCCCCTGCGCATAAGAGCTGGACATGCTGGCCACTTCTGGGACCCAAGTGGAGCCAGGGCAGGAAGGGAGCCTGCCTTAGCCCTGCTGTTCCGCCAACCAAACTTTTAACGGCCCAGTCAGCAGTGCTGACCAGTCACCTTGGTCCCTTTTCGAGTGGGCATTCCAGAAGAAAACTGGATGACTGGCAACCCTAGTAAAACCCACAGAGAGCAGTTAATACATCCATGTCTCACTGCCCCTCTGACTCCTTCATTATGACCTCAGAATGTATGGCATTCACACAAAGGAATTTCTGTGGGCTCTCAGAAAGGGGAACATGACTACAGTTGTTGTTTTCCCATTTGCACTTTCTGCTAGGGTCCAACACTGGCCTATTCCCATCTGCCTAAGGAAAAGTGAGAATCAGGCCCTCAGGTGAGAATCTCTGTCTGGATTAAATTCTCCTCTCTCTTATCTCTGTCTTTCCCTATTTTAAGTTCATGATATCTTAGGGGAATATGTTTAGGAGTATCTCGTCTCCATTTAAAAAATGAGTAATCCAAATAAAATTTAGGCAGCAGTTAAATTACAGACTGAAGCTCATTATAACATGTTAGGTTGTGATTCAGAAAATTAAATTAGATTGCAAGCATGGATGAATTTGAATATTCAGAATTGTTACTTTGCAATTAGTATTATTTACTTTCTATAAATAAGTCAGCACAAGTACATTTTCAATAGTTACAGAGTCGAAAGAGTAAACCTAAAAGGACTACATGTACATACACTCAATAACATTAAACATAAACTGATGAAATTACATACAAAGCTTATTATAATAATCAGTACCTATGTCAAGAAACCTTCATAACAAAATGGGACTTTAACTTTTCAAGACACTGTTGTTAGATAAATTAAACTAACTGAAATGCTTCTTTGAAAATATTTATTAAATAAATGTTTGACTAAATTATCAGTTTGTGATTCTGCCCCTGGTAAGAGGCAGTGCATTTGTTTCACTGCTTCTGGAGCAACCGAGGAGTGAGATTGTGACTTGGAGAGTCACAATATCACCTACATCCTGTGTTCTGAGGAGGTGGTACATTGCAACAGGTCTGTGCTTGTCGCAGTGGCTGTTCCCCAAAGCACTGCCATAATTATACTGCTACGAATGTTGGGGTATGGAGTCAAGACTCCATCCTCTCTTGCCACTTTCCACCCACCTGTGCGAAGATGGGGACATAGAGGCTTTGTTGAGCATCCATTCTCCCTGTGCGTAAGTGGCAACAATCTAGTCTTACACACCCTCTTGCTGCCTTTTGTTGACATGCAGGATGGGCCACAGTCTGACCCTTTATGCAATTTCAAAATACCTTTTAATTACCTGTACAAAAAATAAATAGCTTATGTTTATGGGTTGGTATCTATACACCTCCATTTTTACTCTATAATTATTCATAGTTTAATTGTATAGGAGGCTCCTATTCCCTGTATATTTCAGAAATATACATCATATATGAAAGAACCCATCAAAGATTTATGCAAGATTTTTTGTGGAAATAACAAGGTACAAGATAATGAATGGTTAGGAATATGTGACAATAGGATTGGGTCATTTCATTATTTTTGTAACATCTGCCTAATTTTTTTTTTCTTTTGAGACATGACAGATCTTTACTTTATTCTGCATGCTGTCAATCATATGTTGAGAATAGGCAGGTGCATGCTTGTACTGAAGGAAAAGGTTTGATGTGGGATTTCAGAGTGGGGATCTTTTTTTAAAAAAATCATGAGAATTCCCTTTTTTTAAATGATGTGGAAGGATGAGCATAACTTTCTGTAGACAGGTTTCAGAGTGGTAACCATGTTAGGTTGCATCAGCAAAAAGAAAAAAGGAGTACTTGTGGCACCTTAGAGATTAACAAAGTGGGCTAAAACCCACTTCATCAGATGCATGGAGTGGAAAATACATTAGGAAGATATAGATATACATTAGGAAGATATCTATATTTATATAGAGAGATATATACAGAGAACATGAAAAGATGGGGGTTGCCATATGAACTCTAACGAGACAAATCAATTAAGGTAGACTCTTAGCAGCAGGAGGGGGAAAAAAACTTTTGTAGTGATAATCAGGATGGCCCATTACAAACAGTTATTACACTATTAATGTAACTCAAATTGTGTAGCTTAGATCGACTTTCATGCATAGTGTAGACAAGGCCTCAGAATCTGCACTAAAGGGAAAAGTCAATTTAAGCTACGCAATATGAGTTATGTGAATAGTGTAACTCAAATCAACGTAGCTTAGATCTACTTTCCACGGTGTCTACACTATGCAGTGTCGACAGGTCTTCACTAAATTGACCACTGATGCATCGATTGCCGCAGAATCGATCCTTCAGTAGGTGTAGACAAGCCCTTAGATTGTTTGTTTAAACTTCATCTCCTCTATTTTCAAAATGTTACATGGGATTTTGGCTGAGAGTTGTTAAGGTAAAAGGTTGGTGCATCACTATAAATCAACAGTTCTCAACATTTTGAAGGAATAGTTATTTGTAGATGATATTTTGGAAGTGTCTGGTTATTGCATATGTATGTGGTCTTGCTTCATGTCCAGAGAGACTATGTGTGTAGTAAAGCTAAACTTTTTTTCTCTAGCGACATCTTGTATATGTGAGAAATGCATTGCAGGAGAATGCCCAGGGCTATCTTTAACACATGCACCAGATTACTATCTATTTATTTAATTAATTATTTTATTTTATTTTGTAAATTGAGCACTCTTTGGAGTTAGTTTGGGTCACTCAGTTTGGTCCCATTAATCCTGTTTCAATCAGTGCCCATGAATTTCTGTGGTAGTATGTCTTCCTCTTGTAACTGTCAACAAATTTAATATGTCATTTCTACAAGGGCATGGTTACAATTTAATGTCAATTATTTGTAATAGCCAAGTATTTAATTTCTGTTATTTAACTGATTCCAAAAGTGGAGATATCTGTTGTACTCAGCACTTAGATACAAAGGTGCTAGGCACCTTTAACATTACATTTGAGAATGACAGAAGAGAGAGCCTTAATGATGCGGCATGGTTATTTTCTCCTAATTATTTTGGAACACCCTAATCCAAATTTAAATTCTCAATTAAGAGGCAAATCTTGCTTGCCTTGACATCATTGAGATTGTTTGTGTGAGAAAAATATCATCTCTTCAATTAATGATACCTACCTTATATGCTACATTGCAAAATTTAACTTGTGCTTTTTTCATTTCCAAAGATACTTTATGGTTTAGAAATTCTTGTAACATCATATATCTAAATATGATCCACAGTACAGGTTCATACTGACATCTTGGTCTGTAACCTGGAGGTACTTTCGAATCTTCTGGCTTTCCTCTATGATGCTATTTGCACAGGTGGGGAATAGGGTCCTTATGTGTTGTGTAGTTTTATAAATAAGAGAAAAGGACAATTATTTGGAAATGGTATTGAAGATACATTGGTCAGATATGTTTTTATACAGCCATGCTCCCTGGCTGGATAATATCACTAAATGTTTACCCCTTGAACTGTTTAATTGGTAAACAGTTAACCAGGCATATAATATTTCAGAAAGTAAATTCAGGCAGTGTACTTTTGCTGCACCTGCATTACACTTCCTGATTGTCTAACAGACAGGGTATTTCTCTGCACCTGTTACTATTCCTGCTGTCAACAAATAGACGTGTAGTTATGGAGATGTATTCCACATCCCATCATGTAATTTACTGTATCTTAGCAACGGCTACTGGTACATTAATTTGTTGTTAGTAAAGGGATATTGACATATGAAAATTGCACAAAAACATGGTCCTCTGCTTGCTTAACTGAGGGTAACACATTCCTTATCCTCACTATGAGCCAGTCACTAAGAACAGTCACATGTATGCATAATGCCAGTTTATTACAAATGTTAGAGTTGGGTTTAAAATGCAGGTATTCCTGGCTTCCAGTCCTACACTCAGCTCCACACCTCAGTAATGTCTCTTAACAGCAATCCATGAAATGTATTTACACAGAGATCCATTCCTGTCTCCTAAGACAGAGGAGCAAGTGTATATAGATTTCCAGAGCAGTGCAAATGCATGATAATGATGCATCTAAGCAAGACATAATCTCCACATGTCAACAGACATTCTCAGTATAAAAACCAGTTGGAAGAAACATGCAGAGATTTTATTTGAAACCAGATATCAATATTCTGTTTCCAAGGGCTTGTTAATTACAAAGAATTGTAAAATACAGGAGTCAGATATAGAAAAAAAATCTCTCTTTAAACTACTAAGTAATCGATAATGTTACATTTTGAAAAGATCTTTATACCTTTTCTGCACCTGCCGAAGTTGCTGTAAATACACCACTTATGTAACAGTCCTTATACTTAGTCTACAGCCAGCTGGTTTAGCTGGGTCTTTGACTTTTCTCTTTTTTTTTTATTTTGGATGAATTTGTGAGTAGCTTGATGTATTTGACATCTATGAGACAGCTTCTTGTATATGAGAAGAGCAGTGTGTTATACCATCCAGCTGTGTGCATTTGTCTGTACATCAAACTGAGGAGCAGCACTTAGCCAGATCTGACAATCAAATGTGAGCTAGTACTACCCACACTCAAGAATGCATTTTAATGTGGGGTGCTTTTGCCAAGAGCTTGGCATTTGACAAAAAAATTGTCAGAGGTGGTTCTCCTCCTCTGTCTGCTAGACTTGTGTTTTGATTTTTGTTTAGTTTAATATACTTTTATTGTACAAACAAGAAAAGAGTTATAAGTGTATGTTTCAAAATCAGCAAAGGCAACCTACTGTTTTAAATGTAATAAATAATGTTAACATAAAAGTCCTACAGTGTTTTCTGTAACACAAAAGAATGTTTGGGAATATGCAGCACACTAACATGTCTGCCATCTTAATCTAAAGTTACATTCTGCTTGGTTTCACCAATGACTCATTGTCAGTTTATAAAGTGTCCCCAAGGAAAACTATAGACTGAGAGATCAGAGTACATTTCTAGTTTGTAAATGTCAATGCTGTTCTTGTCCGTCTAGTTAGGATCAGTGAATGTCAGTCAGTGAGTGGTGACGTTATTAGTCTGTGCTATCTGCTCTTGGTTCAGACTGACTGACCAACCTGATAGCGATAATACTTCAGTGTTCCCCTGCACAAGTGCGGCATACACTTTATTTGCCTTATGATATAACCTCAGGACCACGTTAGTGAAAATTTATATTTTGTCTTTTATACCTTAGCATTGCATTTGCGTTTTATTAGTTTAGCTTGTTTTGTCTCTGTTTTCATTATAAGATCAGAGACTGGTCTATGTAATACTTTCATTTTTCTCAGATGCAAACACCAGGATGGGGAAGATCAGTTTAGGATAGCACATGGGACACATTAACCAGGAGCAATGGGATGTAATTATAAAAAAGGAAATTTAGTGAATATCAAGAAAATCTTCTTGACAAAGAAACCTTCTAGCCTGTGAAGTATTCTAAGCTGGAAGTAGTAAAAGCCAGATTGACTAGAGAAAGAACTTTAGGGATGTAGAGAATAACTTTGCAGTGGCAGAGGAATGGACTAGGTGAATTAGAAAGTGTAACAGCTAATTTTGATTTTTTAAAAATTTGATTTGAGCTTGTTGATTTGTTTCACAGTTATAAAATGTGTTACATTTCTGATTTAATATACATGCTTTTTTCTTGTACCACATGAACATTTTTAATATGCAAAAGTACTTAAATATTTTTCATGGTTGTGTTTATATGGTAGAAAATATTTAAATAATAAATATATTTATGGTAGAAAATATTTAAAGAATAAATATATTAAGGATTTGAAGCCCCTTATAATCAAGTATTCAAATGTTAAGGCTAACTTTTAGCCTCTTACGGCATTTCTAGCTGCTGTTAGTATCATTTTTATTAATTTTTTGTTAATGACCAGTGATACGCTCAGTACTGCACAAGATATAGTGCTTTCAAGGTAAAAGAGAGAGACAGATGAGATACACTAGGAGAGGCAAAGGAAATATTGACCAGGAACATTGAGCAGAATCTTACAGTTTCTCAATATTCTCCTCTTATATCAGGTTCAGGCAGAGATAGAATTTGATTGATGTGGCGGAATGTGCATGGGCCTTCATGGTTTAAAAATTATTGTTTCAAAAACTCTATGGCTAATTCCAAACTCTCTCTCTCTCTCTCATGGTCTATGATGTTAACTCCATAATAAATACACACAGTGTCAGCTATCTATTAAGGAAAATTACGGGTTACAAACCTGCTTTTCTTAATAATTTTCTTAAATTATAGGAATATTAAGTGGATTACAACCACAACATTCTCATTTTACTCAGAAAGCTGTTAGTTCTGTAAAATTAATTGCCCCAGCCACTCAAAAAAACCCAAAACCAAGGAATAAAGAAAAAACAGGAGAAGGAAAAGGAGGGGGAAGCTTTTCTTTTTACAGTCGGGTGGTGGATGACTGTTAGACACAACTCTGATCTGAAGCTATTTCCTTAGGCAGGCAGATTTCCTGATCCACATGAAGTCAGGTTGTAAGACTGGATTGGAGATGAAGTAAAGAGGATGAAGTTTCCTTTTCTTTTCTGGTTGGCAGGAATGAACAGACCGTATATGAGACACATAGTCTAAAACAAAATTCAGGATTGTTTAGTGTGTGTTATTAAACCACAGCCTGGGGTACACTAAGCTTTACACCCATTAAACCCAGAATTCGAAGCAGAAAACAAAGAAATAAACAAGATTCAGCATTTAAATCAGGCAAAGTTCTGCAGAACCTTGAAGAATGAGTGTATTCTTTTAGTGTAAAAAGGAAGATTCTCCTAAGGAAGAACTGAGGATACCAAAAAGTACTGTATTTTAATCCTCTGAAACTACTGAACTGAAATTGGGAAAACTCAATTAAGTGGGCAAAACTCAATTAAGATGAGGTTGCATCTACTTGTTTATTTAGGATGTGTTTTCTTAAATTTTGGCTAGTGAAACAATACTAACTTTCTATACTTTTTATATTCCTAATGCAACTACTTAATTATATAACTGCTGCTTGGTTCTTTGACTAATTTCATGTCACACTTTATTTTTAAAAAAAATAAAAAACAGAAACAAAAGCTTCTTGAAGAACTTGGAGAGAGTTGGCTTCCATATCTGACACCTAAAGATGCTGAATTCCACGAACTGGTATTGTATCTTATTTTTAACCTTATTTGTAGTAAACTTGATAGAGCATTCTTATCAAACAGTAAACCAATCTTTATTTACTGGTGCACTATTAGAGCTGACAATGCTAAAATGTCAGTTCTTCTAATTCCTTTCTGAGGCCTGACATAGGTGAGGGCTTGGTGTATGAAATGCTTGCAAAGCTGCGCTCAGTGGAGGGTAAGATTCTTCAGCACTCAGCACATAGCAGAATCAGGAGCCTTGGTGTGAAATCCATCTGAAGTCAATGGGAGTTTTGCCACTAACTTTAACAGGACCAGGATTTTACCTTTTGATCTTTAGTTCACACCTGTAAATGGTAACTCCTAAAAGTTTCCTTTTTAATCTTTGTTTAAAGTAAAAGCTCACATAACATATAAAGAACTTTCTGTTTTTGTGGTTTCTTGTAATTTGTGGTCAAGTGAATTGTATGATGTAGATTTGCAATATCTCATGCTTGACTGGAATAAAAAGTGCACAGGGAGTCACTGTTCTTTCAGAGGTCTTCATGACTTAAATCGTATAAAGAACATGTTCTATAGGCTGGATTTGGCAGAGATGAAGAGTCTTTAAAAGAAAGATTTAGAATATGTGGCTTAATTATGCTTATGCTGATCATTCTAATCACAAACAATACACAGTGGTTAAGACCTGGCATAGAACCTGAACTACAAAAGCCAGAGAATGCATGCCTCAAATGAAATTTGAGGAAAGCTAAAATAGGCCCAACAGTCACATAACTAAACCAAATTAGTATACAGAGACATAGCATTAAAGAACTAGAAGAATACTGCTACGTGTATCTTGGACCTCTCTCAGGTCAAATAGAAAACATGTGGAAAGAATTGTAAGTTCAGTCAAATGAGGTTGGAGCACATTCAGTAAGATAAAAGACATAAAAAGGAATCTCTTACTTAGCCTGAACAACTATAGCAAGAGTTCCTACATTACAGCCGTGTCAACTTTCTTGTATTGACATGTGGCTCAAAGATGCATATAGTAGTAAAAAAAAAAAAAACAACAAAACCCCAGCATTGGTCTTGTGCTGCAGGAAGGGAGGCTATATTTTTGCAGGAGCTCATGGACAAGAAGAATTTTAAGACGGCAGCTTTCCACGTTGCAGAGAGGAAGGGTGGTCTGGGTTCAACTCCTGCCTGAGTTTCACAGACTTCCTGTGTGATCTTGGGAAAGTCACTTGATCTTTCTGTGCCTTACTCGCCATGTGTAAAAAATCAGAGATTTTAAAATGGGACCACAAACCTCACCCAGAGCAATGTCCCTTTTGGATTTAAAATAGTGAAAAGCATCTCAGAAAAACACTAGAAAAAAATCTTAATAATCAGAGGACTTCCCAATGTCTTCAAAGAAACATAACATCTCATGATGTGAAGTATAAGTGTCATCTTGCTTATCGGGGACCTCTTCACTGATTTGCAGCTGCAGCCAGGTTCTTGAGTGGTGTGGCTATCCTGTCTCTTGAAAACAAATTATGTGTTAGACCCCACAAAGTGGTTAATTTTAAAATACTGTTTATGTAATACACATATGAAAAATTAAGCACGGAATGTTCATGTTCATTCCTGAAGTTATCAGTGGCAAAACTGCTTCTAGCAACAAAGGTCAGTTCGTACTGAACACCTGCTGTCAGAGTGACAGCATGCAGGACATAATTCTTTTCAACCAACATGGAGCTCTTAGTATGAATTCTGTGTTTACCCTCTTTTCTGATCTCTTAATGCTTTCCTTGTGCAGGACATAGCATGACGGCTGGATGGAGATTTAAAGAATACTAAACAATATTTTCAGATGATATGTTTAAAATGTGTTTCCATTTCCTGTTTTCTTCTGAGATACCAGTGTGTGCTTTTTAGGGTAGAACTCTAAAGACACCGTGTAAGAAATATTGATAAAATAGTTTAAGCAAGTAATCTTCCTGCACAAGCCAAAGGTAACATGCTTCTGATTTGGCTAGCATTGAAATGTGGAACACATTACCTTCATGTTCTAAAAGGAGAGTGAAAAATTGTTGCATTTGAATAAGCTCTTCATCTTCCTCTCAGATGTGTATTTTCAGACTTATAATTGCTTTGCAGAATCTTGTTTAATTCCATCCTCTTTGTTTTTTCTTTGCTTGAAACTTTACTCATGCAATTCGTGTAACAGCTACAGTAGATTAATGATGTTTTTAAAACTGTATTAAAATGTACAGCAGCTTCCTAAATTTGTTATGATGATGCATATGATTTGGTTACTGATTAATATAAAAATCTAATTTGGGCTTCTCTTATGTTAAAGTTGTGCAAAGAAATCCTGCAGTGATGCTACACAAGTGAGCTACTAAAGCATTAATTTATTCCTTAACTCTTACTTATATGCAGAGCCTTATATACACGTACACAATGAGATCAGATTCTGTGGGAAGAACTAAATACTGCAACAATCACCCCTAGATTTTGTAGTAGCAATAAATATTTTATCTCCATGAAATAACCTTCATTCCCATTGTCATGCATGCGCGCGCGCGCACACACACACAAAATATGGCTCAGAGTTGAAAATACTCATTGACATAAAATTCCTCAATAATTATTTTCAGTTATTATTATTATTATTTTTATTAATGCTGTTTTTCACTGTATTCTTCAAGCAGCTCATGGGGCTCAGCAGTCATGTGGCCTAACTCAGGGCCTCCTTGCCCACATGGTCATAATCTTCTCAGCTCTTTAGTTCTCGGCTGCTACTTTCTTAGCCAAGCAACTGAGTTCAGCTCAGCTTACCTCATCTCACCACTCTATGCTTTTGGTCCTCCAGCTCTCTAGCTAGAAGCTGGATTTTAGCTCCAATACCTCAGCTCCTTGTTGTCTGCTTTGTGGAATGGTGCAAAGACCATGTTCTGTAATCCAATTAACAAAACCAAGTTTAACCATTTAAACTTCAAGAGACAGAAGATGGAAATATAGTTAGGTAGAGAACAGATTCTGAGTTATACCTTTGATGGTTAGGTGATGGAAAGGTGGTTGTGATTGTTGTTGGTTCAGGCAGGAGACAGAATCTCTTTCCTTGGCCGAGCAGGAACTCAGGGAAGAAAAAAAAAGGTGCCATTTAAAAACAGGTCAACACCCTTCCACAAGGCCTAAGCACAGAAAGCGTTGAAGTACACCTCGCTGGCCAAAACCCTGAGAGCCCAGGGCTGTGAGATCCAGATCCACACCCTGGGCGTGTGGGACCCCCACAACGAGCCGGTACTGAGAGCATGCGGAGTCAGGTGACACTACGCCTGGCTCATGAGACAGCTCATGGTGTCTGACACCATCAGAGGGTCCAGAGACATCTACACAGAACACATCACAGGACACTGCCCGTACCAGGTCAAGTAACTGAGACCACCAAACCAGGGAAATAACCCACTTCCTCCCTTCCCTGATGAATTGAAGGACGTACCCCACCCATATACTTATTATCTGCACCACTACTGACTTGGATTCTTAATCAGGGCTGGCTCCAGGCACCAGCACTCCAAGCGCGTGCTTGGGGTGGCAAGTCATGGGGGACACCCTGCCCTTTGCCATCAGGGCAGCAGTCAGGCTGTCTTCAGCGGCATTTCAGCAGGAGGTCCGTGGATGCCATGGATTCGGTGGCATTTCTGCGGTGGGGGCAACAAGGCTGCAAGACCCGTGGACCTCCAACAGAAATGCCGCTGAATCTGCAGCAGCCGTGGAACTTCCGCGCTTGGAGCGGCAAAAACCTTAGAGCCACCCTTGCTCTTAATACATTCCATGAGTGGCATACCTGAGCCCATTTATCCACTGACACTTTAAAAACTCCCACACCCCAATCTGGATCTATGCTGGTTATGTGATATGTACAGTGGAGCCCCGGTATAACGCGAGTTCGGTTATAGCGCGGTTATACCGTGGCTCCCAAGTCCTCAGTTCTTTGTCCCCAGCA
>ML677343.1:10157715-10212445 GCA_007922305.1 Dermatemys mawii | reverse complement strand
GCGGCTTCTAGCAGGCTTCTCTGGAAGCCGCTGCCCCCACGCCTGCCCAGACAGGGGACTCCGGGGCTGCAGGCGCCAGTGTCCCCTGCCCCCGGCAGATGGGTTGGCAGTGGCTTTCACAGAGGACTCTGGGGCTGAAGGCTGCAGCCCCAGAGTTCTCTGTCCCTGGCAGGCGTGGGGCGGCAGCTTCTCTCCCCTGCTGGGCAGCCGGGAGAGAAGCGCAGTCCCCTGCCTGCCAGGGAGAGGGGCCCCGCTATGACGTGACCCCGTATTTAGCACGATAAGATTTTATGGATCCCATTTGTCGCGTTATAGCGGGGCTCCACTGTATGTACCTTGCGAACCTTAAGCGATACTTGCAATCCCCCATAACCCAAGCCCGACCCCAGATGTACAGTACCTTCCTTCTTAACTTGTGTGTATTTTGACTTTAAACATTAACTTCAATACAATTTTTAAATCTTCTGGACCAAAGATTTCAATAAGCTAGATCCAGTTGCTTTATTAGTGGCAGGGACCAGTGAAGGCAGTGTCAAGTGAACTGGCAGCCTCTGTCCAGGGGCAAATAGGGTTAAATTGTCAGAATGAGAAACATCAAGGCCTGGAGGTAGGAAGTCTGGAACTATTCCAAGTAAGACCATAATTTGGAGCAGAATATAAAGTAAATGCAAAGGGAAAAAGCAATAGTGAACACACACAGTGCAAAGATGAACAACCACTAGCCCTTAAGTCATTCCTTAGTATTTAAAACTTTCAGTTTGTACATGCAAATAATACAGAATGTTGATCAAAGTTCTACCAGATTTTCCCACTAGATGTGTTCACTCAAAAAACCCTAGTTTGTAAACTGAATAACTTTCAAACAGGTCAGGAACATCAACAGAAATTCTCTTCTCAAAACAAAAGTCCCATGTTGCTTAAGTGCTTTCATTATGATTAAGTGTGTTTAAACTTTGACCCAGAGTTCCAGGATAACAGTTCATTCTACAGATCTTAAATACTTTACAGTCACTTCTCTTTAGGTAGGCAAGATGCATCTCAGATCTATACTCTGTTTGCAGGGAAGTAGAATGGGAATCCCAGAGTGTTTCAAATAACACATTGAAATATTTGCACAAAATAATAAAAAAACTTTGCTGCTGATTAATTGTATTATATTATTTCCTCTCTTTATTTATGTGGTTGTCATAACCTTACAGTTTCTGAGAGGCATATTTTTCAATGTTGCTTAACCTAACCATACTAGTACTGTATTTTTTGTGCATTCCCTTTCAACTAGCAGTCTTCCAGGTTAGTGTTCAGCAATGGTCTCAACTGCTGACATGTCTCACAAAGGGACTGCAATGGTTGGGGTTTTGTTTTGTTTTGTTTCAGCAGAGTAAATATAAAGATAATGGACTGACACTTGCTCTATAATAGGGGCTCACAAACTTCATTCACAGTGTAGATCAAATCCTTAGATAGTGCTTGTGTGATGGTCCAACTCTCGTCCTATTTGCAATCATTGAACATCCAGTAACAACTCCAGCAATGTCAAGGTCCGTTTTTTTCTCCCAGAGATTTGGAAAGGGATCAGCTGATAGGGAGGGGATATTATTTTATTTTTATCATGTCAGCTGTGCATATATTTTTTTCTTGGAGTAGGACAAGTAGCCTATTATGTGTTGTGAAAATTAAATTATACAAGGCTCCTGATAGCTTTGGATGGATACCTCTTCATATTTTATAAATCTAAATAAAATAGTGTTCTTTTAAGAAGCAACCATGCACTTTCTCTTGTTTGAGCTCTAAGTATTGTGTAAGGGTGCATTTAAAATGTGATTATATTATTAATAAAGATGACATGTTGATTTGTGCCTCCTAGATTGATAAAAGGAAAAAAAGGGGGGAGGGAAGCCCGAGATGGTAGTACAGCCCTATTCTACCAATAGTCAGCCCAAATATTAGTGCATTGGATTGATAACCTTAAAGATTTAATTTAACTGCACTGTATTCCTTTCTTGTGGTGAAAATTTAAATTAATTGGCAGAGAACCACTTCCCCGGGATAAAATCCACCAGTATGCCCTGCATTCTTTGTTCCTAGATATATGGCTGTACCTTTGATGGTATTGAAATGCATATTGTTAGCCTGTGCTCAGTTTACCAAGCATTTCAGATCACTCAATATCAGTGACCTGTCGTCTTCATTATTTACCACTCCACCAATTTTTGTGTCCTCTGCAAACTTTATCAGAAATAATTTGTACTTTCAGGTCTTTGATAAAAATGTTAGATTGGTTCTTGGCCTACACTATCTTTGCAGAATTCCATTAAAAACACAGTGTTTGATAATGATTCCACTTTTAAAATTACATTTTGAGACCTATCATTAGCCAGTTGTTAATCCATTTAATGTGTGCCATGTCAAAGTTGTATTGTTCTAATTTGTTAATATGTCACGTGGTATCAAGTCAGATGCCTTTCAGAAGCCTAAGTATATTACGTCAGCATTATTACTTCTATCATCCAAATGTGTAATGTCAACAAAAATATATTACATTAGTTTTGTAAGATCTATTTTCCGTAAACCCATCTTGATTGGCATCAATCAAAAATCCTCCTTTAATCCACTATTCCCTAAAAATCTACTCCTTTAATCCACTGTTCCCTAAACCAAACAGTGGTGATCAAATAATAAATGGCACAAACGTGCACTAGCAGAACAGGAAAGTGGAGCCGTCAGTTTGACACCTTTCACAAGCTCCTATCACCTTAATACAAATTTTGCAAGAATTATACAGGAGAGTAATGCCACAAAGCTTTGCCTATATCACCATTAAGGAATTGTACAACACAGCTGTAGTCACCATAAGAATGGCCATACTGGGTCAGACCAAAGGTCCATCCAGTCCAGTATTCTGTCTACTGACAGTGTCCAATGCCAGGTGCCCCAGGGGGAGTGAACCTAACAGGTAAAGATGAAGTGATCTCTCTCCTGCCATCCATTTCCACCTTCTGACAAACAGAGGCTAGGGACACCATTCCTTACCCATCCTGGCTAATGGCCATTAATGGACTTAACCTCCATGAATATATTCAGTTCTCTTTTCAAGCCTGTTATCGTCCTAGCCTTCACAACCTCCTAGGCACGGAGTTCCTCAGGTTGACTGTGCGCTGTGTGAAGAACAACACATCTGTATTTGTTTTAAACCTGCTGCCCATTAATTTCATTTGGTAGCCCCTAGTTCCTATATTATGGGAACAAGTAAATAACTTTTCCTATTCACTTTCTCCACACCACTCATGATTTTATATTCCTTTATCATATCCCCCCCAGTCTCCTCTTTTCCAAGTTGAGAAGTCCTATCCTCTTTTATCTCTCATCATACAGGACCCATTCCAAACCCCTAATCATTTTAGTTGCCCTTCTCTGAACCTTTTCTAATGCCAAGATATCTTTTTTTGAGATGAGGAAACCATATCTGTACTCATCTGTACCCTTTTTCCTCCCTGCCCGTGTCTTTCCAGAGTTGGTGTCTTCTTCCTACTAACCTGGCGTATAAGAGTCCTGAGGCCAGTATTGGAACTGATCCAATTTGCCAATGTTCTATCTACAATGTGGCTTCCTTATCAAATGTAACAAGTAGTCATGACTAAAGGAGATGGCTTGTGAGCCCAAGGCTTGAGTTTGGAATACCTAGAGCCATAGCTTTAAATCTTAGCAGGGTCAGATCAGTGTCCTCATACTTCTGAAGTAGACTAACATGTTCAGTGCAGGGTTTTGACTGTATATAGTATGCTGGGTCCATGGTGGTGATGGTAGGTTTTGGATGAAATCTTAAGAACTGAAGAATGCTCTGTGGCCCTATGCTTAAAAAGAGGGTTTGACCTTGTGGTCTTTGTCCAAAATTTTCCCTCCTCCTACTGATGTTGTTGTGCAGCATCCCACTTGGATGCTGTATTTCGGAGATGCTGTGTGTATATGTTTTGTAAGGTACCTTGTAATGTTAAAGTACTAAACAAATATAAAGTATTATCTCTTCCTTATTGCATCATGTGCTAGATTTACTTTATAGTGAATATGAGCATAGCCTTAAAAATACATACCTGGATATTTTAAAATATGTTCTGGTTCTACCAATTAATGAATTGTTTGTTTGTTTTGTTTTTAGTGGAAGACCAGATATTCCAAATTCCTCCTAAGGAAAGCTGATAAGATACCTCAAGAACTTCACCACACAGTGCAAGAAGCCTTTTTGACCTTGCAAAAACATGATTGTTTCTTCCAAGATCTTGTTAGGATCAAAGGAAAAGATTTTCTTACACCAGTATCTCGTATATTAATTGGAAACCCAGGATGCACTTACAAATACTTGAACACAAGACTATTTACTGTTCCATGGCCTCTGGAGGATTATGAAATAAAATATTGCCATCCTGAACTATTTGCAGCTTGTGAAGCATTAATCAAACTTAATGACTACTTTAATATAAAAGCAGTCCAGGCTTTGCAAGAACAAAATTTAACTGAGACCAAAGAAACTGAAGATACTACAGTTGCAGATAGAGAACAGGATTTTTCTACGTTTATTAAGGGGTTCCTCTTAGAAGATCAAAGCAGTCTTGACTCACCAAGGAATGACTGCCCCAGTATGAAGTACAGAACATCTTATAACGTGACTTTATTGAATTATATGGATCCGCTACAAATGCCGTACTTGAAACAAGAGCCTTATTTTGGAATGGGGAATATGGCAGTGAGCTGGCATCATGATGAGAATCTGGTTGAAAGGTCAACAGTAGCTGTGTACAATTACAGCTGTGAAGGTGAGTAGTGAGGAGATAGCACAATATGATTTGGCAATTGGTCTAAATGTTTTAATGCCCTGAAGCTTTTTTTACTGTGTGAGCGTATGTACCTGCACACCTGCAAACCTGCCTGCTAGTCCAGATATGCCACTTGTTTCTGAATATATGATAGTAATTAACATTATCTTTTCATGTGTAAGCACTACTGTCACTTATACCTTTCTTTACTGAAGCAAAATATACCTATGCTTAGTGCAGCTGGCCCTGTGTGTAGTACTTGTGAGTGGATTGAAAAAGTTGCTATAATTAACCTGCTGATAAAGAGCCAAGAAAACAAAATCTGTCAAATCTCTACCCCAGGTTCCTACAGGTGCATATTTCTAGTCTGTAAAATGTTTTATTACAGTTGACATCACTGTCTTTAGTGGAATGATTTGTTAAATATGGACTTGCTCTGTTTCATGCTGATTTTACTACTGTCCTTTCTCTGCAAAGAACATGCTGGCTTGGTTTTATATAAAGGTATTCGTATGTTTACAGAGAGCAATACATAAATTCTTGTCCAGGCCTGCTGAAGTGTTACATTGTCTCGGAACTCAACAGTGCTGTTGTAGTTAAGAGGAGGGGTGTCCAATAGGCTTTCCGTTGTAAATACTTGTTTTATGTCATTTCATACAGGCTCTTCTATTAAAAATCTATTCATACATAATGCAAATTATATGGGATGTATAGTTCTAGAGCAATGAATATAAAATTGAGTTTTTCATGGTTTAATACCTTTTGCCTCTTTGTCCTCTATTGAAAACAGAAAAGGGGTGTGTGTGCGCGCGCATTTAAAGGGACTAAGGCTGAGTAACTTTCAACGTCTAATTTGAGGGCTACTTGAAGACTGGCTTCCAGTCTTGCAGGCGCAAATGATAGAATATAGATATCTAAACTACATGATTTTTAGATGCTGATGATCCACTGCAAGCTCATAATTATAAACTGAAACTATGGGCTTTGCTGTCCCTTGAAATGTAAGAAGACTGACATTGACTTAGTGGACTATGGATCAGGACCATTATGCATAGGCAGCTTCTGATATTTTTATATGTATTTTCTCGCTTCATGTTATAGCTTAAACTATAGCTCATCTTATTATATAAAATTTACATTGTAATGAGGTTGGTTCCCCTCCCCCCGCACCCTCACTGTACAGCCTGCTAATGAAAGTATCCCATTTGCCCAAATATCCCAATTGCCCATGTTCATAAGGAACTTGTTCTGAATTACCTAACAAAGCTGATTTTTTATTTATGAAAGTATGTTTCTAAATTCCCCCCCGGTTGTATATATGATATGGATGGTATATATATACCATATTGCAGGGATGGCCAAACTGTGACTTATGACCCACATACAGCTCTTTTACAGTTCATGTGGCTCGTGGAACCCCCTTCTGCCCAGTAGGGTAGGGAATGGAGGATTTTGGAGCTTCAGGGTGACAGGACATGTCTGCTGGGGCTCAAGGCTTCAGATGAAGCCCCAGCAGTCATACCCCATCTCTTGCACTTCTGAAGATATGCAGCACAGAGAGTCAGTAAGTTTTGCCAACTCTGCCATATATTTATATGTCCACTAGGTTAACACTTGCTACTGAGATGGTAGCAGGTTGTTACAAACACACCCATTTAAATAACAGAGCCCTAAGAATGAGACAAAGTGGAAGTGTTCATGCACACTCATAACACATGAAACACTGTCTACATTAATGTAAACGTACTTGTGGAAGTGGATGAGAAAACTGGCCCCTTTACATTCAGCCATATTTGAGTTAACCATAATGAAAAAGGTCTTGCATTTCTTCATAATTAAAAACTGCCTCTGGATTCTTATTTTACCCAATGGTGCCTACACAGAGTGCTGCACATAAGGTAAGTAAAATCACCCCATGTTTTAAAACCACTACAAAGGCCAAACCAAGGTATGGGGTTAGAATATGAAAGAGTCCCTCGGTTGAAAACAGACCCTTTTTTAAAATCTGTTTTTTAGTGTAATATAGAATGTTAGCACACATTAACCAACCATTGGGTGAGAACATTTTTTTTTTTTTTAAATGTGAGCTTTATAAAAGAAAAGCTCTGCTTAGAATTAAAAATCATTAGAGGATTTAAAAGTAGAAGTGAAAACTTCCAAATATGAGCCATTTTCATGACCTTAACCACCATTTTATCATATTATTTTTTAAAAATGGGAATATTACTTCAGATTTGAAGTTTGTACATTTTCTTCTCCAATGCAACTCAAAGCCTGACTTTGACACGTGTTAATAATGATCTCTTGGCAGGACCTGGAAATGTAAGGAGTATAGCTTAACTGGAGACAGTATGCAGGAGGACAAGAAAATATATTGTTGGGTTTTTGGTTTTTTTTAGAAGTAAATGTTACTAAACTGGGACCTGATTCTGCAAGGTGCTGAGCACTTCCTGATAGGTGCCAAACACCACCCTCTTCCAATGACTTCCGTTGGAGTTGAGGGCACCCAGCAGCTGCCAGGAAGCACTTAATACCTTGCAGAAAATATCCTTTAGTGCTCTGGTATGTGATAGCATTACATTGTTATAAGAGTTCCTCCCTATTCAGATTCACTAAATATTGTTTGTCAGTAGTCTTATTGTATTTCCCTGCAGTAGAGCCACATAGTATGCAGGAATAGCCCAAGCATTTAATTTAACAAATCCAAGGAAATGGGTAAACTTTTAAAAACAGTTACTACTCCTTATAAGTTAATTAAGCAGCAAATAATGTTGTCAATTAATGTTGAATATGTACACATTTTTCCACGCCTCCATCCAAGAAGCTCTCATTGTTCAAAAGATATCAGACAACTTAAAAGAACTGTTTCTGTAATTTTCCTAGTTATAGTTGTGGCAGTTGTGAGCAGTGAAATTTTTTGATAAATCTATCAATATTAATAAGACAATACTTTGCAATTCTATAGCACTTTTCATTTGTAGATTTCAGCAATTTCCAGTAGCTGGAAAGTATTATCTCTATTGTATAGATGTGGTAACTGAAGTACTGAGAGGTGAAGAAGTAATTTGATGAGCGTCTCACAGTAAGTCAGCGGAAGGTTTTTGAATAGACCACATCTCCTGACTCTATTCCCATTCCCAATCTCCTAAACAGAAGCTGCCCCATTATATGTCAGTATTCCTTATTGGTATTTAAAACCAATCCTCATTTTACTAATTATAAGTCTGATTGTCCTTTCTAGTGTTTGGTGTGTATTTACTAAAGGAGTGAAAGATACATCTAACAGAGTAGAGCTGTTCTGGAAATTTGCTGATGGAAAAGTTTTCAACCAGAAAATGCTGATTCAACAGAACTGAAACATTCCACAAGAACTTATTGCGTTTGTTGAAATTCTAACTGAAATGAGGCAGGTTTCTGATGCTACCCCAGGATCCAAGCTCCTCAGCAGCCCACCTGGCAGGCTGCTGCAAAGCCAGGGCTCCCAGGCTCCTGGCTGCTCACCAGGAGGCTGCCCTGAGAGGTGGGGAGTCAGCTGCCCAGCTCTGGGCTGCCTGGCTCATCTGCCTTTTTATTTTAATTTGAATTTAAATTTGTGTATAATGCTTTAAAGGTATAAAATATAATTGTTTTTATTTCATGTTTTAATAATTTAAAAATGAAATATAAAAATAAAATTTAATATATTGTATTTATTTAATTTGATATTTTATCTGCTACTCTAATTAAAATGTTCCACTGCACTATCTTAGTACCTTGACCAAAGTTTCTCCTGTTTGATGTTATAATGAAATGGTTTGATGCTTTGATCAGTAATAATGAGAGTTGCATCTGAAGAAGTAGGTTTTTTACCCACAAAAGCTTATGCCCAAATAAATCTGTTAGTCTTTAAGGTGCCACTGGACTCCTTGTTGTTTTTATTAATGAGAGTAGAAGAAAAATATCCTAGAAAAATGATTCAAGGCTAACATAAGGATATTACAAATAGCTGCTACTCCAATTAATAATGAATGCTTATCTTCTTTTCTTATTCAACAGGTCTAATCGTTTCATAACAACAACAAAATGTTTTACTCTAGTAATTGGAGTAGCAATTGTTAACAAATTGAAATTAAAAAATTTAATCTAAATTTACATTAAAAATAATTTTTACATTTTAAAATATAAAAATAAAAAACTGCCAAAATCACAACAAAATTCTGAATTTTTCAAAATATTTTTTCTGGAATTCAGCAGGAAATTTATAAATTGGAATGGACTTTTTAGAATGTTTGGAATTTCCTGTGAAACAGGAATTCTGAGTTTCAACCAACTGTATACTAGGAGTATAGTGTTGAGTCTGCCAAAAAAGATGCTATCCTGAGCTCCCGTCTCACAGGAGCATTAATATAATGAACAAGATTTACTCATTTTCTTTTGGCTCTGTAGAAAAATTGGTGTGACTTTCCAAAACAGAGGCACAATAAGGGCCATATATCCTTAATTCATTATGGACTTGCCTGAAATAATTGTAGTTAAAGGAACAACCGAAGAAAAGAGTATGCTTTGCAAGGAGGTTTTTTCTTTAAGCCCACATTGGTCCTCAAGGCCAAGGAGTCTAACCCTTTTCTCATGGAAAATCATACAGTGACCCTAATTCACTGTCTTTCACTTACCTAGGATTTTCACAGGCTGGTTTAGAGGTTGAAGAAACAGTTTTTCTGTGTATACTTTACTGTATTTTGTTTGGCTTGTTGCCCTATAAGAGTTGCTTGCTGTGTAAATCTCTTAGAGTAATAAACGGCTGGATCTGTTAGCTGACAGGTTAATGTTTAACAGTTTAACAAAACCAATGATTAACTGCAGTAAAGACTAATTTTGAAGGAACCATAATTTTTTACTTTCATAAAGTACAATATGTGTTTTTCATGTTTTTAAAAGCAACATCCCTTTGCTAAACTTAATAGCTGCCCCATCATTTTTACAATAGTGGGGAAAGAAATTGAGATTCAACATTGACCATTTCCTCAGTGGTTAGTAATAATAATAATAAACAATTGGAATGATCCTAAAGATTTATAATTGACCGGTAATCTCTTCTATTTGCTATTTAATGGACACAAGTCACAGAATAATGTATTTGTACAACATAAAATAGTTCTTTTCAGTGGTTTCTAACACCAGTAATATGTTCTAGATACTGATTGTGGAAAGAAATACTACATCTAAAAATATTTCCTCACTGCCTGGCACTGAATATGTAGCCAAAATGCTCATTTCTGTATGCGAATTGTATAATTATGCATTAAATGCTAGAAGTTGGTCATTACTCATAGACTTTAACCAGCAAGAGGTAATATTCTGATGCAGGTTTAGGGCAGTTGTTGAGTACTTTTCAACAAGTTAATCACTGTCTATAACAATGATATACTTGTGAAAAGTTAATAGCAGCTCTTCATAATGTTAATATTAAATCTTTATTTGAATTAAAGTTGTCAGTCTGTTTTTCTCTGCACTGTCACTGTTTATGTAAATAAGATTTCTCTCCCGCATCAAATTGGAGATGAAAGAAGTTCCAAAAATCCTTTCTTTTTTTTTTTTTTTTAACAGTGCTTTTGTTCCTGATATGTTAACACACTAACTGTTGGGAGAAAAGTGCAACTTCTGTTCAAGGAACAAATTGATAAGAATGCAGTTCAGGAAATCCCTTGAATTTTGTATATATAAATCCCAGTTGGAATGGAAAACTTAAATGACACCCTTGTTAATACTAGTATATTGTTTTTAGAGAATCATTTTAAAAAAAGATGGTTAGAGCGCCTGTGATGGAAGTCGCAGTCCACGTTAGATCAGTTGAGCTATAAAGAATCTCAAACTATAAAGAGTTTTTGGCCAGGGTGCAAACCATAGAAGTATATTTTGTGACTTCCAGATTGGATTATTGTAATATGCTGTGTATGGGGCTATCCTTACCACAACCACTGAGACTTCAGATAATGAAGAGTAAAACTACCCACCTGTTGAATGAGGCATCACATTCAGAGTGCTGCATGACCTGTCATGGCTTCCAGTTGATTTCTGAGTCCAATTTAAGGTGTGAAAAATGGTTTGATTCTGAGTACCTTTGAGAAGGGGAGGGCTGCTGGTGAGGCACTTTTTTTTTTCTTTTTTAAAAGAGAGGTCCTCCATTCTGGACGTCACGATTGGCATTGGTTCTGCAGGGGCTAAATTTGTTGACCATTAATTCATATTGCAAAGTGAGTCTTTTCTCTTGCGCTTTTTGTGGGAAAGTGAGCTGATTGGATAATAGTGGGTGAGAGTGGAGTCTCAGTTTGGGTGGAACAGACATTTTATATTTTGGAAATTGATTCCACTTTCTATGTTTAATGAAAAAATGTACAAATGCCCAAATCTCTGGCTGGGCGCAGCTTAAAAACTGAAATAAATAATTCTGTCAAGCATAATGCTTTGTTCTGCCTTTATATGAGAGCTGTCGGGGTCAACAGCAGAACCAAATATTACACAGTTTGTTTTTCTGCATAGGCTGGCAATGATACTACTTATAAAGAAATTGGACATGGCATTAGGGTTTGATTTAGGATTCAATTTTAGGATTAGGTTTGGCATTCCAATTCAAGGTTAAAACAGGGAGCATTTGGGTTTGAAAGTGCTAAAATCTCTCAAACTGGTCTGTTTGGCCCAAAATGACAAAGAAACATCTCAAAGTCAGCTGCCTTTGCAAGAGTTCCTCCATGTTGGGCCAATAACTAAACTAGATCTAGAAAAACAAGCCCTTTATTGTTCTGGATCCAGACATGACCAAAATCACAAGGGCAGTGTGATGTGATGTGTCTGGCCTTCTGTCTCCTGCTACAGTGTTGCCACCCTGACACACCCGACCTGGGAAAAAAGTGTCAGAAGGACCATCAGTTCAGATCTCCAAGCACTGTCTAACATTAAGTCTGTAGTATTGACAGAAACAATAAGACATGGTCCTCCAGACAGAGTCTAGAAGGACCAGGAAGGGGCAATAGCCAGTCAAGACCCGCCTGATCAGAGAGATAAGAGGCTTGCCTGCTTCTTCTGTAGAGGAGTGCTGGGTGAAACTAGACAGGAGAGGAGTTCCCTTGATCTAATCCAGAACCCTAGGTCCTGATTAGGGCCTAGCCATCCTCTCTGTACCTTCACATGAAGCAGTGTGACAAACTGCTTATTTTGTTCTGAGGTTCAAAGATTCAGGTGGCCAGTTTGTGAGTCAAACTTTAATTAACTGTTGAAGGACTAGGAAGGAGCTCCTTGCATGAACTGCCTTGCTCTGGGCAAGCTGTGACAGGCAGGTTTGGGATTCTGGGATTCAGATCAAATTTAGATTTGGAAATCAAGCCTAGTGTTCTGGCCAAATTCTACTTCAGTTACTATGGTCTCTCTATCACAACTTCCTCATTAATTACAGTTGGGTAGGTACAGTATGTCCAAACTGTTGAGGAGTGTTGCTGTAGCTTGTTACATAGTTGCAGCATTTCATTTTGGATGTGATCAAACTAATACCCGAGGGCCAGATTGCATAGTCCTTTACTGAGCAGATTAGTGGGAGTTTTGCTCTGTTTCTAAGTACTGCTAAATTTGGCAATTTATGTATAGTTTGCTCCAAAGTAAACAAATCTCTTTAAGGTCTATTTGTATTAAAGGTTCTATGTATATGCAAGACGCATGTGATTACAATACCTTTAGTTTAGTTGTAGAACTTGAAACATTCAAATGTTTTTTAACTTAAACCAGAGCCATAGTTGTCTAAACAAATATATGGTCTCATTGCTACTTGAGGTGACAATAGAATTTTATTACAACTTCTCCCTACGTATAAGTTTTGCCAGTTAACGTAGGGATAGGCCACAAATGATGGGAAGCCTTATTTTAAAATAACTTTGGCATAACTGACAGAAGAAAGTAGCAGTTTGCTTCCATTTGTTTCCAAAATAACATGGTAAGAGTAATAAGTTTCAACTGCTGCAGATAATTATTAGGTGCATTCATTGGGAACATAGGGAAAGAGAGTCTGTGAGCTACATTTGAACTCTGTACTTAAGCAATAAAAATTTTATCAAACTGCAAAAAACTAAGTCATTTTAACGAGCACATTCCAAAGGTGCTGGATTTATGAGGAGACCCCAGGAAACTTTGATTGAAATTGCTGTCTCTGATTGTAGTTCTATATTTTATTGGTGCCATATTGTGAACAGTGCTGCTGCCAAAGTGAATGGGAAAGCAGCATAACAGACAGAGTTAACCCACAAAGGTTACCTCTTTTTATAATATCCATGATGTATTGCATTAAAAATGCCTTGAAAGCCATCCTATTTGCAGTTTTCAGAAAGCATTCTTCCTTAAATTAAGTTACGATTTATCTGAACAGGGCAGAAAATATGAAAGCCCCTGAAAGACTTTAGTATTGATTTTTCTCAGAGTATTTGCTAGCTCTTGTTTTCTCATTTGTGTGCTTCTTGATGGAACAGCCTAGAGCTGTGCACTGATCCTGAGACAAAGCTTTCGCAGGATGAGAAGAACAATAGTGAGGGGAGTATTGTTGGGCTGATCTTATAATAGGTGTTTTGCTTGAGTAAACAAGGACATCCGGTTTGGGTTCTGGGATATTTACTTTTTTTTTCTTCCTGGTTCCAGAATTTAAGCAAAATTTAAATCACCTAGAAAATTAATAGAATTTTATTAACTATTACACCTTCCCCCAACTAAATAAACACTGTAGTAGCCACATGTGATGAATGACTTGAATATTCTGAAGGCATGAGGTCAACACTACTCTGTAAGTGTGTGTAGAATAATGAAAGTTATAAATCTTTTTTCTAGTATTTATGTTCTAAAAATAATTAAGCTTAAAGTCTACAAAAATTATGATATTAATGTGTATTTGTCATGGCAGTTAAATAGATCTATTCAACCAATCAGCAATTACTGATCTTTAAAAATTAGGCAACGTAAAATTGTTGATTATTGCAAGCGATTGATGGTAGTTGAGTTCCAGTTGCTCATTAATTGCTACATCCTCCCCCTGACAAAATGCTCTGTTACATCAGCCATTAAACTATTATACCATAGCTTCCACGTACCTTATTATAAATGCAGACTGTATCTATCACTTAATACTACATTGTACTTGGCCTCTGAAAATAGTTCTAGTTGAGAGATTGAGCTCCAAATATTTTTTCATTGCACTGGATTATTATTTTTCTCCTGGTTTATCACGTTCATGTTGCTTAATGATAAGACAACCACATGAAGATTAGATTGTACAGAATTGTCATGGGCTGTTGCCCTCTCTAACATGTTTGAGTAGTCTAATAATGTGAGAAGAAGTTGGAAGATAGGATTCCAGGATTATCTCTTCAACTCTGCTGATTTTCTGTGTGGCTTCTGAAGTCACTTGAACTTCACTGAACCTCAGTTTATGTTTTGGTAGAATTAGGAGCAATAACTTGTAAATAAGCTTAATTGTTTTTAAAGTGCTTTGAAATCCTTGGCTCAAAGTTATCTTAGAATTTGTTTCTTCTTAAATATGTGGTATCATCATTCCACTCTAATATTGATAAGCATACCACTATAGTTTTAATAATCTGTATTTAAAAAAAAAAACACACAAAAAACCAAAATCGCAGAACTGTAGGGAATTTTACATGTGGTGCCAGACTTTATTGTCTTGATTCTTCATTGTCCCGTGCGTCATGTCTACATTTTGGGTTAGTAGTGTTTTACACCCACTTTATACTCACTTTCCATTGACAACAGTGACTCCATGAGGTTCAGGGCAATGGAGAATTAGGCTCAGTGGCTTATGACCATAACTAACTTATTTGGGTTTGCACTACTAAATTCTTCTTTGTATTGTGTGGTTTTAATCCTGCCTCATTTCTTTGCCTTTTTATTTTTATATTTCTCTTTTCTTTTTCTTTTTTAGGTTCTGAAAGTGACAAAGTTAATGAACAGGATGTGGAAGGGAGAGACTCAGCTGACTGGCATGTAGGCCTGAAGGTAGCATGGGACATAAAGACACCTGGATTGGCAATACCCCTTTACCCAGGAGACTGCTATTTTATGCTGGGTAATTTTCAAAGGTTTAGCAATACAAATGTTTCTATTGAAAATAGAGGACAGACCATCAACTAGAGTAAATTATCATAGCTCCACTTATGTCAGTGGGATAGGGGTGACTTACAACAGCTGAGGATCTGGCCAGAATGTGTAATTACTTTGTGAGTTTTTTGGTCTTTGGAGACTTTTTTTTTTTTTTTTTCATATTTTTCTTGTTTTCCTTCTTGTTAGTGGTACATAGTGAAGTTTACCTTTTAAGCCTTTCCCTTCCTGATGCTCAGATTGCAGTTGAGGTTAGCTTCAGCGCAATTTCTTCAGCTTGTACTTTACAGGATAAACTACCAGTGTGAGAAGTTGAGATATTTATTCCTTATTTTTAATTGAAGCTTCCTCTTCCTCCTTTCAAGACACAGTTGTCTTGGGGAACAATAGCCATCTACTTCATTGTCTTATTACAAAATCTCCCCAACTGCGGTTTTGGGTGAAGATGGACGATATGTGTATGCCGTTTGTTTTTAAAATGTCCATATATATAGCTATAAAAACAAGCTGTGTATATTGTTGTTGTTTTATATTTCTGACTCCTTGGCTCAGGATGAGATTTTCTTAGTACTTCTTTGCACTATTTTTTGATGGTGTGTTGGTCATCTGCTTTAAGTATGAGCCTTTCTCTCATTCTGTTACACTTTGACCAGTGTGTATTTAAGAATACTCTCCTCCAGTGTTGGAATTATGCTGTAGAATTGAGCTGTTCTAGTGCATCTCTTGTTTGGGGGACAAAGACAATTAAATTGGGCCCACTGGTTCTAGCAGCGGAAGCTAACAGCAGTGTTGGAGACTACAGGTCAGGAAGTAGGTTTATTCTGTATTGGCGTTTTCCCCCTAATTAAACCTCCTTGTGAACAAATCGCAGCTACATCATACCATGAGCTATGTGACCTAAGACTCAGACGATCATTGTGACACTGCAGTGATTGCACATGTTGGCTGTTCAGAAATTGGTGAAACCAACACCCTTGTTGACGCTCCCAGTTCATGCACTTTTGGTTATAGAGGCCCAAGGTACTTCCACAAAGCAGCTCCTCCTATCTGCTTTCTTATTGGGGTAACTTTCCTTTTTGCTTTTCCCCTTTGTCTATCAGGTGAAACTTAGTTACCACGAGTGATTATTTTTCAGAGTAGCTGCTAATATCTTGTACCTCGTTATGCTCTCAACTACACTTGTACAACCCCATTGGGGTCAACAGTGTGGCATATGAGTAACCAAAAGTAGATTGTGGCCATTGTGCTTTTAAACACTTTCAGACTGAGCATCTCACAGATTAAGATATGGAGTTGTGTGAAATCCTGGAATACTGTGATATGGAAGATGCGTCTGATTTTCTCCTTTCATTAGGATGTGAGCTGGCAGTCTGGAGAGAGAGAGAGGTTTTTTTAAAAAAAATCAAAGTGAACAATACGTGACAGTTAATAATTCCCTTTGCAAGAGTTCGTAATCCGTCTTTGTGCAATAGCTGTTCTAACATCAGATGGACAGATTCATCTAATTCTTATCGACTGTAAAGTTTGTGCCTAATCAGCTTTGTTGACCAGCTGATTCAGAAGACAAATTGTGGAATGGATGTTCCTCATCAGTGATTTCAGTACTTTTTATTCTAGGACTGTAAATCATAGCTGGGTAAACTTTCAAATGGTAAGGACATTCCTTATTCCCCTGATAGGAGTTAACTTTATATACTGTAGCTCAGGCACTGCTGGAAATGCTATATAAAGGATGGGTCAAAAATTTTATTTTATTTAACAACTAACAATATCCTGTTCATGTTTTGGTAGAAACAGAGGACACATTAAACATTTTTCCAGTTATGGTGTATAAATCACTCTTTCCTATTAATACTTCATAGAAAACTACTCTTTGGAACTCCGTAGGGCAGGTGTTAGATATTTTCTTCTAAGTTTCTAAATAATTTGCAGTTACCTTTTAGCAAGATTAACAAAAACATTTATTATTTGAATTTAACAGCAGTAATAATATAGAAGAGTCCATCCTAGAAATGAAACTTTCTGACTAAATCATATCTATTTTATTAGTTGAAGTGAGTGACTTCATATACTGGTAGTAACCTGTAATTAAGGGACCTGTATTATCATTGGGTTGTTTTATATCTTCTTCTTGTTGCTGGTTTGCAAGCATAGTATTTTATGAGTAGATACATGTGTGGGATGACACACAAGGTCTGATTCAATATATTTGGAGATTTAAAATATGGGAGCATTATATAAGAGGTAGCATGATTGCAAAATAACAAATATTAGTTAATTTATCCTGCATGACTGCATTTCATGCATTCCAGAGTCTCAGCTTCTCCTTCTCAGATACCTGTGGTACCTCCTCCATCATGGTTGCAAAACCAGTGGAAATAGTTAGCGAGCATGCTGTTTGGTTCATCTGGAATTTGTATCATCTGGACTTCTATCAGTGTCACTTTGGAAATCATCTAGTAGATGCTGATGAAGGGTCGGGCAGCATGTTTAATGGTTACAATAGGGTGAATGACAGTCAGGACTTCTGGGTACTCTTCCTGACTCTGTCTTTGACTCCTGTGATGGTGGTAAGTCACTTAACCTCTGTGTGCCTGAGTTTTTCCATTTGTAAAATAATATGTTTACTTTACATGGGTGTTATGAGAAAAGATGTCAGATTCAGTATGCTGTTAATCATTTAAAAGCCAGCATTTATCAACAGTTATTGCACAGTGGTATCTGAGATACTCTATTTCCTTTTCTTAGGTATGTACAGGAAGTAGCACAATCTCTTCATCAATACCATTGTGTGAGCATTTGATAAATACTGACATTTTTAATAACTTCTCAAAATACAAATTATTTTTATTATTAATAAAAGCCATCAGATGGCTGTGTCAACAATATAATTTATACAACCTCCATTAGCTTAGAAGTAGACTCTTAATTATAAGATTTTTGTTGGACAGTTATGTGCTTTGGTTGTAGCCATCTTAGCACAAAATAAATACAATCCAAATGTGCTGTTTCCAAGAACCTCTGCATTTATTTTTGAGAGACATAGTATTGTAAACTGTATATTTTTAAATAGCGTTCCAAAGAACAGGAAAAAGTGGAAGAATTTTTTTGCACTTCAGAAAAGAATTTGAGTGTCCTGCTCACAGGCTCTTCTATAATATGATTCTTTGTTACTTTGAGAAGAATTGTGTTTAAAAATGCAGTATCTAAAGTTAGTTTTACACTTGCTTTCTCAGCTCTTGTCTTCAGTTGAAATATGCTGTGGTATTAAGTCATGTCTTGAACTGTATATTATGTGCCAAACGTCAGGTGTTCAAATTTGTCCATTTTAAGATATGCTATCACAATATCAAAAAGAACTTTTGATTTAAGGAGGAAAAAATTAGCTTTAATATGGCATTACTTTTTTATGATCTTTGTTTTTCCTCACATGAAAAATAGCCCTGCAGAGGAACTGCAAACCTGCTGCCTGATAACTGGAATCTGACCTTTATAGCACTTATGAAACGGAAACAGTTTAGCTCAATTTAGAATAATATATTGGTCTATAGAGGAAACACATACTGAACACTGCTGTCTCAAGTACATAGTCAAGGGGTGTCTAATATGAAACGTGTTGGGTGCATGCAATAAATCCACAGCACGTGGAGGTGAGCAGAGAGCCCCATCTGCTGTGGTCGAGTGCGTGCTTAACTAGGGTTGTCATGGTCTTACTATTAAATTGGAATCTTTCCCCTAAACTTAGAGTTAGACACAACCAGATTTGCAAATAGATTTACAATTTTCACTAATTTTCCTATCATGACTTCAAAACATACTTAACAAAAATACACTCTGGACTTTTTCAAAGGGGGAAGACTTACTTTTCCACAGCTGTTTCCCATAGATCAAATGTTGCTTGAAGGTTAGGGGTTTAAAGCAGCTTGAAGATGAACTTGATGGTGTCTTTTTTCCTGAACAAATTATAGTTCAAGGAGCATCAAAAATTATTTTCATTAACCAGAATTTAGGCACACAAGTTGTGGCGGTGGGCTGTGGTTTAAGATATTCCTTTAATGGAAACATTTCCACATGTATGTAGTGGCTCATTTAAACTGTTTCTAGCCAGTTAATCTGCCTGTACTTCCATATATTAACTTGAACCTTTTTTGCTCTTTAGCATCTTGATTATATTTTTTAACTTTATTGTTTGCTCTCTTGACTCCATGTTTGATCGAAATTCTTTTTCCCTATGATTATTAAGAATGTTAGCCCTAGAAATTTATTTGTTGTTATGAAACTTTGATCATATAGTTTGGCAAATCGCTAACACATTGTTCAGTTCAATCTTTTAATCTGTTCTGTGTTTTCTTTACACACAATTTTTTGGTTTAAATACTACAAATTCCCTGATTAGGGTCAGTTATATATTCTACTTTTTCCCTATGGTGGTGATGAAAGGAGTAGAAGATGGTTCTTTGGCTTATAATTTCTTGCGGGGAGGAAACTGAACTTGTGTGGGGTCATCCTCTCAACATTGCTGCAACAGCCACATGGTATACTACCTGTATGTTTGTATCTCTACTATTGAAATGGAGGGATGAAGCTGTGTGTGAACGAGTAGACCAATGGAGAATTGCTTCCTGTAGTATTACCTCATCCATCCAAATTTGTAGATTGTGTAAGATAATATTGATAGAATCAAGTTTGTGAATTGTAACTAGTTTTGCAAGTCCAGTTTGTGAAGTGCGCAACACACAGCACTGCAGAAGTGTCATTCATCCCGTTTGATGCATGCATCAGGCGTTTTTTGGCGGAAAAAAGTTTCCAAAAGTAAGATACACATAAGCCTATCTTTTGCATAGCTCATTGTAATGGGATACCAGTCATCAAAAAACCTCCTTGGTTTTACTCACATCACTAAATCCAAATGGAACTGGAGAGATGGCAGAATGGTGGTTAAGCATTTTAGCTCCATGGTGTCTTTATATGTATTGACACTCAAATGATCACAAGAATAAATATCTTTATTTTTTATATATATATTTGTTTAGGAAGATAAATAGCCCAATTCTATTTAATGTTTGAATTGTTAGATATATTTGCATTTAGAGTATTGAAAATTATGCTGCTCTTTGAATTAGATGCATCACATCTGATAACATTGATGACAAAAAGACAATTATGTGAAGAGGTTCAATAAAAACAATAAGCAGAGAGGAAAGGCAAAAAAATTGATAGTCGTCATTAGTACTGCAAGCATTACCTTGCTAGTCCCAGGAATCATTGTACTAATAATCAAGTGCTAAGCTCTGCAGCCCTTCTCATTAGAGTAATCCTCCTTTGTACAAGTAAGTCTCACTGAATTCAAGCTGTAAGCACTCTACCCTCGCAGGACTGGGCAAAAAGTTATGTCATCTTTCCTTCCTGTACTTGGTTTATTTTGATAGTCTGTAGCAGTAGCATGTGGAATTACAATCATCAGTTCCCTGTGTCTGCATTGGTTTATCACCTCATTGATGCCATAGTTCAGTTATTCACACACTCATCCATCCACTTGTCTGACAAAGGCTATACATGTACAGATTTAATGCTGTAGCACAGAGATAATCAAATTATGATTGTAATAAAGAACAAGCAAACAAAATAAAAACCATAAACATACTATTTGTCTTTAGGCAGCCCAAAAGAGTGGAAAATATAGTTGACAGACATGTCCCTTGGAAGTAAAAATTACCATATAAAATATAGTAGGAACAGTGAATGATTAATCTCAGGAACTCTATTTTAAACTCATTCTCATGTAATAGCCAAGAATTTCAGAAATAGAAATTTTTTTTTCCTGTTTGACTCTTTTTTGGTGTAATCTTGTGCCATCTTTTTACCTACTTTTTCTCGGAACCTTTCAACTTACAGTAAATTCTGCAAAAGATGTAATTTTCTAAGATGTATAACTTTAAATTTGAAAGGGGAAAGATTGCTGTGTCACCTATTTTTGAAGAAAGAATTTTTTAATAGTAATACATGTTCACCTTTGTGTCTCAGTATATAATTTTTATTCCTGGAAACTTACAAAGCCATTATAATTGGCAGATCTGGCAGAGACACTTATGGTTGCCTAACACTTTCCATTATAGGACTGGGTTTTCGTTGTGTGTAACGTTGACAAAACTTTAACTATTTGGTTGAAATTTTCCATGCTAAGCATCTGCCTCAGGCTGAATTTCTTTTTGAAAGTTGAAGCAAAAACAGTTCAGTCACTTTAGAGTAGGGGTGGGCAAACTATGGCCCGTGGGCCCGTCCTGCCCGGCCCTAAGCTCCTGGCCAGGGAGTCTGCTCCTGGTCCCTCCCCCGCTGTTCTCCCTCCCTCACAGCCTCAGCGTGCCGCGTGGGCAGCACTCTGGCCCGTAGCTCCTGCTGGGCAGCGCTGCAACGACGTGGCTGGCTCTGGCAGGGCTGTGTGCTCCTGTGGGGCAGCGTCTCCAGCTCCGGTGGGACACGCTGCTCTGAGTGGCACGGTAAAGAGGCTGGGGCTCGGGTAGGGGGTTCCAGGGGGCGGTCAGCAGGGACAGGGAGCAGGAGGTGGTTGGATGGGCAGAGGTTCGGTGAGGGGAGGTCAGGGGACAGGAAATGGGGAGGTTGTATAAGGTGTGGAAGTCCCGGGGGTCTGTCAGGGGGCAAGGGAGTGGATAGGAGTTGGGGCAGTCAGGGGACAGGAAGGGACAGGTAGTGGATGGGGTCCTGGGAGGCGGTTGGGGGGTGTGTCTTGGAAAGGGGCAGTCGGGACAAAGAGCAGGGGGGGCTGGATGGGTTGGCGGTTCTGAGGGGGGTAGTTGGGCGGGAAGTACGTGGGCGTTGGATAGGGGGTGGGGCTAGGCTGTTTGGGGAGGCACAGCCTTCCCTACCCGGCCCTCCATGCAATTTGCAACTCCAATGTGGCCCTTGGGCAAAAAGTTTGCCCATGCCTGCTTTAGAGGATGAGACTAGGGGAATTATTTTCTTTTGCCAGTGTTAAAAAAAAAATAAAAATCATAACTGTTTTCTTGATAAGCTCTAGCTTCTCAGTGCTTGGGACAAGGACATGAAATTTGGCAGGGCTCCTGCACCGTGGTCAGAGAAGTGCCTTTTGATGTCCCATTGAAAATCTGCTCAAATTTGGCTGAGTAATAAACATCTGAAAATTGCCATTTCCACATCTTTAGCCAGAGGAGTTTTGGAGTTTGGCAGCTAAATTCTCTGAACTTTTTGTCTGCATTGAACATGCTCCATCCCAGAGTTGCAGGGACTGACCAGGACTTTCCTTGAAATTTCTCTTCTGTGTTCTGGCTGTTCACTCTGCTGGTGCCTACTAAGCAGTGTGAAGGAGGAGGAGGAAGCAGATTGACTCAATATGAAGAGGCATGGATAGTGGCTGCGGTGGGGTGTGGCTGAGCAGAGGAAGATAGGATTAGGTCAGGCATGGGCAAACTCTTTGACGGAAGGTTCTCTAATTAGTAGCACATACTTCCATTCAGAACCTATGATAGAGTCCAGGATACCGAAGTCCCAACGTTCCTCTGCAGTCAAGGAAACATTAGCAGGACCCAGTGGCACAATATGTGTCAGTGACTGGCCCACACAGGGGATATCATGACACTTTCACTGCTCCAAGTTACTCTGATAGCTGAAGTGGCAGAGGTCTGTACTAAAAGCAATTCAGTTCTGCAAGGAATCCTTTGTCCTACTAGTTCTGTATTGTAATTGTGGTGTGCTGTTGTGCGTGCCCTCTGAGGTATCTTTATCAGGTGATTCTGTATCATCTTCTGTTTAAAAAATATTTTTGGTAATATAAAGACCTGCTTAAACTTGCTCTTCTGCTGTTTCCAATCTTCATCTGTGAAGTAAAACATCTTTGTATACCATCCATCCAACACCACCCAAGATTATAAAGACTGCAAGTTGATAACATTTGTTTTCCAAGGTGGATTTGACCACCTCTACCCAGGTATGCGTGTGATTAATTTCTTCTAATAAATCATGCATTGAATTACCAGAGACAGAAGTCCTATAATGGGACTTTATTCCAAGTGGCAGACGATTAGTTGGAAATGGGCAGACAGAAAGTTGAGGAAGTAAGAAATCAATACACCTTGATCTAATTCCCCCACCCCACAGTGTTATGTTATGTATATCAATTCAATTATCTTCCCTTCTTTTTTCATAGTACTCCATACAAAATCAGAAGTTATCTCTCCCAACACTCAGCAACACTAGATTGCTTGGTTTGTTCTCTTAAGTGTAAGGCCTTTTGCAATGTACAGTTGATTTAGGCATTTCAGTTTGTATCATATACAAGCAGATTTTTTAGGGAAACTTAGGGTAGTACTTAAGCATATATTGAACTTAAGTGTGTGCTTCAGGTCTTTCATGAATTGTCATCTTGATTTTGGTATAGTTTAGAGATTCTAAAACACAACAAACTTGAGAAATGCCTGATCAAGTTTTAGAGATAAGGTTAAAACTAGAGAAATTGGCTGTAGTCCATTGAAGAAGAGTTCCCAGCTTCTGCACACATTGGTACTTTAGAAAGGGTATACCGACCATATAATGAAGTGATACCTGTGCCATTGGTTCTGTTTGCTAATATGTGTTGAAAAAGCTAACAAAAGAATGCTAATATGTGTTGAAAAAGCTAACAAAAGAATGCTATCAACTTAAAGAGCATTCTTGTGTCTGAAAATTGTTTATCATGTCCATTGTCTTCCATATATATTTAAAAAGTTTGTGTGTGTAGTGCCTGTGTTTAATTCATTGTTAGGATTCAGTTGATGGTGATTAAAATTGTGTCCCTTTAAAAAAATTCACTTTGCATAGTTTTTATATTGTTCATATATACAATATAAACAATTTACTGACTAATACTCTGAAATTGCAAAGAGATGTGCATGCATGGACCTAGTAAGGGAGTCCCACTGAAATTGTGCTCCATGCTGACCCTCAATCCAACACAAATTCAGTGGGACTCCTGCAGTAGTAAAAGTCTATGCAAGCAGATCTTTCTGCAGGACTGATAACTTGTTTCCTCCCCCGAGTCATATGGTGTATAATGTTTTAAAAGTTGAGAGAGATTACTTGGTTTGGGTTTGCAAATCTCATCAAATAGACTTTAGTTTTGTAAAAGCTAAAAACTGATGATATATCCATACGTATTGTATTTTATCTGAACCATTAGTATGCAAGGAAGCTAAAGTGAGTGTGGAGGGTTGTCTAGGTAAAAGATGCCAGTTTTAGTCTACCTCTGATACGGGTAAAATAATTTGTATGCAATATTAGTTAAAAGTGACTGCCGCCAAATGGGCAATGTCTCATTTAACAAGCAATTTTTTTCTTTCAAATTGTAGGGAAAAAAATCTTTGGAGTAATCTTTTAAGGCCTAGAATGTATTTTTCAATATCCTTTGAGACATATGATCCATGAAGCTTCAACCATTTTTATACAATTACAGTTTTAAATGAATTATAAACTCTTAAATTAAAATTACAGGGTTCTTTCTAAAAGTCATAAAGGATTAGAGACAGTTGGAAGCAATTTCAAGAAGAGACAGCTCCACAATGAAAGGGTTGCCAAGGGTTTGAATGAAGGTGCAAATCAAAATGTAATACTTATAATGCTGTGTTTGCTACACAGACTGCACCAAATTAATTGGTACTGAATGGAACAAAAGTACTTAAGCAATCTGCTTTTTGTGATCATTCTTCATAGAGATGACTGTGATACTTATTTAGTGTTACAAAATCCGGATTTGCTATGTTCTTGTTTTCAAGATTTGGCTTGATACTCTAACTCTCATATGTCTGTACAGCAATGATTTCTCTATTTGTTTTAAAAAGTATTGAAATGAAGTTTTGTGCAGGCAACACACAAGCAGATACTGTGCAAGCTTCCCCACCTAACCTTGCCAGTGCAGCTCCATTCTGATCTGTATTCCTATTGCAGCCCTAAGCCTCTCACGATTAGAAAGTGACATTTGTACCAAATTGTTTGTCTCTCTTCACTCAGATGGTAGCAAAAGGAACAGAATTATAGTATTCCTTTCTGTTTGTGGACCTGAATGGCTATGGTTTACCATAGAAAGACAGCTGTGAATTCTTAGGTGGCCACAGGTTTAATGTACAAGTGACTAATTATAATATGGTCCTGCAGTAGTCATAATGGATTATTTCTTAAATATGTTTATTGGTGACACCTAGATGGTTTGGCATTATTCAGTGGAGATATGTTCAAATACTAGGAAGTGATGTCAGTTTTCCTAAACCTGTTGGGGATATGTGAGCATTCTTTTTCCTTTTCTAGTTTGTTGAATGCACTGAACAAACATCCCTTCTTGGGATTTGTTTTCATGTTTCATATAGCAAAAGAAATGGTAAAGGATAAAAAACCATCCTCCTGCATTTTTCTCCTAATATGTGTAATGCTAGGTGCTTCATTGTTGTGCATGAATTCTTACAGCTGCTTATAAAATCCATTAAAAGAAGAGAACTCATTCTTGCAAGTGGAATAAATCCAATAAATCTTATCTGAGTGAATTATTATTCATAGTGTGCCTGCCAATTTGAGAATTTCAGACTGTATTACAAAGTAGAGTAAAGATTTCAGATCATATTTGTTTTCATTAATAGAGAGAATAGCATGTTAAACTTCACACACAGTAAATTACACTAAGGTATTCGTTTTAAAAAGAGTGATTATGGTCAAAAAAAGTAACTATGTCTTAACTTTTTCAAGTGACTTGGGATTTTGGGTTTCTCAGTTTTGTTGGGTATGCAAACTGACATCTTTAAAGGACTTAATATTTACTGGGAGAGTGTATGCGAGACTGAGCATTTCTGAAATCAGACTCCCTTACTGTGATCAAATTCAATAGTCACTAGTAAGCATCTAGTAGAACGCTATCCCTAGTCCTTTCTTTTCTCCCTTACATTTTTTTGCTGAGTGACTTCAGCTCACGGTTTCATTTGCCCTACAGTATCTATACTGATGATTCACAAATCTTCCTCTTCGCACTGATCTAACTGACAGTCCAGTTGTGACTGCATCATACTAGATGTCTTGCTGCCAGCTCAAGCCCAGTATGGCTAACCAGAACTTTTCATTTTTCTTCCTTACCTGCCTCTTCTGTGTTCCTGCTTCATCACTGTTGAAAACAGTATCATCCCAGCTCATTACCTCAGGTCAATTTATGACTCCTATCTCTCCTCCTCCTCATACATCCAGCTTCCCTATAACATATCAAACATCTATTTCTTTGTCACCCTTCCTATGTCCATCCATAGATACCATGATTATTTCCTGCCTGTTGTCTATCTTCTTATTGCCATTATTGATATTGATATTTTCTGCTGTATCCTGTATATCCCTGACCTCCTTTAAAACATTTTGCTCCCCTCCAGCAGCCACTCAGACCCTCTGCTGCCTTCCTCTTGCCCACCAATCAAGTTAAAAATTTTCTCTCTTACCTCCTAGGCTCTGTCTCTGACCTTTTTTCTCATTGGATCAGTCTCGCTTGCCTCGCTCCATTTGTGGTGCCAGATTCACCACTTTTCTTCTTCAATTCCTCACACTATCTTCCTTTTGCCTTCTCTCTTGCTAGGAATGAGTGCACCTCAGTGGATTAGGCATGCTCCATTTTTCCATTGTAGTTCCTACTGAAATTCCATTTTTGCAAGGCCCATAGATGCTAATTTCTGACACTTGAACATCAAAGCCAACTTGATTTAAAACATTTTTAAAATAGTTCTAAATTATTGCTGCTTCTGAGTCCAATAGCAAAAATGTTATTACTAGGGCTGCTCGGAAATTTTCCATTTGAATGTTTTTCTACTGGAAAATTCTGACTTGTCCAAAATTGAAACATTCTGGGGATCATTCTGTGAGATCATGATGACTTTATTAGTGACAAAGAGTCCTGTGGCACCTTAACTTCAGTGAAATTCTGGTCGGCCTTTACCTACTAGGGGATACCAGCCTGCTTGCTGACCATCTCAACCCACCAAATGGGCTGTTTGGGAGCCTGGGCTTCCAGGTTCCTGCCTCCTCACCAGCCTGGGCTTCTGGGATTCCCAGCTCCACAGAAGCCTTCAAGGTGGGACACCCTTGAAGTTGGGGTTTCCAGGGTTCCTCAGCTGCTTGCTTCCTGGGGCTCCAGACAGCTCAGAAAGCCTTGGATAAGCTTAGAAAAGATCAAAATGCAAATGTGTTTTGACCTTTTTTTAAACAAAATTTTGGAATTCCTGTTCCATGGTAAATTTTGAAGTTTCTTTTCTTTTTGGTTACATTTCTGAACAGATTTTTTCAAAGGGGTAGGAGAGAAGAAGTTTTGGAATTTCCCACACAAAGGGAATTCCCGCTCCAGATAGCTGTAGTTATTACAGATGAACATGTTACAGAACTGTCTTTTATGAGTGGAGGGAAGGAATTTTCCTTTTTACTTGTAAACTGAGCAAATGTGAGAGATAACTTAGATATTTTCAGGCACTGAGACATTAAAAACACAGAACCCAACTCTGCCATTTTTACAGTGTAAACTTTCTGAAGTATAGTTACATTTCAAATTATATTCCAAAATCTTGCTAAACTTCTTCATGATTATTGATGTAAACGTGAACTCAGTGCATTAAGTGCAATGAAAATAAGGAAAAGGGAACTTTAAAATTTAAAGAAAACACTTTAAAATAATTAAGTTTTGTTTATTTTTGTGTGTTCATTTGGATTGAGAGTGTGGTCCAGTGGATAGGCGGCAGCAGATCTTCACTTCATCTCTCTTCCTCTGTTTCTCCATTTGTTAAAAACAGGATAATGATATTTACCTTCTGCTAAGCACATGAGCTCTACAAATGAAAAACTTTAACTTATAAAGTTTTTCATAAAGTTTTATAAGGGCTAAAAGGATATAAAAGAGGAAAGTGTTTGTATTGTGTTCAAAACACTTGCCTTATACAGTAGTGTCTGTTGTTCATATTTGGTAGGAATAAATTTTGTATTTAGTATATTTTTCTCCATGGACTGAAACTAATTATACTTTGTCCTCAGATGATCTCAATATGACACATCAGCATTGTGTTCTGGCTGGTTTTCAGCCTCGTTTCAGTTCTACTCACAGAGTGGCAGAGGTGAGTAAGCAAGGGGATTTGTTTTTTGGTCTTTCACACTGTTAGTGGCTGACAAAATGAATTTAGGATCACACAGTCTTGTTTTAAACTGTGATTAGTGGTTTTACTGATGACTCTGACTTTTTGTGGGAGGTGTATTTTCTATGCTTTTCGCTTACTGCTGGAAGAACTCATATTGATTTTTATGGAAGAAGGGCAATTTCTTTGTCTGTGCGCCATTCATGCCTAACCTCACAAAGAGTTTCTGTATTACACTGCAGTACCACAGCTTATTAAAGAAATGCAAAAACATGTAATCATATTTTTATAAAAAATGTTTTCATGTTTTGTTGTTTTTTTTGCCATACTCCACAGTAAGTGGCATACTGTTGATGGGAAGGGATATGAAGTCTAAGCATACTGCACACCAGCAATCCCAATAGCCCTTGACTGGCACTACAAGCCACAGCAATGTGAAGGAATGAGGCTGGATTCCCCAGCTTCCTCTAGAACTGCAGGTGGAAGCAGAAATGTATACAGAGCTCTTGCATCTCTCAGGTAGTCTGAGCACTGCTCTGAGGATTCAGCCCAGTGCTTACAAGATTGCCGATGTGTGCTGTTGTTTAGATTTGTTTCTTCTTTCAGTACTCTTGACTATTGATCACAATTGCATTAATGATAAAGAAAGTAGAGGTATTTGTCCCTCATACTGTGATTATTTTTTTGCTTGTTTTCGTAGTTATTTTTCTCTATACAGCAACCAAAAGGAAAAAAGGAAATAGTTTTATTTTAAAATCATCTGAGATTACACTTTAAAATAATTCTTTCAAAAGTAACTAATGACATTTTACTATTTGTCTTGTCAAGCCAAAATGCATTACTGTTGAAGTATCTGTGTATGTGTGTTTGTATTTCAATGGTAGTGCATTTAATTTTGTTTTCACTATTAATTGCTTTTTTCTTTGGCTGTTGTATAGAGAAAACAATGAGGTCAACAAGCAAAAAATAAATAAATCAGAAAAGAAAGCATTGTAACGTTAACATTATATCACAGTATTTTTCCAAATTAAATGAAGGTGTCGGTGGTATAAGGACATGTCTGTCTAACTTCTGTCATGTAGGAACATATTTTTCAAAACAAAGACAGATTGTGGTGACTACAGCTGAGCTTTGGAATAAACCTACTATAACGTGCATTGTACTGTATGCATGAAGCATATGGTTCTGTATTTTTCTTGTGCAGAAAAGATGAACTCTCTAACAGTGTGCTCCCAAAACTCTGTTATTCTGATATTAAAATACACACTTATGTCCACAGTTTGAAAAGCTTCCACTTTAAAAGCTTATGTTTTGTTTTAATAAACCTTTATGACCTCACATTGTATAGTATGGAAATTCTAATGCAAAGAATTATGATTCTGGGAGTCCTTATTCAAGGTTTTTCCTGGGGAGTTAGCTAATTTTATAAATATTTAACTGAAAATAATTATAAGGTAGACCTATCTTTTTATTTTGTGTCAGAAAGATATTTGTTTCTTTCAGCACTGAAGGAAGTTATAGTACTAAAAACAAAGTAAAGGCAGAACAATCCATCTTTGCAACTGTATTATATGCTTTACACTTAGGAGTACATTCTACTTTCATGCTGTATGAAAATCTTCCCTTCCACATCATTGTGAGTCCTATGCAGAGAAAAATATGACAAATTGTTAGATGCTCTAGAATAATAATCTGCAGGAAGGAGAAAAGAAAGAAAATAGAATTTTCAGCCATGCTTTTGAATCTCTAAGATTTCAAATGTGTTTCACAGTATTTCCACGTCTCCTCCCCTGACCCAGATTTCTAGAGTATTTTTAATAGTCTATTATATCTTTAATGATTTAGTTTTTTAAATGTAAACTTTTTTTATCAATGCAAATAATTTTAAATAGCAGTACAAACAATCTGACGTATTAAATGTTATAAGCTTTTTTATCTTGCTTTAAAACATAATAAAATCAAATCACAGAAATGCAGCCCCTTTTTCTCTCATTTTACAACATTTTGATTATTTCAGTGGTTGGTACTGAATCTTATTTTTTGTTTGCCTTAAACAGTATTACTTTCAAAGGATCAGTAAACTGATTAATTTTTTTATTGTGCTCTTACAGTGCTCAACAGGAACCCTGAAATATATTTTTGGACAGTGTGAGGTTGCACTTCAGAATTTACAGGTTGATTCTGATTCAGCGGCTTTATCTTTGAAATCGCTGGAAGCCCAAGTTCTAAAAGAAGTGGAAGGAATCCATAACGAGGTGAGGGGAAAGTTTTCACAGTACATTAAGGGTACGGCTACACGTGTAGTGCTCGATGTATCGGGGATCTATTTATCATGTCTCATCTTGATGCGATAAATCGATCCCCGAATCGACTTCTATACTCCACCTCGGCAAGAGGAGTAAGCGGACTTGGTGGGGGAGTGGCTGCAGTTGATTTGCTGTTCTGGGGATGGCCAGATAGTCGACCTAAGGTACCGCGACTTCAGCTACGCTATTTACTTCAGCTATTTGCGTAGCTGAAGTTGTGCATCGTAGCTTGACTCCCCCTTCCCCCATCACACGTAGTGTAGCCCGGCCCTAAGTCTGATTCTTTGAGGGTGGTACAGTCAGTGGCTTAAAGGTGTGCAAAAACTCACACCTGACCCTATATAGGTTTCTCAATTTTGGGTGGCATTGCCTCTTGCATTTAGGTGTGTTGGTTGGGTTTAATGCAAAGTCTCAAGGGTGAGGACTCCATTTTTCTAACTGAAGGAGCAGCTATCGTAAGAACATTGGTTACATTATGACTGCTGTTCTACTCTGGCAAAAAGTAAGAGGCTAGAGAAATTAAAGGAAAGGGGCAAGTGAAACCCTTATAAACCTCTTGAGTTGTTCCTCTGATGCTAAAAGAGTAGCCAATCATGTTCAAAACAAATGTATAAGAGGATGACGACATGTATGAGGAGGACGATGTATGAGAGTCTGCTTTAATGCCTGTATATAGGAAAATACTGTAGAAATCAAGTCCCTGAAAATAAGATCAAGGCCCTGATCCTGTACTGAGAACCATGCAGGTGAACCAGTATGCCCTCAAGGAATCCCACTGAATGCACCTCTGTTTTCAGTACAGAAATGGTTTTTAGCAAGCAAATACATTTAACAGACCAAGGTGTCCAGCAAGTTAAACAGAAAGTAATAGTGTAGTGTTTAGAAAGATTTGGGAAACTGGTAACTTTATTTGAGAGAGAAAATTGTGTGGTATCCTGGACAATGCTGTTTTGCTAATACTCAGTATCAAAGGAAAACTGCAGCGTGACATGATCATTAAGATCTTGCAGAGGGTTTGGTAAATTTGCTTACATTCTTTTTTTGATGATGGCAGTGGTGTTTCCAGAGACGCTCAATTGAATTTTCTTTAAATTTTAACGTAAATAAAAAAAGAGAGCACCGCAGAAAAAAAGAGAGTGCCACACTTTCTAGGGTATTTAAAAACAACAGATTTGACTTGCTTTTTGTTATCCTGATAGCTATATCTCTAGATACAACTTGTGTCGACCTTTATTGGTTAACAAAGCATAAATGGTGAGCGCTGTATGAAAAATGAGTATCACTGACAAATTAGTATACTATGGTACTAATGTTTTTGACCAATTTCTTCTCTGATTTCAGTGGTGCTTTCCAGCACAGCTTTATATTCATAAATTCCAAAGAGTTATTTTGGATTTCTGCTAGTATAAGTTTGAGCAGTATTTGACCTAGTGGGACATCTATAGAGTATAGTTTTCACTTAGAGTATAGGATGCATTTATAGCTCTAAACATTTTTTAAACTCATGTGGTACAATGTATTCGGGAACAAGACAAACTTTTACAACTTTCATTAAACTTTGAGGGTCAGTTTCTTGGCTGTACCGTGTTTACTCTTGGTGCAGCTGAGGAGTGTAGGGTCGGGAAAGATCTGCTTCCTTGATTGTGGTTAAAATGGCTGCCGGCATAATTTAAATCAGCCTAGTATTTGCAATACATTATGAAATATTAATCAGACTTAGTTCATAAGACTGTAGGCATATATCAGTTTGTACAAGTAGGGCCACATTCACAGCTGGTGTAAATCAGTATAGCCCTTTTGACTTCAAAAGAGCATTGTGATTTACACCATGGGAGGAGTAGACCCCAAGTGTTTGCAATGACCTGACTAGTCTTACTATGTAACATACAGTCTGTTATGCATATGGGAGATACTATCCCAAAAATCAGGTCAGGCTATAGATATATTGTGTACTCTGGCTGAATAGAGACATGGATCTATATTCCAAATGAAAAGAGAATCACTCATTCACTCTCTTTTGATTTTTCGAGGTCATCTCTTCGTTTGAGGGATTAATTCCATATGTCAAAGTGCTATGTCAGATATTATTCTTTTTTTACCACACAAGTAGGCAAGTTTTCTGTGGTTTACCCTGTGGTAGATATACGTTCCTTTGCTGTGTATCACCATAAATGTCTGTGAGGCTAATACAGGTCTTTCATTCTTTTCTTTTGGGGAAAAAAAGCCACATGCCTTTTTAATTAATACAAGTTATATGATAAAGTTTTGTAGTTTCATGGTCTAGTACAACTAATAGGTTCAAACTCTAAATTATTTATAGAAAAAGTGCACAATAATTTCCACACAAAGAGCCAAATCCTGGATCTAGTGAAGAATATGTCAGATCTGCCATTGACTTCAGTGGGATCTGGATTTAGCTACAGCTCTCAACACCCTCTCTCCTGCAATTTTCCTCTCTTCAGTTAAAAAAAAAAAATGTTGAGAAACTTATAGTGCTGGCTAAAGCAAAACACCATTTGGGTGAACATGCACAAGGATCCCATATAACTCTGCCACTGTGTCTGTGTTCTGTTGTGCAACTTACTTTATATTCTAGATCTACGCCTCTCCAAAAAAGTTGTAATTTTTGTATACACTGCAGAGATGGCCTTGAAAATGATGATATTTGAATTTCTTCCAACTCACAATAGCTGGCTGCCATGTTTTACTTTTGAGTATTGCCACAAATGCAGTGCTTCAGAAACGTTATCCCAGATAGTGATTGCTAGATGCTGTAACTTTTTCTGAAAATGTCACTTTGCCTTGATGGCATCTCTGAAATAGGCATCAGAGGAATCATGCCAAGATGCTGAAAGGCTAGAAGTGACTGATTATAAATTCCACAGTTGAACTTAGGTTCACACCCACAGCTGAAGTTAACCATTTTGTATTTGTGCTTGAGGTTTACACAAGATCTCACAGTTAGACATGTCCTCTTTGAGATCAGATGTTAAACTGAAGTTCCTTCTTTGCATCTCTGGTGGATGGCTAGGTAAAAGTTAGATTTCTTTGGTGTCGTGGCCTCTGTCTTTAAAGTAAAGATTGCATTTCAATTATTATTGACCACATAATCACTGTTGCTTTGTTCACACAGTCCTTTCATTCCAAGCACATAGCTCATAAATGTAAATAATGGCACTCTTAAAAGTGTCCATCAGCTGGTTGTCAGGGTAGTCAGTCTTTAAATATTGTAACTACAAAACAAATACTTAAGTGGCAGCATATCCCTGAGCGAAGTATAGTCGGATGAACAGAAGCAATTATCTGTACAGTTGTGAGGTACAGTAGCCTAACATCAATGCACATAGTGTTACGGATTGAATTGATCACCTGATTGCTTAACCTTAAAGGGATATTTCGTCAGCAGTAATTTACATTGTAGTAATGTAGTAAATGATCTAGCAAAGCTGATGGAGTGCTGAGCTGTTGACTGTGCTGAACCATTCTTGGCTCCCAAAGAGTGTTTTTATCTGGGTAGGTCTGGAATGGAGCTGTAAGAATGTTGGGAGAACCCATAAATAAACAGGCACCCTTTAAAAAAACAAACAAATAACCCTGAACAAAACAAGACATTGCCCAGCAGGTGATTTAAATGCTCATTAAATATTTGCAAAACAAACCAATTCTTTCTTGAGCTTTGCATTTCAAGCACTGGGCTCGTGTTCTGGAGTGATAGGAAGTTTAGTAGTAGGTTGTTGATTGTGTGATGGTTAGGAACAGGCCCTATAACTTTGCAGTAAGTGAATGCTAGTGAATACTTAGGCTTGCAGAGACTGGGAAAGGGTGGCCAACCTGAGCCTGAGAAGGAACCAGAATTTACCAATGTACATTCCCAAAGAGCCACAGTAATATGTCAGCAGGCCCTCATCAGCTCTCCCACCCCAGCAGTTGGAGGGGGCAGGAAGGAGTGGAGTTGAGGCAGGGCATGGGGCAGAGCCAGGAGTTGAGCAATGAGCACCCCCGGCACATTGGAAAGTTGGTGTCTGTAGCTCCAGCCCCAGAGCCGGTGCCTATACAAGGAGCCACATATTAACTTCTGAAGAGCTGCACGTGGCTCTGGAGCCAGAGGTTGACTACCCCTGGACTAGAGCATTGACTTCAGCTGATTTTGGATCAGGCCTTTGATTATAAGGGTTTGAACATATGGTTTCATGGCCTGCTGTACCTCTAGTCTGGCAACAGTCGCTTTCTTGCATACATCAAATCCTTCCTTATTGCAAAAGTAAATTAAGTTTACTCCTGAATATAGTGTGGTGTAGAAAAACCTAGTCTAGCTAAATTGAAAGAGGTTTATGTTGTTAAGTTCTTAGGTCACTGCTTAGAAGAGTGGTGATGTACCCAGCAAAAGTAAGGTTAATGTGTGTTTTACCATATCAGTGTGAAATGACAGCACAGTTGGTGGCTGGCTGGTACAAAAAAGAGGAAATATAGATCACCTACATAGGTGGCATTTAATAACCAATACCTTTAAATAATTGACTGAGGAGCACAGGCTCACAAAATGTCAAATGGTGCTGTTGGCCTTTTACTGCCCAGTATTGACTATAAACCTAAAAATCAGCCTTTAATCATTGTTTAAAGGACAACTTGAGGATGAGTTGATGTTAGACACAACAAGCCTGATTCCAGTCTTACACTGGTGTAAATCAACAGTGAAAACAGAGTGAGATCAAAATTAGACTATAAGTTTTTATTTATTTATTTTAAATGTTCATAGGTTCAAGGTTCTTGCCGTTCAGTTTAGTTTTGGTATAAGGAAGTCTCCAATATAAAATTGCATCAGAGAAACTGTAGCAAAAGATGAACCGCAACTGTTAACCTGATATTCAAATCTGGTATGTGAATATTCACTGACCTCAGCTACTTTGTGTGTCTAACTAGCTGTTTTGGTGGTTGTACTATTTCCATCTGTTGGAATTGCTGCATTTATCTCTGTCTTATTTCATTTTATTATAGGGCCTTAAATGTTGAACCTAATGATTTATATAACAGCCTTTTTGCTTTTTTACAGAGTTAGTCCTCCTTACCTTTTTAAAAACCTTCCAATATTTGATTTTTTTTTCTTCACATCCTCCTATTCATAGAAGGAGTAGGAAGTAGGAAGTCAGGTGTGGCTGTTTCATTAACCCCTCGTTGATCCAAGAAAAGGTGTTGTTAAAGAGTTGCTTTGTTTTAATTAAGAAACACATGCTTATCTCAGGGTATGTCTGTAACGTGATATGAAAGTAGCTACCATGCATTATTTTTTTTAAAAGTGTACTTACCTATCAGAGGATCCCAAAAGGCTTGTTACAAAAATAAGTATCAGTATCACCCTTTTACAGATGACTAAACAGATTGTGACATCAAGGCCGCAGAGAGGTTTCTTTGCAGAGTCAGGAATCACCTCACTTTCAGGACTTGCTCTAGCCACCAAATAACTGCCTGCCTGCACTAGTTCATGAAGATCAACTTGAAGACTAACATAGGGGATAAAACATTGATTGACCGTTCATCTTTATTTAACTCAGTACAGAAGCTAAGTTGAGACACAAGGTAAAATGAATTTTGACCTCAGTTTGAGATCTTTGGCGAACAGTAGTCCATATCATTAAACAAACACATATGTCACAATTTGGCATGGTTGGCATGCTCCCCTCGAGAGGGACCAACGAATCCTGCACAAAACTAACTAGCCTACCACTAAACTTTACCTCTAAAACGTAGAGAATAATACAGCTCTTTTGGGTCACAAGTCACTAGGCACTGTGGTTGTAGTTGAAGCATTCGTGCTGTGCTAGTAAATGGTGCTGCCACAGTTTCCATTACTGCCTGTCAGTTAAGTCCAGGATGTATTTAAAATGTGACCAGGGTGCCAAAGATTTAAATTAGATTTAATTTACATAGATCAAGGGGACAAATCAATATAATTAGTCAAAAATCAGATTGACTGAATTCACATTCCTGTCACAATAGGTCATGTTGTCACATTGATTTTTTTTATTTTTAAAGCAGAGTTCTTTATTGATTAATGACCCAGTATAGTTTATTTCCTGAAACATTGTGGTTGCCAGACTTTATAGGGTATTGCCTTTTTAGTCGAGGAGGCCAGCAAAAAAATTACCATTGGGCCTTATTTTCAGCAGTGCTGAGCACCCAGAACTCCAGCTAAAGTAATTGGAAGGTGCTAGTGTTCAACACACCTCAAAATCAGTCCCAGACAGGCCTGGCAAAATGCATCTTGATACTTCATACCTGGATAATGCTTTAAGAGCAATAAACTATACTTGAACTTGATTAGGAAAATCATATGTTGTTAAACCTGAATACGAAGAAAAGCTGAATGACACTCACAGATTCCTTTCAAAACATTTAAGATTTATCTCAACTAATATCTTCTAATCCTGTTGATACGTTTTACCAGTGGGGTTGTTTTAATATTGTATGTACAGCTTTTTTGTTTAAACTGCTTTTATTGAAATCGGTTACACATATCAAACAAACATTTAGTTAACGTCGACTAAAACAGCTTTGAATCTTTTGGAGCTGTTCTGTTGGTTAAAAGGTGTTCTCAGGTGAGGGCTTTAAGCCATTTTCATTATTATTTCACCTTCACAGGTTGCTTTGTTTGCCTCATAACAGTTCAGATGGGATAAACAAAAGAATTCTTTATGGTAAAGGTGAAGATTAAAGCAGGTTTGAGCCACTGTGTGAAATGTAACTACCATAACAAAGATAAATACAAAAATCTAAGAGACCAGAACTCTAAATCACTAATAAAAAAAGCAACAAAAAGAACAACAAATAAAAAACTGAGACTGGGGGGTGCGGATGGTATTAAGATGAATGGAATGACTATGCTTGAACAATAATCAGTGTGTTATACAGTCTTAATGATGTTTTATAACTACATTACTGAATAATGTGCAACTATGGTATTAAAAACAACCCACACAGGTTATCTATTGTGTATTACGTGCCTAGTGCTCCTGGGCTTAAAGAGGTGTGCAGCACATAATAACTATTTTTAAACATAGCTTTCTTGTCATTTTAGCTTCTTCAGGTGTGTCAGATCCTTCAGTGTCTCAGATCATTGGCTCCATGAGGTGCCTCAGCATAAACTCTCTTGGTGACATCCCATCTCCCACAGTACTCTGCTGCAGTACAGAACTAGCCTTGTAAAGGGGGCGTGGGGTATGACTTCAAAAGTAGTTTTATATTCTTCAGAATATAATCCTAAAAAATGAAAGATTGTTGTCAAACATCCCTTGTAAGCTAGGAAAATATTCTCTATGTGAACCTAGCCAGGCTGTCTGCATGCTTAAGTGTAGTGCTGTGGTAGTTAGAGTCACTAGTATGCCTCCTGCTGTAACACTCTGGAAAAACTCCCAGAATCTGTGACTTAAGGTGACCTGGAATTAAGCAGAGAGCATCCTTTTTGGCTTTTGCAGTGTGCATCACTCTGCATAGCTAGAGTAAGAAATGTTTGTTTTATGTGAATGAAGAATCGATAGAGGGAGCACAAAGAATTATTTTGGTGCCCTTAAGCAGTGAATGATAGATCTGATGGGTCAGAGGAATTGGTAGTGGAAAATAGATCATTTCATCTTTGGGTCTCCCATTCAGATCCTCTTTGGCCAAAATTTATCATCTGGTGGTAGTTTGGTGACCTATTTGAAATGATCTTGTAGTATCAGTACTGATATCTCCATCATAAAAGCCACTTTCACAACTGGCACTAATACATGCATTTCTTGAAAATTTTATCAGATTGGCCAATATTTATGGAGATTAAACTATTTTCTCTCCCATAGTGGTAGTCTAGTAAGCCAAGGTTGAGGCATGTTTGTGTGTGGTGTGAGGAAACTTGCATTATTATCATCTTTACAGTACTGTTCAATAGGTGGAGAGAGGATTTGGGATTCCATAGCTGTCAATCAGGCACCTTTTATAAACACCTGGGGGCTAATCTAAAGCAAGTTAAAATCAGTGGGAGATTTTGCATTGACTATGGTGGGCTTTGGCACAGACCATAAATTGACATGAAAAAGAAAATTAAAAATAGCTTGAATATGTGTGTGTAAAGTTGTCTTTGGAAACTACTTGTTATTGGAGAAACTGTCAACACCTCCATCTTACAAGTATCAGCACAAATGTGAATAGATTCATATGTTTTTCCAAGTAATGAGCACAGATTATTTATGCCTCCTTACATATTCATCTCTTTGCAGGTCGAATTTGAGTGGCTTAGGCAGTTTTGGTTTCAGGGCAAACGCTATAGGAAGTGCACTGATTGGTGGTTTGAACCAATGGCTAAATTGGAAGAATTTTGGAAAAAGATGGAGTTTATGGTAAGTACTAGCAAATACCCTAAAACTCTTAAGAACCTAATTTGGCAGATGCATTGCATGCAGAACCCACTGTAACTGCATTGTAGAATCAGCTTTAAATTTTCAGTATTTGTATGCTCTCTGTAATGCCAGTGGTTTCTTCCAACCCCACAGCAAAGCAGGAGAAGGAGTAAAATAGCAAAATAAAATGAACAAAAAACAACAGGAGATGTTGCTTAGTGTCCATTTTGACTACTGTAAAGTACGATGTCAAAGTATTGAGTTATTACTTAATAATGATTTATCTTCACTGGAAATTTTCAGCACTATCCCCACCTTTCATATAGCACCAAGGTAGCTAGCTCTGCCAATCTGCTGGTAAAAACATCTCTATGCAGTTTCACGAGTGCCTGTGCTAGACCAAGAATAGAGAAGAATGCTAGTGAACGCAAGACTAAATAGTGTCGTGAGCAATGCTAGTTGAGTGGCTAAGATTACTATGTCCTTTGAAAATATGTCCCTGTCCTTGTCTACACTGGGGATTTTCCCCAGTTGCAGCATTGATGGCCAGCCATTGATGTAGCTACACCTGTGCAATCCATGATGTTTTACTGCAAAACTTCTAGAAGACTCTGTACTGGCACAGCTTACCATAGTTTCAAGTATTGCCTGTGTACAGGAAGTTTTTGCACTGGTGACTGATTGTAGATGGCTGTAACTAGGGCCAGGTCTACACATGGAAGGATTTGCCAGTAAGGTATATTATACTGGTAAAGAGCTCCTAGTATGGACAAAACTTATACCAGCAGAACTGTCCTTTTGCTGGCAGAGTTCTTCCAGTGCCCCGAGTGAAATAAGCTACACCAGCAAAAATGCAATTTAATTGGTATAACTGTTACACTAGGGACTTTTCCCAGCACAGCTATGTCAATCAGGCATCACACTTTATTACACACCTGACTGACTTAGCTATGTTGGCAAAACTTTGTAGTGTAGACCTGACCTCAGACAAATCCCCATTGTAGACAAAGAGCCTGAATATCTGCTTTGAGTAGTTGTTAGGTTTCTGTGAATTGAATTTGGACCTGATCCTGAGAGTTGCAGAGTACTGACAACTCATCAATGGTAGTTATAGATACACAGATCAGGCCTCATGTGTAACTTTCAATTTAAGGAAAGTTTCTTCCTTCACCAACAATAGTAGATAACAGTTCACACTGTACCATGAACAGAAAAAATGTTTCTGCCTACTGGAGTTCAAGTTCTACATCGTGAGCTTTTTCTGCAGCAACTGGTATCACAAACACTCAAAACATTACAGAAAACCAGAACATAAATGTTTGTGCTCCTACTAGCTGCAGAAAGAAATCAGAGATCCCTGGATTTTACCAGTGATGAAAAAAGTGATTTGTAACTTTTATTATTTTTAATGCATTTGTATTTCTTTTTTAAATCCACATGCACTCCCATTCTGCTGATGTTTTGGGTAACAGAAAGACTTAGTGAGGCAGACGCAAGATTGTTTGATTGTTGTTTTAAAACCATTGTGTGTTGGGAACATGGAAAAACAGCACACAGAGAAATTCTCAAGGGCTAGGTTTTCTGCAATTGGTGTGACATTACCATGTGTCTCTAATTAGAAACATGGTGGCGTCAGTGTATCTCCTTTCAACAGGCCTCAGGATGATATTTATCAGCAAACTGAAAGGTAGGCCAAGACAGAAGCTGCTTCTAATTTAAATTTTAAAAATTGCTTTAATGTTTTATGATTTCTAGCACATTAATCACAATTAATTTCAGCTATTGAGGGAGACAGTAGAGAATTTTAATTGAGAATGTCTGTTGTTTTGATGAGTCTTTAAGTAAATTTGGTGCTTACTGTATTTGGGACCCAGAAGCAGCCTTTTTCAGGTCTGTTCTTTCTCTTTATACCCGCAGCATGTACCACATTCTTTTAAAACTGACAGTAGGGGGCATTGTTGAGCTGCAGTTTTAATGTAACAAGAATACTGGGCTTGAAAAAATATATAGAAATGTAGCATTAACTGTCAAGAATTATCCCTGTTGCTTCAAGTTAGCTATAATCTCTAAGATTCCATAACACAGGAAATCAATTGTGGGTTAACAAATTCAACAGCAATTTAACATAAAAAGTGCAGTGTTTTCGTGCACATTTGGATTCTCTCAAAATAAGTTCAATCAAAACATTATTTCTGGAGGTACCTGCCAGTCTACAGTCAATACATTTCTGTAAATTATCATCATTTTAGCTGAATGATTATTAAAAAATAATTTTAGTGTATAATTTAGAAAAAAATCTAAATTCTAAATGTCTTGCTACAGTTAATTTTGCCTATACAGAAGCACTATGGAGGTTTCCTTCTAAAAGGAAATACTTCAATAAGCAGTGCATTTTTTTACCCCGTATGAGCTGTGCAACTCTTATCATACATTTTTACATGTATGTATCTAGAATTTTTACAAAAGTGGGTCTCGGTCTCTTTGTTTTTGTTTTATGTTTTTCTGTTTAAAGATGATTTTTTAAAAAAAAATTAAAAGATTTTTTCCAAAACTGCTTCTAATTTTGCTAACTGTAATTGCACCAGTGTCACAACAAAATAATAATTCAAAAACTTTAACTCAATGTCTCCAAACCTCAGGGCTCTATTTAATTTTTTTTATACATTATAGTAAGCACACAGTTTTATCATAATGTTTATTCCTGGCATTTCTTTCCCTGAGGATAGTTTTACTCAGGGCTCACTCTTGTGATGTAAATGTTAAACCTTTCATTTGAATGACATTCTGATAAAACATCACATTTCCCCATAATATTGCCTCATGAATTTATGAGCCCTTAAATCCAAAGCAGGCTGACCACTCTTCACCACCCTTCCTCCCCCCTTAAAAATATGAAGGCTATTCAAATGTTTGTATTTTTTTAAAAAAAAGTCATCCAAGATTACCACATTATCATGTGCAACATCAGGATAAGTGCTCACTGAATTCAAAGAGAGAGTTACCATTTGAAAGGGACTGTACAAGCTTTGCTTTCTGGGTAAGGAGAAGTCTGAAAAGCTGAAATCTCATGTGATGTGAAGAAGTCTTGCTGTAGCTGTTCTGAGATTCAGGGGAGAGACAATTTGTCTCTCAGGGTCTGATATCATGCAAACCTCACAAACTGACATTTATTTTACCTATAAAAATGTTTAATACTGTGCCAAGGCTGTGGGAAAGAAAGAATTAAAAATAAGGAAATGAAGAAATTCTAAGGCTTTTTTTAAACTCTAATGTAAATTTGGTGAAGTAAAATGTAAATTGCTGGCATGGTTTTGTTTGTGAAATGAAAAGTGAATCGACTTTGATTTTACACATGAATAACAGATCTTCAAGATTTTTGTTAACATATCTAATGTTCCTTTAAAAAAATGAAGACACTTGTAGTGTTGAATGGCATAAATTGTATTTTCTCCTTTGACGGACCATTTAGCAATGGAGCAATGTATTTATATAGCAGTTGGCCTTAATAACCTTTATTGACTTTAGTGGGTAAGAGCCAAGGCTGGGATTATTAAAATGTATCAGTTTCATTGCAGTATAAAATCACAACATTTATAATGATGTTAGTTAGGCTAGGCTCCATTTAATCCCACTCATTTATGTAGGGATTTGGTAAGAGGAAGAAAATCATGGCACTAAAATATACAGAAATATAGAAGTGACTGGGAGTTTTAATAGCATAACAGTTCGTCTACTATAAAAAGATTTCACTTGAAGGCATGAAACATACAGAACCTAAGCGTAGGCTTTTGGCATTTAATTGTTAATAAACTAGTCTAAATTCAGGAAATCTCATACCATTTCTTTTACTGTATTGGCATGCATAAACAATAATGATTAAATGCAGCATATCATTCATTTTAATTTATACATGTACTGTACATGCAGGAATGTATAAATTTTATGTGATTATAATGAATGAAGTGTCATTCCATGCAGTCTGGTATCTTTAAGCACAACTATTTCATCTTAGAGGTTTGGGGATTTTTATTTTTATTTTTATTTTTTTTAGTAACAGTACAACTAATGCTCTTCTTGTTGTTATCCTCAATAGTACCCTTCAATTGTTCTTTCCCTTAAATTGAAATTGGGGATACAACATATTTACTTGTTAAATTATTTTTCTTTGTTTCCTTTTTGAATTCTATATCCTTATTTGCTACTGTTGCTATATATGAAGATATTTCAGAGTTTCTTCTATAAGCCACTATTGTGAGAAGCTTATAGATTGGCTGTAAAAACTGAGTCTAGGTTGAACCTTGAGATATAGGATTTCAGTCCAGGACTGTCATATAGTTTATATTTTTTCTTTTAAAAAGAAATCCTCTGAATTTTCTGTTATTTTGACAGTTTCAAACAGCTAAAATTAGATTCAAGAAATCGGCAGGTTGATTAGTTAATATCTCTTCAGGGCTTTGAAAATGTGAAGTGTTATTATGTAAGTGCCAGATATTATCAGGATCTGACTTTGACAGCCAAAAGTCAGGAAATTTTGAGTTAAGGCTTAAAGTCCATCCCTAACTTTCACATTGTGCTTAGATATTGCAATTGTCACAGTCCTGTAGTGGGGGGACTTGAGACTATTTGCCTAGTGAGCAGCAAAACATTGCTACTTAAAGGACTGAATTTCAGCCATAACTCCCAAATTTCTGGGTTTTTCTTATCTGCTTATGCCAGACTCTTTAAATAAAGATTTTTTTTGTTAGGTCAATTTTTATGCATGCCAGGATTTAAATGTTCATAGAAATTTACCCTTACTTAAAAAACTCATACTGAAGTCTGGTATTTTATTAGTTTCTTTCCTTTTTCTGTCCCACTAATTTCTTTGACTGCAGTATTTCCACTTCTTAGAAAAGAGAGAGCCAGTTCAGCATTGTTTACTGAAGAATTATTAACAAAAATTTTAGAAAATAGTTGTGTACAACATCTTCCTAAAAATATATTTGCAATTCTGAGAGAATTCAGACTTAAGCCTCCAAAACAAAATGTGTGCTGAAAGCACAAAGGAGTGTGTTTATGATTCTCTTTGAAGTGTATTTGCAACAGGATAAGGAAAATTTTAGAAACTGTCTGATAGTGTTCAGGGTAAATACTTAAACCCCTTTAGAGAATTTCACACACAGATACTGTGCAGTAGAAAAAAGGATACTTATGTTTCCTAAAGCTGCTACAGCCAACAGCTTTGTACTTAAAGACAGAGGTGTTGAATAGAATTCTACTGAGGATACATCCAGTGACAATATCTACAGGAACATCAGAGCAAACCAGTGGATAGCACTTTCTGTTTTTAACCCTTACAGGAGCTGGTTGAGATCTGAGCTGTGTTGGTATGAAGCACTTCTAACATTTCTATTATTAACTGGGAATGTTGAGATGAAAAGCCCTGTAACTCCTATGGTGCACTTAGAAAACAATTCTTGAAAACATGAGGGTTGGCATAACTGAGCAAACTCAAAGTTGAGGCCTGGCTACCCCAATTTATGTGCAATAGGGCATTGGATACATGTCAGGGAGGGAGTTAGGACAATGATGTGAGTTAAGTGTGTGGTTGGGGATGGGGATTACCTTCAGTTTTAAAATACTAGACTTCTGCTGGTTCATGCTACAAAATATAATGTTGTTTAAGAAGTGACAAAGAGTTCTGTGGCACCTTAAAGACTAAGTTAGTTAGTCTTTAAGGTGCCACAGGACTCTGTCACTTCTGCAATTCCAGACTAACACGGCTACCTCTCTGAATGTTGTTTAAATAAGTCCCCCCTCACTTTTATTTGCGTATAAAATAATATATATATTATTACATACACCCCCACACCCCCCACACCCCAATTCTACAATCTGATCTCTGTGCCCATATTGAACCTGTAGCCTTGACTGGCACTCTGTGCAGGCATAAGCATCTGCCTGAACAGATCAAATTGCAGAATCTGTACATATATGCACATCCACATATGTATGTGTGTATACATCAATTTAATGCAATTGTTATGAACTAAACTAGTTTCCTAACCAAAGAAATTACACAAAGGTATAGTCAGACATACATTAGGTCTTCAGTGCTTTATACTGCCCCATCAGATTCAATGGGAATTACATCATAGACTTCAATGGGAGCAGAATCAGGCCTCTAATCAGGAGGCTAGAATGTTTTTATATATATTTACTATTTGCTATATTTATGCTAATATTTTGGATTAACACACATGCACCACAGTGCATGATCTATCTTTGGTTGATCCGTTATTATTTACCCACTTTTAGAGGCTTATAATTTGTCTGTTATAGTATTATTGTATTGTATTTTTGTATTGTATCACTGTAGTGTTATTGTATTGTCACTTAGTAGGCTGATTAGCAATCCAAAAGCCCATCATAAGTTTTAGAGAGCCATTTCATTATTTAATTTTGTAAACCTAATGAAAGTTGTGACAACTTTCTTCTGAAAATATGTATTTAAAACTTTTTTTTTAAATTAGACCAATTATTCCATTTATTCTCTGATATACTTCAAGTAAATGGCTCTTGGTTTTGAGTTACAGGGCCACAGGAATGATCAGAAACACAAAACTTCTATTTTGTTTGTACTCATTCCTTAGAAGTGCGTGAATGCGTGTGTGTGTGTGTGTGTGTGTGTGTGTAATATGTTTAAAAGGTAGGGTTATGGATTAAAAAAAGTTTCTGACCAGAGAGGTTTTTATTATAAACAAAGAGAAATAAATCAAATGAGTGTGATTAAAATGTCATCATCTGCTGTAATTTTTTCACAATTTATTTTACTTCTAGCTCCTTTTAGTGACTTGACCATCACTATAAGATGGGTGTTGCCATTCCTGTGCTAGCTGCTAAGGCTAAGTGGAAATTCTGTAGCATGGATAGATATACATGTAGTTGCATTTTACTCATAATTTGTAAATGTGGATGGGGGCAAAAGAAAAGATGCTTTTCTAACGGTCACTATTTCCAGGAATTGTGCCGCTCTTATTGTGTCGGATCCCCAATCCCCTCTCTTATTAGCAAAATCTAATAGAATTTTTTTCAGAATTTCACTTATGGTAAAAATCACAGTCCACTTTTTACAGATAAGGAAACTGAAGCTCAGAATAATTCAGTGACTTGCCATGTAAAGCATGGTGGTCTAGTGGATTAGGTCTGGAAATGGGCATCAGGAAACCTGGTATCTTCTAAGCCAAATTCCATCACTAACTTTGTGTAATGTGAGCAAGTAATTTAAACCTGACTTTCAAAATCTAGTGCCAAAGCCAAAATTGTGTGCCTAAAATAGGTATTTAGGTGGCAAACTTTAAGCACTGTTATCAGCCTCAATTTCCACATCTGATTTTTATCATAACTGAAAATGTACAGAAATTATGGTAGCTGTAAAAGAGCTATTCACTATCATCTTGCCAGTGAGAGAGAAAATTTGAGTCCATGCTGATCTGTGTGGGCATGAGGTTTATCCACATGGATCCAATTGAAAAGTAAGGTCCTGTGATGACGAGCTCTGCCGCAAGAGGGCAGTGCGTATGGGCAAAGTTCCGCCTGAGTGAATTGAACTGCAGGATCTAATGCCATATGTCATATCCTGATCATTCCCCATATAAAATCCAGGGATCCATTTCAGTTTCCAGTCCTGGCTCTTAGGAGTTCCTGGGCAAGACTTTTCTGCACTTCTCATTTATTTTGCTTACTACACAAACTTCCGTTTAGTAATCCTGAAGCTGTAGTCAGAATAAAATGCAGCTTATCTATTTAATGTTTACCATGCTGCAGCAGGAAAGTAATTATTGGCTTTTCTCAAATGTCTCTACTTAACATCGGGTTTTGGCAGCCCTCCTTGGACCGCCAGTGAATCTGAACTCTAAATAATTCTTACAGCAGAGGCTTTATATTAAAGTTTAAGCGTAACAAATCTTCTTAAGTTGTTTTCTGTGTAATAATGTGATTGTTTATCACAGTTGGACTCAATGGCATCCCTTTTCATAGGACTCATTTTGAATCTTTTAAAAACAATAGTAATAAAGTGGCTTAAAGACCAGTGATGGGGGGTCAGTTCAGATGTGGTGTCACTGAGAATGGTGTCAGTGGAGTTACACTCGTGATGCATTTTCCCCAGTACCTAGCAGATGATATTCAGCAAAATGTGTTGTTGGTATAAGGGAAATTGTTACAGTTTGTGTTGCCTACATATTTAGAATCAATATAGTTATGCAATAGGTAATATGACTCAGATTTACATATGTTTATGTATGTATGTTCACTAATAACATTTTGGTCTTGTGTCTCGGTGTTTTGCAAATGCTAATTGATAAAGCCTGCCAACATTCCTGTGAGCTTGATAAATAGCAGTCTGGCCATTTTGCAGATGGTGTTGTGGGTCACAGTTTGAATAAATAAATTGTACCACTTTACTCAGTAATTCAGTGGCAGGGAAAGCAATAGCACGTAGGATTATCCCATTATCCATTACACTGCTTTAAATATTAGGCCTCATCCTATTTCACATTTCTGTCTAGTGAAATAGCAGTTCTAAGCTGCAAGCACTTTTCAATATCAGGTCATTAGCATTTATACCTTTGCATAAAGATAAAGAGTGAGCATCTTGTTTCACTGTAATGAGATATGTCAGTGTAGAAGGATTTGGATGGCAACTATTTTAGAAACCACCATATGCTGATGTCTTTTCCCCAAAACCATCTCTACACAGAGGTCTATATTGTGCCTCCTGGAGTTCCCAGGTGAACAGAGGCAGAGCACCCACTTGAAAACCTTTATTAGAGACAGTTTTCTACCCCCTGTGCACTAGTCATCTCTTCATGAGGAGAGAGATAGAACCCTGGCATCTCCTCTGTGGCCTGTGCACTCTCAGGACAGCGGGGATGGAGCAAAATACAGACCTTATAACTCTGTACGGCATCCACATGGACACACACTGGGAGATGCACAAGAAACCCTGATTCTAAATTAGTCTGAGACTTCATACTCTTTTTGGAAGGCTTAACAATTCACTGATAATAAATAATAATATTTTGCACTTACATAGGTCTTCTCTAGTTACTCCTAAGCAATATGTTCACATTAGTGCAGCAGCACAGTAATTGACATAGTCTCTCTGAGGAATCAAGGTAAAGCTAGGCTTACTACCCAACTACAATTTTGAAGATGTACAAAAATGCTTAGCTTCAACTAACTCTCATGTTTTATTTATATATCATATGTGTGTATGTATATATCTGTATACATATACTTGTCAACCCTAGCATTATTGTAATTTCTCTAAGGAACTGTGTCAATCAAAAACATATAGCTTACATGATGCTTGTTTAAAAAAAAATTGAGGCTAGAAAGATAGAGAAATCACTGCTGACAACTCATCGTACTGATGAAAACGTTTAACTAAAGAAAACAAAACAGAAAAAGCCAACTGGGCCCCGGTTTCTCTAAAAAAAAAAAAAAAAAAAAAAGTTACTGTGTAAAACCTGGATACTAAAGGGCAAGTTCCTCAATTCTTTTTTCATTTGCTTTTCATCTATTTGATGTTCTTGTTACATCTAAAATATTGTAATTGAATCACAGCATTAAATGGCTTTTCTTACAAAACAGCAGATTTGGGCTTTTTACTGCTAGTTTCAAAAGTAATATATATAGAGAGAGAGCACAGAGACAAAAATTGAGCACATAGATGTATAATCCCAAAGGAATAAACTGACTTTTGCTAGACAAGCTGAAAGCTGATTAAAATATTTCTTATCCTTTGGGTATGCAACAGCTTTTGATGATGGAGAGTATATTAATATTCAACTTAGCTGCTTGTGGACACTTCAGACAGGTCCCAGGAAAGAGTCTGAAATTGACCAGGTTTTCTCACTGTGCCAGAAATCTTTCTGAGACACAGAGCAGCACCCTTGTACCTGCAGGAGCAAAGATAAGCATTTTGCATTCCTATTTAGCTACTTTTTTATTTGACTAGAAAATTGCTTTTAGACATTTTGAAAGGTTTAAAGAATTGTTTTAACAATATGAACTCATTAGATGCAGCGAAGGCAAGACATTGAACTAAATTTAGCTGAAAACAAAGATGCTATTAGCTATTATGTTTAAACCTCTTCATATGCGTATGCTCTGTTTGCAAATACACTGATTCAAATGGTAGCATCAGAGACTTAACTATACAATCATTGCAGTGAGAATAGTCGTAGGAATGTGGACTTTTCTGAGTACTATTCTCAGTTTAGGCTATTCCTTTTTAGAACAGTACCTACCTTTCAGGCAAGAAGAGAGTCTTAGCAGCTGGTACTTCTGCCTGCTCTTTTGCAGGCAGGCTGACAATGTGGGGTGTTGGCTTCTTCCTCTGTCTCCCGTGACTGAGTATACTCAGAATCTCTGCAAAACATGTAACGTACTGCATGAGGTGCCTTTAGGATGGCTCCAGGGCTAAATATTTCCTGTAATAGGTGAAAGAGCAAGGCTTAATCAGCTTAGTTAACTTAATTAAGCTGTGATTTTTCTTGTGGAACAGCCTAAAGTATAACATATTTATAAATTCTATTACAAAGATGAATCCTATGGTTTTTGTAGTAGGTCTGAAAATTGTTGAAATAGATAAAATTTGCCAGTAAATGGACATAATTTAAAAACAGATAATTTTTCCGGAGTCTTTCAGTAGATGTTAATAGGATTTAAAGACATTTAAAATCCAGAGGCTTTGCTTATTAAGATTTTGGCCAGCTGTATTATGAGATCATCTCTTGCCCAATCTCCTCACCTTCATATGGACAAAACTTGCCATTCGTCGATATTACTCTTCCTATGTGCAATTAGAAGAGTCAGTTGATTCTGTGGCACTGCCCAACTCTGTTTTTGGACTTGGTGGGGAGAAAGTGCTGTTGTGGTAGGATGAAGGGGATTTACATCCTTTCTCTCCACCAGTTCTTCCTGGTTATCGCTAATAAATATGATTAAAAGGTGAGTGTAGTTTGCGCTGCACTATCCTCCATGCTGGGAAACCCCTTTCTGAAAGTGGGTCTGTGTGTATTCCGGGGGAGCTTTGGCATTATGACTTCAGTGAAACCCGCCCTGCTAAAGAGCTGGGGAAAGCTGCTTGATTAGAGAGTACAACCTAGTATTCATGGCTTCTAGCCCAGGGCTATTCCTGGCTTGGCTTGAGCCCTAAGTTGTAATGAAATAAATATTTATTAACACTAAAAATATAAAAAACCAACAACAACAAAAACCCCACTTACTATGAATGTTTATGGAAATTCTGTACTGATTGTATTTGTATATACTAATATTTTTTCTGACTATTGTTCTCAGAAGGCCACCTTTATTCTTTGCCCATTTATATAAGCAAATAATTAAATGCCAACATACTTCTAAATACAGTTCATGGCAAACAAATGCTCATGTGCATTTTACCTTTGATTATGACGTACCCAACATACAGAAAAGTTGCTCTTTGTAACAGCTGCCATGTCATAAACCAATTAACGATGTTGTGTCATGTGAGCATCCAACCAGCAGAGGGAACTAAGATACATATAAACAGATAGAGGAAACTTTTGTTGCAAAACTGGTAGGCAGATGTTCAATGCTCGGACAATGGAGTTGATATGATCTATTTTCACCCTCTTGCTGTCCAAAGAATTTAGATACTCATAGATTTCTGAAATCTCTCCATCATATGAAATTACCCTATCATCTATCCCATTGAATTTTTATCTTTACAAGTTGTATAAAGTAGGGCTGAAAATATAGAATTATTTCAATCCTTGCCAGGTGTTCGGTAGCTAGTAATTTTCTGTTGTTTTCCACCGGCTGTTGTTGTAGATATTTGTTCTTGAATAATGGATTTAGCCTTGATTCTTCTGTAAACTTATAATCCTGTGTTTAAATTGCCACCATTTTTTTTGCTATGAAAATATTCTATGATGTCACAAATGCACGGCAGAACCAAATGAGGACTATAAGGGAGAGAGGAAGCCCTTGTTTAAACAACAAATATCTTTGATACTTAGCCAAAATGAGAAGGGAAGTTATTTAAAGTGTGTTGAAAGGTAATGGATTTTAAAGGAATAAAGATGTAACCGAAAGTGTTCCAGAGTTCAAAAGTCTGTCATTTAGCATTATATAAGCATAATTTTTGGTGTTTTAAAATTATATGTATGCTTATAAAAATGAGTGAATTCTTTTGTGAGAGAGTATAAGGAAAAGATAAAATATGTGTGTTCATACATTTAAGTATTAAGTTTTCCTCCATGATGATGTGAGTTATTGAATCTTTCTGAAATGATACAATGTTAGTTTCTCATTTTAGTGACCTACCACTGCTTCTGCATAATTCTATGGGAAACTCTAGGCTTTCTTGATTATATATAGGGTTATAATTTCCTGATACCTGGTTATATTATTTGTAATGCAATGGGTATTAATCTTTTGGCAATTAACACCCTATTTAAGTCACCAGGGGTCAAAGTTATGCTCTTTCATTAGAGCAGTTAGTGAGTTTTTCCTCTCTTATATATCTGGTTTTTTGCCACTGAAGTTTTTTTGCTTTCTGTTTTATTTGAAAATGACTATACCTTTATTTATTTATTTTTTATTGTTGTTGTCTACTTCCTTGAAGACCCAATCTGGTCCATGCTATCAGTGGAAGTGGGAGCACAATAAGGCTCTATATTGTGTGTGTAACAAGTAGCTCCTTCAGTATTCCATACTAATAAGTAAGAGCGCCAGAACCTTTATAGAAGTATGGGTTGGGGGGAGACAGGGCCAGAGTGCCCCCTCCTTCTCCACCAGTGAGCCAGCTGCCCTCTCTTCTGGCATCATAGCAGCCCCTCGTGGGGAAAAGGAGTAACTGCGGCATCTTCCTGGCAAAATCTGCAGGGGACATGAATTCTGTGCTTGTTTCTTTTGTTAAAAAATGGATGGGCATGGCTGGGGTTGGTGCCAATAAGTCCTCCTCTCTCCACTAATGATAGACAGGCAGGCGCATGATTTGAAACAGTAGAAATTTCCCATCAAAAAGGGTCATTCCTGCTACTGTATGCAGGAACCATTTCCTGCTCATCCTCTATAGGAGCTGATGCTGTTTGTCAAGCTCTCTTAAGGAGCCACTTTAAAGAAAATCCCTGGAATACAGCAAAAATAAAAGGCTTGGAGAAGGGAATGGCAAAATAGGTTGCACAAGATACAGAATGTATAAGAATGACAAAATAGGTTGCACTGGTGCTGGAGTGGCGCTATATGTGAAAGAATCTCTCTGGATCAAAGTTCCAAGCTTGAGTAATAAGAGTATAACAATACTACTGATCACCTGACTAGGATGGTAACGGTGATTGTGAAATGTTCAGGGAGATTGAAGAGGCAACAAAAACATGATAATTTCCATAATAATAATAATCATCCATAATAATAAACAGATAAATCCATGATAATTTCACCTATCCCCATGTAGACTGGGAACATGTCAGCTCAGGATGGCTGGGGAGAGAAAATTTTTAGACACCATTAATGACTGCTTCTTGAAACAGCTAGTCCTGGAAACCCACAAGACAATTCTTGATTTAGTCATGGGATACGAGGGAAGATCTTTCCATGGATTGAGAACTGGTTAAAAGACAGGGAACAAAGGGTAGGAATAAATGGTAAATTTTCAGAATGGAGAGGGGTAACTAGTGGTGTTATCCAACGGTCAGTCCTAGAACCAATTCTATTCAAATTATTCATAAAAGATTTGGAGGAAGGGGTAAAACAGTGAGGTGGCAAAGTTTGCAGACGGTACTAAACTGCTCAAGATAGTTAAGACCAAAGCAGACTGTGAAGAACTTCAAAAAGATCTCATGAAACTAAGTGATTGGGCAACAAAATGGCAAATGAAATTTAATGTGGATAAATGTAAAGTAATGCACATTAGAAAAAATAACCCCAACTATGCATACAATGTGATGGAGGCTAATTTAACTACAACTAATCAGGAAAAAGATCTTGGAGTCATCATGGATAGTTCTCTAAAGACATCCACTCAGTGTGCAGCAGCAGTCAAAAAAGCAAACAGGATGTTAGGAATCATTAAAAAGGGATAGAGAATATCTTATTGCCCTTATATAAATCCATGGTGCACCAACAACTTGAATACAGCATACAGATGTGGTCTCTTCATCTCAAAAAGGATATACTGGCATTAGAAAAGGTTCAGAGAAGGGAAACTAAGATGATTAGGGAGTTGGAACAGGTCCCATATGAGGAGAGATTAAAGAGGCTAGGACTTTTCAGCCTGGAAAAGAGGAGACTAAGAAGGGATATGATAGAAGTATATATAATTATGACTGGTGTGGAGAAAGTGAATAAGGAAAAGTTATTTACTTGTTCCCATAGTATAAGAACTAGGGGCCACCAAATGAAATTAATGGGCAGCAGGTTTAAAACAAATAAAAGGAAGTTCTTCCCTGGGCTACTTCTCTATGGCCTCCTCCCAATGCCTTCTTTATTCTCACCCAGGGCCATGCTCCTGGTGTCTGATAACGCTTGTACTCTTCAGTACTTCAGCAGTATGCCTTCCGACTCTCTGTTCCTAGTGCCTCTTGCTCCCAGATCCTTTCACATGCCGTACTAACTGAAGTGAGGCCCTTTTTAAAACCAGGTGCCCTGATTAGCCTGCCTGTCCTAATTGATTCTAGTAGCTTCTTAATTGTTCTGGAACAGCCTATTATCTTACTCAGGGAAAAGGGACCGGCTTACTCTAGGGCTAATGTCTCCACCTTCTATCACTCTCTTGAAGCCATCTGGCCTGATCCTGTCACACTGTAAAATGATGGGTCTAAATAAGTGGTTACCACTCAAGAATCAGATCTTGGAGTCATTATGGATTATGGGTACTTTTTCTGAGCACATCTGTTCAATATGCAAAGGCAGTCAAAAAAGCTAACTGTGGTAGGAACCATCAGGAAAGGGATAGATGATAAGACAAGAACTATTGTATCATCACTTTATAGATCCATGATACACCCATACCTTCAATACTGTGCAGTTTTCATCACCCCATCTCAAAAGAGATATATTAGAACTGGAAAAAGTACAGAAGAGGGCAACAAACACAATTAGGGGTATGGAATGGCTTCCCTATGAGGAGAGATTAAAAAGATTGGGACGTTCAGTTTGGAAAAGAGATGACTGAGGAGAGCTGTGATAGAAGTCTACAATGTCATGAATGGTGTGGAGAAAGCGAATAAGGAAGTGTTATTTACTCCTTCACATAGCACAAGAACCAGGGGTCACCCAATGACATTAATAGGCAGTAGGTTTAAAACAGATATTAGGAAGTACTTCTTTACACAATACACAGCCTACCTGTGGAACTTGCCATGGGGCATTGTGAATTCCAAAAGTACAAGTGGTATCAGTAAAGAATCAGGTAAATTCATGGAGGATAGCTCTATCAATGGCTATTAGTCAAGATGGTCAGAAACACGAACCCTGGCTCTGGGTGTCCCTAAACCTCTGACTGCTAGAAGCTGGCATGGGAAAATAGTGGATGGGTCATATGACAAATTGCACTGTTCTGTTCTCTCACTCTGAAGCATCTGGCATCAGCCACTGTTAGATGACAGGATACTGGGTAGACGGATCACTGATCTGACCTAGTATAGCTATTCTTGTGTGTCTCCTAGGCAGGGATAAAAGTAAAATTTTGGATTTACCAGTACGAGGGGAGGGTACAGCTTCCCCCGGAAGGGGCGGGGCCTCTTATGGAAGGGGTGGGGCTAGGGAATCAGCAGTCATTCTGCCCCGCCCCACCGGCTGGTTAGCTGTTCCTTTTGCCCCTCTCTCCCATCAGCAGCTGAGGGGGAGCAAAAGGAACAGGGACCTTAAGCGCTGCTGTGGCAGCGCTTTAAAGAACCGGGCTTACAGCGCTGCCACAGCAGCGCTTTAACGTTGCTGCTTTTTTG
>ML677343.1:10136832-10157315 GCA_007922305.1 Dermatemys mawii | reverse complement strand
CCCCTCCCGCTGCCGCCACCACCATCATTGGCGGCGGCAAAAGCAGCAGCTACCCAGCCATGGCGGCGGCGGGAGGGGGGGCGCAGAAGGGGTGGGGAGGTTAAAGCGCTGCCGGGGTAGCACTTTAAGCAGGGTCCTTTTGCCGCTTTAAAGGACCCTCCTTAAAGCACTGTGGGAGCAGCACTTTAGCGTCCCTCCCCCTTTTGCGCTCCCCGTTGGCAGCTCTGCCAGTAGAGACCTGGCAGGACTGCAGATGGGGGGGCGCAAAAAAGCAGCAACGTTAAAGCACTGCTGTGACAGCGCTGTAAGCCCGGTTCTTTAAAGCGCTGCCGCAGCAGTGCTTTAAAGTAAGGCAGTACCGGCCGGACAGGCTTTTTACCGGTACAGCGTACCGGCCCGTACTGCCTTCCTTTCACCTCTGCTCCTAGATGCTATCAGAGGTCCCTGCCTCTGAATTTTCATCTGCCTGATACTCTGCTTTTCCTTTGCTTTCTTCTATACTTCAGTTTAGGCCTTCAGGGATATCAAAGCTTTCACTGATACAGCTATTACTGCCTCAGCCCCATCACTCTGTCACCTAACCGTAGAAGGTTATCTGCTCTCTAAACATTATGGCCTTGGCCATTGGATTCAGCTGAGCTATGCTCAGGGTAGGACCCAAGCAGGAAAGAGGAAGCAATAGTGGCCTTTGCTGGCTTTGTGTTCCCTTGATCCTGGGCCTGGCTGAGCATTGATTTGGCTGCCAGGGTCATTTAGAGCTTCTCCGGTGTCCTCAATATTGTGCCTGGCTGAAGTGTCCCCCAAGGTCCTGTTCTAGTAGACAGGATCAGTAGAGCATATTTCCACTTTGGCCCTATCCCCATACCTGGATGTGACCCTAATGTGCACCCTGTGCCCAGGGCCTTCTGGGAAGGGGGTGAAGCGCAAGACTCTATGGCACCCAGAGATTCCCTCAAGCCAAGGAAGTCCTTCCTAGTCTCCTTTCTATGGGTGTCCCACAAGGGCACTTACCTTGGCTTCTCTTTCTGCCACTTTGAAACCTTTCTTTGGCTGATCATATTGGTTGATGAAGCATCTAATATCAGCTTCTAATAGCTCACAGCTGAAGCTCTGTAAGGAGATATGGTCATCTTCTCTAACGGTTAGCCATATGAGCTGCATGTCTGCACACAGCAAGTGGTCAAAGAGCAAGAAAATCCTTCTTGTTGAGCAGCTCTCTTCATTTTCAACCTGTCACTTGGCACTTTTACACTCCAGATGGTAGTAAATCCAGTCCTACTCAACCCAGGCAATGCTGAAGTGGTGTCTTAGTCCTCCCTTGATTGTTGAGTTAAGAGTCTAGCTCCCTCACAGAGGCCTTACCAATTCTGAAATGGGCAGAGAAGGATCCCTCCCTTCTCAAAGCAATCTAGATAGCTAGGAAATTCAGCATTAAAGCAGACTGGCTCAGCTGTTACAGTGTGGATCTTGGGGAACTGAGGCCTTAGTCCACAAGTATTTCACCAGATTGCAGGATATGGAGGATACCAATAAAATATTTGTTTGCTACCAAATGCCTGTTTTCTCCAGTAAATTCAGTGGTCTTCTAGCAGTAGGGATAGTTCCATTCTTTATTCCTTGGAATCTCAGCTCTATGCTTTATCCTCTCCCCACCTCCTCCCTGCTCATTCCCAACGGGGAGATGCTTGTGTCTATCTATTCCTCTGATTAAACTTTCCTCTTTCCCCCACTCCTTTGTGTGATTGTACATGTACTCGGTCACTCACTCACTCACTGATATTACTCTCCGGACTGGTTTCATGGCTTGCTGGAGTACCATAATTAGTACTGTTTTTGACTTCGTGGCAATATTTCACACTCTCTGTGACAGACAGATGAAGAGATATTACTTGTTCTACTCTACCATGCAAGAAAACCAGTTCAGACACTATGGACAATTAGCCTTTTTTTGTGGGATAAAAAGCAGACTTGCTAAAATTTTAGGGGGACTATTTTCCTATACATACTCCAGGGGAAACCTTGCATATGGTAGTGTGGCTTTCTACATGACTTTCTGTTTAAGCTTATTTTACTGCTGTCTGCCATTCAAGTACTGGCCTGTGGTTAATTTTATTTCGCTTGTACAAATATGAAGCAGTCGTTTGGCTTCTTTCTGTCTTCTTCTCTTTCCCCCAGCCTTCAGTCAGACTTCATTAGTTTCATTTATGCAGAAGGAAGGTGAATGGGTACCACTCCCATACCACAAAGCATGAAGAGAGTGTGGGGAATTGTGGGAGAGAGATTTTGGTTGAAGAAGAGTGTGGAAGGACAAGGAGGGGAGAGGGGAGACCATGGAGGTATTTAAGGTGAGGCAATATTGTGGGTTCTTCGAGGGAGAACCTGGAAGGATTTAAGCTGAAAGGAAAGGGAGGGTGAGCAAAGGGAATTGAGAGAGAAAGGGAGTGTCTCAAGTAAGGGGGAGGGAGAGAACAGTGCAAAAAGAAGTGGGATCCAAGATTAAGGAGGGAAGACGAACATAAAAAGAATGATGGAAGGTGTGAAAAATTGTAACAGGGAAGAAGAGGAAGATTTATATCAGAGAGAGAGAGAGTGCAACTGTGGTTTTAATACCTTTTAACTTTACTTTGTAGTGAACAATATGAAGAAAATTCTTCACTCTTCGTAATTAATATGAAAATTTAATCATATATTTTAAAGCTGGTGTTGCATCTGTTTTATGACATGCTTTTCATCATCGTTTTGCATGAAGGAAGGTAGAAAATCTACATTAAGTGACAAAACGGGAAAAATTCAATAGATAGATATCTGCTTTCCTGAGCTCATAAGTCTTTCGCTGTCTGGTCGCCTATTCCTCAGACCTTATTCAGGGAAATCTCTCATTTACCTCAATGGACGTTCTGTCTTAGGTAAGTACTGCAAGATTTGGCCAAAAGAATCCTAAGTCTAGTCTAATAATCTTTTTCTACATATCTACATTTATCCATTCAGGTAAATGTTTAAATAAAAATATAAGCCCTTGCATCTAGGGTCAAGAGGTATACAAATTCAAAAAAAAAAAAAAAAAGGCACAGGTACTCAAAATCTGATTTTTGTATCTTTATGAACTGTTAAATGGGTCCATATTTGACATTTTCGTGAATTATGTTTCATGTTAGGGCTATTCTAAGAGAAAAGCAAGTTGGGAATTTGTCTAAAATTTGCGGGTTTGCAAATGTCTGATATACAAACAGCTATTTTGTGAAATTCTGTGGAAATGTGAAACTTCAAAGGTGCCAAATTACCTGATTTTAAAAAAGAGAGATTTGTTGTCCACAGACCTGTTTTCTACCTAAAAAAGGCAAGGTGAGATTTTTATGTATAGTATTTCTTAACCAAAGCCCTGATTGCAAACTCTTACTCATGCAAGTATTACTAAACCCTGACAACTGAGACTTGCTCTAGTAAAGAAGGAGTAAAGAAGGAGCAAGTTTCTTCTTAGTTCTGTTATGTGACCACCAAAATGTATCTATTAGTCTGATTTTAATCTTACTAGGCCTGATTAAAAGCCTGCTGAAATCAGTTGCCTCTCTCCTCCCCCACCCCTTTTTTTCAACTTCAGTGAGTTTTGGATCATGCCTATTACATGCAACTATTACTTTGCTCAGGTTAAACTATACTATTTAATTAAATTAAACTATGTAATTATTAGCAGGAGTAGTATGCCCTTTTGTATTGATATATGAATTTCATTGTAGATTACTGCCATTGGAAACGCTGGAAAGTAGATTTGTATAAGTAACTTATTAACTTGGTTACTGAGTTATGAGTTTATACCTCACAATATTTTTACTTGGTGACTCTTCCCGTAAACAGTTAAGTGTTAGACAACCAGTGTACACAAAATTTAACCAAAAATAAACAAAACCTGTAGAGTTATCAAAATATTCTGTTTTAAACAAATATAGAGATACAAGTCCTTCAAATGTCAAACAATATGGAGTACATATCAACATCTTTTATAGTGCTATATATCCCCAATTACACTAGCTAGAGTAATAAATATGTATAAAGCATGAGAACTCTCATGTTTCAGGAGGCCACTACCTGTTTAGGGTTAGGAAGAAGCTTCCTCCATAAGCATGTTATTGCATGATTGTGCTTCACATTTTCTCTAATAGCATCTGAGATTGGCCATGGCTCGGGACAGGACATGGGAGTAAATGGACTATTGGTTTGATCTAACATGTCCCTTAGTGGTCTGAGGATTCTTGTAAAGTGGCCAGCATAAATGTTTTCATTTCCTTGGATATTCTGTATATGTAAACCTACATACTCTGGTGCAGATAATTTCTTATAAACAATGGTGAACGCTTAATTTTTTGTTTTCATGAATCTTATAGTGGAGCCCAGGAAAATTCCAGTCCAAGATTCTTTATATTCCAGCATACTTTTAACAAGCAATTTGCAGATTTTGTTCCTATATATCACATACAATCAACACTGTTCTGAAAATAACGGGGGATTTCACCTTTCTTTGTGGATAATCTTGCTGCAGACATGACTTGCGTTGGATCTGAAATGGATAATGCTCTGAGTGCCTGTAAACAATTTGTGGGGAGGGAAATAGTTTTTGTTCCTTGTTTTCCATTTTCTCATTATTAATCCTACACTTTTTAAGTATAGGCCAAGAGCTTCAAAACCGTTTAGCTTTACTTCATTCTGCTTTAAAATTTCTTCAAACATGGTGTCTTATCCAAATATGAAACTTCTGAGACACACATCCCTGTGTGCCTGTCTGTTTGGTTTCAAGGGTTACTTTCATGTAGCGGATTGGAAGCTCAGAGAATTTCACACTATGTAGTTTGAGGCAGTTTCCATTAAAGGACTTTGGAAGAAGCATGGTGGATCCTTGAGATCTACAAATCACAAGAAACTGACACACAACCCTTGTCCTTTAGCCCTGATTTATGACTCTCCAGGTCCCTCCAGTCCTCTGATAGCATAATTTCTCCATCAGATGTTTCCCCTAGAACTACCAGCATGGTGACCAAACCTGCCCTGTTTGAGGACAGTTCCGGTTTCACTGCCAGGAATCCTCCTGATGCTGACTGGGTAGCTCAGTTTCCCTTTTTAGGTGATCGTTCCTGCCCATAGTTGAAACACAAAATGGGCATACTGTTATGGAAAAGCCTGCACTGCTTTCGTCTGTGCTAAATCTTTCTACTTTTGATTTTCCATGCTGATTTTCTTATGTTTCTCCATTCATCAAAATATTCCTTATATATTAAAATATTAATATTCTTTATATATTCTTTACCAATAGGAATTGTTTTTATTAATGCCTCTCAAATCCTGCTAATCACTGGGTCATATTTGTGCATTTTGTGTTGAAAACTCAGATTGAACCATATAGTGCTCAAATTGCTGCATCCTTTTTGAATTTTGTTGTGAAGGCAGAGAAATCATTTATTCTGCATCTCAGTTACAAAGTTGTGAAAGATATTATTGGAATTAAATAAAAAAAATCACTGTATCATAACCCACAGATCATATAGATCTCTCTTAAAAAATTCATTGAAAATTAAATGGTTAAAACTGAGCTGTAATTACCTGAAAGAGACAAATATAATTTATTATTTCCTGAGTGTATTGTTTTTACGGGAAAAGAAAGAAAAGGGAACAATTGTTGAGTGTCATCAAGGAGCTGGTGGAAGATGGTGAAATGAATGATGAGTTTTATAAAGTATCACGAAAACTGAAACACCATGGTACAAAGTACCACTTATCCTCACAGACATGAGTAATGCATGACAACACTGAGGGGAAATATTTTCTGTAGATTTGAGCTGGAGTCTGGGAGACAGGACTCCTGAATATTTATTATTTCTTTTGCACCTCCATTTGCTTGGTATGTGCCTTAGGCAAGTGACTCAAGATCTATCTGTGCTTCTCCCATTTCTCCCGGTCCTTTATTGACAATATCACCATCTCCCTGTCATGTTCACTGAAGCTCACCATCATGGTGTCATCCAGGCCTTGGCACTTCTACTTCCTGCTTGTAATTTTGTTACTCCTAGTGTAATATTTCTGAAACCACTGTTTTCTTGTTCGTTTCGCCAGTTAAAACACAGGTTCTGGCCATCTGCTCTGAAACCTCCTTCTCATAGCATCTCACAAGTCTATTCAAAAGGCAGCTTTTAAGAGCTTCTTCTCTCACTATTGAGATTGTCTTCTGCTCTAACGGTGCATCACTTCAACCCCTTGAATCTCTTCTCTGTTCTCTCTTTCCACATCACTCTCTTCTTCCTTACTCTGTGCACTCTGCCATTGCCTAGATCTGTGCTTCTCTTCCCACACACCTATTTTGGAGTTCAGTGGCTCTGATCCCTGCTGAGGTTTTAGGGAGTTGTGAAGGCTCCCATGGTTGAAGGGCTGAGCAGTTGGAAACATGACTTTTGATCCATTGGTCATTCTCCTGTGGAGGGCTGGTGGTGAGGAGATAAAATATCAGCTAGAATAGGAGTGCAACAGCATGAAAGCAGCTTCAGTTGCACTCCATGGCAGAAGAATTCCTGTCCCCCAGACCCTATGGAGATCCTCATGCTTGGATTTAGGGGTTATACTTAAGAAGAGAGTAGTGTTCTTATTCCTGACATTAAAGTAAAATGTCCTTGCTAATAATTTGTTAAACATGGTTTAGTAATATTGAATAGAATTTGTTTTGTGCTGTGCTAATGAGATCATTTTTAACCAGAATGCTGGTGTCTTGAGGTGGCGTATGTTTGTTTTTTCAGATTTAAACTTTTGCCAAAGTATTTGCTTAAAAACAAAGTTTCCACTTACAACGATGCACGGAGGTATTAATATTACTTGTGATGACTTGAAACATATACATATATTGCATGCATATACTGCTGTACGCTACATGTCAAATTGGAGAGCATAATTTACCTAGGTCTAAATCGCTGCCTATTTTGCTGCCACTTCTCTTCTAGTTTTCAGCTGCTTCATCTCTCATCTTATGAGAAATATCATTTAAATATACAATACCTGATTCTTCTCTCACTTACCTTATTGTAAATCAACTGTAATTCCATGGAATCATAGCAGGTAGCACTAGTGAAAGAAAGCAGTATCTGTAGGGTTACCAACTTTCTAGTCCAGGAGTGGGCAAACTTTTTGGCCTGAGGGCCACATTGAGTTTCAAAATTGTGCAGAGAGCTGGGTAGGGAAGGCTGTGCCTTCCTGAACAGCCTGGCCCTACCCCCTATCCGGCCCCCACGTACTTCCCAGCCCCTGACTGCCCCCTTCAGAGCTCCCGACCCATCCAACTCCCCCTTGTCCCCTGATCGTCCCCTTTGAAGACCCCCACACTGTATCTGCCCCTCCAGGACCCAACCCCCCATCTAAGCCCCCCTGTCCTTTGTTCCCTGACTGCCCCCACCAAGACCCCACCCCACCCCCACCAGCCCCTCGTCCCCATCCCAGAGCCCTCACCCCATCCTGCATCCAACCCCCGCCTCAACCCGAAGTCCCCTCCCCCAATCTGAATCCTTCAGCCCCATGCCTGAGCCTGGAGCCTCCTCCTGCGCCCTGTACCCCTTCCCCTGAGGCCCCGCTCCCGCTCTCTACAATTCCTCTCTCTGTGTGGCTTGCTCTCCCCCATCTTCATTCACTTTCACTGGGCTAGGGCAGGGTTTGGGGAGGGGGTGAGATTTCTAACTGTTGGTGTGGGGTTGGGGATAAGGGGTACAGGGCGCAGGAGGAGGCTCCAGGCTCAGGCATGGGGCTGAAGGATTCAGATTGGGGGAGGGGACTTCGGGTTGAGGCGGGGGTTGGATGCAGGATGGGGTGAGGGCTCTGGGATGGGAACAAGGGGCATGCAGTGCAGGAGGGGGCTCTGGGTTTTGGGGGGGGGCAGGTGTCTTTGGGGCTCTTTGGGTAGCTCTTGGTCAGTGGTACAGCAGGGGTCTAAGGCAGGCTGCCTCCCTGTCCTGGTGCCACACTGCGTGCACCCTGGAAGCAATTAGCAAGTCCGGGTCCCAGGTGGCAAGGGATGGGCCAGGAGGCTCCACAGGCCACTCTCTCCTACAGGCACGCCTCCCCCAGTGGAGCAAGTGCTTGGGGTGGGAGAAGCGCATAGCCCCGTGCCCCACCCCCCGCCTAGGAGTTGGACCTGCTGGCCACTTCTGAGGCTCAGCACGGTGCCGGGACAGGTAGGGACTAGCCTGCCTTAGTGCCACAGCACCACCAACCAGACTTTTAACGGCCCAGTCGATGATGCCAGCGTTCCTTTTCGACCGGACATCTGGTCACCCTAAGTATCAGGCCCGGTTTGACTTAGAAATTATCACTGTATAAGGGTAAAACAAGAAAAGAGAATTCAAGCTGTTGGAAGAGTGGGCGTAAGGGCAAGGAAGTTGCACAGAATGGGAATCAAGTATGTAATTTGGGCAACCTCTGAAACACAATTTTTAGGCTTACATTGTTGTAATTTTTTGGAAATATTACTGCTTCATGTGATATGTCAGGCTGTGTTATGGGAATGTAGTGGTGATATCACAGATGATAATTTATCACTCTTCTTACCCAAACTATATATTTTTTCCCTAATTTTAGTACCAGAAATGCATGCTGTTTAGTGGTTCTGTCTGTGCAGATATTTGAACTCTCCATTCCTGTGGTCTAGGAAAACTGACATTTTACAAAATACTTCATTGTTTCAATGGTCATAATTACACCATGATCCAGATGGTTTCTCAGAACTTTACTCACTGGAAAACTAACTTATTTATGGGGTGGGGGGGAGAAGGGAATGCTATATTTAAGTAAAAAAGATACCCAAAGTCATGTTCTCTGAAGAAATTCTTAATCTTACACACACACAGGGGATAGACTAAGTCCAATATATTCTTAATCTCAGATAGGAGAAAAATGAAATATGAAACTATTCCCAGTAGAAATGCTGTAAATCTTACAAAATATATAAGCTTTCTGTTTTGGCATACATCAAAGCTGGGTGACTCGAGAGATTAAAATATGTTTTTAATCTTAGTTTGATGAGCAAAACTTTCACTGTAATATTTATTATGAGAGGTTCGGCTTGTGTTGCCTCTTCCCTTTGTTCTGTTTATATATGACTTCCTTTCTTGCAAAGAAAGTAGGAAGTATCACTTTCACAAAGCCAAAGGATATTGCAACGGTTTGTTCATTTAAGCCCAGTGGTAGGCCCACGTGCTGGACAAAAACTTTTCTTTTATTGTCTTGTGTCCCAGAGGAAGACCAATGCTTTCTGATGGCTTCCCATGAATGCCTTTCGTTTGTGGAGGAGTTTTAGTGGCTTATGCGGACTGTAGGAAGATCAAAAAAGCAGGAAAATTGTGGTTTTGAGAAACTTGGCCAACATCTCTGTTCTTTTCTTAGAAGTTTTGTTTCTCTTACCTTATTTTTTCAGGCTTCTGCTATAAGAAATAATTCTATCAACTGGTTAAAAAAAAAAAAGAGAGAAAAAGTATTGCAAAAATACGGTAGTTTTATATTATCTCCTCATGTTTGCACTCCCCCATTATTAGACTATTTTCAGGATCATATAAAGAAAATAACTAACCAGAACTGCAGCTTCCTGAGAGAAAAGGGTTTTTTAAAATTATATTTGGTATTGTTGCCTACTGAAATCCATCTTACAAAGAAGTATGGCCCCAATTCTGCAACTGGATCCACTCAATGGTAACCTTATGCCAACACAGAGTTTTGGGGAAGTCAATGGGACTCTGCATGGTACAAAGGTCTGCCCATGCTGATTTAATTGCAGGATTTGGGCCATTGTTTTTCTTTTTCTGCCTTTGAAATACACTGTTTATGAAACACGGTTTCTTCCATCCTTTTTAAGCAATATGTTTAAAGGTTTCATTTTCCTTAGCTGTACTTATAAATATTACATAGGCTGACAAAAAGATGTGTAGACCATAATGTCCTATTATGCTGTGTATATTAGCATATTCTGCAAATAATATTCAGTTTTAATTGCATGACTTTTCTAGTGTATAACCTATTTTTTTCATAAACGCTTAGTTTTAAAAAGGAGTGTTTCAATAAACAACACTAAAATGTATTGAGTTGTTGAAGTACAAAACACACCATTTTCAAAAGTCATATGGAGCTGAAACTTGAACAGCTGTACAACAAGCATCCTAGATTGTTGTTAATTGTCTTCCCTTTCTGTAACAGCAGTAACTGTTGTTTATATTGTCAAGACCCTTTCCACTAAACACAAAAGCACCGTACTTTGAGGTCACATGCTTAACCCCATTGCATAGTTACAATGTAAATGGGCCCCCTTTGTTTTTTATTAATGTGTACTGAAGTAGTATGCAGGGGTGGGGAGAAGCAAAGGGTGTTCACAAGGCTTATTGTAAAAGAATAGCAAAGAGAGCATATTTTTGTCTCCATACCACAGTTGTTTAGCATTAGCTTTGTGCATCCAACTGTAAGCCACTTTTATTCATTTGTCAATGGATAGAAAATTTTTGTGCCGTTTTGCTCTTTTGACCTGTGATATTTTTTTTACTGACTTTACAGATTCACTTTTTAAACAAATGCTTTCTCCCTTTCACTTTTTAGTATGTTCTTAACAGTTGACTTAGAGTTGGCTTTTCCTCCAAAACCTTTACGTTCCAATTTACCAGATAACACCTGTTACTGTAGTGGCATATAATTACAAATCATTGTAAAAGTTTTTACTTGAAAACTGCAGCTAAGAAATAGAAATATAGTACATCAGCATTTGGTATTTTATGTATCACTGCTATACTATAATTTTTGTTAAAGATGAACAAAATATATATTTTTAAAATGTATTTGGAAGAATGCAATAATATGTTTGTTACTTTCATGGGTGATGTAGGAGAAAAAGTATCTTTCAACCAACAGTAAATATATTCCTTGAACATGAAATTCACCTTGTTACTGAAACTAATGATACAAAAGCCAATGATAGACTCAGTTTGGGAGATAAATCATTACTGTTGGCTTCTTTTACTTTAGTTTATCCAGGATTGGTCCTGAACCTAGGATACAAATACCTCCAAACTCTGGGAAATTTCATATCCAGTTCTGAATCCAAACTGTGACTCATGTCCATCTCTAATTTTATCCTATGTACATTTAAGCATATAGACTCAGATTAAGATTTTAAAAACAGCAGCCTAACGTTAAGCTCCTAAATAAGAGCTCAATGCTTTTGAAAATCAGACCACTAATTTAGGAGCTTAAATATGGACATCTGAGCCCCGGCTCCTGTTTTAGAAAATCTTGGACCTTGAGTTTAACTTATTTCAGGACCGTTTAAATCAGACACACTAACTCAGATCCTGAGCTGGTGTAAATCATTATATCTCCCAGCAAAGTATCTGACCCACTATATTTTACACAAAAAGGCTGTATGCTAGAGTTTCTCTGTGTGTACTGAATTTCTAAACACTGAACAAGGCAAAGGGAGACCATTATCTCTAGAAGATGAGCCAATAATACATGCTTATCAAAGTAGATCACTATTCTGAATACTGCAAATTGTAGTTTAGTAGGAATTCATGTCAAGAGCAATAGTACTTGTGGGTTTCGAATTGTATTAATCAGGATAGAAAATTGGTTTTTGTTTAGCAACCTGCTGTTGAAAGGAACACAGGTAGAGTTCTCTGAGGTGAAAGCTGTCCAACATGAAGTTCAATTCATAACATTCAGTTCTTGTGTTTTAAAAGCTACATACATGACAATAGCCTATTTTCCAAAATGGATTTTGAAACATTTATTTCTAAGTGTAATGACTATATTATTAGGATATAGATGCAGACAAGTTTACATTAAGTGTTTTGGCTTTTTAGCTTCTTCAATCTGATATGTAAATTGTTGTTTCTGTTTCACTAGTATTATATAATAGTTAAATCAACTAGATCTAATGACATCTGGACACAAGAAAAGTTGTTGGATTGAATAGCCATAAAAATGTAAATAGGATGGCATCTGCTGACCTTGAAAGAGGATTTTAAGCACTTAGAAACATAGTCCAATATTGGTGTTATCATCTATTAAGAAAAATACATTTTTGTTACATTTTAAAAGAATGTCATTTTAAACCACAAAATTAATACTAACAACACAAGTGTTTAAAAATGTGCCTTTCCGCTAATAGCAGAATCACTGGTACATATGAGAAAGCAATTATATGTTCTAAAAAGATAATACATTTCCCTTTGAAAATGTTTTAACTTGCTTCTTTCCATGTGATTTTTGATTTATCCTTGAAATAATTGGGAAGTTCAAAAATTAAAAATCTGCCATTAAAATACTATATGAGAAATTTTGAAATGGCTTAAAATAAAATATGCAGATGACCAAGTTACTGGCAAAATGGCTATGGGTTTTTTAAATTTGTACGCAACATCTTAATAGTATGGGTTATTGTTATAATGGTGTATATCCTGTGTGGACTCAGATTTTTTAATATCCTGAACTCAGATTTTGATTTTGTGGATAAATACTTGTTAAAGTCGAGTGTGGAGTGGATGGGATATAATATTGTAATTGAGTTTTAGACAGTATGTCTCTGTTGAAAGAACATGGAGGGACAGATCCTGGCGCAAACAAAGCTCCTTTGCATTGTTTTAGCACTGCAAAAGAACCATGAAGCTTTCCTCATTGGGCTGCTGAGGACTCTATGGAATATCCCTAGTAGGTGTAGCTCTCTGTTGTAGAGAACACCTAGTCTGCATCCATTAATGCAGCCCTGAAGCTTAACTTGTGTCAAGGATTAAACCAGCCTTCAGAAACTTTCAGTATCAGGAAAACATAAAGGTCATGCTCAACCACATTTGTTCCTGCCTCCCTCAGATCCTATGCTGAGTGCAAAGTATCTGCAACTGAGCCTTAGGCCTTGTATTTTATTTGTTGCTTGTATACAAGTGCACGTTGATGAATGGTGACACTAGAGTGGAGTGAATAACAGCGAATAATCATTTAACCAAATTTTATTTATTTGTTTTTATATTTATTTTGTTTGGTTTATAAGGAGATAATGGAAATCTCTTGTTTATTATTCCAAATGACTTGTCAAAATCTTCAGCAATTAACTCTTGTTTTGCAGATAAATCACCACCAGTTCACTGTGAACACTCATATTTTTGCTGCATTGGATAGTTTCACAGGTCACATGATGATGTTTCAGTTCCCTGATTGGATGATTTATGTAACTAAACAAACTGGTGCAAATTCTGAGTTTGAAAAAATTTAAGTACAAATTTGAAATTCTTTAGTATTCAGTCTTAAAATTAACTTTTTTTTCAATAATTCATCTTGGAACCATTGAACATTTATGGGAAGACAATACAAGATCACATGGAAGGCTGAACTGTAATGCATTTTCAAATCTGAAACATTTTTTCATTTACCTGTAGGTGACACTAAGGATACATATTTCTTACCTAATTTAGCTTTATCCTGCTGCTGTTTTACTGCTTTACTCTGAGATATGTTTTAATTGTAGCGTCAGTGAGAATGTGAGCTTCCTTTCGAGGGGGAAAAATATTTGAGAACAAGTTTCCCCAAGGAGATGGACTAGTTAGTAGTTCAGGCCCATTGTGCCCTTCCTCAGTAGAATGCAGAGGAGAGCATAAAACCCTTAAGAATGTGGAAAAATTGAATCCATGAAGGGAAAAGTGGCATCTCTGACCAGTGACATGGCCATCTGCCATGCCTGCATGGCTACAACTTAAGATCTCAGCTGTGGTGCTAAGGAAGCCTGTCTAACCTGAGGTGCAGAAATCAAGGGAACAGCCACTTTAAAGGAGGCCCTCAGTTGGATAACATAATCTATTGCCAGCAGGAACTCCCATCTGCAGCTTTTATAAAGCACAGAGTGTTTATAGACATGTAGCGGACAGAGGGCCAGTAAATGGTGGCATGGCATGGCAGGCTGGCATGCTTCTGGCATTGTGGAAGTCTTTGTGTGACAACAAATGGGTCAGGATCTGTGGAAACTGACTCTGTTGTTGGAAGAAGTGGTGACCATGCACTTGGTTGTTCTGCTCATGCACTACCTCCAGCTCCCAGTCAAGATGATGGAGTTGAGTGGGATCCAGTGGAGGCCACACAGCTGTGGATGATCAATTCTCCCCTACTGTTTAACTTGGTACATGGAGTAGAGAATATGGCCTTGAGTTCACTTTCAGTTTTAACTGCAAAGAATTTTTAAAGAATGTTTTGGAAATGTCTTAGACTTAGCTATTTGTGCTGCAGACAAATAAGTACATTTGGTGCATTTGGAACACGAAAGGTCTGAGTTCCATTCTTATTACAACCATGAATTCCTCATGGACATAAACGTGTAATATTGTGATGTTTGTGAATTTCTTGATCCACTACCCTGTCATGTCATTCCAAGACTTGATTCAGCTATGTGTAGCTATCTTACATATGCAGTACTCTGCTATTCTGCTGCAGCATACATCCTGAAGATAGCACGCCCAAAGATGATTTTGCCCATGTAGTGACAATGCTCATAGTATTAATCTGACCCTATGTGTTTTAAATAGTTTCAATAAAAGTAACAAGCATTGTAAATGCATCTGAACACTTGCACACTTATATCTATAACAGACACTGAGTTGGATAGGGACATGGTTGAGACAAGAAACTGATGAGCTGCAACAGATGATAGCTTCACTCAAGTGAGAGAAAGTTCATTGTTGCTCTAGGCTTTCCCATTTTAAGCAGACATCAAGCATTGTGTTCAGGGAAATCAGTAATTTGATTTCTAGTAAAATGTTTAAATATGGGTTCTAGCTGCAAAATTCAGTATTGGATCCAGAATTTGACACCCTCTTGCATCTCTATCCTTCTCAAAGTTTGGGGATGTTTGAACTGATAGTTTGGTTTGACTGATTAAATAAGCCCTATGCGCAAATGTAGGCATGGTTCTGGGTTTGGATTCTGAACACCTATAAAGCTTGGGCTGTTTGAATCTAGGGTTTTGGTTTCGCCCGTTAAGAGCAACTGGTCAATAGGAAAATTTGGCTCTGGACCCCAGTTTGGATTCTGAACATCACAAAGTTTGGGTGTTTAGTTCTCTGGGGCTGGTGTGAGCCCATTTCTAGAAATATTCAAAGTGGGGTAAATGACCAGTATTGAAGCTTGAATGTAATTTACACCACCTGCTTTATCAGACAGAATAAGACACATTTATCCCTAGCATTATTTCACTGACCTCAGTGAAGTTATACTGGCAATGATTTGACCCAGTACATATTCATATAATTGTATAGCCTCATATTGCTAGACAGTTGAATTTAATTACCTGTTACTAACTTTGGATTTGAAACTTATGGTTCTCTTTCACCCTCTTTTGAAATCATTCATATAGGCACCAGGAGATAACACCTCAATTCCAGTCCTATTCATTTCTATATTGTAAAAATTGGTAGTTATGGGAGCCTTAATGAGATTTTCCAGCAGATAATACCATTGTGTTGATTTTTACGAGCATTTTGTTTAAAACTGAGAACCCACTTGATAGTAACTAAGGTTCTCAGCAGCTGCTGTGTTAGCTGTATGGATTGTGCTAGGCATGATTTGGTATCACAAAGTATGGGCTATCCCAAGTGCACATTAGTGAAGTGAGTCTCACTGTGCATCCTAGCTCAACTGTTTTCAGCAATAGTAAATTATCACTGAAGCATGCGCTGCTGTGGCAGTCCTTCAGAACGTAAGTGCTCAAAGTAACTACTGTTTGGATGTGACGAAAAAGGGAAAAGAGAGATGCATACAAAGGAGTGAATTATAACAAAGAGCCCTTTCTGCTTCAGTTCTTGTGCAGAAAACATATGTTCAGCCATGCAGGCAGCAGTTGGGTTAAAGACACACGGTAGGATTGGAAACAAAAGGCATGCTCTTTTCTTGCATTCACAATGTTTTCAAACGTATTCACTTGTTTCACTTGTTAGAGAGTAGCTTGTCATCTGGATCTTCTTGCAAGTGTGATTTCTTTTTCCCGCTTCCTTTCAAAAGCTTTTACCCCAATGTTTTACACTTCATATAATCCACTATGCATGGTAGGCCAACTTCAGGCTTTGTATTATTGATGTTTGGGAGGGAGAGGGGGTTGTGCTGAGGGAGAAACTGGCTAAAGGGTAACCTTTCACTCACCCATAGATCTAAGGGTGCTAAACCAACATCTTGAGTGGTTCAGTCTCTCTCTCTCTCTCTCTCTCTCGTGTGAGGCCTTATACTTCACTGTTAGAGGTTTGGTGAGCAGTTTAGTGCAGACACCTAAAAACTGATGATCTTTACACACCTATTTCCTAGACCTTGTTTAAATGGGTTTTGGCTGTTAACCAGATTGAAACGTCCGAGGTAAAAAGACTAAGCCATTATCACTGAGAATCCATTCAGGATTGAAATGCCAAAGTAACCTAGAATAAATCAGTCATTACTTTTTTGTAGGTGTGTTTGAATACTTCTGAGAATAATGTTATCGTCTGTCTTCTGTATCTGAAAAAACTATATCACCCACTTTCTGCTATGACAAAAGCTTCTTTTGTCTTTACTAATTAGCAATGCTTAAAACTATTTTACGGTCAACAATAATAAATTACAGCTAAATTTTCAAAGGGCTGATAGGAATTAGGTGCCAAACTCCCATTATATTTAAATGGTAATTGGGTGCCTACCTATTAGGCCTGGTCTACATTTGAAAATGTTACTGCTTCATCTATTGTTGTTAGAAGTGTGATTTTCTTTTTAATGTAAATAGTTATACTGGCAAAATCCCTCATGTGGATGCATTTATACTGGCATAAAGCTAATTTATATGGTAAAGTTATTTCCCTTCCTGTTTGGGACAAGCTCTACCACTATAAAGTACCCAAGATAATCGCGTCCACACTAGGTGAGTTGTACCACTTTAGCTATAGTAATATAGTTAAAGTGGTACAACTTTCTAATGCAGATATGCCCTTCGGCCAGGTCTATATCTAAAACTTCAGTAGCGCTGGCTGAGTTGCTCAGGCATCTGAAATATTCACACTCCTGAGAGACATGGCTGACCTAATCACTGGCATAGACACTACTGGGTCGACGGAAGAATTCTTCTGTCCATCTAGCTAGTGCCTCTTGAAGGGATGGATTTACTGCAGTGACAGAAACCTCCCTTCAGTTGGTGTAGCAAATGTCTGTGCTACAGTGGCATAGCTACAGTGCCACAGGTCTTCTGCTTTAGTGTTTGTAGACATGCCCTTAGACTCTTTTGCAAATCTCTGCCTATGTTGTTTACTCTGTATAGGTTTTGTCGGATCAAATCACTCACCCATCAAGTCCAATATTCCACCCGTGTTGTGGTCAGCACTGATTACTTCAGTGGGATGCAGAACATCCCACTGCCCCTTAAGCACATGCCTCACTTTAAGCATGAGGATACTCCCACTGATATCAGTGACACCATTCAGATGTTTAAATTTAGGCATGTGCTTCAGTGCTTTGCTGTATCGAGGCATTAGCTAGTTGTGCAGTACTGTATGTGAGGAAAGGGGTGAATCCTTTGTCTTTGAGGCAATCATCTCACATCCTGAAGCACCAGATTTTATTACTTTAACATGTAAAAAGGACAGAGGTGGTATGTTTGTCATAACGTTATCTAGTTATAGTTTTTTCAGTGAAGGTGCAGTATTTGACTCAAAGACACTGTTTAATTTAATGTTATAAATGCTCAAATCTTCCCTGCTCAAAAAAAAATTTTTCTTTGCATTTGTTTCTTAGTATTCCACCCCCACTTGAATTTATGAGCTTGAAATGTGCCAGTGTTTTTCCTAGGAAACAGAAAAAAGAGAATATTTATGGAATTTTATATTGGCCTGAACTACTAATGTATCCTCTTGGAGTACTAAGTGGGTTGTTAGCTGAATTCAGCAGCCTGGGAAAGTACTACTGATGAACATCCAGTCAATAGGATTTCTCACATATGGTTCCTTAGAGTGTGATGATGATTTGGACATCTAGCAAATCCACAGACAAAAAACCATGTAAATATTTTCTAATGGAAGGTGCCAACAAAGACATCCCTGCCAACACATGTCAAAACTGCCAAGAGATCTGTGCAGATGGGGATTAAACTTTTTAGCACTGTCATTTAAGAGCCTTGAAAGGAAAACATTATTTAAACATTTTTCTTTAACTGAATTTAACTGTCTGAAAAGATGTTAAGGGTAGATTAAACTATACTGTTATACTGTTTAGCAATACTGACATATATTCCAAGTCTGCACCTTTTTCTTTTCATTGAGGTCTGTGTCAGACATCCCCAAGAATAGTACAGTTTTAAAATAAATTAGTCTTCCTTCTCAAATGAAATTTGATGATTTGTCTCTAGTCTGATAAAAGAAAGCATACATTAGTATATTGCTTTCTTTCAGGAATGTTTAGTTTTATTTTGTAGGCTCTTTGAAGAAAGATGATGTTTTAGATATTGTAGTGATTTCTAGAACTCATAGAAAGAAAACAGTTAATAATTTGTTTCTTTTCAGCTCCCCTGAGTATGCCTTCATTGTATAGGTTGCATATAACAGCTAGTAAGAGTAAAATGTACTGAACCTTAAACAAATCTATTAGGATCACCATGGCAAGAAGCTTGGAAAATGGCAGGAAAAACGAACAATGATTTTGTAAACCCTCCAAAGATCAGAAAAAGGCTTTCAGTAAGTATGCAGAGGCTAGAAATCAAATCCCATTTCCTATCGTAAGAAACCAGTTGTTTTAGCAGCAGTGGTTAATGTACTGTATGTGAAAGATTTAAGACTAGTTGGAAAGCTTTGCTTCTGTTTTATTAGGCTGCTATTGAAAAGCCAACAGCATAACTTCAACTAGGTGCTTTGAGATTTCTTAATGGGCTGTCAAGGGCAAGACACCAGGTCTGTGCTATACTAGCTCTTTCCTGTACATTAAAACAACAGGGACCAAATGATCATATACAGAAGTATGAATTACTTGATGCTTTCTCAGTTCCATATGGTCAGCCATGTCTTTGGCAATTAATCATGTACAGAATCAGTTGAGTGCTCTCTGAAGCATTGAAGTCAACATTTAGTTGTACCTGTGCCAATGGGGGCAGTGGGGGTTGCAGGCGTAAAATAGCAGGATGAAGAGCTGCTGGCGCCAAAGTCTGAGCAGCTGGCTTCTATAAACAACACTTTTTCCCTCCTCACCTTTTTTTTTTCCACTTTCTTTGACAAACAAGAACCATTTTTCAACATCATCCAAAGCACAAAATTTGCTGAGTGAAACTTTGCTATCTAGCATGGTGGACTAATAAACAAGAGGCCATCAGTTGTGTTTAAAATGTCCAAATTGTTGGTGATAACATAAAACATACTGGCTAATTAACTCCTATCATTGGGAATGGGGTGCATTAATACACTCTTTAAATAACAATAACAAAAAAAGTCATTGTTTACAAACTACTACTATGTTCTCTGCTATATACCAATGAAGTCATGTTAAACTAGCATGTCATATAGATTTCAGGTTCGTTTTCCATAAAAGCTACCATGTTGCAGCTGCACAGACCATCAGGATCTTTCTTGCAGAGAGTAATAGCATTGTAACTAATTAAAATAACAAGAAAGACATGCAGTAGGGACTGAAATAGCTGGCTGTGCTTACACATGTAATAACACTTGATTTTTCTCTTCCTCTGTTTGTTATGGATTATTAATAGTTGAGTGCTGCCCTGGAGTGGAAGAGATTAGTAAGGACTCAGAAGTTTATCTTGCTAATCTATTTAAAAGGCTAATGAGTAAATTAAATCTTTACTCAAAGAGGTGAAAAGTGCATTTGTTGGCCAACTAAAGAGGGACCGAGAAACAAATAGTCCCAAGTGCCACTTTAGTTCAGACTGATAGAGTCATTTGTTTGCCAGAATATTAAGTATCATTTCTTTGGCTGTGCAGTATTTCTAAACATATGTGTACGTCCCTGTTAAGTCTGTCAAGGAAGAAAAATATGTAGCTTTAGAAGAAAAAATGTAAGCATGAAATCTACTCGATCAAGTAACATGATTAAACATAGTAGTGGCCCAATCGTATTGTACTATTCTTGCTTCTTTTATAGGGTTTCACCAGGAGCCTCCCCGGAATCAGGCTCTATCTCCCAGAGGCTACGGAAGCCAAACCAGGAGATTTTCAGGGTGCTGAAAGTCCGGCGGTGCAGCAGGGCTAAGGCAGGGTCCCTGTCTGGGCTGGCCCTGAGTCGGTCCCCGAAGTGTCCAGCACGTCCCTGCAGCCCCTGGGGTGGGGAGGATGGGGTTCTGAGTGCTCACTCCGTAGCTCCCATTGATGGAAACTGAGGCCAGTGGGAGTTGTGGGGGTGGTGTCTGCAGGCAGGGGCAGTGCGGGGAGACCCACTGCCCCCACCCCACCTAGGGGTCGCAGGGACGTGCAGGTAAGTGCTGCCCAGCCAGAGCCCAT
>ML677343.1:9955218-10136822 GCA_007922305.1 Dermatemys mawii | reverse complement strand
CCCCCTACCCCAGCCCTGGGCCCCATCCTGTACTCAAACTCTCAGATCCCGTCCTCTCTTATATCCCACCCCACTGCCCCCTCCCGGAGCCTGCACCCTGTCCCAGTCTTTAGCCCTCTCCAGCACACAAATCCCTCCCACTGCTTGCACCCCGCACCCCCTCCTGCACCCCAATCCCTTGTCCCAGCCCAGAGCCCCCTCCCAGAGCTTGCACTCTGACCCCCTGCCCCAGTCCTTAGCCCTCTCCAGTACCCAAATCCCTCACAGAGCTTGCACCCTGCACCCCTTGGCCACAGCCCAGTGCCAGCACCCCCTCCTACACTTCAACCTCCTGCCCCAGCCCGGTGCAAGTAAGTGAGAGTGGGAGAGAGAGAATGATGGAGCGAGCAGAGTGGGGCCTCAGGGAAGATGTGGGACAAGGGTGTTCGTGTTTGTGTGATTAGACAGGTGGCAACCCTATTTGGTAAGAAGCTGAAGTTTAGCCATGTTAAGACTGGTAGATATGTATCTAATTATGAATGCTTATCTAAGGTAAAGGCCAGGGCATTGTTCTAACACATCACATGGTTATAACACATGGTTTATCCAATACTATGTTGTTGTTTGATTTTATTAGTAGGGACTAGAGCAGGATTGTACTATCAAAATCTCATTCTAGTATGCATGTATGAGGCAATTGCTTTGGTAGCTACTACCTTTTAGGTCTGCAGAGCTTTACGTCCAACTCTGCCTTCTTACCAGGAGAGAGGCAAAAAGTGTAATTGCTAAACTCAATCACTAATTTAACAGAATGGCAAGATTGTCAGCTGGTGTGAACTGACATCATTCTAGTGAAATTGATGGAGGTTTCTTGATTTGCACCAGCTGAGCATCAGGCCCATTTCTTTTTAAACCCTAGGTCATTTTGGCAATTAGCTAGGAAAGCCCTGTCCATTCCTAGAAGTGACCCCTACTGTAAAAATAGGGGAGACCAACCCAAAGCACTAAGAATGCTATATAAAAAGACACCCCACCCAGTAAGAGAGCCAGTGACTTCCCAAACCAGTGAGATGCAGTTTGTGTTATCTCTTTGCTGAGGTTGTCCAGGATATGTTTTCGCCAGTTCAGGAAACAGAGGAAAGAAAGTTTCAACAATTCGTAAACATTAGCACCCTCAAAACCCTCTGCTAACAGAAGGATGAGATAAGGCAGGCCATAAGGCTGCTTGCAGTGTTTGTTTATTCTGCTGCCCTGTCATCCCAAGTGTTTGGAAAAAAACCTGAGCCAGTGTCCAGTCCAGTTTAGAAATGTAAAGGCTTCATTCAGCATTGGAGAAAAGGGACCTCAGTAGACAATTATCTGTCATTAAAGATGATTAAATGAATGAAGACACAGGGTCAGCCTTTCTTTGATGGAATGTGCAACTATAGGAATGTTCAATAGAAGGCTGGTCTTGCCCTTTAAAACGGGTGGTATCGGCTGGGTTTTTATCAGTGTTGATGTGAGGAAATGGCTTTCCCAGCCGATAACATCTTTGACCAAGTTTCTTGAACCCTTGACCTTTATGAGACAGGGTGCATTGGATCCCTTTCTAATCGCTCTTAAAAATAAATCCTAGAATAAGGCCTATATAGGAAATACCTTGCAAGTATGACATTCTTGCAAAAAAAGGGGTATTTTACATTTTCCTTTCACCCTAGGCTACTGCTTTGTTGTTACAATTTGAATATTTTTACTGTGAGAGCAAATAGAATGTATCATTCAGAAACACCTACTATATCCTGCACTCAGGCCCCATGTGACTTGAGTGACTTCTGTAGTCTTAGATAAAAAGTAAGCTAAACTGCTGTGTAGTGTTGGTGCATGCTGCTTAATAGTGCTGTTTCACTCCAGAGCCAGCAGCATTTGTATCTCATCAGGCGTTGTAAGGTTTAAATGTATGTGAAGCATTTTGAGATGCTGAAATGAAAGCAGCTGCACCATCAGAGGAGTGACGTTCTGGAACAGCCTTCCAAGGGAAGCAGTGGGGGCAAAAGACATATCTGGCTTCAAGATTAAGCTTGATAAGTTTATGGTGGGGATGGTAGGATGGGATAGCCTACTTGTGGCATTTAATTGATCTTTGACTATTAGCAGTAAATATTCCCAAAGGCCTGTGATGGGATGTTAGATGGGGTGGGATCTGAGTTACTATAGAGAATTCTTTTCTGGGTGTCTGGCTGGTGAGTCTTGCCCACATACTCAGTGTTCAGCTGATTGCCATATTTGTGATCGGGAACGAATTTTCCTCCAGGGCAGATTGGCAAAGGCCCTGGAAGTTTTTCGCCTTCCTCTGCAGCATGGGGCACGGTTCACTTGCTGGAGGAGTCTCTGCACCTTGAAGTTTTTAAACCATGATTTGAGGACTTCAATATCTCAGACATAGGTTAGGGTTTTATTACAAGAGTGGGTGGGTGAGATTCTGTGGCCTGCATTGTGCAGGAGGTCAGACTAGGCGATCATAATGGTACCTTCTGACCTTAAAGTCTATGAGTCTAAGTGCAGATGATGATGGTGATGATTATCACTACATTTTCTTCATTGACAGAAACACCGCTAAAACACGCTCATAGTGCCAATCTCTGAGTAGACTTACGCCCCATCCAATTCTGTTGAAGTCAGTGGAGTTACTTGGGGTATTAGTGCAAAACTTGGCATTTGGTACTTTCATGTTTCTGAATGATGTGTTATACTTCCCCTCTCAGTAAAAATTAAATTACTCCTAAATTTTCACAATAAAGCTTCATCCTAGAGTGAAATGAAAATGTAATTGTAGAATACTTTAGGTAGCAGAATGTAATTACCCAGGTTGGAATTTGGCCAGGACATGAGGGTTAACACCCCTACTTTTACTAAAAGCGTCGTTTAACCTGAGTGTTTAGAGGACTTCGATTCTATGTCTCATCCAAAAAACTGCATCTCCACCACTGCAGAGCCCTAAACCTTCTGCAAAAGCATTGCTTTTCATGGTACTGACTTAGAAAGAAGAGTGCAACTACTGATGGATCGCTTGCATTATCATTTCGTGCAAAACCTTCCCAGTATTGAACTAAGCAGTGACCTAGACTGTCCATGGGTTTCTTGTGAGATCTGACATGTGTTGCCACATAAATGACATGGCTGTAATTTGATTGCACTAAAATATACAGAAAAACTATTCTATAAAATAGCGGTTCTCAACCAGGGATCTGGGGCCCCCTAGGGAGCTGCAAGCAGGTTTCATGGGGTCCACCAAGCAAGGCCAGCGTTAGACTCACTGGGGCCCAGGGCAGAAAGCCAAAGCCCCACCAGATGGGGCTGAAACCCTGGGCTATGAGCTCTCCTCCCCCAGGGTTGAAGCTGAAGCCTGAGCAACGTAGCTTTTGGGGCGTCCTGTGGCTTCTCTGCTTGTTACCCCCTAATGCCATCCATGCCTTTTATATGCAGAAAATCAGTTGCTGTTGCACAGTTGAGCTGTGGAGATTTTAGAGCATGTTGCAGTGGGCCTCAGAAAGAAAAAGGCTGAGAACCACTGCTATAATACAGCATTAAACAGGTTTCAGAGTAGCAGCTACGTTGGTCTGTATGCGCAGAAAGAACAGGAGTACTTGTGGCACCTTACAGACTAACAAATGTATTTAAGAAAAGCTTATGCTTAAATAAATTTGTTAATCTCTAAGGTGCCACAAGGACTACTGTTCTTTTAGCATGTTATGCACAGATGAGTGTAAAAGTTTAGGGGTTAAAGGATATATTTGTCTTGAAAGTCAAGTGATGTGGGTTACCATCCATGAAAGTGTAAAAGTCCCTTCTAATAATGTGAGCACATACCACTGAGCAGAGCCTCACCAGTGCCACAAGTCTTCTCATTGCCACTGAAGAAAGGGAGAAGAAAAGGTGGTTTTGAGCTGAATGCGTCAGTTTACCTCCTTAGAGCTATTGTGTCAAGTTCTCTCACCCAGATATCACTGCTTTGGTTACACTCAAGTTGTGTTTTCACTCTTATCTCTATTGCTATGAGAGCTAGACTTTATTTTTTTAAATGAAGGATTACAATCTGATGTAATCACATGACTCCAAGAGCTGGGAACCTGTGCTGGGAGTGAGGAATGTATTTTGAAAAATCAGTAATTTAAAGTTACCATGGATTTGAGGGTTTTCTGTTGTGGAACTGCAGAGATGAATTTGAATTTGTTGGATGGCACAGTAAACCAGGTCTTGGTTAAGGTTATATTGAATAAATGTGGCAATGAAGAAGAAAACACTGCAGTGTATTCATAGCTATGGAATAAGACTGCCACAAAGTGAAGTGTAATACGATCTCTGGGGGTGAATGTTTATCTTGGTCCAAGGATAACTGAATTTCATTGCATTTATACTTTCTGACTGTGTGTAATTCATTTCAGAAACTGAGAAAAATTGTTTGATTGTTTACTTCCTTGAAACATGATTATTGGACAGAAAAGAGAAAAAGGGGGAAAAATAAGAGTAGCACTAACAATAGAAATTCTCTGTACAAAGGTATAGTACAGATAGATTGAACCAGGAGTCAGGAAAAAGAATAATTCAGTGTTATTCTGCAAACATTAAAGAAAAAATTGTATTAGGAAAATAACTTCTAATAATTATTTATACAAGAAAGCACAAAAGAAAAGGAATAATGTCTTGAGAAAATGAGAGCTAGAATGCACAATATCTTGTTGTGTTACTTAAGGCAATGAAGTTTTAAGGTTTACCTTATGTAACATGTACATTGATTAAATACCAAATATATGGTGGCCATTTTTGATCATCATTTACTGTATTGATTTGTCAGTAGTGCAACTGTAATAAAAAAAACCACATTGATTTACTGTCCTTATTTGCTTATGGGCTTTTTATTAATTTTATGCTTTTTTGGATTATAATTTTTGTGGGTTTTTTTCCTTTAAGACAAGCCTGGTGCTCTGTGAAGTTGGAAAAGGGGAACGAACCCTGGAACAAAGGAATGAAATCATCAGCTGCTTCTTGCCACTTCTTACTGAGCGACAGGAGCTACGCAAAGAATGGACCGCAAGGTGAGAGCCCTAAGGAAAATATAGTGAGACCTTAAAATTTTTTTTTAAAAAAATCATGATCAGCTATTCTGATAAAGATGCACACTGGAAAAAAAAAACAGCTGGGCAAATCTTTTTTGAAAAAGAGTTTTACTGTTTGTTTTTCCAGTTACATTTCTGCATGAATTAAATAATCAAACATTACTATATATGATTTCACAGTTCATTTACAGTGTGATGATATATTACTATTCTGATACAGCAATCTATTCAGTTGATATCCTGATAAACAGCATGCCCGTTTAAAGGATACTGTCAATTTAATCACACTTCTGTTGTTACAAATAGTACCTGCTAATGTCTCATGGTTGTGATACACTCAGTATAAGAGCCTGAACAGAACAGAACTATGGTAGAAACTCTACCTTTAGATGTGTCTGTGCTAATGCTTACAACAACATAACATCTGTGGGACTCCACATGGACAGGTCTGTCAATAGCTAAAAAAAGCTGAGGGAGAATCCTCCATTCCCCCCACTCCCCTCTTCTGGTGGCTTGTTTTTTGCGTTTAGCAACACTTTGTGTCTAGTCAGGTTTACGGATTCAGCCAAATGACAAAAATGGATAAGGAGATTCCGTGATGCATTCAGTAACTGAAACTACTTTTAACCCATTTTTTTTAATTGCCTAACTTTTTAGTTGACAGTATTCCTTTAACTGTGATAAACACCCAAGAACATATTCAGTGGAATACATTGCAGCGACTATCGATAAATGATATTCTTAGCCTGTTTGAAATGCCGTGCCTGTTCTTGTTGGAAAACCTGTTTGTAGCAAATGTGATTTGGTGTTTACTAGAGTAAATTTCCACTCCGTGCCACCTTGCTTTCTTCATTCCACTCTCCTGCGCTGATACTGGCTGCTAAATGAGTCAATTTTACTTTACTGTCATTAGCTCTATAGCTAAAAGCTGCAGATGTATGCATGCTTTAATAATCTCTTGTTTTTTCTTGTTTTTAAGACAATTGATTAAATCAATACAAAGATCTATTACAAAAGTGGGCCAAATTCTTCCCTGGGATATGCACACGCAGCTCCCATTAAAATCGATAGGTGTCCTGTATTTGCACGTAAGACCAATCTTTGGCCTAATGTATTTATTGTTGTGACACTTGTGGTATTGGGGGTAATTGCTTCGTTGGCATGAATTTGTTTCAGTGGTGTGTGCCAGTGAAGAGAATTCTGTTCTACCCTTAATATAGTGCTTCGTGTGGATACCGTACTTCCTGTAGATTTGATCTCAGTTATTTCAAAAAGTCAGTAGAGGCTGCTAAATCTGATGTTTGATTGGATTTGCTGTTCTCAATATTGTTGTACTGTATGGGGTCTTGAAACACTTCAAAAACTCCAGGGATTAAACACTACAATAGAGTAACAATTATTTGAACTAATTAGCGACCTTGTCTAGTATGGTTTCTTCTAGTAGGTAGGGGGCTAGACATTATGATATTATCAGATAAGGTCTCAGAATGAAAAATACCTATCTAAGAGTAGTTTGCAATTTCCTCATATTGTTACACTTCTCCATTTAGTTTCCTGCTTTCCAAAGAATCTGCTGGATGTTTTTTAAAGTCTCTGATGCCACATCATTTGTCTTATTAAATTAAACCAAATAAGTTGGGGGAGGGGGATGTCATTAGCTGGAGAGATCTCTAAGGGCTTTTCTTCACCTGGAACACTCCACTCTTCCTATGTTAAACAAAATAGAAGGCTTTCTAGAGACATGGAAAGAATAAACCATTGTGATGACTGACATGTCTTCTTAGGGTCCATTTAGTTTAACAATAATTGTCCATTTAGTTTAACAATAATAATCATCAGGGAACATGACAAAAAAAATGACTTGTTTTGAAAAGACTCTGGTTATATTGTTTCTGGCCTTTGCTTACTACTAACAATTTAATCAGAAGCTGGAGCCAGCACTGATGTGGGAGACAAAGTCTAGTCTCTGACGCAAAAATGCTAAAGTACTTTGGGGTCTGGTAGTGGGAAAGCTTAGAAGCAGACAAAGTGCAGGCCTCCTTAAAACTAAACACCTGAAAGAAAATGTCAAGAGCGTGGTGTCTTGAAAGCTCAGAAAGAAAGTGTCCCGTGAGTATTAAATAACCATAATCCTTTTTTTTCCATTTGATGTTTTCCATCCCAGTGACCTATCTAAGAGTCTCATCCATATGATCTACATAAACAGACCGTTACCATACACCTCACTTTACTTCATCAAAGCTTCAGCTAGATGTCTGGAATGAAGCACTGATTATGGTAGCCATCAAGCATGCAGTGGTGAAAGTTATAAAACATCCGCCACACTGCTGCCCGTGTTTTAGAGATCAGTCTATTGTGTACTTTGGAATTACATGAGAAAAATGTGCTTGGACAGGAAATAATTAGCACTTGTCAAAGGGCAGGCAATAGGCTATAGTATTTTACTTTCAGCAGGCTATCAGGGGATCAGCTAGATTAGATAATAGATTTTTTTTTTCCTCTGAAAGTTAAATACAGATGACTCTAATTACCTTACATTGCACATTAGAGAGCACATTATGAACAGTACAACTTGAAGAAATTTAGGTCAACTAAGAGAGTAGCTGGCAAAAACTTTATTGTGCTCTTAGAGTAATGTAGCCATTCCGATGTTTCAGCAGGTTCAGTTGTGGCACTGATACCTTAATTTTTTTAAAAAAAGTAGATGATTGGAACAGTAACCAGCTCTAAGGTGATTGTGCTTTTACAGGCCTGTGAGTCTTCCTCACAGAGGTATCAGGATTTCACTAACATGAATTTCTGTCTTAATCAGACAAATCATGTCCCTGTGGATTTTGCTTCTAGTTTTGCCAATGTTTCTGCATAATGACTGGCTGAAATTACACAATGAGTTTGTGTTACAGCATAACAGTTCAGATTACACAGTAGTACGCAGAGTATTATGACCTGCCATTTTGCTTACTGGTAACCCCCTAGACAATGCTATCCCAGGTCTTTCAGGGATGCAAATTAATTTATATTGCGTGGTAGTGGTCCAAAATATCTCAGGTAGGACTATGTGAACGTGCTCTGAGTCTAAGGGTGCGTCTGTACTACCCTCTGGATTGGGGTGGGGTAGTGTTCAATATATTGGGGATCGATCCCTGAACGCGTGCCCCGCTGACTCCGGAACTCCAACTCCGCAAGAGGAGTAAGTGGAGTCGACAGGGGAGCCACTATGGTCAACTCGCCGCCATGAGGACATCCAGCTAAGTCCAACTAAGATACTTCGACTTCAGTTACACGAATAGCGTAGCTACAGTTACGCATCAATGTGTGAGCCCCCGCTCCTGCCTCGACGTGTAGCCCAGGCCTAAGTGTTAACAGAAATGACCCAGAGTTTCTAAAGGCTCATATTTGTTTATAATGCTTGATAGTGTCTGATGGACAGGTTGTTATAGCTGTTAAAGAGCTGCTCAAGCCCTTTGAACTGACCCCTCCTTGACCTCAGCTTACAAAAGGTCAGTCTTCAGCTAATAAAGCAGGCAGAACCTTAGTATCTACTGTAGTGAGCCGAGGCGAAAGAGAACAGCTGTGAGTTTTGAACGGACCATGCAAACCAGTGCAGGTTTTTTGGGGTCATCATGTGATCATGAAAATCATTACTAAATTATATGGATGTTGCATAGCAGGCAAGAGAGGGCAGAGTCTAATGTATTGGATTTGATAAATGAAGTGTAAAGTTACCCATCTGGCTCTAGACAGTTCTTGCATTCTCTTTCTCTATTTTTTTTTACAAAAGGGAAACATTTTAAAATAACCATAGTAAATATAGTATCATTGACCCATCCGGAGAGCTGGAATAGATTTAGATTTAATGGTGATCATGGAAGAAATTATCATTTAAAAAGTGAGACCAAAAGTGGTGGAAAGTACAATCCAAGAACTGCACCTGATTAATTTTTAGGACACTCTTAATACTTTAATAATGTTGTTGTTATTTTCAAATATGTCATTCTGAACATAGAATTCAAGACACATTTATGATGAACATGGAATAAGTAGTAAAGTAGCAAAATTATGCCATATAATAATAGTTTGAAAAATATTTGCTTGAAATTGTAGAAATGGGTATTAACACCTTTCATGTCCTAGAAATGCACAGGAGAAATATATGATAGTCTGAATAAAAATCCATGCCTTTCATTCCTCTTCTAAATATTACTGATACCATAGATCTTTCCTATTCTATATTTTCTTAAAGATTTGTTTGTCTTGCTATTTGTGCTGCTTAGTTTTTAGTGTTCTTTTTGCTACATTTTGTGAATGAACACATCTATTACCAAATTGTCTCTAAGAAACCAGCAATAGTTTTGTTATACAAAACAGAGATTAACTGTGTCTTCTCATACTCTAATATCACTAATTTCTGGTCACATTTTGTTTGTTTTTCTAATTATTAAGTTAAATCAATCCTTTAAACAAAAGCAGAATTTCAGTTAAAAAGTGTAATATTGAGAGTCAGATTCTGATTAGTTTACCGAAGTGAAATCTGCAATAACCTGATACTAGAATCTGGAACTGTGACGTCCCGTGGTTGGGGAGAGGAACATAATGAAGTTACAAGTCTGATTATAGGGAAAGTTAAATTGTTTATGATGTTTATAACTGTTTACTTTTTAAAATCGTAATACTCAGCCAAATCCTAATGTCTGTACTTTAACAACAGATTTGATGGAGTGAAATCAGAATAAAGATTTTATAAAGAATAAGGAGTAAAGTAAACAAGGAAGTCCTTTGGTTCGTGCAACAAACATAGCAGAGAGGTGTCAACTGATTAAATCTTTTAAGAATTAATAGCTTACATCCAAGTTCCCTGGCTCATTGAAATAATACAATGAGAAAATCCATTTTATGAGACCAATAATACAACTAACATTTGGTACATAGGTCACTGTATAAGAGTATCTTTACATTTGTTACTTTACACACACACACACACACACACACACACACACACACACACACACACACGGCTTTTAGATAGTATAAGGCTTTTGCTATGCAACTACTGCCAATGATTTTTTTTTGCTTCCACTGTCCTCCCATTTCTATTGTATTTGTCAGTCTAGCTCCTCAAAAAGCAAATACAAACAAAAAACTGTTTTTTGATCCTGACACTCACACCCTATCTCTAATTTCTGTGTATTAGTAAAGTACTTGGAAAAGTTGCCCAATCTCATTTTTCAGTCACTTTGGGTTTTGCTTTGGCTCGTTCTTCCATGTAGCTCATTATCTACTTCTTTCTGCTATGCAAAGTTCTTTCTTCCTCGTTGTTCTCATTTATCGTATTCCAAACCATGGATCACTCTCTCCTGTCCTTTTAAGACCTATCACTTTTATCCTCAGCTGCTCATATCTTTTTGACCTCCTTTGACTCATCCCTTTTTTGACCTGTCCTCATCTTCCAGCTTAAAAGTCTAAAGATGGAAGAGTTTCTCTTAGAATAGCATTCTCATTTTTCAGTTTTTTATATTTCCCCTCATATCAGAGCCCTCGACTGTTCATTACTTTCCCTCCCTACTTAATTTTACAAGCCTTGAGAAATGTGAGTTTATCTCACAGGCAACCCATTGACTTTCCCACATTCTAACTGGAACCAGAGTAAGTAAGACAGGCCAAAACTTAGAAAGAAAGTAGAGATTCATGGTGATCATATCAACAGTCAAGAACAAAAGATTATCATAATGTCCTATGAGGTTACTGAGAGAATTGGCAACTGGATATATGGTGTTCCATCACAGAGGAATCTGAACCCCATTTGGATCTGCTGATATGCAGGGATGCACCAATGAAATAGGTTCTCCACTCTCAAAGGATCAGCAGTGTGCCTGGATGCCAATATGAGGGATGTGATGGTCTGACTGTGATGGAGGTATTATTTTTATCTCCTATTAACCACCAAATCCCACCAAAAATGTGATCCAAGTTTTTGAGTAGAGCGTGAAGGCTTTTTATGTAGATCCTTGGTTTTCAAGGCATTTATAAAATTCCAGGCCAACCCAGAAGAGCTATTGTGAGCTTGAACACTAAATTCACCCAGAACAATAAGTCTGTGTGCCTCCAAGACCAGGTGGGTCAGAAACTCAGTTAGCTCGGACTAGAATTCTGAGGAGCTGTACGCTGCAACTTTTGCCATTTTAATCATATTCTAACCTCTCAAACAAGGGTGAATGTGGTTTTGAAATTAGGCACTACTTACCGCTGAAGTAAGGATATTACGTACCGGTTCTGCCTCAGCACCGAGGGAAGGATCAGTTGACCTCTGATATCTCTTCCAGATTTTTGTGATTCTTTGATTACATTATCTCCTGATCTCTCTTGGCTAGTATTATACCAGCTACCAATTTAGACAGAGCTGAGCTAACAGAGGGCAAGCCAAATTATTCACCCACGTCTTGGTTCTAAAAGCACATTTGGAGACCTCATTCATGATTAATTTATGAATTATATAGTCATTTTTATCTACTGACCTTGCATTAAGCAATATTCTTGGTCAATGAATAGACTGACCTCTAAGGTACCTATCAGCTGATGACACGTTTGCCCAAGACTGTAACCAGATACTAGTTGTCATACAGCTGGCCTGAATCTGAAAAATGATCCCTCCCCTTCTCACCTTTGCTTTCCATGCTTGTCACAACAGGAAATAGAAGAATTTGGGTTTCTAGAAATGGTCCCACTTGACTGACTAGTCAATGCCTATGGCACTACATGCAAAAATTAAATAAGAATCATTGTAACTCTACTTATTTTCTTTCAGGGCATGCCATTAATTTGAAACAAATTTACCTCACACTATACTGGAGTTACTTGACTTTATCATTCTGCCTTAGTGACATCAGAAATATGTAGATTAATAGAAATAGTTAGATTGTAAACTCTTTGGGGTAGGGCCTGTCTTTTGGTCTGTTTGTACAGCATCTAGCACAAAGGGATTCCTGGTCCATTGCTGGGGCTCATAAGCATTACAGTAATAAAAATAATAATGGAAAGCTGACATTCAAGAAGTGTTGTCTATGTTGACAGTGACCTTCCAAAGAGACTGAGGCATGAGTGGGAAGATTTGGCTTATTTTGCTGGTTCATGATGTATGAAGAAGGTCCTAAAGGTTTTCTTTTTTTTTTCCGCTTATTTTTTACATTAGAATTTCTGATCTTGCCTACCCAGAAAGATCCTCTGGTAGGACAGAGAACTAGTAGTTACTCAGTTAGCTCAAATAATATAGGCCTGTATTGTGGCTCTAAAGAATCAAACCCTGAAATATGGTCCACTGGTAAGGGCATTAGCCTAGGCCTTGAGTCCCAGAGAGTACCTCGTTTGCCAGAGACTTTGTGTGACTTTGGGCAAATCACTTAGGACCAGAACAGATTTTGAAGGGTATTTATGTGCCTAAAGATGCTTCATGGGAATTTCAAAAGCACGTAGGCTCTTATGTCAAATATCTGGCCTTTAGTTTCTTTCAGCCTTAGTCTTCCATCTGTAAAATTAAAATCATATTCCCTGTATCTCACAGGTATGATGTGAGAAAAAAATGTGTGAAATATTGTGAGTTGCTCAGATACAGTAATAGGAGCTATTTAAGTATTCAAGATGGATAGATCTCAAGTATCAAAGACACAAAACTGATTGAGTACAGGGGAGATGTGTATCCAGATTATTTAAAACTCTTAGTTTTTGTTTGTTTTCATTAATGCCTATTTAACTAACACGGGTAGTAGAAAACCTCTCTCTATAGGAATTCAGCACTCCTACTTCTTAAATTGCACACCCCCAATAGGCTTGTCTATGCTACAAAAATAATCCAGTGCTGACAATGTATGTCAGCATCAGGAGCTGTTGAACTGCTGCTGAAGAAGTATTACCTATAAGTGTGCAACAGAACAAGTCATATTCACTATTTTTACTAACAAATTGCCAAGAAAAGTAAAGGAAGAGGAGACTTGACTTGTTTTTCTGTTAAAAAGAAGCAAAACTTCCAAGTCTCCACTATGTATCAGAAAGCAAACTCATGCAAAGCAGTTTTCTTAATATCATTTATTTTAAGGCAACGGTATTCTGTAGTATGGACACTGAGGCAGTGCATATTGTACGTAGATCATGAAAATTCTGTGAAGTGGATTGAAAGTCCAAACTTACAGCCTTTAAATGAATGTACAAAATTCTGAGACCTCAGTGAAAGTGTCAGTCCTCTTCATGTTGTATTTGAGGGTCATTTGTCCCTAGTGATCTTTTCCATCTCTTTGGTTGGTTATTGCCAGCTCTTTTGCTTCCTGTGACCCTTCCTGTGTGCTGCTTTAGTCTTTCACCTGTGTTTCTTCTATTCAAAAGTCTTTCAACCAGCCAGGCTGGTATCAGTAGGTGCCAGTACTCTAAAGAACAATGAAAATGATGCTTGATTAAATATTGCTGTTTAACAGCCATGATTTTTTTTCTTTGAAACTATTTGGACCCTCTAGCCTTGAAAAGACTTTGCGTCTAAAAGCTGTGGATATTTGCAGATAACCCTGCATTCTGCCTTGTGATTCATTCAGTTCATGAAAAACTTCAGATGTTGCAAAGAACCACTATAAAATCCATTGAAAGGACTCATGTTATATGGCATTTTAGAGATGTCTATTGTTGTATGAAATTTTAGAGATCTGTTTAGAGACATCTAAAGTTTGTCTCAAAACTTGAGTCTCAGTTATTTACTCTGTTTTTTATGAGTCTTGCAGGCTCTTTCGTTACCGCAAACTGTACAAATTGTTTGCTCTGAAGCCACTTGATCACTTTATTTCAGTTTTAGAACTTAGAAGCCATGCTCATGAGTAGCATTGACAGCCATAATACCCCAAATTTAGACAGAAATCATATAGTCATAGAGAAATCTTAATTTGGCACTTCTTGTTTGATTTCATCCTGACTTATGTGTGTCTGCCAGGTCTTCAAAGAGAGATCCAATTGCTTAGCAAATGACAGATTTAGCCCTCATTACAGTATGATTAAAGTTTCCAAGCCAAAAAAGCAGTGTTAGTGATTCAAACAGCCTACTTTTTGCCTAATAATTTGTTGAAATTGCTGCAGTTTTATGGAGTACACTTGATGCTCATTTTATGATGGAAAAGTACCTATAATTCCCTGTTAATAAAATATTATATTATACATTGTTGTGAATTCAGTTCATGTGGACAAGGCTTTAAAGTCAGCACTGGTGACCATTCATTATTTATATAAGATTTCATCATTTCAATGCAAGGAAGATAGATAGTGCTGTTTTTCCAGTTATTTGGCAACAGTTTACTCACTACCACTTGCAGATCTAAATTCAGGGAACAGAAATTATGGGGTTTTCAGGCTGCAAGATGGTGGAGATCAAGTATATCACAAAGATGACAAATTCATAATTTGTGGAGACAGAGTGTTAGCTACATCAGCTGAACCACAAAGTGGCATTAGCATCAGCTGTCATCCTTCTTGCTACAGACAATGGTGTCTGCCAGAGGCAGAGGAGAAGGCAAAAAGCAGGAGTGTGCGTGTGTATATGGAACTCTTGTCTATTGCTCTGTTGCTCTCCCTCTAAAGAACTGGTGTTTTGAGCTAGGGATGTGGGATGATTTGCCCGGTGAATAAAAGAATGTCATAGTTTTATTTTGAAACTATCTATTGAGATTTCTTATTTTCCTCTGCCGTTAGCAGAATGTCCTTTATGCCTCAGAACCTGATATCTCCATAAAACCAGCTCACAAATTTAGTACAGGCTGAAACTTTGTCTAAAAATAGAAGTTTGGGATTAAATGAGGCTAGAGATGGAACTATCTTTTCTCTCCAAGAACTGATGCCTTATCTATGGAAACTTTATTGTTAATGTTATTACAGTTGTTATTGTATTAAATTCAGCGTTATGTAGTATACAACTATTTGAACTTTGAGGATCTGGATTATAAAATCAGCATATAATGTTAATATGGAAAAATTGTGGGATAACATGGGGAAATTAAATGCAGTCAGCCAAATTCTGTGCTAGTTTCACTATTGCAAAATATGTAAGTGAACAGGTACAAGTACGGGACTTAAATCTTGGATACTGTCAGTCCTCTGTGTTACTAAATTTTCATCACATATGGGACTTGATGATGTTGGGAATTAATGAAATGCAAAGCCTTTCATCTCCAGTCACTAGCTCAATTGTGGGTCAGGTAGGTAGTGCCAAAATGTTATTCCTTTTGGATTGCTGTTTGATGGCCTATGGAAAATGCACTAGTTCTTCAGTCCTAGTAGGCAAGTGTGTATTTAATATAATGCCACTGTTACAACAGACACTAATTTATACCCTGGCTGATGTTTTCAGAGAAGCCAAAAATCAAATTGACATAGCAACAGAACAATATGTCCTCTACAGGAGAAGATTTCTCCAGGCCAGGGTTGTGACAAGTTATTTTTCTAATGAGTGGGGGACTTGCACTATTATTGCCTGCTCTTTACCTTTTATATGAGGAGAGAGCATTCATCTGTAGTCTTCTTCATACAGAGCTTTTACATATTGTGACAAAGCTCCAAGTTTGTACTCGTGGGTCCTGCGCTTCCTGGCAGATTTAGGGGCCTCAGAAACTCATGTAGGCCCCAGAGTGACCTCCCTTTCTCAGTATAATTGGCAAGAGTCACCACCTAGTGAGTTACCTTCATCACAGGCCAGTATGGAAGGTGGAAAGAGCAGGGGAGAGCCCGGGCCCACCCTCTACTCCGGGCTCCAGCCCAGGGACCCTAATAGTATCAGCTAAGATGGCTGACCTTTTATCCACAAAAACACAATACAATTCCCTGGGCTACTTCCCCACAGCAGTCCCTGCTTCTTCAAACTCCACTTCACCCTTAGCTCGGGGCCTCCTTCCTTCTGTACAATATGTTGTCCACCACTCAGTCTCATCAACAGCACAACCTCCTTCCACAGCTCCTGACACCCACACCCACCTGACTAACTGGGAGGTTTTTATCTGGTTTCAGCCAGTCCCTGATTGGCTTCAGGTGTCCCAATTAGGCTAGCTGTTTCTACTCCTTTCTAGAAGGTTCTTAACTGGTCCCAGGTGTCTTGATTGGCCTGGAGTAGCCTTTGTTTGGCTATCCAGGGAACAGGGACCTGTACATCCTGAGACTAATATACCTGCCTTCCAGCACTCTCCTATATCCTTCTGGTCTGACTACGTCAAAGAATATTTAAAAATGTGTATAAATATGTGCTGATATGCACATTTATCACATATATACTGGTAATAGCCATGTTACAGGCTGCAGGACCATGTGAGCAATAGTGGACAGGAAGGGAGGCAACTTTTGGAATGAGACAAACTGGAAAGAAGTCTTTAGAAATATAGTCTGTAGCTGCAAAGATAGCATCCTTATAGCATTTATGCAGTTTATGGTTAAATATTTTATTTAAAAAGATAAGCACTAAGGGACCTCTTATATAAGTTGTATTGTTTTCATATGCATGGTCCTAATGACATGTAGGGAATGTCTATAGACCATGAATGAGAAAACAGTTTAAGGATTATAAAGTAGTAATAGAAAGAAAAATACTTTGTAACCTACTGAAACTTCTTGGGATCTACAGTTACAAAAGGAAACCTTTAGAAAGAAAGCGATACGTTTGAATTACTAACAAATATGCTCATGAGTTGCAATACCATATTACCATATTGAGTATACTTGGAATTACCCTACCTGGGTTGGTGATGAAGCAGAAATAATGCATGGGCAAGAAGCTTATTAAACAATATTAATGAAGAGCTCTGGTGTCATCTAGAAAAAGAATTACAAAATTATAAATACAAGCTGTTGGAGATGGACCAAAAATAATTTCTTAGAAGATGGTGGCAGTGAATATGCAGAGTATAGAAAAAGAAGTTAGGGGAAGCTGTTAGGCAGTTAAAAGCAGAGGTGGCAAGAGCTTGGAAGGAGAATGGGAAAGAGAAAGTAGCCTGCTTTCAGAGAGAGAGAGTTCTGAGAGCTTTTGGACCTGAGACTAGAGGGTATACTAGACTCATTGAAAGACTGGCAGTTTTTTTCATCAGTTATATTTGTAAGGTTGGTGTAACAGATGTTAGAATTTGGCCCCAAATATGAATAAAACAGAACAAATAATTCATTATATTAGTTTCACCTTTCTCTGCAAATTGTCTTTGAGCAGATTGCTATTTTCTCAGATTTATTCACTATCTGAAATTATTTGGAAAATAATTATGGAGAATTCTTGGTCTGCAGATTGTGAAAATCTCATTGCAATTATGTATCTGAAGCTGAAATTGTATTGATTAGTATTGATTGAACACGCAGCTCATTTAGTATGTATTTGCTTCCTGTTTGGATGAGAGTGACTATTTAGAATTGGGTTCTCTCATGAATGTGTGATTATGAATTCAGAATGTACTTTCTTGAATTCTCCAATATTTGCTTAAAATTTGCTGTTTCTGCAAACATTCCTGCCAGTAAATTAATTTGCTAGAATATCTGGCAAGTTAACAGAAAAGTGTGATGCAAATGCAGTAAAAAGAATTTTCTTAAAAAATTAAAAGAAATATTCACAGGTTTTTTTCTGTATTCACCAATCTTTAGTTTTCCACTAATATGAACAATCTTGACTTGTAGTAAACAAGGAAGATGTTTTACTTTCTCTAAATTGCACCTGCAGCAGCATTTTAATAAAGGTTATGAGTTGTAGGGAAGGGTTTGTCTGATACTTGGGATATATTTATAATCTTAGAAGGCCAAAATGGGTCTTTCTAGAGTTTTCAGATCCTTTAATAAGAATGATTTTTGACCATCATGATCAAGGTTGATTTGAGGAGATGCCCTGGAGATGAAAGGTTAACTATTTGTCCAGTCTATAATGGATTAATCACTCACTGTACACAGTGTTTATTTTAGCAGACGATCTGCCACACATGAAGAGCAGTAATTTTATTTTATATTAGGGTGTCCCAAGTGTATCTTAGACATTTCCCCTTCAATGTATCTTCCAGCTTATAGATAAAGCCTAAATTCAGCTGTCAATTGCGAAGTGATAGAATGGGAGTTGGGTTATTAACAGCATTGCTTGCCTGTAGGTGACACTGTTTCACCATTTATCTGAACATTGTCCAATATCTTGTCTAGGGACAAAAAAAAAAAAAGTTACATTAAAATAATTTGAGAGAGATTCAAATAAATGCATTGCATTAATAGTTCCTTCTCTCTTGGTTAGAGAGTGGAGTATTAGGTATGGGTGGATGAATGGCATGTTATCCTTTTCAAAGACGGCAGCAGTTTATGGAATTATTTCTGATTAATTAGCTCACTAGCATCTCTACGTCTGTTCAGTATCCCCTTGACAGACAAGATGCTAAAAAGATCACTCTACAGTGTTTCTAAAGGCTAATGTAATAAACCTGGAGGATAATACACTAGTGGAAAATCCTAATTCACTGTTTACTTGTGGCAATATAAAAGTAAAGTTAAAATGTTTTTAGTCATGCAAGTCATTTAAATTAATAATGTGTAACATTAAGTGAAATCTCAGGGAGGATTTTTTTCCTACAGGAAAAAGGATACTGCTTACAGAGAAAATAAAAAATTCTTTGAGGCTTGAGCAATCGTCTATCTCTAAGCCACAATGTTCATATTGCCAGATGTTCAGGTGCTGCTGCTGCTTTAACATGTACGTCTCTCTTCCAGGCAGAAAACAATATATACATCAGCCCAGGTGCAAGGTGGCCTTGCCAGCAAATCCACAGGACTCTTTGTCACTTCTGCAATTCCAGACTAACACGGCTACCCCTCTGGTTCTTCTCCTCCTTGCTGTGACACTCATCCACTCCCCATCACAATGTGAACATTAGAAGGAGATTGTAATTAATGCCTGGAAAGAATAGGTTTCACTAAAGTAATGTGCACAGTAATGATATTGTTAGCTTCCTTAATTTCCAGTTTCACCATCAATTATGCCATGTGTTTCATCCAGTTGGTGCTACCCTCCCAGTGTTAATTATAACCTACAAGACTGTTACAGTTAATTTTATGGCAAGCATATTGTCTCTTCAAGGCTCCAGAGCAGCTCATAAATTATCTTGAAGGTAAAATGTAACTTGGGGAACTAGTTATGAAAATTCCATCCATCTCGCTTAGGAGGTGCAGCTGCTACTGTCAGCTGCCTTGCTGCTGCATTGTGAAGGAATTGTGGTGGGTCAGGTTTAAGACACTAGGCCCAGACTGTCACTGAGGAGAAAGGCTGTCCTGGCCCTGTCAGACAAGTACCTTCTGCCAATCCCTTGTGGTTTCACTTTGCAGGCAGTAAAAGGCAGGCAGTGCAGGTGGATGGTCCCCAAGCTGTCTCTATTCATTACTTTACAGAAACTTGTTTTAGTTAGGCAGGTACGGAGACCTTTTCTTTTCACTGTTGTCATGATGTTAGGCATCATCTGCAAAGTCTGGGATAGATAACTCTATAAATAACTCAGTGTTGTGTTGGGGCTGTGGTGGCGGTGGCGGTGGTGGGGAGTGTGGGGGAATGATTAGCACCAGACGCACACACCCAGTAACTCACTGGGTTGTAAAATGATTGTTAATTTACTTGTAGGAAGGGGTTGGTTTGGAGGAGCACATCTGTTCCTTTTTACTTCACATACATAATTTGATGAGGTGAGATTTAATTGCTAAGTAATTTGTAGGAAAGTTTAGCATTACATAAGCATGTTTTTATATTGGGATTCTTTTTATGAAGCGTGTGTTTGTTTAATTTTTCTCTCACAAGAATTGCAAACTCTGTTCAAGCCCTTGGGGCTTCAAAAAAAAAAAAGACGACAAAGTACTCACAACTAGATGGGACTTTCATTAAGCATATTTGTATAGTTACTGTAAATACCCTTTTATTGCTGATGGCTCTTCCTTTGAAATTCTGGATTATGAGTTGGTTTTAAAGTTTTCAAGCTTTGGGAGTGCCCCTAAGCATTTGTCTTTATTGACTCCAGGTCAGGTTTTCTGATGGCTCAGTTTTCTCTACACTTTCATACCATTCAAAAGCATCCCATATTTAGTCACTGGTGTCTCCCCCTATTGCCTACGGCTGGGTGGACAGATGAATGAACACTGAAAGTTAGTGTTTGTGCAATTCCACATACAGATGCTGCGGATGCAAGTACACAGGGCCATTGTGAATGAATAAATGTTGTGAATTGACTCAAGAATATGCACACTAATAAAAGTCAGCAAGGACAGTGCATCACAAAATGCAGTTTGTTCATTTGTTTTAAGAGCTGTAATTCAATTTTAATTATTTTTGATAATTTATAATGTCCCAGAGCAAATTTTTCAAAATAATGAAGATTTGGTATGTGAGATTTTAGTTTATAAGCACTCTGCCTTTAAACCTTTGCAAAGTGGAGAACGGAGGCATCTGCTTGTAGAAATTCCTGAAAAGGGTATTAGTGAAGTGCTACTATAGATTCATTGTCACTTCCTTTTTCCTCCTGGAAATTCCAGGAAATGTGTCTTTGATGCATTTAGAGGTCCAATGTCACTCAGGGTTGTGAATATTCTACCCCTGAGCAATATCAGTTACACTGACATGCGCACTCATGTGCACAGCACTATGTCAGTGGGAGAGCTTCTGCTGCCAACATCGCTTCTGCTGCTCACATGGGTGTTTTTTAATGCCAGTGGGAGAGTCTCTCTCTCTCTCCCCCTCATCAGCATAGAGCATCTTCACCACATGAATTGCAGTGGCGCAGTTGTATCAGTATATCTCCGTTGATGTATTCATAGACATACCCTGAGGCATGCTCTTCTCTTGAGGTGAGAATGGACTCCTAAATTTTAACCATTTTAAGGAACGGGAACACTGAATCTCATCTATCTTTGTTATTCAGGGCTAGGTTATGCCTTCAGGTACAGCCTTAAGCAGGCGTAATATCCAAACTGCATCATCCTGTCCCGGACGCACTGTGCCTCAGAGACACAATTCCTCCCTTACTTCAACCTTTCTTTGCTCCCAGGGGCAGGGGAGGAGGGAGAGGGAAGGGAGAAAGAGTTATTTATTTTTGGCGTATACTGTTTAGTGCTACATTGCTCCATGCTGCTGAGCTTCTATATGTAGCACCTTGTGTGGCCTACTTAAGTTTGCAGTGTAGTTGTAGCCATGTCAGTCCCAGGATATCAGAGAGACAATGTGGGTGAGATAATAGCTTTTATTGGACCATCTTCTGTGGCTTGAAAGCTTCTATCTCTCACCAACAGATGCTGATTCAATAAAAGATATTCCCTCATCCACCTTGTCTGTCAACTGAAGTTTGACTTCTGACCATAACCGTTTGGAGATCATCCATCAGTGACACCAAAATGGTCCCAATGTTTGACTTAATCTGCATTCTGGTTGAGAAGGATTAAGGATGTCTGCATTAATTAACAGTTGTTAAAGTATGGTTGTCACTAATTTTTGAATGAGTTTTCTTAGGAAGAGAGGGTTGGGGATAGAGCAGTAATTTTTAAGATTGCTGGAGTCCAGTGCTGGTTTCAGAAGGACTGATCAGATTGTTGCATGCTTCAGAGAGGTAGGTATATTTATTTATATGAAAAAAGTGTTAGTGAATCCTAGAGGCTTGATTCTTTTCTCACATACATTGGTTTTACATCAGTGTAATTCTACTGACTTCATTAAAGTTACCTTTGATTTAACCTAGTGTAACGGAGACCAGAATAAGGCCTCAGTAAATGTCTTTCAAACTGTCCATATAAGGGTCTCTCAGACTTCCATTTTAATACTGTTTCAGAAGAGAGAGATTTGGTTGGAAAAAGTCTTTGCTGACTGAACTTGGCATGCAAAACTATCAGTACAGAAGTATTTCTTTTAAATATAAAAATTTTGTTTTATGCAACTAAAGAAGAAAACCTTACCAGAATAAAGTGCTTTTGTTTCCCTGCACTGTATAGCCTGAGGTCAACTTCAAAAGAAAAACTATAACTTGGAAAGTGATTGAAATACTGATATTATGAAGCCATAGGTCATTTGGGAAAACATATTAAAGTTACTTTAAAAAGGCGGGGGTGGGGGGGGGACGGGGGGCAGGGCGGGGAGAAGAACCTAAAAAGTGGCTGCCACAGAAATCTGCTGTCACACTTGGAGTTTAAAATTTTTTAGAGTTTTGACTGTTGGGTTTTAGGGGGTTTTTTGGATGCAGCTGGACTGATATAATAGAACAAAACTGCACCAAAGGAGTCGTCATATTCTGTTGGGTCAACAACTCAGGAAGAAAATGAATTTTTAAGGTAGGGTCAGTAATAGGTCAAAACACTTTTGGGAAAATGCAATTTATTTAGAGTTAGAAGCTCTTATTTATGAATATGCAGTTTGTAAAACAAACTCAATCAAACATTTTTCTTTGAATGTAGGAAGACTTTTTTTAAATGGTGTATATATGTATGAAAGTATGCATTTTCCCAATGCAATTGAAATCTGCCAGGTACACAAATATTTAAATATTGAAAAAACATTTTGTAAAACAAATATCTACAAATACCGAAAGCACTTAAATCAAAGTTTTGAGAAGAAAACATAATGTATTTAAAAAACAAAATCAGAATATTATCAAAAGTGCAACAGTTACATGAATTCCAAATAGCTACAGAGCAGGATTCTTTATAGAAATTCTCGATGAGAAAGCAGATCTCTAACCCTTTGAAGTACATAAGTGCAGATGCAGAAATGTACTTTATTGTATTATTGACACAAATAAAAATTAAAGCCTGAATATTATTCTTGAAAAAAAAAAAGATCTCTGTGGTGTTAGTTTATTTCTAGCACCTAAAATTAAATATAGCATGGTGTCTTTAACTTTGGGTTTTCTTATTTGGGACATGAATTAATCGTAAACTCTAATCCATATATGAGTACCTATATTTACATGTGGAATTTGGAAGTTGTCAAGGCTGTGAATGAATACAGAAGTCTGCCCATGCAGATCAAATTGCACAGTTATTTCTTTTCCCTCCCATTAACCTCTTATATTATTTTTTTCTTTGTCAGACTCTACTATGGGAGAAATTTTGGGATTATTTTTGTTTGCCAGTACAGCCAAACCTTTTTTTCCTCTACTGTAGTGAGATGAAAAATAATTTTGTTGCACTTAGCGCAGACTTTCATCTCCCTTCCTGGGGTCCTGTAGTAATTTTTGTTGTCAGAAGTGGGTCACGGTGCAATGAAGTTTAAGAACTGCTGAACTAAGCACATGCTTTAAAAACACGTGCTTAAAGTACATTGCTGCATAGGTACTTATATGCTTCATGGATATTTACATTTAGAGATCTGCTTTCTCATCAAGTATTTCTATATAGAATCCTGCTCTGTATCTATTTGGAATTCATGTAACTGTTACACTTTTTATAACTTCCTGTCTTTGTTTATGAAATATATATATAATGAGTTCCTCTCAAAATTTAAATTAATGACTCAAAGTTTTAAACATTTTTATAATTGTAATGTAATTCTTTCCATCATTGTAGAGGTTGACCCTGAAAGATGCTGATCAACCTTGGCTGAATGCCCTCTGCTGTCATTGAAATGAAAAATATTAATCCAGGAATTCTCATGTTATATTTTTTTCTCTTCATCTGATAAGAGGAAACTTTAAGAAAACCACAAATTGTCAGAAACATTATGAATAAAAAAATTAGTGTTCTTTTTATTTTCATTCTTTTGTAATTACAAATTGTGACTTAAATATGCTTAAGTGTCATTAGGTGCCATCAATTATGAATCCTAAAATAGAATTCATCTTAAATTTTTAATTGGCCTATTTTTTAAATCAAAGCCTGAGCTTTATTTAAGCATACTATTTTCTGTTTCACACAAAAGTATGTACAAGGTTTATTGGCGTTTGCATGAAAAAATAAAAGAATTTTCATGTTTTATAAGAAACTTAATACACTCTCACAGATGGTCCCGCTCAGGTGTGATTTTAATTACGAGATACAACAAAGCCCAGCACAGTAGGCAGTCTCTTAATAAATGTCCTGAGGCTTTTGTCTTCACATGTCAAAAGCCTTTTTATTGAGTGATTAAAATATTTTCTTTTATTGGCTGGTTTTAAAAATGAACAAAATGCTTGGAATAGAAATATGAGGGCTTCCAGAGTTCAAAATGTGTTGATGTGCACCGTTTAGGGGGAGTGAAGAAGTAGTTTTATTTTGGAATTACCTTTTTCTTCTCTCTATATATTTGCTTTTCAAAAAGCAAATGCTAAACAAATGTGTTAATAATATGTTAAAAATTGTGCATGAACATGAATAATGTATTAAATGAAAGTGTGTTCTCTTTACATACTGTGCTTGATTTTGGCTTGTCACTTTGTTTAGCAGTAAAGAGCTAGGTTTTGTAAAACACTGTGTAAAATGCACAGAGAGAAACCAATAATAATTTAAGCCTATGCATAACATACAGCTTCCATTAATAAACCGCAAATGATATGGTCTTATTGTTAAATATTAGTAATATATTATAATAATTTTATACTGTCTCTCCCTTAGTGGGGAATTATGGGGACGGCAAGGACCTCGGTGTCTTGACATGGTTAATTATCCATAGATAATGGTTATCAGCGATAGCTGTTATAAGCCCCACAGCCTCACTGTTGAGGGGTTATTAAGTGTTTGCACTCTCAAGTGCAGTGCAGCTATGCACTTCTCTACAAAAACAAACAGCTGTGTTTTCTTTACTGTATTATACATCACATTCAGTGCATCATTTATTATAGCAAAGCTAATGATGCACATGCAAACCTTTATGTCCCATATTACACTGTGGTAATATATTTGCTATAGATATGTTAATTTAGTTTTCATAAGTCATTTATCTTTGCTAATATATAATGCGTCTTATTTAGAATGCTGCAGTTCTGGGGTTCATTATGTATGAGTGTATTTAAATAATGTTAAAAAAAAAATTTTTGAGGGTCTTAAGAAATGAGAAGAACTAACTTATGTTGAGTGGCTAAAAGTTTCCCGGTCCCCAAATCCTGTTTCATAATATCTGAGAACTTTCTTCTTAAGGACACAGTAATTGGTAATTATTATTCCAAATCTGGGATAGTAAAAAGAGTGAAGAAAATGATCATATACAAGTAACACAGGTTGCTTTTTCTATGAGTTTGAATGCATCTCATGGGATGAAGTTTCTTCAACTTTAGATAGTTATGGATCACTTTAAATCATGGTTTGGAAAATGCTTTACTCCTTACACACATAGCCAAGGACTTAGGGTTAGGGTTAGTGGAGCTGTGTAGGCTTGGCTCCATTAATTAGGTGCCTGGACCCTGGAGAAGACGCAAATGTAAGATGAGGTGGTGGCCTTGGGGGATTAGGAGGTAAGTGGGAGGGGGCAGTGGGGTGAAAAGAGGGGGTGGAGGGAATTTGGGATGTGCATAGCTGAGATAGCCAGAGAATGAGGTGACTTTCTCCAGCTCCAGGGCTGTGGCTTCCAGGGAGAGATGGCCCTCCTTCCCAGCCCTTGCTCAGGGGCTGCTGCAGCAGGGGAGAGACCTCCCTCTTTCCCAGCCCTAGCTCGTGGGCTTCTGCAGGTGAGAGAGATCCCCTCCCCCCTTCTTCACAGCCCCAGAGATAGGATAGAACCCTAATGGGCCACCACCTGTCTCCACAGGAATTAAGAGTACGTGTATGACACTGGACATAAAGTTGTTTCTAATTTGTCATTTGGGGATTCGAAAGTAATCAACAGACAAACAATAGATCAGGCAACACACATTTATTATAATGTACCATAATGAATGAGTGTTGAATAATGGAATGAAAAGAGAAAGTGCTAATTTTGTATAAACAAAACCACATTCATCCTGGGGCCTACCAAAAATACGATGAGTTTTATGGTCATTGAAGATCATTGGTCAGTATCGCTCGTTATCTAATAAGAACTAAATTGCATTTAAACATGCCAGATTATTAGAAGGACAGTGTTGGGCCTATGCTCACATATTGCATGGAATGTTGAGGATGTGGACATTGTTGGGCTTGGTGCTGCTAGCACTCACTTTTATCATGAATCTCACATTAGTTGGTATTTTCGGAGTCATGTGATCCAAATGAAAATCTTAGTTTACAATTTTTTTAAAAAGAGTAAGTTTCCACCCCTCACAGCTGCTGAGAAAGCAAGTAAAGAGACCCCGGATTTATTATGCTATGTAGCCATGAATTTTTGGAACCTGGCTCATGATTTTTGAATGTTTCACATTGGCAGTGCTGCAGGGACAATGGGAAAGTCTGCATCATAGTTACATGAAGAATAACTTCACATTTAAGAATAAGGAATAGGAGTGTGATTTTTATTAAGGGAAAAATCATATAAACATTTCCTCTTATTTAGTGATTTTAGGAGCTTTTCATCTCTGGTGAATATCTGGTGAACTCTTGTAGTCTTAGTTAAACTGAGGCTGAAGACACTTCTGTGCTAGTTCAGCTACTACTATAGGGTCACAGATTTACTAACTAATTTGTCTACTCACACTGTTATAAATCAGGAACTACCCAGTGGAAATCAGTGGAATTATACCCCGTGTGTGATGGGGCTGGCTAGCCCCACACTAGCCCAGACAGGGACAAGCCAGTAGCACTGGCAGCGGAAGTCCCGCCCCCGCAGTACTGGGCATGCTCCAAGTGCTCTGAGAGTATAAAGTGAGGGAGCTCAGCTCATTCTGGGCTGGCAGCCATAGGAGAAGGACATGCCTGGGAAGCTACTGCAGCAGACCAGCCTCAGCCCCCAAAGGTGCCAGGATCCGAGGCTTTCCCAAACCTGCCTGGAGCCCAGCGATGGGAGAAGCCAGCAGAGGCGACTGACCCGACAGCTCGTGGAGGAGCCAGGGGTGCCTGAGAGACGCCAACGATGACTCCGGTAGGAAGTGACCCAGGGAGGGTGGCAGAGTGGTATCTCCCTCCTGGGGAAACTCAGCGTGTTTCGGTTGGACCTCCCTGCTGAGTCAGTGGGAAGGTGCTATGCCACTGTTAGGGCCCTGGGTTGGGGCCCGGTGGAGTCAGGTGGGCCTGGGCCCCCACTACCTAGGCCGCCTTGCCCCGCAGCCCAGGGGTGACTATAGACTCTTCAAGAGAGCAAAACGTTCCAACTCTTGGCTGCTATGCAGGAAAAACATGTGCATGGGGTGATTTGACTCTCTGTGGTACTACCCCAGAAGCAGAATGATACATTATGCACTTATAAGCTCAGAAGTTGGGCCCAATGGCATGATATTCAGAGGTGCTGAGCATTATAGGCATTGGGAGCTGTGATGCTTGAAAATTAGGCCTGGCTCTTTGTGAATCAGGTGCAGTCAATTTCTCTTTAACTCACTGGTTACTGCTTTGGGGTGTGTCTCTTAAAAATTAATTTGCGTAGTTAGAGCTCAGTTGTGGCTTCGCTATATGCCATGAGTTAAAGGAGGTAGCACATGTTTGAAGACTAGGGATCACTATCTTGTTCCTAGTTATTGCCTTGCACCAGAGGGAAAGTAATCTGTTTAATACCTGGCACAGATTATTTCCTTCTCTATGCTGTGCTTATAGGCACTTAGAGGAGTGAAGTCCAGGTTCTGCCCATGCCCACTCTCTTTCATCAATTTGCCTGGAAGTGGGGGGACTATGAGCCCCGCATATGTTGCTCTCCACCCAACGCTGCTACTAGACATGGGTAGCTTATGCAGAGGAGTAAGGTGATGCCTTAAGACCACTTAGCCATCTGCATGGGCATTGGATGGTCCACATTTGTATAACAGTGCAAACAATTTTTAGTGCTCATGAAGAAAGGTAGGTTGGCAATCCTGGAGACTGAAGTCATCTCTCACTGAGCAGTTGTGGTTGGGACAATGCCTGTTTCCCCCTCAGTTTTTAATATTATAACTTAAAAAAAAGAGAAATTTATAGAATCTACACTTAAAAAACCAAAAAGCTTGTGAGACTGGTTTCAATTCTATGTAAATTTTAAAACAGAGACTAAAATCAAGCATCACACCATTGGTAACCTACCATTGTTAAATTCATTAATAAAATATAATCGATCTTGATTTGTATTTTCTATCTCCATTATAATCTAAACAAGAAGCATTTGACTCATGAAAGTAAATCTTTTTGACCATTTGTTGTCAGATCCCACAATTTTCTCTATGGAATTCTTTGGTGAGACAGAAAACTAATATACAGAGCCACTGGAACTGCAGGCTTGTAATTTAGAAATATCCATTTTATCCCATGTAATTTCTTCCCTAAGATTCCTTAGTCTGAATCTGATACAGGTAGGAGCCAAAGCAAACAGTAACCATTTATAGTCATTCAGACTAGCTTGAGTTTCACTATAATATAAAGGAAAAAGAGCTCTTGGCTTCCTTTCAGGTGTGTTACAGAAGTAGAAAATGCACTAAAATTTGCCATCAAATGTTGCCACATGTTTCTATAACAATTGCAAACTTCTGTTTGATAAAAATCTAGACATGTAGAAATCTTCATACAATACACTTTGCCAATAAAGAGTCAGTTTCCAATGTTTATTTTTCAGTCCGGAATGAATGTGTACCTTGAGTTCTCCCAGTCCTCCAAGTAATAGCTTAAATCTATTAGAACACTCAAATCTTTGCAAGTAACAGCGAGTTATGACCGTTTATTAAAGGGAAAATGCTGGCCTAGGTTAAAGCGCACAGCTTCTATTGAATTACATTCTGACTCCTTTTAAAGTCAGAGGCACTTCTGTGCAGGCACATGTGACACAAAGATGAGGTCACAAAGATTGGGTACAATTATGTACCCAAGAAGACAGCAATGACAACTGTGCATTGTGCTACACACATGGAGATGTAGAGAAAGGGAAAAATGTGTATGTTGGTGGGCCATTCCCAGCAAGCATACAGGCATATATTAAAGGACCATTCCTTCAAAACATTTACTACTGGCTGTAGTGCTATCTATTGTTAGTACTAATGGTAGTAAGTACTACAGCAGACGGTAAGTGTTTGCAGGATTGAGTCCTAAATTTGTTTCTGTGGACTACATACGTGCTTGTTCCAGAGGTGTTACACAGAAGCTAGATTCTGGCCAAAATGTTTCATTGCTCACCACCATGCACTGGGGGGTGGGGAAGGCGGGGGGAAGAGTAAGGAAATAAATTTTGTTTTCAAGACTTCAATTTTAAAACTTCATGAAAAATACTGAAATTAGTTCTGTTTTGGCTTAGTTGGGTTACTCAATTTGAATAACTCCCTACCCCACCCACTGTGCATCCATGTATGTTCAGACACACATCTGTTAAATACGTGCTCTATTGATAGAAAGTATGACCTCTTACTTCCTCCTAGTAAGCAAGGTTTTCCGAAACATAATTCAGAGTCTTCAGGGGGCCAGTTCTGAGTATCTTTGGGGTGTAGAAGTAGGAATTAATTTCTCTGTCTCAAATTTTCCCATGTAAATGTAGTTAAAATACATATTCTACTTGGGTAAAGAACTTTGACATCCTTGAATGAATGGTGTTATGTTATAATATATAATGACTTTCATAGAAGCTAAGTTGGGGAAGCTGTGTAGCTAAAAATGCACATACTTTTTGCAGTGGAAAGGGGAAGGGAATTGACAATGTTATGGTTTTTATATAGGAGAGAAGTGAGATATAGTACAAGAATATATTTAGATAAAAACAGTTGTAACAGGAAGGATAGTATAGCAGGTTAGCAACTCTGATATATCTATAAGAAGGTGATATAAAACAATATGTCAAATGCATTTTAGCTATGAAAAGTTATGTTCAGAGGAGGTGTCATACATAGGAATGTAGGGGAGAGAAGGAGACCCTGCCGGCATGTGAAAAACTGCATAATGGTAAGTTATTAATTGAAATAGATAAACAACTGCTAATACCTAATGAGCACACCTATCAAAATACAAACTAATTATATTATTTCATAAAGGAGAGAGAGAGAGTCTAAAAACTGCCTGTAGTGTTTCCACTGAAGACTTATATCTTTAGGTATGATTAGGGGCCATATGTTAGTGCAAGAAAAGATATCACATTATCTATTTTACCTATTTCTCCTGCTTATAAAGAACTTCACTGGATCCAAAATCTCATTACTGGGATGGATTTCTAGGACCAACGTAATACTATTCCTTAGTACCATAAAAATCTACAAAATTCACTTTGCTATCTGTAGAAACATAATGGAGCAAAGTAAGTTAGCCTCAAATGAAAGGTTTTGTCCTTCCTATATGGGAGAGATCCAAACTAGAATTAGCAAGACATTACTTTTGGACTAGCCCATTGACATTTGAAGAGCCAGCTGCCAGAAATGTGAATTTTCAGCAGCAGTATGAAGAATTGGTTGTATGGAATTGGATTTTAGCTGCAGCATGGCAAAATCTGAAGTTTTTACAATATTATTTCTAATAGATTCTTAACAATTTAGAAGTGGCCACTTGACATCATTGCTTCACTCCGTTATTAAAGGAGCTATATGCGGTAAGGCCTATATCAATTAGAAAGGTATTTACTCTAGAAGCCAGACTCCTGGGTGCCTTCAAGGAAACAGGTAATTAATAAGTGAACAATTTAATGGAGTAGAGTCCAGCAAATTATTATCACCCTGGGTAAAAGGAAGCTAAATTTGGAAGATATTCCACCAAAAAACAAACCCCAAAGTCCAGAACAATGTTGAAAAAAATAGTTTTGAAATAACAAAATTATTACTTTTATAACATCAAGCCTTTTTATATTAAAAAATTGAGTGGATTATAAACTAGGGAAATATTAACAAAGATCCGTGTGCTTCCTAAAAAACATCTGTTAAAAATGTCCACTGAACGCTGCTACCTTTTTGATGATCTGCACATTTCACTCTGGGGATGGATAACCTTAAGATGACCTTTTCACATCTGGGTCATGTCCTAGTAAAACTTGTCTTTTCTCTTAGACTTCAGCTGGGCTGGCGTTTCTGACAGACGTGTAAACAGATGCAAGCATTGTTGCTAATGACAGGTGATTATAAGTGGCATGGGTGCCAAGGTAATTAAACCATGCTTTGACAGGAACATTTGGTGATGTGGTATTTCAGCATTAGAAAAATTGTTACAACACATTTTCCCCTGCTAGGCTTCTCCTGAATATCATGAATTTTGCGTGTTTGTCCATAGGACTTTGGGATCTTGAACACTGTTCACTGTCTGAAATATAGAACCATTCAGTGCAGGAAAATAGGGGAAATGGCTAGAGTAAAAGTGTGTGTATATGAACAGAATTTTTGACTCTTTTGATGAAACATCATTTTAGGAAGCTCTTTCAAGTATAGATGCAGTACATTTCTTATAGGAACTATGTTATTCTGCTTTATTTAATGGTTATTATGCTAGAGTTGGTAATGGTTATATTATTGTCCTGTTCTTTACTATAGACTGTATTTCTTACTGAATATCAAAATTGTGTTTTTATTGCTGCATATTGCAGTTCCTAATCAGTTTAAAAGCAGTGTGTGGATCTGTACTTCACAGATCCACAGTACAGCACAAGTTATTATCAAACTAGAAATACAATATAAGCTTAGAAATCATAAATGATAAAGTAAATGGTATAAAACCTTTATACTTTTTAAGCAGTTTGCTGTAAAATCTTAATCATTTACTAGTCCAGATGACTTTATGCCCCTCACTCAGATACTTCTGCTGATTACAGGTTTTTCTTTTTGCTTTTGGTTCCCAGCAAAATAACCAATGGGAGACTAGTAACTATTTTAGTGGTAAGAAAAGTTGATATAGGTATATGGAATTTTAAACATGGTGTAGTCAATTTCTCACCAATGGCTTTTAAAGCTTTAGTCAAATGGGTTGTAACATCTCACCCCCATATACTTTACAGGAAGTGATTAAATGTACTGAACCTACCTAAATCACAATAATATATTAAATAAAAGTACTTGGCCTGTGCTAGACTGAGGCACAAGCCGTTTTACAAAGGAAAAAAACGCATTGTTGGTGATGATAAATTATGTTCCTTCTAATGAAAGAGAGAAGATCCTGACAGAGTATAGTGATACCTCTGAGGAATAATGTAATATGGTGTCCCTTGTAAAGTTTCCCAGTAGGACAACTCTGAAAATTAAGAGGCTGATTTCAGTGTTCTACTCAATTAAGTCCAAAGCAGACTGGAAAGAGCTTACAAAGGGATCTCTTAAAACTGGGTGACTGATCAACAGAATGGCAGATGAAATTCAGTGTTGATCAATGCAAAGTATGCATATTGGAAAACATAATCTCAACTATATATATATATATATATATAAATTTATGGGGTCTAAATTAGCTATTATCACTCAAGAAAGAGATCTTGGAGTCATTGTGAATAGTTCTCTGAAAATGCCCACTCAATGTGCAGCCGCCATCAAAAAAGTGAACAGAATGTTGGGAATCATTAAGAAAAGGATAGATAATCAGACAGAAAATATCTTTTCTGTGCAGTTTTACATATTGCCTCTATATAATTCCATGGTACACCCACGTCTTGAATAGTGCGTGCAGATGTGGTCGCTCCATCTCAAAAAAGATGTATTTGAATTGTAAAAGGTTCAGAAAAGGACAGCAAAAAGGATTAGGGGTCTGGAACTGCTTCCATATGAGGAGAGATTAATAAAATTGGTACTTTTCAGCTTGGAAAAGAGATGACTGAGGGGGGGATATTATAGAGGACTATAAAATCATGACTGGTGTGAAGAAAGTTAATAAGGGAGTGTTATTTACTCTTTCTCTTAACACAACTACTAAGAGTCACCAAATGAAATTAATAGGCAGTAGGTTTTAAACAAAAGGAAGTATTTCTTCACACCATACACAATTGACCTGTAGAACTCCTTGCCAGAGGATGTTGTGAAGGCCAAGACTGTAAAAGGTTCAAAAAGAACTAGATAAGTTCATGGAGGATAGATCTATCAATGGCTATTAGCCAGACATACTGTCCCTAGCCTCTGTTTGCTAGAAGCTGGGAATGGGCAATAGGGGATGGTCATTTGATGATTACCTGTTCTGTTCATTCCTTCCAAAGCACTTGGCATTGGCTGCTGTCCGAAGAGAGGATACTGATCTAGATGGACCTTTGGTCTGACCCAGTATGGCTGCTCTTATGTTCTCAGAAACATGGTCTGTCTCCTGTATAGGGAGTACAGCACAGGCAACAATTACTTCAAAAGCTAAGGTGTTAGAATTTGTCTTTTACATATTGTAAGATTATTCTCTTTAAACAGCCAAATTCTGCTGCCTACTTGCTCTTTGTAGTTTATAGGCTTATAAACTGTGAAAGAACGAAGAGAATTTAATTGCTGTGATTAACAAATGAGTGATAAAGGCATAGCACATCTTGCCAGAAATAAAATGAATCTCGCATATTGGCACATTTTAAGAGAGTGAGCATGTGCGTGTATGTGTAACTTTTTGTAAAATAGTAGTGTTTTTATACAAATGGCCTTGGAGCTGCCAGGTTTTTTTATTTTGGTTTATTGCCTAGTAGTCTCTGAAGTAGATAAAGTATGGTTTTGTTTTAATCTTCCATTTACTAGGTGTTCATTGTATTGTGGTTACAGTCACAATGTCAGCACATAAAATGTTAAACATCACTGGTCTGAAAGAAGCTTCCATTGTCTTTTACCTCTGGTGCCGGGGGGAATCTTGCCAGTCTTGCAGTGGTGGTTCTGTCAGTGTAATATGTCATGAAACATTTCTCAGTAATGACAGAAATTGAATATGAGTGACGGGAACTCTGACCAAATGGAATGGGTTTAATTACCAGAGATGTGGGGTTACCTGAAATAAAACCAAATGGTCCAGTTGTGCTTGGTTTTGACCTCATCACTCAAAGTTACAGAGCAGCAAAGACAAATGGCTGATAAACCACCCCCTAACCCTCCTTTTCTGTGATAAACTTGTTTGGATTTCCCTGTCTGAAAAAATCTAAGTGTGGTAAGTTTCTAAAAGGAAATATGATAGGGAAACAAAGGGTCCTGGTACTAGTCATTTTCTTCTCTTACAGATACAAAGCAGAAAGCTGTCATTCTATCTTGGAATGTATCTAGGACACTGTGTCCAGAAATCAATACAAGATAAATGATTGCTCTCTTAACCTCACCTTTCTTCTGCTGCAACGGTTACATTGCTCCCATTCACCTGTAGCCAACCTGACGCCAGAGTAAATGAGAGACTCTGCCATCAAAAGTATCTTCTTTTTTTCGTTGTTGTTGCTACTCACTATTGAGTGCAGTTTTACACTTGTTTCTAGTCCTGTGCCTACAGCTCCCAGATAGAGTTATAGCAAGCTGCCTAATTAAACTGTCGCTGTCTGCCCTCACTTGACTGCCTTCACAAAGCCATTTAACTAACAGACATTCCTGACTATTAAAGCTAGTAGCAGCGTGTCTCCAGTACTGGAGATAAAATGAATGAAATTTGTTAATCTTCACTGACACTTGATCCTAAATGTTGAACTAATGCTGTAGCACCTGAACTTTTTTCTTTATTGTAATTGCTTCTCATGTTATTATTTCATATAATAAATTGGAGAAAATTGCAACAGGTATTAAATTCTTCAAGTTGATTTATGGGTGCTGGGTGAATACAGCATTCATCTTGTGCATTCTTGAAAAGCACACTCAATGTATGCTCAGATCAAGGATTGTAATAACCAAATACTGTTGTAGGATGATATATTTCCTTCATCTAAGAAGAATGCCATTTTTAAATCTCAGTGCTGCTAGTAATAAAGATAAATTTTGCCTTTGCAGTTTTATCAGGTGTTGATTTAAAACAAATATTTTGAATGAAAATTTAATACATTCTTAAATAGCACATCAAAAGAATTACATGCCATCAATGATAAAATTAAAATAGAGTTGGAATTACACAGTGGAATTCAGTTCTGTTTGAAGGGGCAAACATTAAAAATGACTTGCAATTTTTTCCATCTCCTAATTTGGTTTGTATATTTTGTTCAATGAATTCAGGATGATTTTTTCCCTGGGTGGGGAGGTCTTTTAGAGCCTCAAAAGACTACTACCACTCCACCTCCCAAATGCTTCCATTAACTTCCTCTCTCTCTAAAAAAGCCAGGCAATCCCCTCCTGAGTCTCTTCTTGTGGTTCTTTGAACAAGGCAGATTGACAAGAGGCTTCCAACTTGGCCTGTTTGCATGATAACATAACTAGGCAACATAATCTTAACTAGCTAGGGAATAAGATTTATCCTTATGCAAAGCTTCTGGTAGAATAATAAATGGGCTATGCACAGGATTAGTCCATGGGATGAAGGAAACTCTCTTCTCCATTGCGTCTAATGAAATCTCACAGCTACAGTAGCTCCTGAAACTATAGGTCTCCATTGTCCCAGGGAGTTAGGCAGAAGAACCATGAACTCATGGGTCCATTTGCTGTGTTCCTCTCCGGCACAAGATCTGCCTCCATGCTAACATGGAGCAATCTCCACACATTTGTGCTTGACACCAAGCAGAGAATGGTGGACCCATACATACATAGGCTCCCAATTTTGGGGTCCTTTTCTATATAGGCTCCTATTTCCCCCCTCCCCCCGCACCCCGCTCCCGATTTTTCACATTTGCTGTCTGATGCCCTACATCCAGTGTCCCACAGTGCACGGGAACTTCATTAGCACTGCAGTGTTCAGGGCCATCCATGGCTGTTGTTTGGGCTGAAGGGTTTGTCCCTTAATGTTTATATAGTGCTTCGAAGAGTGAAAGTGCAGTAGTAGCATTACACCTAGACTCAGATGGCTTTTTGGTTTATTTCTTTGTAGAGAGAGGCCTGAACCAGACAACAAAGCCTAAAGCTTCCTCCCACAGCCCATACCTTTGGGAGATTCAGATACAAATTTGAATTTTATAGCTTAGATCTGTCTCTCTAATATGTCTGGCTGGAACCCCCAGCCTAAACAATTCCAGAGGGTGTCCTCCATGTGGCATTAGATGTCCATGAAATATCTAGCTTTTATTAGTTGTCCATGCTATTGTGCAAGTGTGCAAGAGGGAAGCATAAACTTTATGGCCTTTTACTCAGTAGATTATCATTAGGCAATCACTTAAAAAAAAGTAATTTATGATACACAAAGGTATGAGCCGCTAGGCATTTGTGTTGAATTTGGTTATGTTAGGTAACTACAGAGAGTCTAGTTGAAAGTCACTTGTTTCATTTCATTTGGCATAATTTTATTGGGACAGGAGAAGTAAGATCTCTATAAGTAAAACTTGAGACTGTTAACATAGTCACTAATCTTTACATAGTACTCTATGTATTACTTGTACCAAAAGAGATTCAGATGAAGGAAGCTGAGTTACTGTATCTCAGGAGACATCTCCATAACAAAGATTGGGAGGTAGTTTGGGAATATGCATTTACTTTAATGGGATCTTTCCATCTGTCTTGATTAAAAGTTGACTCCACTCTAGACATAACAAATGTGTATATTCTTAGTTTATATTTATTATAGTTCAGACTGTTTGACCCTTGGGGTCTCTAGCTTTATTTTTACATTTTTGCTTTGGATTTGATCCTGCAAGTTGCATAGTAGCTTCACGGTGCTGAGCATTAACATTTCCTAGGTCAGCATCCCTAACGATATGCTCCGTCTGCACCATAGCCAAAGCTGCAGCCATAGGGGACCCCTATATCATGGGGCCCTCAACCCAGCAAGGATAGGTTGAAATTCTAGTATGGTGTTCTGTGCTTCTACCCCAGTGTCATGTGCTATCAAGGACAAGCTGTTTCATGCTGAGGCAGATCTCTGTGCTGGTAATAACTTCAACCCGTTGGGGCTATTGGGCTGTCAAACTTTTATCACAATTGGGGTGGGGGACTTCTCAGATTTCCCAATTCTTTCTTTTTAAGAGGAAACAAGCATTAAACATTGAAGATGCAATATTCTGATGCATCAATTGACATTATTGTTAAAGCATTCCTCCAGAGCAAGAGCAAGTGTGTAGGTTCTATTGAGCAAGAGATAGTTTTGTATGAAAAGAACACTGATGATACTCTATTATTTGGAAATATTCATACCAAGACCTGTTCTGTGTACACTGAATAAAATAGAAAATGGCAAATAGCATTTTTAAAGAGGCCACATTTCAAATCATTTGGACATAAGGGGCAATTGGTCATCACCAGTAGTTGACTTCCATCTTCTGTATATGGCTGGTAGCACATCTGGGTACAGGTGTAAAGTAAAACAAGCCTTGTTGTATTAGAAACCCATTTATTTCCTTCTCTTCTCTGCTCCTAATGTAGTCACCCTTTCTCCATTCTAAGTCTTAGTTGATACTCTCATTTGGCTCACTTGTATATGTCTTTGTCAACACTGTTCAGGCTATTTCCAATAAGCATAACAGTACATGGAAAAACATTCTTTATGTGTTAGGTCTTTTGCACAGAAATCTACTGAAAGTGAATCTCTGCAATCTTCAAACAAATAAAGGACAGAGTGCTATTTTTTCCTCGGAAACACTGCAACTGACAACGTTCTCATGCAGCTTCTTTTGGAAATAGTGGAAACTTTATTTTTATATTCTTATTTTTCTATTGCAGAAAAATGCAGGTTTACCTTATACAAAACACTGCTTCTTGTACTGCTTTAAAAATCCATATCACCAAAGCAATTGAACATGAAATAACTTTCAAAGGAAATAATGCAATTACAATGCTTATCTATTTTCAATGCAAGACCTTTACAAATAAAATATGTATTAAAAATAATTTGTCATTTCATTTATAAATAGAAGTGTGGCATTTCAACCATGCCTTTGATGAGAGGTTACACACATTGAGTGATGTCCAAATTTATATTTGTCCTCAATTTTAAGTCCAATTAAAACCAACAAAAAAATATCAGTCTAAGCTTTCTCCCCAAATGTAGCTATTCCTGAGTTCATCCCCATCTTTAGTTCCCTCTGCCTCCATAGGAGGCTGCAACTCCTTTGATACTCTTATTTTGTTGCTTATTAGTTACCCTATTGTAAGAATCATTGTAGCCTAAGCAATTATTAACGTGATTTCTAGCAAGAATGATTGAGAAGAATTTTAGTGTATTTATATATGACAACTCCTATAGGATGAGCTTATAACAATAAAAAGATTACAAGTCCTTCTTTTGACATAATTCACTTGGCTCTTACAGAGTTTGCTGACTGAACCAGTAACACCAGTTCTCTGAATTAGTAATAATTAATTTCTGCATCCCTTTAGTATATTCAAGGACAATATCTTATTAAGAGTGACATTTCATTTCAGGGATCTTAAAAAAAAAAAAAAGTCCCATTATCTTAAATTAATGTCCTTCATATCACTTCTATTAATATGGTTTGTTATAACTGAAGAAGCATAATTTGTTCTACATTTTAAATATATTAATAAGTATAACCATCTGCATCAAGTAGCAAGAAGAGGAATCTCTTTAAGTCAGGTTTTGATCTTACTAGGCCTACATGGCTGAATCATAGCTAACTGTACCTTTCATGCTATTGTTATCTAGAAAATACCTGTGTTGCTAATAGTTTTCATATTCAGTGTTCTGTTTTGTTTTACTTTAAATCTAAAGCTCTTGTATTTCATGTCTGTGCAAATAAAGCTCCTCCTGCAAACCAGCCAGGAAAACATATGATACCATTTGCAATTGCAGAATGTGGCATGCTGTTCTTCTGTAATTATAATGGCCTGAGCAGTGTGGGGTTGGTTAGCCTTCCTTAACAATCATTAATCTATTGAGTCTTAGTTACTGTAGCCCATCTTGGAGAACAGCAGTCCTTGGCGTGAGGCACCTTGGGCTGTGAATTCATTGTGAGCAAGGGGTAGCCTTGTTTGTTACATTCTGCTGCTTGCTGTTCCCCAAGGAGTCTGGCAAGAGATTTTTTCATCTTTGTGATTGCTGCTTGCCCTCTCCCTCGCTCTCCTGCTTGTCCCTTTATTTCTCCTTGTTGTGAAAGTTTCTTTCTGTGTGACTGGGAGTCTGTTTAGCAGACCATATTGCGAGTGAAGGTGCATCGTTTGTTGCCTGATTTTGGCAACACTGGGCAGTCAGCTGGGATGTAATTAAGACTCTGAGAACAGGCTGTCTTCTCCACAGGAAAGGCATGTTAGATGTTGCTGGGATTTGGGGCTGTCAGTTTGGCCAAGGTTGGAGAGTGAAAACTAGGGACAGTGATCTTTCCTTTCATTTATAATCCCTTTATGTACAGTGTATGCACTTGGCAAAGTTTACATATAACCTAGTGACTGGAGCGTACAAGCCAATGCAGCTAAATTAGCATATGTTACATGTATATTTTAGTAATATTTTAAAGCAAGTGCAAATTTCCAAAGTGAATTATGCATGTATGACAGAAATAGGGTTGTGTTGCATTGGGTGTCAAATCCCACAACTTTTTGTCAAGACCATGGATTTTACATTAAAGAGGCAGAAAGACTAAACGAAGAAAAACAGTTTTAATTTTTAACAGTTTGGTCAAGCCCAAGGAGCCACTCTCTGACAGTTATAACTGACATTTGAATAATTGGAATAATTTAGAGAGGGGTAAATTCTGTATTGATAGTTATGCTTCTTCTATATATTTTTTTATTTAGAGATGGAATTGAGTGGCTTCATTATTTAAAGTTCACTTCATGCAATACAAAATATAGCTATTCTGAAACTTTAGACTGAATTGTAGGAGGAAAAAAATTGTACTTAAAATATTACATTTTCTACAGAAGCAAGCTTAAGAAAGCATTATAAAAAATTATTTTCCAACTTTTACATTCCATCAATAGAATGTAAAAAAAACTCAGATAAAAAGAGTCATTTACAGCCTAAAGCACTAGTTTCAGAGATGCACATAGGTCAGTGGATCAGATTCTGATAATCTTTACACAAGTATAAATATAGTAATATCACTGACTTTAGCATTATCCCAAATTTATGAGGAAACTGAAATCAGAGCCTGTCCCAGTTTTTTAAAAGCAGTATTAAATTCCTTTCGATTCACATTATATATCAAGTCTCTTTTCATAAGAAAATTAACATTAAAATGAATAGTAGTTATGAACTAATGAGCCTTTCCTAATAATTCTGTTAATGAACTGCTTTTACTAAATTGTGGCACAAAGCTAGGAGGGCTAACTATAGACATAAATAAGACGAGGAAGACTTTGTAGCACCTTAGAGACTAACCAGTTTATTTCAGTATAAGCTTTCGTGGGCTACAGCCCACTTTGTTGGATGCATAGACTGGAACAGAAATAAGATGCATTTATACACACAGAAAGCAAAAAAAAGGTTCTACATTAGCACACCAATTCTAAGGGGCTGTTTAATTTGGATGGGCCATTATCAGCAGGAGGAAAAAGTACCTTTTGAAATGGATATCTGTGTCTGACTGGAGAGAGACAACTATTGAAGGTAAATTAACTAGGGAAATGCAATCAGTTAGTGTAATGAGCGAACCATTCAGTTCTATTTAGTCCTTGGTTAATTGTGTCCAATTTGAAAATTAAAAACCAGTAGGAGAACACTTCAATCTTCCTGGCCATTCCATTAAAGACTTGATGGTGTCAGTTCTGAAACAGAAAAGCTTCCAAAACAGACTCCAACGAGAAACTGAGGAACTGGAATTAATTTTCAAATTGGACACAATTAACCAAGGACTAAATAGAACTGAATGGTTCGCTCATTACACTAACTGATTGCATTTCCCTAGTTAATTTACCTTCAATAGTTGTCTCTCTCCAGTCAGACACAGATATCCATTTCAAAAGGTACTTTTTCCTCCTGCTGATAATGGCCCATCCAAATTAAACAGCCCCTTAGAATTGGTGTGCTAATGTAGAACCTTTTTTTTGCTTTCTGTGTGTATAAATGCATCTTATTTCTGTTCCAGTCTATGCATCCGACAAAATGAACTGTAGCCCACGAAAGCTTATGCTGAAATAAACTGGTTAGTCTCTAAGGTGCTACAAAGTCTTCCTCGTCTTATTTACGGATACAGACTAACATGGCTGCTAATCTTAAACCTATAGACATAAAGAGTCGAGAATACTTTTGCTGCTGGCTTTCTCATTATTTTACTCAGTGGGACGTTAACAGATATTAACACTCAGACAAGAAGTGTTGATCCGCTGTTTATGATATTAACACCTAGTTAGAGAAGTATACAACATGCACATGGAATCCAACACCCAGACCTATACGTATGCATTCAGATAGGTGGAAATGTTCGTTTAAATTTCACTTGAGCTTTGGTAGTTGTAAAACTATTGCACCACATTTAAAAATAAAACATAAGTAAACTATATCTTTACTGTGCTATAGTACCTGTCATGTTGCATTTAAATGTTACACTATCAGAAATGATGTTAATAAAATAATGTTGTGTACGAAAGGACAATCTGTCTTGCGTGATTCTTACAATGGAGATAAAGGAGCATATTTAAACTAATTTTGTACATTTTAGTCTTGAAGAGTTTCTAAACATTATTGAAATGCTGTATCATTTGCTTTGCAAATGGGATAGTCAGACTTCCTTGTAACCAGACTAGCAATCCTTGGGGGATTCTCAAAGCTTTTTAAAATTATGGTGGGTTTTTTTTCTGGGTCAGTCTAATTCAGTCCCAGGGGAGAAGTTGCCATCTGTCCTTTATATTAAAAGAATCTCCTATATTATATACCTGATGTTCTTGTCCCAGAGATAAATGTTGTTAATTAAAGAACAGCATTTGTCCTTTATATAGAATAAAGATTCTTTCCACCCTTAATAATTCAGAGTTCTGTACATGCCCTTAAATATTGCCTAACCAAAGATCTTTGGTACACGTGGAGAACTTAGTGGATGGTTTAGTAACCCGAACAGTCATATGTATTAGTCCAGAATAGGTGGTGTTCATTTCATACACTGATGGTAGAACAGAGGATATAGGTTTTTGATGTACAATAGTTTATTAATTTATTTGAGGCAAATCCCTATTTGGGACTGTTTGCCTAAGAAAGGATTGAAACCTGCGGTCCTTTGTAATACAGTTTTCTCTACCTCCACCTTCCTAACTACCTCCTCCCAGCATGCACTTGTTCTTGAGCAACACTGTACCTTTTCATCTAATCCTATATCTTTAATGTCCATTATATCCTCAACACTCCTTCCATTTAGTGAGCATCTCAAGACTATACTTATTTGAGAGTGTAATAAGTCCAGACACAAACTACACATGTTCTGTAACAGCACATTTACATGAGCAAGGCAATAAAGAATTGTATTACCGTTATTGTGTCCATAGGGGTTTTAGTAGAATCTTGTAAATGAGGATTTCTCATTAGCAGAGGGGCATTAAGAAGAAGAGAGAGTGTGCCTTTGTGGTTTTAGTAGTACCTCTGGCCCACGGTCACGCTTAGTAACTGAATGATCTTTAAATACCACTGGTTTTTATGCTGTTTTCTGTCAGGATGTCTCATGATTTTTATATCGCATCCTTCTCTTTCTTGGCTGACTTGTAGCTTATAAACTGTTCACTCAGGCAGTGGGCATTCTCTGTGTGCCTCCAGAAAGCTCCTAGAAAGTTGTGGGTACCATCATAAACAATTTAATAATTATTATTAATGCAATCTGTTATTAGATGCTTGTCCTCTTCATACATCTTCTTACCTCTCATAATTTTGTGTGGTATGAAAACAAAATATGGGAAGTGGACCATATCAGAGTCTATCCATGTGCCATGAAGGAAAACTAACATATATATTCTGATTGCTAAGCTGGATTCTGATGCCAGAGGAACTCCACAGATATCTGGAGAATAGTGTCAGGTATGGAAAACACTTGGAAACAATCAACTGGAATCTTAATTCCAATATGCAGGAGCTGGCACATCCCTTCTGAATATCATGTTTATGGTCCGTGAAAAGAGAGTATGCAAAATTCTCTCTCAGTACTCAGGATTCAAGTGTCATATAAGCATAGTGACAGGCATTTTATTTCAATCCCTTGGAGCTGATAGCTTTGTGAGCTATCGTGAGCCTATGTCTCCTGTGCAGAAGCTCAATTCACGGCTACCACAGCCTCAGGTCAGAGAGTTACCCCTTTTAAATGTCTTTTTTAATTAATGGAGATTCCTTTGAGTGATTTAGTTTGCTTTTTTTAAAGTGAGAAAATCTTCAAGTCTGTTACATTTAGGTGTTTTTTGTTTGCTCTGTCCGAATTGATTGCAGTAAGTGTGAGCAGTGTTCTCTGAAATTTCATGCATTAAAGTAGATTGAGAAATTACTCCAGGGGTATGATAGAAAATGGTTAGTTGTAACTGTGGTTCAGTCAGAGTTAAAGACTGGGCCAGATCTTAAGGGATTCTCTGGTAGGCAGAGTAGCCATAAATCCAGGGATCTGGCCAGTTGAGGATTTTTTCTCTTCATGGTGGAGTGATCTGGTGATGTAAAGGTGACACAGTACCACCTGTGCCACTCTTCCTCTCACTCTGTCTTTATACCCTTGGTGACCCCCAGCTGCTGTAAGTGCCACTTGGGCACAAAAGTAGAACAGCTCTGAGGTCAGTCTCATGTTCAGGAGTAGCATAAAGACGGCTTCATAGCTACCTTTTCCCCATCTCTTTCGAGCTGCACCAAGCTCTGGAGGGACACAAGCCAGGATGTGGTCCCTGTTGTTAAGAGACCTCATTAAAAAAAATAAAAATTGTAGTTAGACAAGGAATGTAAGTTAAGACAGTATATAAACCATTTGCCTAATTACGTGAGTGAGTAACCAACAAATTCATTTCTTGGTTAGAATGCAAATGAACATGCAGAGAATTCGTCTTTCAGCAAATAAAAAGATGTATATTAACAAATGAGGCTTGTTGTTTTAAGTGACCATATTAAAAATTATGCAAAATATGATTAACTCACATATAAAACACAGCTGAAGGATAGAGCAACACTCAACTGATATTACACTGCAGGTTCATTTTCAAAGACAATCACTACCTAGCAATTCTGAATGCTACAAGGTTGTCACTGACATTTTGTGTACAAGAGATAGTGATAAATGGATTATTTTAAATGTCATTCTACAGCTTCTTAGAGTTGCAAGTTAGACTTCGAATATAAAAGTTGTTGGTTAGTATATACTTCACCAATCCTTTGTGATGAAATAATCTTCCCAAGTTGCATGCAGAAATGTCAGTTCCTCTCTTCTTAAAATCACTCTTAAAATCACACAATATGTATAACAGAATGTGGAGTCATGTGTAACTGTTTATAGAAAACTTCCCTAAGAATTCCTACTCTCCAGTAGCTTTTCATATCATATGTTTAACACTGGCCTTGTTACCTTAGTGTTTCCCCCACTGTTAATATTGATTAAACTGCAGAAGGTTTCTTTGCAGTTAATGAGGGGCACACTTTAAAATTTAGATCATTAACATTTAAACCGATTTTAATTGCTGAGCATAACAAATTTATACAGGTAGATTCAATCGCTTCAATTAATTGACATTTACATGTTCAGAGATCTTTTGCTGGGGTTATTCTCATAAAACTTTAAGGGTCCCAGAAGGAGTTCTCTATGCCATTCTTTCCATTTTATGTCTTCTGTTCCTTCCATATTATTTCTTTGAAAGTGCTGGGCTCTTTCTAATGGCCAGTTACTAAAATCAAATTGCTTTTAGCCTGTCAGCAGATTTACATGGAAGGACCCAAATAAAATTAAAAAATGTGCAGGTGTCATGCAAATTTTGATAAAGTTGCTTTAAAAAACATTGTGCTTGATCATCCCCCTTCACTTGCACAAGTGGAGGAGAACTCAAGTGGGTGCATATATGATAGAAACACGTAAAGTAGGGAAAGCAACAATTCCAAGATATGTCCCTCTATTCCCAGAGGCTGCAGACGCCCAAGCAGATACATCATGAATTTGGTGTCTCCATCGACTCCTTCATGTGCACAGTTGGAGGAGAAATAAAGTGGGTGCAAATGAGGTGGAAGTTTGCAAAGGGTGGTAAGTAACAGCTCCTTGGAATGGGTTGTGGCAGTCTGGGGCCTCCTGGGGGGCCATGAGCAGGTTTCAGGGGGTCTGCCAAGCAAGACCAGCATTAAACTCACTGAGGCTCAGGGCGGAAAGTCCCACCACATGGGGCTGAAGCCCAGGGTGCTGAGCCCTGTCACCTGGGGCTGAAGCCTGAGCATTGTAGCTTCACAGTGGGCCCCTGTGGTATGAGACTCCAGGCAGTTGCCCTGGTTGTTACCCCCTAATGCCAGTCTTGGCTTTTATATGCAGAAAAACAGTGGTGGTGACACAGGTGGCCCATGGAGTTTTTATAGCTTATTGGAGGGAGAGGGTCCTCAGAAAGAAAAAGGTTGAGAACCTCCGTCCCATAGGACAGTGTTTGGACACTACACCAGTGTCTGCTGCCCCAAGATCCAGGGAATGTCCCTGCATCTTCAAGCTACGGGAAAGTAAGGTCCTTGCCTTTTCTGTTAAAAGCAAACAACATTTCCACATTCTCCTGTCTGAAGGAAACTCAGTGACTTTCAGCTCATGGAATTTTCTGTATCTTCTACATTTTTTCTGGCACAGGGCTCTGGCTCTTTTTTCAGGATATCATCTTATTGGATGTAGTCACTCTTTTATATGTTAAAAGTGTATTGATTTTACTATACCTCAACTATGAGAACATAATATGGGGTATCTTTTTAAGCAGCAAAGTACTATCAAGTTTACCATAGTACCTAATCAAACTATTAAAATAATACTAGATTATATGAACCCAGTACAATTATATAGAATATTAGTAGAGGCAAGGGGAACTGGAGATGGAATATATCTAGCTCCGTTATGCATCATAAAATGGAAGAGTAACAAATGCACTCCTCTCTGTTTTTTTAGAAACATTATGTCCATGGGTTAGTGCATAACTGCATATATATAATCCCAAGTATGTTGGTAGAGGATACATTCTATTAACGGAAACTTGGTCAGGTACCTTGGGGTAGTCTTCTGAGTCACCAAGCCCATTGTACAGTGACAGAGAAGGGAAGAATTGGAGGGGGTCCAGAGAAGAGAGTGCAGTTTTGGTCATATTCAGGTTACTTTGATGGCAAAACATCCAAGGGAACGACTACACGATGTGCCGAATCAGTGGGTAGCACTTGATGTATCGGGGATTGATTTATCATGTCTCATCTAGACATGATAAATTGATTCCCTAATTGATGCCTGTACTCCACCTCGGCAGGAAGAGTAAGCAGATTCGGCAGGGGATTGGCCATGGTTGACCTGCCACTGTGGGGATGGCCATGTAAGTCGACCTAAGATATTGTGACTTCAGCTATGCTATTTGTGTAGCTGAAGCTGCATATCTAGGTCGACAACCCACACCCACCCCTATAGTGTAACCCAGCCCTTAGAGAAAAGATATCAACAGAGAAGAAGAGTAGACTAAGGAGAGATCCCTATTTGTCATGGGAGGGGGACTCTCTGAAACAAACAAACATTGAAAGAATGATCACTGATATTGTTTTAGAGATGAAAGCCAAGGGATTACAAGATTTAATGAATGTAGTGATCAACAGTGTTGAAAACAGCAGAGAGGTGGAAGAGGATGGGAATGGAATACAGACCTGGGATTTGGCTAGGGAAATGAGATTAGAAACTTTGGTGAAGGCAATTTCAGGGCAGTGGAGAAGGCAGAAGCCAGATTGAGAGAATCCAGAAATGGGAGGTGCTCAAAGCAACATTTGTTAGATGTTCAATGAGCGGAAAGGTGAAAGGATTTGGTGCAGTAGTTAAAGAGGAAGTTGGGGTTTTCTGAGGATGGGAGAGACCAGGGCATGCTTCTACTATACTATACCAAGCAAAAGGTTGAGGAGGAGAGAGGAGAAGGGAAGGAGTGAGTAAAGTTAGTAGCCTAGAAGGGATATGGTCAAAGGGACATGATACTGGAATCTGATGATCAATTACCACTAACAGATTTCTTGAGGAAGACTAGCATTGTCCTTGAAGTTGGAGGTGGGATGTGTCTTACAGAAGACAACTTGTGTCGGAAGCTGGGGTATTTTTTTTGGTAGCTAGTGATTTACCCTGCCAGGTTGGATTGATCCTACCTGTGTGACAGATAATCTAGGAAAAATAGCAACCTCATTATGATGGCACTCCACAAATCTTTGACTAGTAGGCTTTCATCCAGAGCTTCTGCCTTCAATGGTGATAGTATCTATTTTATGAGGGAAGGACACCCTCATCTGAAAAAGGAGCACATATGGATGAAAAATGAAATGACTTCTTCACTAACAAGTGTCTTTTTCCTGTAATAATATTCCAGATTGAGAAAAATTAGAATGGAATTATTCTAGAATGGAATAGATTAATATAAGGAAAGGCAGTATTAATTTTTTACACATATGCACTGTTTTATGCATGCGATTCTGAAGTCAGAAACTGGTAAGAAGACAGGACAGTTTCAAGTATGGAAAGTGTAAAATGTACTTTTGCATTGCAGCCTCATGTTACTTTAGGGTTTCTACTAACATGAAAATAAGAGTATTTACACCAGAGGGACTGAGATGTACACATAGATATTTTATGAAGGAAATAAATATTTTAAAATGCAAACACCAGAGTGTTTTGGTCCTTCAGAACAGGGTCAGAGACTTGTTCATCTTTTAGAAGTGTTGGTTTTTTCATGTATATCACTACAAACACTGAGCCTTTCATGATAAAGTAACTACTGGGTTACTTTTGGCAGTTGAAAAGAAACATACAGAGCTCCTTTTTGTTTCTAAAGATCACAAGATTTCTATAAATAGTGTAACCAGGCTTTGCTGTATTGGGGAAGATGGAAGTTTTTAAAAAGTTGATTTATTCTATCCGGACCGCACAGAGGAGACCACCAGAATAGCATCTGACTGACAAGTTAAGTCATGTTACTTTTAATGAAGATAATTTCCACAAGATGAGCAAAGGGAAAAGAGGTATGAAGTGATGTTCAGAGGAGCTAGGGACATTTGCAGTTCCTGCACTCGTCTAACTACCATCAGCTAGAACTGCTGTGTATTCTTGGCAGACTAAAAAGGGAGCTGGGAAGATTCAGAGCCATGACCTTGCACCCCACTAGCACATATACACACACTAGATAGTGGAGGTGTTGTATTATGCTCCTTTGTAATGAGCAGTGCAATGAGCTGCTTCTCTTTGTGCATCACAAACTCAGAGAGTCATTGTGCCTACCTGTGTTATAATGCATCCTGGAGTTCCTTACAGCTCCCAGGCAGGCCTGTGCCCTAATGATAAAGTCTATTTTTGATTGCCCAGCCATTAATTTTGACACACATTTGGTTTTTTAGGCAATAATCTATATGTGTTTTGTGGACCCAAGTAAAAAATTGTCTAGCTACATTAGCTCTTTGAGTGGTTTCTAAACTGGTGTTAGGTAAAACAACAAAGGGCTAAACTGCAGTAATGTACAAAAAGAATATAGACAACGGAGTCCCTAAAAGTAATTTTTTCTTCATTTGTTTGCAAATAATATCCTGTTCATTGTGGGCCTTATTCTGACTGCAACAAGGTATTGAGCATTGTCCATTGCTGTTGACTTAAATGGGACCTGAGATTGCTTAGAATGTCAGAGGACTGATGCGTATCAATTAGCTGCCACAAGGTTTCCAGTTTAAACAAGTGTGCGTGGCAACAGGAGGGTTGAACTATTTCTGTAGCTTCCGTTCTTCACTCAGCTCCTCCTGTTGCTAGCAGGACCAATGACAGATAAACTGCATTTTCAACTCTGCCATTTCTTAGAATTTGCTATAGTATTGTTCAAGATTAAAATTCCAACAAACATAAGAAAAGAATAAGGGGTTGTAACTTATCAGGGAGGATTCTCCCAAATGGAAACCTGGAGACTTGTAGCTGTCACTCTGCTGCGTTGCTGTAGTGTCAGCAAAGTGATTCCATTGAAAAGCGAGCTTTTTACAAAGTTGAGGCAAGATTGCTTTTAAAAATTGTTATAAAAATATAATAACTTTTTGCTGTTTGTGTGTGTGTGTGTATGCACACACACACATACATACAAGTATATATGTACAAGAAACCAAAGTATTTTAGGGGTAAACACTAGAAGTTCATAATAAGAGAACTTAAAGAAAAAAGAAACAGACCTCAGGTAGGTAAAATATGGTTTAATGACTGATTGTATAATCATCTCTTAAAGAAGTTAAGTTCTCAGGCAAAGCAGGAATATTTTTACTCTGACCATTTGTTTGGTATTTTTAGTTTCCTTTTTTGTTGCTATCTTCGCCCCTGCCCACCTCTCCAATCTGGGATTCTGGATGGAAGAGGCATAAGCAAATAGTTGGTTCCCTTGTCCTTTCTTTCTTCCTCCCTTTTGAGTGGAGTAACTATGTGGTGTCCACTCTTCCACTGATGTGTTTCCAAAGAGTGTGAAGTTTAGTTAATGAACTAATGCTGCTCATGAATGGCCTCTAGGTATTAGAGGTGGAAGCTGAATCTGAATGTTTGCTTCAGCATTATTCTGAACAATTAGTCAATAACTTTTATAACCCTTTTGTAGTATAAAAAGAATTGCTACACAATCATAAGCTTTCGCTAGTTCTTCCAAAGCCATTCTGACCAGCTCAGCAAAACATTGTAGAGAGTCATGCAGAAAACTTACCAATGAAACAGAAACATAAGTGACCAAGTAAAGCATTTGTACAGGTATGAAGGGGTTCAACACTCACACACATTTGCACATAGTCCATTGCACACACATGCACAGCACACTTTTCCAGTTAGTCCCTCAAACCTTGATCACATTGAACTGGAACAACATGCTAGATATTTAAAAAGTTTGGTGCAGTGTCATCATGGGAGACGGCAGTTCTAAATGAGGTGGGATGCTTATGTGCTCATCTGCGTGCTGCTCCATGCAATGCATTTCTATTCAAATATGAAATAATATTGCACTCGCAAGGTACTCTGGAAATTTTGCCATTGACTTCAGCTGAGCCAGATATTTATCCAGAGTGCCTTTCATCCTGAGGTGCTTTAGGAACACACCCCACATAATTCCCAGAGCAACAATGTAGTCACGTCTTGGGAAAACCTAGCAAATGCGTATTAGCCTCCCTACACAACTTTTGAGGATGGGAAATAAAAATACTCCAAGACTATCCATTGAAACTCCTGTGGGAATGTAGGTAGGCAAACTCTAATTACCAAAACAGAAACTTGGCTAAGATGACAGGATAAAAATGTGACTCTTCAAGAAAATTTTGTGGGATTTTTAATGATCACATGTGCTTATCTTGTCTTGTCTTATCTGAAAGATGGAAATTTTTACCCTTTTCATTTTTGAAGGATTGAATACCAAAAAGATCAAGAGATTGTGTGGCCCTGTGTGTACTTCTATAGTCTCTTCTGGTAAAGAATTCTTTCATATCTTCAATTTTAATGTCAGAAAATTAAAAATATATACTCTTATTCTTGTAGATAATTTATTATCTACAGTGAGATCAATTATCATATTCAATTTATTTTTGCCAAGAAGTTGACAAATAATCTTTTTCATGGATATATTATAGTCCAAATAAAAACTTTCTCTTCAACATCCATTAGTCTTGAAGCAGAAGATCTGACTATCTTATCTAATCAAAACTTTCATCCAACTCATTCCTGTATGAATCCCCTCCAACATTTTATGAAGAGTGTAATTAACTAGCAAGCGTAAAGTTAATTTAGAGATCAGTAATGGAGAATGTGTAGTAAAGCTAGGCTTTAGATTCAAAATCAGTTGCTTTTCAGCATCTTCTCTCCACCTCCAATCAGAGCAGCCAGTGACTTAAAAAGGAAAGCAAACAAAAGACAAATACCAGAGAACAGTGAGCAAACAAACACTTCTGGAAAAATATTTGGTCAAAGTAAGCAGGAGGATTCACAGCAGACTGAAGATTACTGTTACTTTTTTCTTAAAGCAACATTGTAAGTAGGGCCGTCAAGTGATTAAAAATATTAATCATACAATTAAAAATTGTGATTAATCACGCAATTAATTGCACTGTTAATAATAAAATACCATTTATTTAAATATTTTTGATGTTTTCTACATTTTTAAATAGTTTTACTGGACATGCAGCATTTGAACAGTGAAAGATGGAAATGAACATGGTACTCTTTTAAAGACTGGACTCTGATAAAAATAAAACCCCCTGTGCTCTGATTTCACTCTTAGGACTTGAGTCCTGAGTCTAGCTCAGAGCTGCCTACCTAAAACTGTAATCAAGTTGGTTGTATTGCACTGCTATTCTAATTTCCAATTTGGGATTTTGCTAGATAATCTCTACTACAGTGTATCTAATCTTCATGAAATCTAAAGTCTTCATATAAACTTTATGGATTTCCCTCTGTGTGTCTTTGCTAAACTGAGATGTGTCTTCTGGCTGAGCTGTAGAGACATTAAATTACTGAGTAAATCAGTACAACGTTGTAATGTCACTGTATCTTTTTCAAAGACCAGCTCAAATTTTGTGTGCTGTAGCTTTGATCCTTTTCATTTAATTCTAAGTACACTTGTTATTATAGTAACTGTTGTTTGTATGTTATTTTAGCTTTTTACTTAAGTAGTTATTTAGCAATTTAAATGAAAATGTAATTAGCTTACATCTGTTTTACATGCATGTAATACCGCGCAGATGTATACTTTTATTAAAGCCATATTTTCCTTTTGGCAAAAAAACACAAAAACAAAATTATACGAATTGTGTGATACATCTTTTTTTTTAACACAAAATTAGTATACACAAAATGTATGTTGTGATGGTAATAACACTCTCTATATTTATGGGGGAGACAGTGAAAAGCTAAAATAAAAGGATCTGTATATCATTTAGTTGCACAGTTAGTTGCTCTCAGTTACACCGGTGTAAATCCAGAGGCACTCCATTGAAGTTAGTTTTGATTAATTACAAAATGCATAATCCTTAATAACCCTTCTCTTTATGAGCTAAATACTATTATCTGGAATTCCACTCAAGTCTGTAGAGTCCCTCTGGATTTATACCAATGTAAATTACAAAAATATTTGGGTGTTGGCGAGTTGAATTAGTAAAAATGTTAAATTTTCTGTATTGTCCTGATCTTACAATGTACTGACCGCCGTCAACTAACTTTAAAGAATATGAGGAAGGATGTTCTTGGGTTTATGTCGTGGAGAAGGACACAGAAGCTCTGTGTTCAGTTCCCCACTCTGCCACAGACTGCCTCTGTGACCTTAGGGAATCACTTAATCTATATGTCAATCATTTCTTCATCTGTATAGTCAGGATAATAATACTTCATTTCTTCCATCCTTCATCTGACTTTTCTATTTAGATTGTAAGCTCTTTAGGACTGTGTCTTATGGCTGGGCTACACTACAGGGGGTAGGTTGGAGGGGGCAGGGAGATTGACCTACGATATGCAACTTCAGCTACGCGAATAGCGTAGCTGAAGTCCCAGTATCTTCGGTCGAACTACCTGGCCATCCCCACAGCGGTGACTCGACTGTGGCTGCTTCCCCACTGACTATGCTTACTCCTCTCGCCGAGGTGGAGTACAGGAGTCGATTTGGGGATCAATTTATTGTGTCTAGGTGAGATGCAATAAATCAATCCCTAATGCATCAAGCACTACACGTCGGTTCAGGTTTACTCAGCTCACTGAAGTCACTCGGTATCTCATAGGACAGGTCCTTTTATCTGTCATTGAAATATTCAATGTATCTGTTTGGAACAAACTAACAATGGCCTAAAAATTTCAACAGTTAAGATGTTTATTCAATAATATATTATGCTGCACTCATACTGGTAAATAATAACCCGAAACCTGCATTAGTAAGATAAGGCAACTCTGATTTATTTATTTCATTTATTTTGAATATATATTCACATAATTTCTTCTATTTGGAACAAGTGAATACTTCTATAACTTGCTATTATTTCTGTACATGTCAGTATTCAACTCTCTGCCTATTCAGAGAATAATTTTAAAGGAAACTTTTTCTTGTAGTTCTTTCTTTTGCATATGTAAAGGTGCCAGTCCTGCAGCTGCATGTGTAAGTGAGGCTGCATACAGGCACATGGTTGTGCCCGTCTCATGGAACTGCAGGAGAAGAATTTAAATTTGTTTCACCCCATTATTTCATTATTAAATAGTTTAGGGCCAAATCTTGCTGCCCTTCTGTGGGAATTTTGTTTGAGTGAGGACTACAAGGTTTGTGTCCCTGAAGATTGTTTAAACTCTCCATTTAATGCAAGGGCAAGAGGAGGCCACAAAAGGTCAGTTTTATGGGATTGTTTCTCATTACAGTGGTGCCTGGTAGCCCTGCTATACAAAGTTCGTATTTCAGGAGTTTATAATATGGTGACTCCTTGGGAGCCATCAAGACCTATTGAGGCAATTCCCATGTAATCCAATTAGACATTTTTCTTTTATCTTTTTGTTTTTTTAAAAAAACATTATGAGGCAGAGAGAATGAAATACGGAAAAGTTTATTAAAATAACGCAAGGAAGGGATTGAAAGCCGAGACACTGGGTTGTAGCCTGACCTTCCTGCATAGAAATGCATGGCGAGGGGAAAAACACACACCTTGAATGATCCAGTGCTTTTCTGTTTGTGGAGATCCATAGCATGCTCCTCTCATGCAGGCAGAGGCAGACAGATTGGCCTCTAGCTCTTGTGTTAGACTAAGATTGGTGGTTATGTATTTTAAAAATCTTTGGGTCTTAACCATCTGTGTATAAGCACAAAAACCACATGCTTGGTACTGGAAGCATGATTCATTTTCTATGCTAACATTGTGTTACTTCTATGTGACCTCTCTGATGGTAGTCACAGAATAGATTGGCAAATTATATTAAGGATAACTCAGTATTAAATTATTTTGCAACTGGCCATATGATGTACAGTGACTTTAGGTATGGAGGAGCATGCTGTCTACAGTAGCTACTTCCTATCCCTGCCCACAGAATGGCTTGCACAGAGTTGGTAAATAAAACTACTGTTAGCTACATGGTGATGGCAAGCACAATTCTTACCTGCTTTGCCTTCCAAACTGTCTCCCATTTCAATCTAGTTTTTTCAGTTACTGCTCAATTGCTCCCCTCCGCTCTTGGCAACAGAATGGAACATAGTGCACGTTGTCCATAACTTGTCCTTTTGTGTTTAGATATTGCAACACTTGTGGTAAGTATAGTCACTGTGGTGCATTGAAATGGGTTAAGGGTTCAGCTTTAACTTGGATTTTTGTGGCTTTTAATCAGTTAAGCCACACCTGTAACATATTAACACATTTTTTGCTTTTTTTGTTAACCTTTGTGGTATAAATAAAGCTGTTAGACATGTTTTAGGATGGTGTGGTAGGGCAAGGGGAGAAAGAACCCAGCTACACGATTAATCACAGTTATTAAAATGCTTTTGTAGCATGTAGCATCTTTGCATTTGTGTTGTGACAGCTCTCTTTGTTGACAAGGTAAATGAGTATCTGTTATAGCTGCCAAAGTCAGGAAAGAGCCTGTGAAACCTGGACACAGTATTAGATCATGTTTCACCGACAGAACAAGATTGATTTATTGTGTTACATCAGGGTTAGATGGACCTAGTACTGCTTCACCACATGCTATTTCATTCCCTTGTCTATTAAGTATGCAAGTACAAACAGCTTTAACACAGTTCTTTACCTAGAAACAAGCCTGGGGCTTCATCCAAATACTTGTAACATATGAAAATTGAGCTGCTTTGAACTTGTATGTTTTTGATAACTGCTTGGTATGCTTCCTGGAGGATCACCTGTAGGCTTTTCTTTCCAAATCCTAATCCCTTTGATTAAGTGCCAGGACAGATAGCGCTCATTGAATAACTCCAGTCTCATAATTCTCCCTTCATTCAGAGTTGAAAGGGAACTGCTCGAGCTTCAGTAGGTAAATCCTCAGGTTTAGTTAAAGTAAGTCAAACACTTAGAACAAAACAATTTCAGTTTATAAAATAGGGTTCAGATGGGCTACTGAATGTTTACATACCACTTGCTGCCAGAAGCTGTAGAATGAAAAAACAAAACCTTTTTTTTAGCAAGTAGGATTAGGAGAAGGAAAACTTTGAGACACAGAAGTTGAAAAGACAACTTGGCATGGAAATTTAAGCCTAAGTGTAGGAACATAGTTACTTTGCCTGACTGTTCTTGTTCTCTTTTCTACAAAATCAGGCTTTAGTGCTGAGCTAAACATTCCATCCCCTCTCCAACCTCTCTGCCCCCCCCCCCCCTTCCCTCCTCTCTCCAAATAACTACCACAATATGGAGGAAGGGAAAACATCCTTGTTCTTTTTATCTTTACAAATGTGCCTGCTGGGGACTAATGTAAACCAGCTCAAGATGTTTCTATTTAAAACAGTTTGCAGCATCAGAGGGTGATGGGGAGTTAAAAATAAAGTGACATGCTGGCTGTTTGTCTCCTAAGAATACTGTTGTATCTAATATTTTTATGCATTTCTAATACATATATACATGCACACCATTTTGAAATTTAGTCAAATTGCCTGTTGTCACACATAATGAAATGTCTTCCTTTATATAGTATTCACTGTATGTACACCCACCAGATGAGAATGTTTCTGACATGCAGAATATTGGTTCAGATTAATTCTAATGCAGTAGCAAATAGAGCAGTCTAGTTAGATAAATCACAATAATAGTACAAAGCTAATTCAGATGATGCACATTTTTGTGGCTGCTTTCATCCTGAAGGATCTCAAAGCTCTATGAGCCCACATCCTGAAAAATAGTGCAAAGCCCCAGGATACAGGCTCTAGTTGTAGGAAAATGCAAGTGGATGTCACAGACTGGAGAATAATTTTTTTTAGTCTCAGCATGATGTATCTGGGTAACGTGTCTATCTAGCTGAGCTGTGGACATTAAAGCGGGGCACAGAGGAACTAGCAGACACAATCCACATACAAAGGTTTTTGGTTCTACTGGCCACAGTTGTTGTTGTTGGCCTGATCCAAAGCGCACTGAGGTAAATGGGAATCTTTTATTTGACTGATCAGGATTTAATGGCCTTTGGTAGATCCATTCTGTAAGCTTCCATATGTAACTGATCTGAGGGCACAAAATGCAATTGCTAAGTTCTGTTCCCTCACTCTTCTGTATTGCCTAGCATGGCAGCAGTAATGTTGTTCTGCAACTTTTTGGGCCTACAGACTTGTGCTGGCAGATTGGAGATAAGGCAAAACTGCTAACATGAATGGAAATCTGACAGTAGTTTACAGCATAAAAACAGTACTGTCAGCCCAGATTTTCAAAAATCATGAATGTATTTGCCTTTAAAATCATGAGATTTATAAAACAAACAGTTTTTATTTGACTTCTGTTTTTTGAGTCTTACACTTAGGTCACTTTTCCAAGCTTTTCTCAACAACTGTGTGGTTTTACTTTTTTGAAATGTGGACTGAGATTTTCATATCATAACATGAGCCCAGGAGCTGGGGATTTCAGAAAAACACCAAACATTAGAGACTGGCAATAAAATTGACTTCTCTGACACATTAATGCTGCACAATAGTTAAGGCAGGCAGTGAAAAAGAATAGTGTTCAACTAGAACTGCAAAGGGGATGGTTGTAGGCAGAATGCAGAGGAAAAGCTGGAACTTTGCAAGGATCCGAGGGCCAATACCCCTACTGATATAAAAAGTGCTTCAGGGTATTAGGTGCTACAGATTATCAGGATGTCAGCCTTACATCTCACCCAGAAAATGGAACCTCCAGCAGAACAACTCCTCATCGCACTAAAGCTGGTCTTCACTACAGGGAGATCAATGCAGCAGAGATAGATTTAGTGGGTCTAGTGAAGACTGGCTAAATCGATGGCAGAGTGCTCTCCAGTCAACCCTGGTACTCCAGTTCCCCGAGAACATTAAGGTAAGTCAACTGGAAAGCCTCTCCCATTGACGCAGCACAATGAAGACACCATAGTAAGTCAAGCTAGGCTACATCAACTCCAGGTACGTTTTTCACATAGCTGGAGTAGCGTAACTTAGGTTGACTTACTCTCATTGTGAAGACAAGCCCTTCATCGGTGCCTCTTATTGAGTCACTAATACTAGTCACTTCCTCCAGAAACCGAAGTCAAATGTCATCTGTTCATATACAAACAGGGTTTGATTAAGCTAAGCTTGTGACATTGGGCAAGATCTCAGTCCTGATTTATGATTGGATTCCTTGACTAGCTTGAAAAATGAACCCAGTAGATCTTCAGAGTCTCATAGTTAATGACAACTTGAGGGCTCTTCCTGTTAATAAGGTAATAATAACAGTAGCTCTGGCCAGATAAACTTGGAGGTGGGAGGCTGAAGGCTGCATGTGATTACCTCATTAACAAGAAACACCATTAAGTTATTATTACTGTGTGATGTGTTCTTTGTCTTATCACCTTTACGCTCTGATCAGCTAGGATATTTGATGAAATAGTAATCAAGACTATAAATGAAGAAAACAAAAGGGTTTTACATGTGAACATATGCCATTAAAATAGCAAGAGATTCAGCATGTTCTTAACACAAAAGCTTTGGAATGAAAGCAAAAGTTTGACTCATTTTATTATACCTGTAAATTTGAAAGCATAGTTATAGTTTTTAATTTTTATTTTGCCTCTGTACCTATTTTTATACTCTTTTTATTGCTGGCTGGATCAACGTTTAAAATAACCTCTTCTAGGAGCCTATGCCCCATTAGTCTTCTGTAATAAAATGTGAAGCCGGCTAAACTAAAACATGAAGCCATAAGATCAATTAAGAGTGATTTTTTGTAGATAACTGCTAACATGAAATACAATTGCTGTTTTTATTAAAGGATTTAGGGAAAGCAGCACAACAATTTATAACAAAATAGCAGGTTATTTTACATTTTTCGTTTCTGTCTCTCCCTCTGCCTAGCTCTCCTACAAAAAAAAAAAAAATCTTTCAAGGCCCCTGAAATAGTCAACTCCTGCTTTTAAAATGTGCATCATATTACCATAAACTTCCATCTCTGTTTTATGTTTGGAATGTTATAATGTCACATAAGAAAGTGTTTCACCCCCAAAAGCTTTATTTCTGAATGAAAACCTGGTTGATGTTTTATAAGAGTGATAAAACGTAAAGCTGTGCTTTGTGCTTCAATAATGGCAGGATTTGTAAGACATAGACATAATCTACAGGGCAATTGTCTGAGCACAAAGAATAGCATCTCATTATCTCATAGTTTCTTAAAAACTATAAACACAGTTGACAGATGTTTCTCTAATAGTATAATAATAGCTTCTTTGTGATTATTAGATTAAGCTTGTAATAACTTAGGAGGAGTGCTGGAGCTTTGTATTTATTATAGCTGGAAACAGAATCCGCTATGTTAAACTTGGACAGGCTGTATTTTTATTTTTGAAGCATTAAGGAAGACTTTTTTTAAAATTAACTTTTTATTATGATTAAAACAAAGCACAGCATGGACATGTTACCTCATCCTCCTGTTATCTGCAAATGGAAAATGCACACTCAGGGTCATCATTTAGTATGGGGGGGAAAGAGGAAATGACCAAAATCTTCCTTCAGGCATAAGTGTGTGAAGGTTGCCATGACTGTAATGTATGGCGTTTGCTTTGCTTATCAAGACCCACATTTTCCAGGAGGCCTGAAACCACCTGCTAAGTTTCTACAGAAACAAATCAGTCAGTCAGAGGCGATATCATAAACAGGCCATCTGTACCTCAAAATGTGACTGTTGGAACGAGCAAAAGCTTGGCTATTCAAATTTAGAAATGTTTTATCTAAGCTTTGAGCTAATATATTTACATTTATTAAATAAACTGTGATCTATAGTGTGCTAGTAAATATGAGGACATGTTTGAGAAAAGATGATGTAGTAGGTGGGTTTGGGGAGTGTGTCTTTAAACCCTGAGCTTACAAGACAGTTAGGGCAGAATGTCATGAAGCTCTTGTTATGAATAGCCAGTTGGAACTGGACAAGAATAAATATTTCTTGCAAGCACATTAAATACTGAGTGATCACTGGTTACCATGTAATATACTTTGTCTTTAAGGGTATCACTAGAAGACTAAGGGCTGTATTGTAGCTTTAGAAACCACTGACACAAGGAGGGAGTATGGAGGGCCACAGTAATGAACCATACTAGCGGCTGGAGGTCTTCAGCGTGTGCAGGACGAAGGCAGACACAATGCCTCCTGGAGTGCTGGGGTAGCAAACGCTGGCCTTGTCAAAACTAAGAGAGGCTATAACTCAAATAGTTAAAATTGACCTTAAGTGGTTGTCCTGTAACTACACTACTAAAATTGCGCAAGGTGGGCTTAGCTGGGTTGTGTTACCTAATCCTGATCTAAATTCAATCTTTTTCCTAGTGTGGAAGCCAAGAGAACAGCAGCTGCATATGCCTGTTGGAAAGGTGCAGTGTATATTACCTCACTGATAGGCCCAGGTTGCCAATGTTTCTAGAGTAGATACTGGGCATTACCCTGCCCATCTACCCCCTGGCTGACGTTGCTGACAATGCTAACAGTCCTTCTTGGTACATAATAACTCCAGAGCTCTGGGGAGGACCATACATTGTACAAAAGGGCGTGTTCCCCTGCAGTAAATCTCACTAGATGTTAAATGGTGTAGAGCAGGACAGGAGTCTTAGCACTTCAGAAGGATGCAGTAATAGTGATGGCAGCACTCATCCTTATATTCAGACAGCAAAAACCAACCTCATTATGGCTGCCTCTTGCATGTGCATCATAGGCATGCGCACTGGGTGTGCCCAGGCACACCCTAATGTGTGTGTCTCAAAAAAAAAAAAAAAAAAAAAAAGTGACTTTCAATGCAGAGTGCAGCGCCTTTAAAAAAAAAAAAAAAATTCCCTGGGTGCACACGCTAATGAAATGTGCTGCACACACCTATGGTGTGCATGGGGTGGAAATAGGTGTCTTGTTTCTGTTTATGCCCCAGCACAGTTTTGCAGGAGCAGCCATAATTTGGTCCAAATTCTCCATTTTATTTCCAAATGCGGTTGACTGGCAAATAATTTATTTCAGATTAAAAACAAATCAGTTAAGAAAAAATAGGAAGTCAGAAAGGGCTAAAAGTCTTGCAGAAATTCCAGTGATTCCATTAGACTCTTTCAAATGGTCTGTATGGATTTCTGCATTTCTCCATTGCAGAGCACCAGTAAGCCTAGGGGAAAATGCTCCAATAGGACTGGTGGCCTATTCCAAAATCTAGTTGCAAACTGGAATCAGTAACTCAGTTTAAAATGGAATTTCCACTAGGGTGAGTATTGCTACAGCATTAAAGGCCATGGTTTTTTAAAAAGCTTAATTTTGCACCTGTAATCAAATGTAGGTTCAAATGATACAATGTCTAACAACAAAATATCTGATTTGCAGGCATGTTTGTAAAGGTCATTGTGCCCATTCTCTAATTTGGTACCTGCTGTTTTGTTCCAGCAATGAATTCTGGGCTCAGATTGGCTGGCCCCCAAATTAGAGGCTGTTCTCTTTGAAAATCTGGCCCTACATATATGTAAATAGAAACAAATTATAACCTTGCTGCAGCAAATAAACACCAAGTCAGCAGTATCATCCATCTGTTAACCATAGCCATCTCTAGCCAGAGTCACACCCCATGTTTGGGATGTGCTTTTAGTCACAATGTGAAGTGCGAGGTTGCAGTCACCTTGCACAGCACCAACTGGACATGCCTTCCCCTGGGGCCCTGCATTAGAGTCACCGCCTACCCTGTAGTAAATTTTGCCTCTGGCATTTTGTAAGTCACCGGTAACATTTCAAGATAAGCTACGTAGCTATGAAATAAATCTTTCTCTGAAAACTTGTACGGTAGCTATTGGTATAAGAATCTAGCCTTCACTTCAGATCAGAAGCATATTACAATCACTACCCATGTCATTCAGAAATCATTATGTGGATTTATCCAGTGATTCACAGTCTAGAGAAAAGGAGTTCTGGGATTGAATTTCTTTTAGCTTAGCCCACTTCAGAAATGCAGTAAAAAAAAATGTAAAAGATTTTATGTACAAAGATTTAAGTATAAAATAATGTGTAGAATTCTGGTGCATAAATCCACTTTACCAATAATGGTGTTTGTGTTCATAACTCATCCGGCCCAACTTTGAAATGTCCCCCTGAAATAACAAGTGTCCAGAAGGCTGAAATAGATGGAGTTTAATGATAGAAGGGATGCGTTTTCTAAATGTTCATAAACCAATAAGTCTACCCCACATCAGCCTCTGTAAGAGACCCCTGAGGGGTAGAGTGGTCGGCTGACAGCCTCTGACCACTCAATAGAATGTCAGAGGCATCTATACAATCTACAGAATAGTGAAGGAGGAAGGGATGATTTTAATATGTACATAGGGCCCTGCAAGTGGTGTCATGTTTGAATAACTACATGAACCAAAGCTTCCATAGGAACCATGCAGTGGCATCCCCAGCATACTGAATCTTGATACATTTAATTCATGTAATCCCCACAAAGTGAGCTCAGCCATATAAGATTGAAGAAACAAATATTCATTCTGCCAGCATAATATAAAAGCGTTAATTTACTGTGCTATGCAGAGCCTTCCCTTGGGTACGGAGAACCAGGGTGACCGCCCTATGCTTTGGAAGCCCCGCAGGAGATGGACAGGGAGGTGAGGCAAGAGGCCAGCAGGAGAGCAGTGTGAGAAGGCTAATGGGGAGGCGAGTGGCAGGCGGGTGAACGGAGAGGAGGGCGTAGGTGAGGAGAAGCCCCCCTACCAGAATCTCCCCCTCCCCTCAGTGTCTCCTGCCTGCCAGTGGGCCCCACTGATCAGTGCCTCCCCATCCCGTTGAGTGCCTACTCCGGATCATACGTTCTGTGACATCCAGGGAAGAGGGATGGGTGGGGCCTTGGGTGAACGGGTAGAGTGGGGGGGAGGGGCTGAGTGGAGACAGAGGGAACACCCCTCGGCAGATTAGAAACTCAGCTACTGTGTCCCAGGCCCCACATCCCCCGAGGGACAGCCCTATGCAATCTACAAAATTGTGTGTTGGGTATCTTTGCTGCTGCTTAATGCTTTGAGGAGAGCGCTCACATGGGTGCCATAATGACCAAATGGTACAATTTTCTATTTCCATGTTAAGAGTTACTTTAAAAAACCCAAACAAATCTGCTTTTCTAGAATAGTAAGTGAGAATTATTTTGTACAGTGACAGCTTTTCGCAGCTCCTCCCTCTGAGACAGCTGTTGGCACTTCTCAAGTATCTTCATGTTGTTTGGGTTTCTTTTGGCATGCCATTCAGACCAGTGAGAGGGTGTGTCACTGATTGCGCTGTAGCCACAGGTGCTTTAAATGCTCTGCTGCTGTGGCTCACAGCCCAGACACCAACAGCTAGCAGACAAGCATTCGGTTCTCTGAGAGTATGTATGTTGTGCAGCCCTGGTTCAGCACTCTGACCCCAGCAACCTGCTGACAACACAACAGCCCCGCGTTGGTCTCCTCCAGCTCTGGTGATGATTTGCAGGGTGACCCCAAAACAACCACACTCCCAGATTTCTCCAAAACCATCTGTCCTGACATGTCTGTCCTTCCTGGAACATTCAGAGAATTAATAAGGTTCATTGCTCCTTAAAAGAGACAAAGGAACTTTTTTTTTTTTACTTTAACTGGGATTAACAATCACTTCAATTTAAACTCAGCACTGGGTTGGTTTAGATTAAAAGTAAAACAAGTGTATTAACAAAAAGAAGGGTGTTACGTGAGTTCAAATGTAAAGGATCAAGACACAATGGTGAAAAGCAAATAGGAGGAAAGTACGTGTTCTAGTGGCTAAGACTCAACTCAGTAAGGTACAGTGTTGGCTCAAGGTAGATTTCTTACCAATATTTTTCTTTCCAGACTTGACTGATTTTTCTTCAGTGACGACTTCCCACAGAAATACAATATGCAGGGTTCCCTTGTCTTCCTGAGTGAAAAACTGTTGCCTAAGCAGATTTCTGACCTATATTCTGTTCCCAGAAACTTCAGTCTCCTTAGTTGAAGGATCCATCCTTCTCAGCTTGGCCTCTTGTGTCTGCCCAGTGATGGATTCTCAGATGGCTGCTTCTCTCTCCTTACAGTTTCCCAAACTCACTGGTTTGTCCTCTGTCTCAAGATGAACACATGCTGTTCTTCCCTTCTTGTGATTTCCCATCCTCATGCTGATTCTTACATACATCAGGTTTCCATTGTTCTGATCACAATGCTACCTACTGTCTGGGAGAAAATCTATTTCTCCTTGTGTTTGGTAACAGACCTGAAAACATAATACTAGTATGAATCCATATTTCATCACATAGTACTAATACATACATTTCATAGTGATCTTAGTCACTGGTGTGTCATTAGTGTTCAGAGAAAACCTCACTTGATCCACTTTTAAAATACAGTCAGTTGGTTCAATTATTTATCATTTGTGGTTCAGGTCCCCTTTTATAGTCCAATAAACCATTGAAATGCACTCTCAGATAAAGTTCCTTTTCTCCTTTTGGGAAGAAACTCCATATGAGCTGGTGGAGACTTCATGCTAGTTCCTCCCTCACTGCTGAATAGTTGAGTTGTTAACTTCTCTGCTTGATGGAACTTGATGGCTTTGTTTACCTTTTATATAATTGCACCTTTATTGTCTCTGCCTGATGACCAGGCTGGTGAGCCAAGCAAATACACAATTCATTGTTGAGGGCATACTGGGCTTATGCATTGCTTGCCAAACACATTTCAAGAACATAATTCTAGCACATGTCCATAACTCTTTGTATATACCCTGAACATGCATCACACAATAATATTATTGAACAGTAATTTATTAGTTTTCAAATGATATATTACATCACATTTTACATAAATATTGCGATACAGTGTGTTAGTAAGTAGTCAAACTTGACAAGAGTTGCTGACATAGAGTAGTAAACTACCAGTGGGTTCTTCATCACAACATGGTATTTCTATTTTTTTATGAAACTTTCTGTATAGTTAGGAGATTATGTTGCATGAGGATTGACTCATCACACATTTTTGACATTTCAAGTTTAAGCAACTTGTGGAAAAAGTTAAATGGTAAATATGTTCATATAAGCAAAAAGGAATTATCTCCCTTCTGTGAGAGAATTTGTTCATATTTCAAAGAAGGGAATGACCGGGATGATGGGGATATTAGAAAGAAAAAATGGTTATCATTCCGTAGTGAAAACTCACTTTAGTTTTGGATCTTTCTCTGCTGTAGCTATAAATCAGTTTAACAAATACATGTTTACTACTTAGTTAATTTTTAAGACTGCAAAGCACGTTCAGACCTTCTTGAAGGATATTATACACTGGAAAGAGAAGTTGTGTTGTATTAAAGGAAGTGAAAGCTTTCAGGTAGCTTATCAAAAGTATTCATTTGATGGCAATGATGCAGAATTTGAGGTATATAAAATTCACACGTTTAGGGCTTCATATTAGGTGTGAAGACTATCCATGTTCCCCACTCCTTCTTTATGGCCTCTCCTACCAATCCAAGCTTATGATTGCCTTCCTTACATATTCCAAACAGCAGGCGTGGATTTGGCAGTGATGCTATATTTTAGTCTGCACTGAGCGCTAGCACCTTTCTATTTAAAATTTCACACACTCCTGATTTTCCCTGCGTGGAGAACTGCAGAGTGGATTATTCATAAGGGGCGAAATCCTGGCCCCATTAATTTTAATAGGAGTTTTGCCATTGACTTCAGTGGGGCCAAGATTTCATCCAAGATATGCACAGAGATTGGGTCCATCATGGATGCAGACCTGCACATGCTACTAGAGGGAATGCCTCAGAATGTCAGAAATATAAGGCCATATCTACATTAGAAAGTTAGGTCAGCCCAGCTGTGTCACTCAGGAACATGAAAAATCCACACCCCTGAGCAGCATAGTCAGATGCTCTACCTGCCAGTGTGGACAGCGGTAGGTTGACAGAAGAATTCTTTCATCAATCTAGCTACCGCCTCTTGGGGAGGTGGATTAACTACAGTGACAGGAGAAGTCCTCCCATTGCTGTAGTGAGTGCCGACACTGAAGCACTACGGTGCTGCTGCTGCAGCATTTCTAGTGAATACATAGTCTTAGTCAGAATTTGGAGGAAGTAAACTAACAACCTTATAAAATATGAGCTAAAGGCCAAAGACCGATCACTTGTGAGTGGACAGACACAAATGTTGGTGTTTTCTAGATGTTGGTGCTATTCTGGTATTCATTGTTTTTGTAATCATCCGCCTCCCTAGCCAGCGCTGGACTATAACAAGTATTTATATCATGATTCACAAGGTGGTTCTGTTCAAATTGACAACAAATGGTGATGTCGTTATTGGCATCTGCAGATGTTATTGACTTAGCAATGACAAATGCAGTGATAGTGCTATATTGTCCTAACCCCCAACCCCAACCCTTTTACCCGTTTTACTTGGCATAAATAGTAACATAAAGGTCATATGGGAAGAAACCATTTTCTCTATTTAGGAATGAAAGAGATGTGGTCTGTGCTACTGAGCAGTTCTCAGTGAAAATGATCTTTTTTAAAAAATGGAGACCTCAAGACGCTGGAGCATGGATGAGCCAAGCTCAGTTTGACTTTATTTTGGTTTGCATTGCTCTGCATTCACACTAGTCCTCCATGCACAATAACCCCCATTACACACTCGTTGGGCTCTCTTTTTATGTCCAACAGCTACACAATTAACACCTTGTTAAGCTGCACACCTGTGGCAGCTTTTTCCCTCCAACCACTGCACTGCAGTCCTGGTGCCCAATTATAGGAGATGGTGAAACATCCCATTTTAAGCTATGTAAATATGAAACTTTTTGTGTAACTATTAAACAATTTTTTTTATCTTAAACTAGTTTAAGGGTGACCGATACATTACCCTAGTACCCATCATTTTAGATTTTATTGAGCCTTCTAGTAGCAGTGATGTATCTCATGCTCAGATTTCTTCAGTGAACCAAGTAGTACGCAGAGAAATCAAAGTGAGAGGGAGAATGTTTGTTTTTAAAAGGTTAATTTAAACTGTTTTTTGGTGCTGACTGCCCCCGACAGAGTGGTCAGTGAGGTCATTCGCTGCACAGATTTATGCAAACTACTTTACATTTTAACTGTTGCTTTTTGACGTGCCTTTGAAAGGAGAATGGAAGCTGGTTGCATAGTGGAGGAGAAGATTGGTCTTGTAGTGAAAGCACTGAACTGTGGGATGTGGTTTGTTTCCTGGCTGTGTCTGGAGTCCCATGTCGCTTTGGGCAGATGTTACTGGGCAGTTTATTAGAAAGTATACGGTAAAGAGCCATCCTTCAGTGGCAGAAGAATAGACTGGATTATTTAATCAATCTTTTATGTCTCTAATATCTATGCATATGGCATATGTTATTTCAAATATATTCATAGTCTATGGATATTTGAAAGAAAAGCATTTAGTAAATCTGCTGTAGCTGGAGGCAGAAAGAACATGTTAGTGAGTACATAATGGACCAATAGCTACCTTAAGGCATAATTTGGACCAATGTTTTAAAAAGGAAACTAGAGGACTAACATTGCAGAGTCTGAAACCATAAGCCAGTATTTGGTGTTGCTTTTTTACAGACCCTGCAAAGATTCTGTAACAAAACACTCGTGCATGCTATGTATTAGTGATAAGGTCATGGAGCTGCTAATAATATTTCAGAAGTTATTTTGTATGACAGTGTGGTTTAATTCACAACAGTCTAGTTTTAGGGAAAAATATAATCCTGCACAGGGCTGCGGGGCTTTTCTGTGGAGTCATCAACATATCAGGTACTTGAATATAATTACTGCTAAATCATACTAACAGAGAGAACCTTGTTAGCTCCAGCAGGATATAAGAGAAGTTGGTTATCTCTCTGGGCACAGAGAGCTAAAGTCTGGAACCGAGAATTCCTTCAGGGGAAACCACCGGAAGAGCCAAGTATGGGAAGAAAGCTTAGGTTGAAATTTATGTTTGTTGGTAGTTATTTGAATTACCAATCAAACGGAACCTTAGCAAAAGGCTAAATTTGGGCAACATATAATGTATTCTGTTCAGAGCAGGTTGGGAACTACACTGTAATTGAAAAGACTATTACAAACAAACTATAATGTACAGACTCTTAGTCCAATATGTGTTACCACAGTGAGTAGGAGTTAAGATTGTTCTCTTCTGAATCGTCCTTCCACATAAGAAACTGCTGTGTATATCTGAACTTCATATACTTCTGGGTCCATCATTTTTGACAATATGAGATCTTCTTTCAGTGAATAGTATTTTTTCTCTACCTTTTCTGATGCGCACAGGCGAAATATGTGTAACAGCTAAAAAAACAGTCCATTTTAACACACAAATTGGATGATGATGTTTCAGAACTCATGATTCATTTATCAAACGTTATTTCAAAGACTCGGAATCCATAGCTCAGACATGACTGCTGCTTCTGTTTAGGAAGAGTATAAAGTCCATAAAGTTCAGAAAATTCACTTAGGGATCACCATTAGAGAGTGAAAAAGGTAAAAAGTTTTCACAGTGGTTGACAACCTGGCTTGGTCTCATGAATGAAAAAGCAGCATATTTAAATTATACAATATATGGGAAGTGTTTGACTTTTCGTAGGAGAAATTCAGCCCAGTACAAAGGCCCGTAGAAAGCCTATGCACACTACAGTCTCACTTGAGCACTGTTTTGAGAGCCTTTTGCCCTGAGGTGAATTTATCTATGTATTTTCATAGGACACTGTGCCTGTACTGGTTCTGAAGGTTGTTTCTCTTTTCTCAGGACAGAGCCTAGTTGCTTCAAGCCAGATATAAAGGGAATTAAGAATTAAATAATGTTGCTGATATATAGTACCTGGGAGCACTACATTATTCTAGTGTGTAAACTTTCAGCGTTCTGATTTTCTTTTGGAATAAACAAGGGTTGAAAGATGAACAGTTCCTCCTGATTATGTACATGCTTTATCACTCAGCTGTTACCATCTAAAGATGTGCGTAAACAGTTGTATCACAGGGGACTTTTCTAAATTGCCAGGGTTTCCTGGTTTACTACTATAGAGGAATGACTTCTAATAAGGTTTTGTTAGCTAGTGTTAAAACAGCCAAAGTCCCTGTGATAGGTCATGTACTAAAGAAACATCTTTCTTCCAGATCAAGTTAGGCTGGCTCTGTGCATCTGCTCCTCATTACAGAAATTGCTAAGCTGCTAGAATACCATGTTATCATGGCCTTAGCAGTTCTTATTATTGGAGCAATAAGTAACTTCTTATAGTTTGTGTAGGCTTATGCATGAATTTGTTTATATGTGTGTTGCATCTGTGTGAATTGGTGACAGAGAAAGTTGTGTGTTCTGTTTTCTCTAATAATTTTATAGATCCTGAAGATGGGTCTGAGTGATGATGTTTGGATCAGATCTTCCCCAGAATTTGGGGATGAAGAATTTTGGTACAGGCTCATCTGTCGTATGATGGCAACACCCACCAATGGCAGCAAGCAGAAATAGTATTGTGTACCCTGTCCCAGGAAGGGAGAAAAAGAATACTCGGAAGCTACCAAAAGATAGTTTAGGCTAGGCACTCGGGGAAAAAGTACTTACAGAAGAGAAATTGGGAAGTGGAATAATCTTCTAAGTCAGTTGACTGAGGATTAGACATGCAAATAAAAGGGGAAAAACCATATATCCTCCTGTTCTGGACCTATTGCTGTGTCTGTGATTCCACCCTCTGCTGAGTTGTATTAGGACTCGATGTTCTGAGTACTCTTTGTTCAAACCTATTCCATACTTTATAGTTTATATTCAGACGTCGTCTGTAGTTTTCACTTTTCTCTTGGCAACTCCAGAGAGTTAATTTAGATCAGAGATGAGCACTTTTGGTAAAAAGTTCAATTTAGCTTTGTTTCATTTTGTCTCAATCCATTATGACAAACAAATAGTATGACTGTTCCTAATTTTATACACATATTCGTATTAAGATGACCAGCTAGAACTGGGTTTAGTATGGTTAGATACTGATATCATGCAATCATTTCCTATAGCTTTGACAATGCATTTAATCATGACCGATAACATTCATATTATTTAGGTGTGCTAGGACACAACAATCACTGCTACTCAACCTCTTACAAAACTGTCTCTGGTTTCTTCTTTTTGTTATTCTACTCCTACTTATGTGATGACTCTCACTGTCCTTCTGATTACTCCTCTTTTCCAAGATTTCTTTTCTACAGTATAATTGAAAGTCAACTTCTCAGTTCTTAGGTATTCAGATACTACAGTAATAGGGCCATGGAAACACCTAGAACGCTCTTCTTTTTTTCTATCTAATATCTCACGCTAATCATCTTGGACCAGATTTCAAGCTCACCCATAACTAAACCTGGGCCTCATTTTTGCCTCTGTCAAATTGCAAGCTAATTATATATGCAGACATTAACAAGTAAATAGCTTTTAAGTTATATCTGTAGTTCTGTGCCCACATAGTTCCATACTGTATAAGTGCAAGCTGGAATTATCATTATTTATTTTATTAGTTATGCCATGGTTTGGTCGTGTGTAGTTGAAGCTCAGCTGAAACCTTTAAACTAATTTTCCTCTATGAGCTCAGTTTGCCAGAATTTGAAGTCAGGTAAAAGACAAGCACAGTAACCCAAGCACAATGATTTATTATGTCTGCTACATCATTTCTGAAGTTTTGTATTGTGTCCAGGCCTAAAGATCAATGCTTTAATTTAGAGAAGAAAAAGGCATGTCTATGTTCTCTACCTCATATCTAGCTATTTAGATGCACTTTCTCACTGCACCTATTCAGGAAGTTTGGAGTGATGGTTTGTAGCAGCTTAATAAGTAGGTTCAAGTGTATTGTTGTTTACAGTGGAAATGTACTATACAGAATTGAAACCATTTTGCTTTTCTTAACCTCTTGACACTAGAAGTCAAGTATAAGTTAAGATTTCCTTATCCAGAATCTGTTGCTGGCAGTAGACTTTCAAAGGGTTAAAGCAATGCTCACAAGTACACGTGACTGAAAATTGGATGAATAAGATTTCAAAGGGATTTTTTAAAAAGAAAATTCCAATTACCGATAAGTAATTTCCCTTTCTAGCTTACTAAGCTCCATTTCATCCTTCTGCAATTTCAAGATCCATATCCCTTTGCCCTTATTTCCATAGATATTTTGAATATGAAAATCTTATGTCAAAACTTAGCTGAAGCCTTCATCAGGCTTTTCAAAACCTAAGTTAGAATTCTGTTTCTAAGATAAACAGATTTGGATCAGAAAGATGTATCCACTAGCTTGTATTTCTGTTTGGATAAGATTTCAAGCAGTCTTTAATCATAGTTTTGTTGATTATTTATTAGTTTCTGTGGGAAATCAAAGGATGGACAACCTAAAATATGTCTTCCATAAAATACTATCTGATCAAGAGCTGTAGTAGAGAATTTATAGGAAGTGTCTTTCATGTGCCGATATGAACTGATTGAGAGAGAAAATATTTCAGCATGTGTATAACATGCAAATGAAGGTTGACCCCAAAATGGAAAATTGAATCTCTCATATCTGGCTGGGGTAGCTATTACTCTTGTACTACCAGACTAGATAAACCTATAGCATAGTAGTTAGCATAGTAGGGGAGAAGAGTGTTTCTGTTCTGTTTCATGACATCTGAATATGGATAGTTAGAACTAATTTAGAATGTAAAAGAAGAATGCCCCAAGCCAGCAGCTAACTACAATAAAGCCAATTGCTAACTTGGGAAACTTCAGATAATATATACTTCCATAACTGGCCTCTTCTTCTATGTGATATTAATAAATTCCATAATCACCTAAATATAGCTGCCAACCCCCAGTCATCCTTTAGGAATAGCTGTACATACTGTATGTATATTTTAGAACTGATAGACGAGGACTTGCTGCAATGCTGACACTAATTGGGAGAAAATAATGTCTCACTGTAGGAAAGTGAAATATACTGTACTTTTTATTGCAAAAATCAGCAATGTAAAACCCTTTGTCATGTAAAAAAGTAAGTGATTACATACAAGCAGCTTCGAGCCTTTGAATCTTCTTTGAGAAGCACTATTCTAAACCTCTTAACATCTCCAGACCGTCAAATGACCAATTTTTCATATGGATAACCCACTAGCCCATGGGAAGCAGCCCCACCTTGCGTCAATGAGTGAACAGCACTTGGTTAATGTCTCTGGTAGTAATTTCTAATTGATTAAATGTTTGAGAGAGTAAATTTTTCTCTGGTTTATTTAGCCTATAAACGGGAGCATCATCTTCCTTCCCCAGTGGGTCCTGCTGAATGTCTATTTACTATACCTCCTGCCTCAATAGTAACAGCGTACCTCTCAGCTCCATAAAAGGCTAGCAGGACAAGCACAAATCTAACTATTACAGCTGCTTGATGGTAACTGAGCAGACAAACTGACTTTTCCCAGAGGATATGGCTTCAGGCAGCTAGAAGAGCTGCCTGAGGAAGGATGGAAGTAACTGGAGAGTCATTTATCTCTTGCGGGTACTGGAGTAGAGCTGGTCTAAAATGGCAGGTATTTTCAATAGAAAAATTGAATTAAATGAATATTTTAGTTTTGTTTGAAAACTTTGACAGAATTTTTCAATGACAGGAATTAAAACAAAAATTTTCATTTCGTTTTATTTTTGATCAAATCTTTTTGTGTCATTTCAGTCTAAATAGAAATTATCCTTTTCAATTAGATTTTTTTTACAGGGGCGCGTTCACCCTTTTTCCAGAAAAAACAAACAAAAAAGCCAATTGAAATTAAATTAAAATTTTCTATTTGAAACAAAACAAAAATTTTATTTGCATATATTTTCTCAAAAAATTGAACATTTTTGAAGGGAATTTTTTTTTCCAAAAAATAAATTGTTGGTAGAAACAAAATTAAGGGATTTTTTTATGAGCTCTGTGTTGGAGAGGAGGAAAAGTTCTGTCCTCAGAAAAGTGGTGGAGAAGAGAGTTCATCTAGGAACAGAAGAGAGGGATTCATTTATGTATTCGGGAGCTGGCGGATATTTGAATTTGGCAATCTCAATCTCAATCACTCCAAATACAATAGCAAACTATTTACTCACCACTAATAATTTGTAGTTAGCTGTGTGTCAGATTTTGTTCACAAAAATTGTGCAAAACTCATTTTTAGGATGATGTTATCCTGAGGCAATAATGCAGAGTAAGGAAAAGTGCAGCGCAAATTGTGGAACAAGTTCTATAGTAAGGCCAACCATCATTAATATAGCAGTGCTGTCTGTCAAGGCTGTGGGCTCCAACATCAGATATAATTCCTTTTTTAATAAAGCTGATGTTAAAAATTATATAATACTCAGGTTAAGAAAAAAGTGTCTGTACACTCTGGGCATAGTGATTAGGTTATCCAAAAATAGAAAGTTTGTTTTAAAAGACATAAGATACATATAGTACATAATAAGAAATAACCTGAATATAGATGAATAAATTTAACAATACAGCTTAGATATTAGTATCCAAATATTTGGGTATATCACTCATGAAAAGTTATACAGAGAGTTGGTTGTTGAAAGCAAATATATCAATGAGTGAAGATTGTCCCTCAGTAATTGAGAATTTAGGGTAGGTTGTCCATTAGAAAAGTATTTGAGTTACTTTCCCAAGCGTGCTTCTCATCAGCACTCCAGCTCATCCCTCCTGTTATTGCCGATGTCCGATGATGTGTTCTAGGTAGGGGTCCCTCGACCATCTGATGGCACCTGATACCATGAGTTGCCGCGTCAGCTGAGCGTAGCATTGACTGATTCCACATTCTTTCAACACTTGCTCATTCCTGGGATCCCATGTGCCCATGTCTTCAACGATCAGTGCCTGAGTTGCAGCACTGAGTTGTAGCCTTGAACCTTGTAGCACATAGCTCTCAAGGTGCCACCCAGAGGGATGTATTCCTCCAGCTTTTGAGATTGGGCATCGCGGAAGGCTGGAGTTCTATTTTCAAAGGGAACTGTGATGTCCATCTGATGATCTTCTTATAGTCCTTATTGGTGATGACAATGTCCGGTCGCAGTTGGCTATCCATTCCAGGGATGGCAGAGTTCACGGCAACGTGCACCATGAGTGGGGAGATGGCTCTGATCAGGCAATCTTGGATGGTGTTGTGGCGCAGCTGCCAGGCTCTGGAATGGGGCTTTCAACTACACAAGATGTAGGGGTAGTGTCTCATTAGCGTAGCTGCACTTCCTGCATCGCTTGTCCAAATTCCTGTGGTGGACCCCTCCATTTAGTGACATTCAGTTGAGCCTGGCTCTGTGGATGAACTTCCAGTTGTCAAATTGGGTGAAGCTACCTCCCAGGGAGGAGATAGTTGCTGGCGTCCCACTGCATGTCACATCGAAAGCCTTGCCTTGGTCCAGCTTCCGTTTCAGGTTTTCCAAGTAGTGGAAGTAGATGGCATCTTTCAGGGTCCTTTTTGGCAGGGTGCTAGCTCTGAGTGATACTACATCTTTTCCAACTTGCCAGTTCTCCAACTGAAAACTAAAGATAGCTGCAGTCTCTTTTATTGTATGCTAATTGGGTGCATCATTTAGGACTTGAGAGGTTGCCAGGGCAGCCCTCACTTTGGCAAGCTTGGATGCTCCCAGTTTTGAGAGGCTGAAGTTATCACAGCACTTTCCCCGTCACTGTCTCATCTGTGACTAAGGAGATGATTAGCTTGGTGTTTTGTTGTATTTTCTGATAAATTTTTTAGAAATCAACAGGTGGGGTGTAATGAAGTTGAGTGATTTAGTGCATTGGGAGTTAGTCTTTTTAACAGGTCATTATTTAATTCTTAGGTGTGTGTGGTGAGGAAACAAAGATGACCTTGTTCGCAAGTGAATCAGTGCCTCAGGTTAATGTCCAGGTGTTCTTTCAACTGAGCTGTGAGACTAATTTCTTCCTGGCCCTCTGGTAACCAGCTGAAGCAGTAGACCAGCTGGTATATCTTCAGTCTTGCATACCAACATCTTTCACTGATTCAAAGATTTCCTTATATCCTTTATACTTCCTCTGGGGCTTACACCCTTTGAATAACAGCAGTTTGAAGAAAAGTGCTGTTAAGTTTTGCAAGTACCATTTCTAAGCCACAGAGAGAAAAACGGAGACCTCACTGAAATTCTCTCCAGAAACCTCATTTTGACTCATCCCACCTCTCAAATGATATCAACTCTGAGAACTCAGCCGATGATATCTAGGGAGGACGATGGACACTGAATGTTATCTATTATTGAACTGATTTTTTTTCTCTGAATTCTTCAGTGGCACATTAGGAAGAGGAGAAATTTAATTCATATGAATTTGCATAATATTTTAATAGCTAATACTACAAAACATGAATCTCTTAACCTACATTAGATATCAGATTTGAGCCTATAGATACACTGTGCAGTAGAGGAAAACCGAAGTTGCTTGTGATGTCACTGGAGTTACATAGAGAATTCAGAATTTTGTAATTTTACCATTTATTTTATTTTTGTGTCAAACATGGTTAGGATTTACAGGCCTGATGTGCTCTCCCCAATCTCTGTGCACTGAAAGCTGCACATGTAGGTGAGAGAATGTTTATGTGCAAAACCTGTTTGGATGAGTTGAGGAAAGAGGTAGAGGAGCAAGGTCAATGAGACAGCCACTAATTTTGGCCCTTTCTTGGGGAAGAAGATGCACCAGAGGGGGAAACTCCCAGTCCTGGGGAAATAAAGAAAGAGGTGACAAAAAGGGTAGAGACCCCTCTTCCTGCTTAAGGAAAGAGAAGACTGGAAAGGGGGAAGACAAAGAAGAGATATTTGGAGGTGGGTGGAGACAGAAAGGGGGCTGCTATACCAGATAGACACTGGGAAAGAAGCAGATTGACTGTATACCTTGTTGAAGACACCAGAGGAGTACATAGCTTAACAAAAGATGCTTAGCCACCCCCAGTTGCCCCTGGTGGAGATAGCAGGCCATCTCTTCTGCCTTCTTCCCCACAAGAAGAATAATTATGAGGAAGCAGAATCGCTGGTGAGAGGGATGGTGGTGAGGGTTGCAGAGGGTAGTTAGTAATAAATAAATAAATAAATAGTTGGAAACTATGGAAGAGGGGGTGGGAAAATGTGGGCCAGTCAGAATGAATCACAGAAAAGGATCTTTGAATGGTTCCTACCACAAAGTCATGTGGGTGAATCCCTTTGAATTTTTTGGAAAAACAAAGATAAAGGTAGCTAAACACTGATAATTGTCTAATGTATACATGCAATATCTTTGGGGGTTTTTAACAGTTTCACAAGGGCCTTTACAACATGATTACATGGTCTAATTATATGATTACATATATTTTATACCACTTATGTCATTAAGTGCAATTATACTTATTATGTGAACATGCCATGATACTGCAAAAATTACTCTGAGAAAAATTACACAACAAAACCGTAATTAAAAGACCATTAAGTATGGGAGACACACCTACTGAAATAGGGTAATTCATACTCAAAGGAAAAAACTCTTTTATGCGTAAGCCATACGCACAGCAGCACTATCTTACTGCTAATTGTCTGTACACTGTTGTGTTTAACCATAAAGTTTATTCTTTCACTGTCAATCCAGTGCCTTTAGTGTAGTTTTTGTGTGTGTAACTTTTAGTTAGTATGGTGACTTCGCTAGGTGGGAAAAACATTGGAAGTTTTCAAATGCAGCCATAGCCGTTTGTGTATTGATCATCCCTTGACGTCTCATCATCTAAGCAGGGACAAGCTGAGTCAGTAATCGGGTAGACAACTGCAATGTAACATCTTGGTTCTGCAGGAAGTAAGGTTGATTGTTCTGTAGATGGAACTCCTCTGTCTGTTACTGATCAATACATGCCCAGTTGTCCTAGGACACTGTTGGAACTGTCGTATTGCAGGTGTTACATTTAAACAAAGTCCTGACCTCTAGTGGTCATGAGAAGTTCCAGGATATGTTTTATAAGTATGCTAGCTAATTTCAGAGTCTTTAAAATGTCAATACAGATATCTCTATTCTGTCTACATAAAGGAAGTAATTTTATAATTGAGGTGCATTAGAATTGCATCAACACATTGGAGTATACTGTGGGGCAGTTTCAGGACATGAGTTTTTCTTATAAGAATGGTTTGTTGTATAAGTTTCACCTCATATTGTTTAGATATCAGTTATTTAGCTTCTTAGGTGCTATGAGATCCTTTTGGATTAAAGCTGAAGTTTACAGTTAGGATGTTGTTGTATAACTAAAGTAGAGACATGCTGCATTAGCATGATTATAAATCTGTATGTATAAAAATGTATAATACTGCTTCAAAGACATGACATAAGTTTAAATAGCTCTGCCTATTCATTCCAGTGAGTACAGTCAAAAAGAACTGGTTCTTCAACTATTCTATGCATAGTTCTTCTCATATTGTAAATAAGGATATTGGAGGATTTGAGCAAACTTTTCAAATATGCACGTTTTTCTTCTTTGTTAGCCACCAACTCATCCTTCAGATGTTATCAGCATTAGCTTATGGTATCCATTGAAGTTTCTTGTCCTCACAGCCGAAACAGCTATTTCATCTATTGCCTGTCTATGACGTTTCTGTTTGTTATAAAAAATGTTTTCAAAATCACCTGTATCTTTATTATAAATCACTGGTGAGGGCAGAACCCTATTTTGAGCAGTTTCCTGAGGGTGATGTCTGGTAGGTACCCCACTCATGTTACATATGGGCTGAATTACTGAGCAAAGGAATTGAACCTCCCCTGTTTCAGATTGGTTACGGTGGTAAAGAGCTAGCTCATGCCGCTTTGCAGAAGAAGGATGGATAAAATGCTCTTTGAACACTGAGGGTTTTTTGTAAATCTCGGTGCATAAGGGTTGCATTTATATTTGGCTTCTAGACCTGTCTCTTGACCTTCTAATTACTTTATTTGAAACAGCACTGAGGGTACAATAAAACTGGAGGTTGTCTCTCGTTTGCTTTATCATAAATTAAAGCTGTTAGTTTGGTGAGGTGAAAGTAGAGGCAGTGTGTTCATTACTGCACAAGTGACGGCTTGTCAATAGCACTGCTTTTTAGTTTGTTCTAGTCAGCACTTGCTGTGCATTTTGTTGGACCACTGGGAAATAATACAACAAGATTATACATTTGGAATACCACAAGAGTTCATGGGGAATAAAAAGATAAATTATACACTTGGTAAAAAGTGACATGCTATCTTGTGCTATTAACAATCAGAGATAATTGCAGTGAATTGTAATTGCAGTTTACAACTTACAGTATGGTGTGTCCAACATCAATCTTAATAGTGAACAAAGCAATTTATATTAAAACTTAATTCACTTGGTAACTTTCTGGTGTATACAAGGGAGCTAACAGATGTAGCTTTTCAGAAAGTTCAAAGGCATTTAGAACATGGAATAAAATGCTAATGTAGTACGCCTTAGAGAAAGATTGCATTACTACTTGTAATGAAAACAAATGTATGCTATTATATCCTATTTTGTGTTTATTTAATAAAATATTTCAGTGTGCACATCGATGGATTTAGTGTTCCTGAATGAAAATTGAATGGTATCCACTTTTTATTCATGGATCGGAGAGGAACAGCAATTATGCAAACAGTATAAATGGGATCTGGACTTCTATATATTGTTTCTAAACTGCATTTTAATTTAAGAATACTAGCCTTTTATGGATACAGTGCTAAAATGAGATTTTTTTTTTAAATGGAATTCTTCAAATCTAGGGTTCCATTCTGAAGCTTTTTACTAGCATCAGGGTACTTTCATAAGGTTGTCTGATAACCACTGAAGGTTTTGAGTGAAATCTCTAAACTGGCTAGTCAAGGTGACATTTATTCTTTTCATTCATATATTTTATAATAAAGTTTGGCATCACTTTCTACTAGATTCAGTAATCTTACCTTGAGTGGTGTTCTCAGGTCTGTAAAAGATTCCATATATTCCAGTTTGACATACTATCGTGTCTGTGCCTGCCATTTTGGATACTGCTCTGTATCCGTGTAAGAGTTTCTGAATCCAAATACGATTGGAATCACCTAATAAATAAATAGGATGAAAAGTGAACAGTGTGACTCTTCTGAGAGGAGCTCCCTATTCTTTTATGTTTGGCCATTTTTTGTCCCACTGGTACAGACCTCATTTCAAGGAGTGGCCTATTACGGGTAGGAGAGTACCCCTTCTTTTTAATACCATAATTTGTTTTCCCATATGTTTCTCATCTTGGACTCAGGGAGAAATGTTAAGGCCTGTTAGGCAGATTCTCAGATGGTGTAAACTCTCATAGCTCTATCTATATGTACTCAGTGGAGCTATGACAGTTTCTATCAATTGATGTTTGAATTTGGTGAGAGTTGTGGGTTTGCCAGAAAAGGAAAACAGGGCCTGACATTCTGCTTTTTAAATAGCTCGTAGGGGGAGCGTGTGGGAGGAAAAGATGCTAAGACAGCCGTGCAGTTCACCAAATGGTTTCTTTTAATATATGGCATTGATCTTTACCTGCCTGTGGTGCAGGAATTCCTGTGGTTGCTCCAAACCCCAGATTTTCTTATCTAGCACTACCATATACTGTTGGCAAGCTAGTGGGCTGGCCTTCAGAAATTCATAACATCCTTATAAAAAATGTGTAATTTTAAATTATATTATTCAAAATGAATGTTGTGTTACAACATTGAGGTAAACGTGCAGTAATTATTGTCAGGCTTTCAAATTTGAAGGAAAATACTTGTAATGTCATTTTTAGAGAGAGATATAGCAGAGAAAGATATTTCCCTTTGCTGTTGGTGAATTTTCTTTATAGCAATATATTATGTGACACAACTTGGCAAAAGACATAACCTGAGAATCTCAATGAAGAAACATTAACAATAGTTTTCCATTTGTTTTAGTGAAAGCTTTTTATAAATCTCAGTAATGTTTTTGACAGCTAGTCATTCTGGATGTAGAATAGACATTTTAAAGTAATATTTGTTTTGTTTCCTTTTTAATAGGTTAAAGTAGGATTTTTAAAAATATAAATCCATGTTGGTTTTATTCAGGACAAACTTTTCTGAATATATGAATATACTGACCAGTGATATTCACTAAATCTAGTTTCCTTTGTCTTCTGTAAATCTTCACTTTAAACACAATGCTTAAATAATTATCTGGCTCATTTCCATGCGATTCCTATGAACTTTTTTGGATGGAGTGTGCACTATGCATTTTCAGACAGAGGCCAAGTTCTGCTGTCAGATATGCCTGTACAACTCTCACTGTAGAGTTTCATTCTCATATTTGAAGGCACAAATTGACCAAAAATGTGCTGCTTGAATTTCTTTATGAAAATGCTTCCACTGTCTATAGTATGTGATACTAATATGCCAGATCGCAAGGGAGAAAGGGGGCATAAGGCCTCACTGCCCACTGTACTGTTACTTTCAGTACCACTTTATCACAGGTTAGTGGGAAGGGGCAGAGAGGGGAGGGGCCTTGAATCTGTTCCACTCACCCTCCTCACCACAACCAATTCAGTGAAGTAGCTATGCTGGTGCATCAGACACTATATTCTGCACTAGGTACTGACCTGTTGTAGTTTACTGTGTCTATGGAGCCATGGGAAGACATGGAGGGAGACTGACTCTGTCTGCCTTCCAGGGGCCCCAGAGACAGCATAGCAGTGCACTACTCCTTGCTGAAGGCTGGAAAGCAGTGTCCCAGTCTAGCCATGCATGAGGCGTGTGTAAATGCAAGATGGACAAATGTAGACATAAAGGTTCCAGAGTTTCAGAAGAGCTCAGCATCTAGCACCTGCCAGTTAAGCATTAATTAAGGGGACAGGTTTTCAGAAGAGTGATTTATATATTTATTTACTTTCAGTTTAGACACACATTCCCTAAAAAAGAAATACCCATGCTTTGCTCTAGGCAATCCTTGAGATATGTTAATAATACTGTTACACAAGTAGACTACTCCAGGAACCCTCTTTCACCCAATAATTAATGTAAATCCCAACCCAGCTGCAAAAACCTCATTTCCACTCTTGATCGTCTCCCACCAGATCACTTAAATGAAGTGTCCAGAGAGTATAAAGGGTTCTGCACTTGGCAACTCCCAGATGTGATCTCAAAAACCTAATCCAAGTTCTGGCTTATACCTCCCTGAATTCCCAAATTTTTGCATATATGTGACACTAACCAGTGACGATGTTAGTAAGAACCCAGGTATTTTCAAAAATAGTATCACTGTATCAGATACTCTGTGTTTTCAGCACTGTACCTCATTCTGAGACATACAGTAGGCAGAATTAAGGGTGTGACATGTATAAGAATTTCCTGCAATATGCTTGGACAATCTTCTTAAATTGTTTAAGTACCTTTGGAGTCCTTTGTAGTAAACAAGTAGGTTATGTATTAATGTTAGGGCTCCATGTCTGTCATTGGGAGTCACAGAAGTCACAGATTCCATGACTTTCCATGACCTCCGTGACTTATGTAGCAGCTACTGTGGCTAACCCCAGGGCTGCCCAAGCAGCTGGCTCCAGGGCCAGCTGCTCAGGTGGCCCCACAAGCAGCCGCAGCAGCCAATGCAGATGGCTTTGGGGACTGCCTGAGCAGTGCTCCCGGGGGCTGCTAGGGCAGCCACTGCTTGGCAGCCGCTGGCAGCAATTCCAGGGTGGGAGGAGCAGCAGTGGGGCGGTGGCCCTCAGCAGCTGGTGCTGCTTGCCTCAGGCCCCCCAGGAGCCTCCCAACCCCTCCACAACAGCGGCTCCCTGGGGTGCCACCCTGAGCAGCAGGCCCCTCGGCCCTCCCCCCACCTCCCGCTAAGATTTAGTCAGGGTTCTTTATGGTATAATTCATGGACAGGTCACGGGCTGTGAATTTTTGTTTATTGCCCGGGACCTGTCCAAGACTTTTACTAAAAATACCCATGACTAAATTGTATCCTTAATTATTATGTTCGTGGATGATGAAAGGACTGTACCAAACAACAATTGAGACAAGGTCTTTTATTTTTTGGAACAATACGTATGAAGTGGGTTTCCTGGGAACTATTTAGGGGAAGATGACTGCAAATTCCCCACTTCTGGATATACAAAATCTCAGCCTTCTTTTAGCTACTCCCTGAGGAGTGGGGTCTTTGTTTCCTGATCACCTATTACATGAGGCCACGATCAAAGGCCCAGACTCGATGATGGAAAGTATTCATGGTTCTGCTGGTCCTGAGCTAAGGCTGGTATTGATTGTAACCACAGGAAAAACCCTTGGTGGGCAACACTTGGTGCAGCCTGGAAAAACCTCTTGTCAGAGCAGGAGACGTGGACCTCAAAGCACTTTATAAAGGAGATAAGAATTAACCACATTTTACAGAAGGGAAAACTAAGTCACATAAAGGTTAAAGTGACTTGCCCAAGGTTACCAAGCAGGCCTGTGGCAGAGCCAGTCTTCTACTTAAAAAGTTCCAGGAGCAATCCATTTAAGGAGCAATGCCATAATATGTAGGTGACCAATCACACAACATGAATAATGAATACCAAATAACTGAAGCAAACAGATATATTTTCCTTCAAAGTAGTTGGCCCTTTCTTACAAATCATGAACGCATTCAAGAAAACCAGGAACAAGTTACAAATGATTTGCTAACAAATTCTGACCCTGATTCTCCTGAATTCTGGTCTGCTTTGTTCTGCTCCAGTCAAAGCTGCTTTAATATCAGTAGATCCATCCACTTGAGCATTTCACTTGCTAAGGGACATCCTTAGATATCATAGATGACTGAACAGTTCCTATACCACCCACCTCTCAGATTCCAGTGTGGGAAAGTGGCTGGCTTATTTATGGCTGCTAGATCAGCCCCTGGAAGGAGTTGAGAGCCAGCGTAAGCAAGAGCAGCATGCTAAATTGTATTTATTATTTTTTCTATTTCTGTTGAAGACTTCTTCCTGTGCCAGTGAAATAATTAAATCAAATTATTCAAGTTAGGCTGCCTGTATACAACAGGGGGAAAAGGGTCTAATTCAGCTGCTGCTGAAGTCAATGGGAGACCTTCCACTGATTTCCATGGGAATAGGGACAAATAGGGACAGGCATAGAGGCCCTGCTTCTGCGTCACTGGAGCCACTGGAACTTTTTCCGTTGAATGCTGTGACAGTAGGATCGGAGCTTAAATGAACAATGGCTTACGTTCTAGGAAGGAGTGTGAACACTCTCAGTTAAAGGGCTGAAAACACAGAGCGCAATTTTTATTTTTGGACATATGTAAGACTCTAAAGCTGTTATTTATTAGAAACTAGATAGTTACAGCAGTGCAGTTGTTTCTCAAGACCTCAGTCTGATGTCAGGCATTATAAAAAAGATGCCTTTAGGAATAAAACCATTTCAGAGTAAATATTTAAGTGATTAGATTGAAGGAAGAAAAGTTTGGGTTATTAAATAAAGTTCCAACACTTTTTGCTTGCCCAAAATATTTGCTGCAAGATCTTTGAAGTAGAAAATGAAGGGAAATATGCTGTGCAATTTTTCTTTAGCGTCTTTGCAATGCAACAGGACAATCGATACAAATCTTTGCAGTAATCATATATTGATTTTCCTGGAATATAACTCCATTTAAAGCATTTTTATCCCCAGGAGTGGAAGCATTGGAGGCTATCAAAGAAGAAAGTAGGTTTCCTTGACCCCCATCTGCAGTTCGCAATTGATTAACAGAGGCTAGGTAAATAAATAAATATATAAATAAAAAAGAGAGAGAGAGAGAAGGAAAGAAAAGGAAGAAAGAAGAGTCATAGAAAGGTTAATACCGGCTGAGCAAAAACATGATTATACCGCATTAGGCTTTTATAAAATTGTTAGGTCATGATAAGCTAAAAAGTGCCTTCGTATAGCTTTACAAATGACTTTGAGATCACAGATAAATATTACAGTACCTATTTCTTATTGACACTGCCATGAGTGGAAATAATTTTGTGCTGTCTAATGATCTGTATCTTTACAAATATTCAGAAATTAGCTAAAGAAACTAAGTAAAACTGAATAGAAAGAAATACATTTTATCCTTATCCTTAAAAGGAAGTACCTTGTATTGAAATTTGGGTTGGACAAAATGAATTAATGTTTATGATAATCTCATGTCTATATATTTTCTTAATCCAAGTTGTTTTCTGATTGAGAAGATCCAATTCCTGTTGCTACTCTATGAAGTTACCATAGAAAACTAAAATAATAAAAAGTGATATCTGTTTTCAGTGATAGTATTTTGTCATTTATAATTTCTGTATCACTGAGACCTGCCCTCTAGTAGCAGCATATGAACGAAAATTCTCTAAAAAGTCCACCCCCCATCTTCATGAGACAGTTCAAATTAGACAAAATCATCTAATGAAAGAAAATATCACAATCCCTTCTGTTCTACTCCTGAATAATGAAACTAAAATAAACAATAAAACCAAGATGCTTCATTTTAAACAGAGATAAAGTCTAGCCATAAGTTTACATCTGAGGAGCTGAATTTCCCCAAAGTTGAGGGTGCTTGGTTCTGTCATTGAAATAAAAGCCACGTGCCAGTTTGGATCTGAACTTCTTCCATTTTTTAGAATGATCAATTCTGAAGTTTTGTTTCATCTACTTTTCAAATTCCTAACTTTCTTCCCAGTTCTGGCCATGTGGCATACCAGTAGTGAATTCCATTCAAGTCCACATAAGCAGATTCCTACTCAGTAATGAGATTTATACTCTCAGCCTTTCAGTTTTATTCCTTAGTGTTGATACAGTGATTTCTCTCCCTTCCTGCACACACTTTGATGCTTTTCTTGTCCTGCTTCTCCATTTCCTGTAGTTTTTGTGTATGAGGCCAGGTTCTCACAGATCAGACCTTTTTTTCAATTAAAAGGTGCATGTAGCTTCATTATCCTTCACAGTGTGTTGTAGTTGATACTGTTTATTTTACCAACTTCAGAGCTTTTTTGCTCCAGGCAAAGCAACTACTACACATTGTCAGATAAAGTATCTTATCTGTCAGCAGCACTCTTGTGAATTAATCATAATTCAATAGGTTTCCTAATCAAGATTTGAGATGAATGTTTTGATAGAGAAATCAGATTTGTCTAATCTATCATTAGTTGACAGTTGCTTTAGGCAGAGTGCTAACTTGGCGTTAGTACCTGTTTTTGATCAGTTTGGCATGGTCCCACCAGTCAGTAGCATCAGATATTACAGCAAAGGACCTTCACACATATACTAATTAAAGTCCTTTTCCATTTTCAGGACAGAGTGGATGGAGTATAGCTGAGATCAAACTTTTCCTGCCCACCCTATAGTGCATTATCAACAAATTTTGGAACAAGGAGTTCACTCTTGTAATTTTTTCAAATAACAGAGAAACACAGGGCTTGTTGACAAATCGGAGACATGATTTATGGCAACATATGCAACCACTGCTCAGAGCTGAAAGAGTCACTGTGATAGAAAGGAGATAAACTTAATATATTGTTAAGTGTTACTAATTATGAATCCAGTCACGTCTGATGTCACTAAAATTTGTTCTCTATTTTGCCCAGTTGTACATTCTTGGGGGTAATTTACAGCATCGCTCGCAGCAGTTTGTTCAATTTGAAAGCATAAATGGAAGCTTTCTTTGTATATTGACATATTTTTCTTGTTAAGCAATGTTTAAAGTACTGATACAAGATGCTGTAATAGTGGGTTAGACTGCAAGTGCAAGTTTGGTACATTGTAGTCAATAATACATTAGAGTGGGAAAATGAAGGAGAGAATTGATGTGTTGTAGGCGGAGTCTTGTCTCAGTGTAGAAGGGAAAAAACCAGCCTTGAACATTATGGCCAAATTCAGGCCCTTCCCCTTTTGGGAATATATCAGTGCTGCAGAAGAAATACTGCCCCAAAATATATTCCTTCTGCCATGGACTGGACTAATAATGTGTACGATGCTTAGGTCAGATATTCAGGTCATGTAGCATACATGTATTAATCACACCCAGATGAAGAGTCCCACACTGGAATGCCCCCCTCTTCAGAGGACCTTTGAGATATGGGTGAAATTCACCCATGTGCTGTGGGCCAGCCAAAGGAATATGCACCATTTAAGTCCCACTTCATCTGTCAACATCGGCTTTATGCTAGAGTGGTTCTCAAAATCATTGTATCGCGACCCCCTTCTGACAACAAAAATTACTACAGGACTCCAGAAGCCCCAGGCCAGGAGGGCTTGGACTTCACCCCTGGGCCTCAGCAAGTCTAATGCCCACTCTGGCTACCCATTAAAATGAGGTCATGATCTACAGTTTGAGAACCGCTGTGAATTGTAGGAGCAGGATGCAGAAGCTGTACTCTTTGGATTCTCTCCTGGGTATCCTGAAATCCTTAAATGAATTGGATACATAAGAAACTTAATAAGTACCAGCTTGATCTAAGAGATTTCCTAAATCAATTTCTACACCAACTGATGCTGAGAATGGTGCATGCTATAGCCCCTCTTTCCTCATCATACTCCTTCCCCCACCCAAGAACCATTTTCCTGCCTCTCTGCACCACCAGCAGAATGCCTCCAGTAACTAGCACCAGTCAAGGGAACCTCTGCATCTCACCCCATAATGCAGCAGCATCAGATAAAGTGACAGTCTGCCTATCAAGTGTTAATATGCATCCTTATGGGTGCTGCTTTCTTAGCTGCATGCTCTGCCTCCAAAGAGCACTAAAAGAGCTGACGTCGTTCTGACTTCTGCTTTTTTAGGAATTTTTATGTTTTTCCTGCCACTGCTCTGTTAAAAGTGAATAATATTTATGCTCACACTACCAATAGAATACCTCAGGCCTATTTCTTTAGTGGTGATGAGAATTACATTGACTTTGCCACCATAGGATTATTTTTAATATCCCGTCAATAATCCCATGTCCTAGACATCTACTGCTGTTCTCAATCCCATCTTTCCAGGAACATTTAAAGGAATAATAAACAGATATCGTTTTCAATATCCACTCACTCTGTTTCATTTGTGCATTGAACTGCTGTGCTGTTGATTTCTCTTCAAGTTCTCCACTGTCCTAATGAAGTAAACAGGGAAATCCATGTGAAATGCCAGTGCACATATTTGCACGAGGAAAGCTTTGTAATCTCAGTGAGGTACAGTATATGTAAAGTGGCTGATTAAATTTCCTGACCGCCTCCATCAGATTTCTCAAGTTAAAAAAAAAATCCTATTTTGAGGTTCTCTACTCATTCTGCATCCTGCTGTCTTGACAGCCACCTCTGACTTCATTTTCTTCTTGATAAGATCTAGAATGGCATGCAAGAGTACCTTACTCATATAGGAGATGAATGATAGTTCTGCACTCTCACTACAGTAACATGAGATTACCATAGATCAAGGATTTATTGGAGACATTAAGAACAGACAGCCTCAGCATATTTAATTATTTGTGTTTCTTTTTTCACTTTTTTTTGCTAGTTAATATATTAAACTATTAAAAAGAAATGAGTCACTTCATTTTCCTTCATGCTGCTAAAAATGTATTTAATTTGACAGTTTTATAGTGATAAGGAGATTAAAATAAACTTCTTGGTACAAAGGTGTTGTATGTGATAACTTGTGCACATTTCTGTTCACATGGTCATCTCCGTAACACCTGTGCAGTCCCTAGGGCAATTCAGTCACTCATTTTTTGCCTGCCAATTTGCTTGCTTCATTTTGATCTATGTTTGCTATCATTTGTCAAATGACAGCAAGAGCATGTTTTCACATCTAGTTTCAGGAACCATGTACATTGATAATTATATCAGTCCTGCCCCTGTGCAGGGAGGTTTACTAGACAATCATCCACAGTGCCTTTGGAATCCAAATGATTCTATAACTTTCATGTTTTTCCTACCCTGGGGGATTATTTATTGTGTATTTTCCCCATTGCAGTGTTTAGACATGAACTAAAAAAAAAAAGTTTTGGTCATAGGGAGCTGAGCCAGTGGCTGGAGGAAAGACAATGGGAAACTATGACTCCAATCCTACAAGCACTTATGTACACAGAGTCATAGAAATGTAGGGCTGGAAGCTAATCTCAATATGTCATCTAGTCCATTCCTCCCACTCCGAGGTAAGATTAAGTATACATACTAAACTTTATGCATGAGTAGTTCCCTTTGAATTTAGTGGGATGAATCATGTGCACAGGGTTGAAGCATACTTGCAGTATTGGGACCTAAATTGCTAGATTTTGAGGTTAAAGAACATATTAATTAATAAAAGAGAATATGTGTAACTACAACCACTTCTTGCCTTCCAAAAATATCAAATGGCCTTCCAAGTTATATTCCTAGAGGACTAAATTTCATCCATATCCTCTTTTCCTTATTATCTGCCTGATGAAATGAAACATTCAGACATAATATATAAAGAAAAAGTGAGGGTCTCAAAATATTTTTATTTTCATCTGTTTACTATTAATGTGATAATTTTCCATGGTTTTGTAACTATTTCTTGATCAGTTTATTATTGACATTATCCCCTCATTATTATTGACATCCCCTCATTATTGTTCAGCTGCCTATTTCAGCATAAAGTTCTTTATGTCTTGTTATTTCAAAGCAGCTGTTCCCTTAGCTGGTCCTCTATAACAATATCATTGTGTAAAACTTTTTGATAAGATCTTCTGGCACCAGAGAGTTGGTCATATTTTGTGTGGGATTATCAGGACACATTTGTAATTCTGTGAGGATAACAAAAGGATCAGGTTCATGATAAGCAAAGTTGCAGACTTCAGGCCAGATTTTCGGTTGTGAATCATGTGTTCATTGCAGCTGAGAAAGGGGGGCATGCAAAAGTGCCATTTACAGCTCTCCTATCCTTGGGGTTGTTCTGCTCCATGATGGTCTCTGAAGAGGAAATTTTCAGTTGGATGGATTTGCTAGGCTTATGATCCTTTTGCACTAATGGATCCCAACAAAGGGGCCAGAGCATATCCTGCATCCTGACCATCACCCACCACCTAATTAGGAAGTTAGACAGCAATTTGTATGGTCAGAAGCTAATATAAATATATTCCTATCAATACACATGACATAAAATAGGGTCACATTCTGCCATTGGCTACATATGTACAACTCCAATTTACTTCACGGTGCGTGGAGCTAAGGAATGTCTATACTGAAGTCATTACAGCAGCACAACTGTGGTACAGACATTTCCTACTTTGACAGCAGGGGTTTTTCCATCCATGTAAATAATCCACCTCTTTGAAAGATAGCAAAAATTCTTCCATCAATCTAGCTGAGTTGATACTGGTGGTTAGGTCGAATTAATCATGGCTCTCAGGGCATGAAATTCTTCACAGCCATGAGTGGCATAACGAGGTCGATCTAGTTTTAGATGTAGACCGGGACTATGTGAAAATTATGGTTTTCACTTACTCATTCTGGTTTAGCATCACATTTTAAAACCTTTTATTGGAAAGAATTTTCCTATATGTAATCAATAGGTAAAGTTCCACAGTGCACATTAGTTTTAAATAGCAGGCATATTTCTCAAGTACACTAAACAATGCTGCTATTTTTGAGGAGACTTACCTCAAAGCACTTATTACCACAGTTTTCCAAGTCTTTAATTTATTGTGTGTCCATATTTCATTACCTTTTCCACATTTTAGCTATTTGTGCTCCCCTTTTGAGTGCTGAAAGCTTAAAAGGTGTGCTGCAAAGACTGCTGGCATAATAGCACATCAAAGCTAGAATTTTTACACCATTTGAATCAAAAGAATACAATGTAAAGCTATTTACTTCCTAACTACGTTAAACATTTTATATCATACATTTAAAATCCAACATACACTTTAAAATTTAAGCAGATTTTATAATAAACATTTACCTTTCTTGATGCCCAGGAAGTATACTAGCACTCAATAGTGGTCTGTCAGACTTTTTCCAGTTTAAATATTTGATTTAGAAGGTTTATGAATCTGAAGTAAAAATTCCCTTGCCATGCAGAGGCAAAGCGATAAGTTATACAACGAAAATGCATCTTCCTGTGCAGCTCCTGCCCCCACATGTGTAGGTGTACTCATGCCATAACGGAGTCATGGTTTTGGTATTTTTTACAAAAATATCATCTTACATTTATGTATCGCCTTTTATCCCAAAGGATCCCAAAATACTTCTGAAAAAATCTCTGCATAGGTAGGGATCACCTCACATATCACTAAAATACTGACACCTCCGGTGTACGACACAGCAGCTTTGTAAAGGATAAGTAAAACGTGTTTAACTTTTTCTTTCTTTGATATTTATTTTAAAGATCCAACCCAGCTACCACTAAAGTATTTTCATTGATTTTAATGGGTGGGAGGCTCTTAAGTTAACAGATTGTAATGTTTGATTTTAAAACTATAGGAAGTACATTTTTTAAAAAATGGAAACATCTTTCCTCATTTGTGATATTTACTAGGATCTTACTTTGCAGTTGTGTGTTTTCACCTACATGAGCTGAAGACATGCCTCACACCTAACGCAGTAAAGACTGCAGCTCCCAGTCTTGTTTAAGATATTTGAGGTGCTTCAGTTGTTGTTGGAGGCACAGAGAAACCTGACCTCAGGCCTTGGCAAGTTTAAAAAAAAAGCAGGGGAACTTTATTTGCTTTTCAAATGTAAAGATTTGTAATTTTACAGCTACATATATTCAGATAATGATTTCAGATCCTAGAAGAGCTTTTAAATCAGTTTTTACAAGCATTTCAGTTACCCTCCAACAGCACATTACTTAACTCCATAACTAGTTAGGACAGTAAATAGAGAATACTAATTCCAATTGCAAATGCAAGGAGGGTGTAGTAAGTTAAGTAGCGGATATGTGGCTAGGGTTAGGGCCTGATACTCTGATTAGTATATTTTAAAGACTCAATCCTGTTTTCATTGATGCAAATGGGAGCTTTGCCATTTTTTAAGTGGAGAGTGGATTAGTAACTGTTAAGAGTAGAGCAGTGTGAAATTTTTGGAACAACTGGTTTATTTGCCAAAAAATACAGTTTCAGATCAACAAAAACTAAGTATGAGTTCAGGTCAAATTTGGAGAATAGCTTCAGTTGGAAAAAAAAATTAAATATTTCATTTTCACACTTCCAAAACAAAACATTTTGACTTTTTGTTTTGAAATGAAGATTTGTTTCAGAATGTAGTTTGCAGAAAATTAAATGAAAAAAAACAAGAAAAAATTTACATTAGTTGAATAAAATGTTTTTGTTTGACCTAAAATGAATTTTTTTCAGTTCTTCATTTCAGCAAGATAAAACAAAAAATGTCTGTTTTTTACACCATGGTTTTGGGTCACCATGGCATTAATTATTTTTTAGATTTTTTGATTACATTTTTTAGATTTTTTTAGAGTAAATTTTTCTATATTTTTAGATTTTTCGGCTCGATGACTACCGAAAAATCAGTTATGTGCTCAGCTCTAATGAAGAGTACATATGAAAGACATCAGAAATGAGGGGAGATATTTTTGGCTGAAGTTATCTAACCAGTTGCTTGCTTTATTCAGTCATGATGTTCGTGCTGTGATATGCACAAATGAGGAACAACAAATTTATTTTCATTGTTAATTTTGAACAGACTTGTCCATCAGTGTTTCAATATGAAACAGCATGCCATTAGATGTGAAAGGTAAATAATTTGGCTGGATTAAAGAGGCTGAAAGAGTGACTTCAATGGATACTGACTGATTTTTTTAAAAACTGAAATAAAGGTGATCTTGATTAAAAAACAATTATTCACTGGACAAACTAGATGTCTTGATATGTAGTTTGTCCAGTATGCCCATTTGCCCAGTATATCATGAGATTTTCAAGCCTTCAGTCTCTGCCTGCATGCACACTTGTTGAATTGAGATGGTAGATGTAATTTTGTGTGCAAGATGGGGGTTTTTTTGTTTTTTTTGTTTTTTACAATCAGATGCCCTGGCTGTCATTTGGATTATATAGTTTCCACGGTCCCCAGTTGTTGTTTTCATCTTCAGATTGCAAAAAAACTCCATTGATTGCTTTAAAAGATAAAGATTTCACCCAACAAAAACTCCGGAAAAAAAAAGAACAAAGAAACAAGAACTGAGGTGTTTAAAGAGTTCCAGCCTTAACTCAGAATTTCTGTGCCTTTGTGGGTTCAGCATAGACCAGTGGTGGACAACCTGCGGCCCAGGAGCTGCAGGCAGCTGTGCCTGCAGGCAGTCAAGGTAAACAAACTGTCTCGCGGCCTGCCAGCGGGTTACCCTGATGGGCTGGAAGTTGCCCACTGCTGGCATAGACTCTTAATGTTGCTTTTATGTAATAGTTTGTGGTATATAATATATACATTATTTGCAATGATATGTATAAGAGATAATCCAAGGCTTTTAGTGGGAGGTGCAGTGAATTAATTCTTCAATTCATTATGACCATAGAAACTTTTCATTTGTCTTTTTATGCTGGGAGTATTAGAGAAGCCTCAGACTATGTCTACACTGGCAGAATTACAGCGCTGGCAGTTACAGCACCTCTCAGAGAGCACTGAAGGGAAATAGCTGTTGTGTGTTCACATTGTCAGCTGCCTGTGCAATAGCGTGTTCACACAGGCGGCACTTGCAGCAGTATTCAGAGCGGTGCACTCTGGGTAGCTATTCTACAGTGCATCTCTTCCTCTTCTGCTGTTCAGAGTTGTGGAAAGGCAGAGAGGGTTGCAGGGCATGCCGGATGCTGTCCCAATGCTCCATAATGCATTGCTTTGCATCCCAGCAATCCCTGTGCTTCCGTTCACATTTGGCGCCATCTTTCAATGGTTTGTGTACTGCACATTATGTTCTTTCTCTTCAGTCTGCAGGAATGGATCCTGCACTGTTGACCAATATGCGGCTCACTCTCACTAATACATCATGAATGGCAGTAGAGTTGTTCCTTAAGCTACAAAGGCAATGGCAGTTTGACATCGATCTCACAGGTGCTAAAGACCGTGTCTAAGAACATATGTGAAATGACTGCAATAGTCATAGTAGCTATGACATGAGATTGCTTGTGGCATTCATGGAGGTGATGACCACAATGGAAAACAGCTTCTGGGCTCGGGAAACAAGCTCTGAGTGGTGGGATCACATCGTCATGCACGTCTGGGATGATGAGCAATGGCTGCAAAACTTTTGGATGAGGAAAGCCACTTTCATGGGATTGCAATGCAAGGACACGAGAATGAGAACTACCTTGCCTTTGGAGAAGTGCATGGTGACTGCACTGTGGAAGCTGGCTACTCCAGACTGTTACTGATCAGTTCACTAACCAGTTCAGAGTGGGAAAGTTGACCGTTGGACTCATGTTGATGGAAGTATGCAGGGCCATTCTGCTCCAAAAGACCATGACTCTGGACTACATGCATGATATTGTGGATGGCTTTGCGCAAATGGGCTTCCCTAACAGTGGAGGGGCGATAGATGGCATGCCATAGCAGGGTGCTGCTGCAACAACAGCTAATTAACCCCTGCGCAGCCAGCCCCCATCAGGGGAAGTAGTTTGGGGCTGGGGAAAAGCCTGATGCCTGACCTGAGGATTGGCTGCACTTGCTGGCTTGAGGGCCTAAGGGCTATAAAGTCTGGGAGGGGGCTAGAAGGCAGATGGGGGAATGGCCAGAGTAAGGTCAGTCTCCTGGCTGAGGGCTGACTCTGTGGAAGGAGTCAGCTAGGCTGGTAAGCTCTGTAGATAGCTTAACACTGGTGGTGGGACAATGCTTTGTAAATGAAGACATGGGTGCTGCACATTTGAGGCCTGTCTGAGCTTTACTGGGGCAGCCAGCGCGCCCCAGGAAGTGGGGGGCCAGCGGGGCCTGTTACACATGCATATTCCAATTCTGGCACCAGACCATCCAGCCACCGAGTACATTAATTGCAAGGGGTATTTCTCAATGGTTCTCCAGGTGTCTGTGGATCAGACGTTTCACAGACGTTAACGCAGGCTGGTCCAGAAAGGTGCATGACACACACATCTTTTGCAACACTGGCTTGTTCAGGAACCTACAAGCAGGGACTTTCTTCCTGGGCCAGAAGATCACCATAGGGGAAGTTAAAATGCCCATTGTGATCCTGGGAGACCCTGCCTACTCCTTAATGTGATGGCTTATAAAGCCATAAACAGGGCAACTTGACAGCAGTAAGGAGCGGTTCAACAACGTTATCTTCCTTCTGTTGTTATTTTCAAAAAGGCACAGGTGCTAAAGACCGTGTCTAAGAACATATGTGAAATGACTGCAATACTGAGTCCGAATCTGGTATTCAGGAACACTGTGACAGTGGCTGCTTTTCATACGCTGGCAGAGAGAGCTGATTTGTGAATGTGGTGGTGAAAACTGGCATGCATAGTAACTACAATTTGTGCAATTTTACATACCTGTTTCTGTGAAACCTTGGACTTCCAATCTTTTGAAAATCCGTCTGTTAATGTTTTTATGTATATTTTGATATAGTAAAATATTCTTGGATCTGGCTGATCTGCACTCACTGTAAGACTTGGGGTGGGGGCTGTGTGCTACCCGTTGTATTCTCCCAATATTTGGGGCTGCCAGGGGTTAGTTCAATCCCTGCACCAACTTAGGGGTGGTCTGACTTGCCCTGGCAGAACTGCACCCATCGGGGCCGTTATACTGGCCAGAAATGGTCCTTCTCATCCCAGCATAACTTGAGGGGAAGACAACCAGAAGTGTCATCTGTGCTTAGTGTAGAAGACTGAGTCAGGCTGTGCCACCCTGGACAGTTGAATTGACTTCCTTTTGCCTTACTTTACACTCTTGTAACACAGATGTCAATACCTTCCTCGCAGAGATGTTCATGTTAATTAAATAATGTTTGCAAACTACCTTGATATGCTAGTTCTATACAATTAGCAAGCATTATTACTATATGTACAATAACCCCCAGTTCTGAGCCCCATGTAGTACTTATATATAGGGGGTTATATCCAGAAAGTTGTCATTCTTAACTCTAAAGTTCTGTGCTTTGGGGGCTTATTGGCACAATAGATTCTTAATGGCTCCTTTGGAGCTATTATGGTTTACTGTATCTAAGCCTACCTGAGAACACTTTAATTTGCACATTATTGACACAATGGAGTGCAATGTTTCCTTCAGAGCCATTAAGTTCTATTATGATAATGCAGCTGCCATACACCATTTATTAGAAAAAATGTGCTCACACCATCTTCTAGGAACACATGGAATTTTTGATGAAAAGTAGCTACTATTCATACACAGTATTCTCTTAATGAATAACTCCTTCTTATTTTATTTTTTCAAAATAGTAGCCTGTGGGGAAGAGACTTTAATTATTTATTAAATTTAAACCTTTTTAATCTCCTTGTGTTTTGTTTTCCATTCTTTGTCTCTTTGAGTAACTCAGTTATCACTTCTATTGCCACAGCCTCTTAATTTGAACATGTAACTTCTTCTGCCAAGGAGTGAAGGAAGTATCTGTAGTGCATGGTATAATATATCTGGTAGACTAGTGAACTAAGGCATAAGACCAAAGAATGAAATCTTGACCCTACTGAAGTCACTGGGAGTTTTTTTTATTGAGGTCATTGGGGCCAGAATTTCACCCAAAAGCTCTCAAATGACCATCCCAGTTTAAGGCTTGTTCCATTTCTTGCCTCTCAATGTTTAGACTTCACCGTATTTATCTCAATCTTATTTTTACTATCATTTAATGATTTCATCAATGTAGTAAGACACCGTTTCTAATTTCCAGACGGAGTTTCCTGTTACTATCTCCACATTTAAAGAAGCCATTCATCAGGAATGGATTAAGAGTAAATATGGCCCAGAGCCAACTACAATGCTGGGCATTTCAAAATGTGGGCCTGAAGCCTAGAGATTTGGGACAGCCATGCAATTACAGGTCCCTTTGACCCTAGCGTGTGACCCAGATGAGCTAGTCCATTTGTCTGGCCATAATTCTCTGGTGATTGTCATAAATTATGTAAGTGATCTTCAAACAAGGGTTTTCAAAGTGTAATCATTCTCTCCTGGAATAGGAATCTTTAATGTCTTCAAGCCTTGATTTCACTAGAATTTTGAGGCCGTTGTATGACGAATTCTGGAAGAATGTGGTGATAAAGATTTATCAGGAACAGGACATAAAGTCACCGAGATGAAGGAGGGTCATTGGTGAAGCACCAGAGACTCTCTTGGAAAGAGCAATGTGTAACAGTCACTTTAGAGGACTTGGACTGCAAAGCAGTAATTGTCATCTAAGCACTACTCTAGCTTTGGGGAATGATTCTGCTCTGAGAGCCATTTGATTCCCAGTGCAATCCCTTAGTTTAAAATGTCACATTTTTTCCAGGCAGCTGTATGAATGAATAAAGCTGCGATAATTAAGATCTTGATTAATTCGTTTTTATTTAGCTAAAAATGTCACCCATGAATGTTTGAATAAATTCACAGACCCTCTTTTTAGTTCTTTATGGGCCCTTCTGTTGATAGGTTCTTATCCAGGCATATTGAAAGATAAAAGAACAAAATGACCCTAATTTTACCCAGTGGTAATCTCACTAATATTCCCCCTTCATTTAATATCATTAGTCACAGAGTAGCCAAATATTTAAGTCTGGAAAACCTTGTTTAAATTTTCATGAGATATTTTGGCTTGGAAGTATTTATCAGTCACTCCACCCAACACTTTTCTCTCTTCCCTCCTCCACCCAAACCCCCTCCCTCCCGCTAATGAAAAGATATGCAACTCTAGGTTATTACTGTGTTCTAATTTTCTGTGGAGAACCTTGAATGCCTTAGCAGGGTGGAGTGAAGATGGAACATTTTATAAATAACATTATTGTTAAGAACTCAAGGAACCAAAATAGCAAAAATGGTAATTATTGTATTTCTTCTAAATTCTAGCACTTACCAAAGCAGCAGAAGACTAACTTTAGGAACAACTTTATATTATTTTTTAATTAGTGGACTGTTATTGCTTGGTATTTTCTGGAGGGAAAAATATCTCATCCAGCACTATGAGAAGTAATCCTAGAAATATCAGTAATACTGACACCTTTCTGATCCCTTCCTAGAATTTCATGCAAACTAATGGCTTTAGTATATTTTTTAATAATACCAAAACTTGGATTTTATGAAATGTTTAGCTTGTTAAATCATTTGAAAGACAAGGTAATTAGATAATGCTTTACATTTTTCATTATATAAATAATAGTTAATGAATGAGCTGTGACAGCTGCCCCCTAATTAGGATAAGAGATAGCTGAATGAATATTAACAACTTATTTGCTTGTACTCTGCATGTAGGTGGGCCACATTTCAAGTCAATAATAAAATACAGTTAATCAGTGAAGTGGTTCAGTCTAAACAGTTGTATACTGATGCACCCAAAGCTTCACATTGTCACTTCTGGGTGTGTCAGGACCGAAAGCAACATTGCAAGCTATGAATTCCCCTGGCCTGATATAGTAATCAGAGAAGAGAATCTGTAAAGGAGATAACTACTCTCCAGAGAATGGAAAGGGTAAGGAGTTCTCTAATGAACATGATGCATCATGATCAAACAGGACTGGCATCAGCCTTTTTGCCACCCTAGTTGGCAAAGGAAAAAAAAATTACTTACTGCAGAGAAGCTGCCACCGAATTACCGCTGGCGGCGAAAATGGCGGGGAGCAGTTGCCACCGAAATGCCGCCGAGGCTGAAAATAAGCCACCCCCCAAGTCCTGCTGCCCTAGGCGACTGCCTAGGTCGCCTAATGGCTAGCGCCAGCCTGTAATCAAAGCAAATCATTGAAGTATACCTGACACCATATATTAAAGTATTAAGTTGTAATTTTCAATGTAAGATTTCTTTTGAGCTAAAATGTTGTACTGTAGGAGAAACACTGAAGGTTTCGTCTCCTTTCTCCTGGAGGTACAACTTGACACAGAGTTTGGTGCATTGCTGTTAGTGGTGCATCAGTTCACAGCTAACAGCTTTTCAGTCTAATTCTCAGTCAACATAAACAGCTGATCTTCCTCTCCGGTTTAGCAGTGAAGGGATGTGCACCAAATTATCTTTAGGCAAGAAATATTGTTAAACCTAGTTGCCTTGCCTAGTTTGAATTCCAAAGTAAAAGGGAGCATGTTGCTTTTTTGCTTTTTTTTTTTAAAGTGTGTGTGTGTCTCAGGTTCACTTGAATCCGGTTAGTAATACTCTAAAGTCTAAAAGGCCTTTGAATTGTCTCACCTGCCTATACACACTAGTGACAGAGAAACACACTTTTTTACTGGAGTTTGCAAAATCCAAATGAAGAAATAAAATCAAATATGTGCATAGAAACGATTTCTCTTTTTGTATAAAGTTAACAAACTTAGGCTGTTACAGATTTAGGGATGGAAGTGCATTCCGAATGTCAGGGGCCCCAAAGGAGAATGCCTTGCCCTCCACCCACTCTCGTATACCAATGGAATTTTAGCTCCAGCACCTCTGCTGACTACAGCTTGTTATAATCTTGGTGGCTGGGTATATCTATACTGCCATCAGCAGGTATTTAGGCATTGTGACATTCTGTATGTTGGTGGAGACCCTGTAACCTCCCTATTCCTCATTTATATATGATTGTGATCTTGCATATAAAGCATGCCTTGTGAGGTATCAGGGTAAAGTTATCATCCGCTGAAAGTCGTTTCTCTATCCATATATGTATATCATTAATGCATGTGAGGTTATGAGAATTATGTTGTATGGTTTTCACTAAAACTAAGCTGGGAATTTGGCCAGATATTATTGTTCCCAGCAGCAACACAAGGATTGTAACTAATGCCCAGATGGGGTGTTAAGCAACCCATCAACAGCCATTGTCCAGCAAGGGAGCTACAATGCAATGACTCACCTGCATGAGGCTGCACCAGGGGAATTGCTCAACCTTACCTGGAGACTGATCAATGCCCCAGACATGCCTGGACTTGTGTTCCCCAAGCACATGGGTCTGAGGTTATAAAACAGAACACAGTGGGCACATGCTGGGCTTTTTTCCTTCACCCACCCCCACTGCAAGCAACAAGGCCACTCCGAAGACTCTAACTGAGGGGACTGGCCCAGATTTCAAGGATGAAATCTGTGTACTGTGACATAAGCGCCAACTTTCCCCGGCACCGGTGGGTGCTCGTGCCCTGCCTCTGTCCCCGTCCCAATGCCACTCCTTCCCCACCCCCATTCCAACCCCTTCCCCAAAGCCCCCGCCCCAACTACACCCCCTCTCATCCCTCCCAGCTGTATGAAACAGCTGTTTCACGGTGCAAGTGCTGGAAGGTGGGGGGAAAAGCGGACACACGGTGCACTCAGAGGAGGAGGCGGTGCGGCAGTGAGCTGGGCGAGGGGGCAGAGCAACCACCAATTTTTCCCTGTGGGTGCTTCAGCCCTGGAGCTCACCACGGAGCTGGTGCCTATGTACTATGAACTGTGATATCTAGTGGGGTGAGAAAAACTGCTTAATAGGGTTGAGAGTTTAGATTGCATGTTTATATTTTATTACTTTTGGTAACTAACTCTGACATTTTGCCTGTCACTTACAATCTATCTTTTATAGTCAAAAAACTTTTTACAGTTTCTGTACCAGTGAGTTTGCCTGAAGTGCGGCACATGTGCTCAGGTTTGCAAAGGCTGGTGTATGTGCAATTTCCATAGATGAAGTGGTGAACCAGTTAGTAAATCAGCATTGCCGTCTTGCACTGCTCAAGACGGGTATACTCCTGAGGTACAGTGCTGGGAGCTGGGGAGGATTTGACTCTGGTACCTTTCTCTGTGCGATTCATGTGTGGCTCTGGGAGCATTCATGCAAGCTAGCTGGGTGTGGGTCTCCACATGCTGTTGTGCTGAGCGATCACAGCACTGGGAGGGGTTTACTTCGGGTCACTAATAAGTCATAGTGACCCAGCTCAGGCTGGAGAGAGTTAAGGGGGCACAGCTGTCCCCCGGTCCCAGGTTGCACCCCGGGGATCCCGTCACAGGCATACCTTAGCTGGCTTTGATGGAACCAGCTCACTAAAAATAGCAGTAAAACTGCAACAGCACATGGAACAGCATGGGCTAGCCACCAAGTATGTACCCAGGGCCCTGGATGGCCTTGTGCTTGAGTAGCTAGCCTATGTCACCACCCATGTTGCTGCTGCGGCTCTGCTGCTATTCCTAGCTCAGTAGTTTGTTCAAAGCTAGCTTGGGTGTGCTTGCATGTGCTGCAATCGTACACCCCCAATTACAGTGCAGACATCCCTGAGACAGGTAAGTTCTGGGACAGTTAGGGCTTTATAGGTCAAAACCTATATCTTAAAATCTACCCAGGAACCAGTAGGCAGCCAGTGTAGATTGTAGAGTACAGGGCTAATATGAGCACAGAAAGAAGCGCCACTTAACAAGCAGATTGTGCACTACCTATAGTTTCCAAATAGATTTAGCATAGTTATGAAACATTACAGAGCTATTGTCTTGTTTTTTTGGTAAATTAGGTAATCATTCAGTAGAAAATAAAACCAAGCAAAAACCCAACAGATTTATTTGGGGTGGATAGTGGGGGATTATTGCAATCCTTCTATTGTTGTAGAGCAGGTCAAAGGTAAAGTAGCTTCAGTCACCTGGAACATTCAGTAATACCACTTTGCTACTACCCCCACCACCTCCAGAGGTGTAGTGTATTTTATTATTATTCATATCCAGTAAAGTATGAACACTGAAAGATGGGGAATTTCACAAGTCTGGCTTTTAAAGATGTTTTTTATGAACATGCATGTTGCAGTAGCGACTATAATCTCAACCAAAGTTGAGGTTCCATTGTGCTAGGACTGTACGCCTGCACAGTGTCAAAAAGTTCCTGTTAGGAAGAACTCACAAAACAGACAATGACTGAAAGGTAGTCAAAAGGTAAAGAACGGTAATGTGATTTGCCCAAGGTCACACAGCAGGTCATTGGAGAGCCAGGATTAGAATTCAGGACTCCTGACTTGCAGTTCAGAGGCCTGTTCACTAGACCACACTGCTTCCCTAGCATACGCAAAAGAGGTATTTTCCAGAAGTGCTGCTATCTGAAGGCAAACTGCAAGGCTTAGATGTTGCTACAGATGCATAGGTTACATTTGTGCATCTTTCCTATTACAGAATGGAAATTATTAAAAAACACTAATTAGACAAAACACCCATTGCATATATGGGATTGGTCATTTTCTGCTTTATGGTCATAAAGAATAAACTGAATGCCCAAATTACTTTGATCACATATATGTGGAGTAATTCTCCTGAAACTACTTTCTTCCGAAAATTCTGGAAACCTGACAGAACACAAAGGGGAAAGTTTACACTTGCAGTTAGTAATACTTTTCTGCCATTGACAGACTATCAAAAAATCTCTATTTGAACTTAAGACAATTAAGGTTTATGCCATTCCTTTACAATAGAGTGTTTGAGAATGCAATTAAATGTATATGCTGAAACTGTCTTGGAGATGTAGGTTCCCATCAATTTCAGTGGAATGTGGTGGAGTCTATGTGAGAAGAAAAATTGGACCTGTAGCTTTTGGGTAGACATTGTTTCCCAGGTCAGAGCCATAACTGCCCTCAATGACATGTGGAAGGAGGTCCATATGCAGATGAGGACAGTAATATAGTCCTAACTCATTAGTGAGTCAAATGCAGGAATAACTTCTATGCTTATACACACCAAAACAACATCATTAAGGAAGCCCAAGTCCAAGTATATTGCAAATTAATTGAGCAAAAATAAATTTGCATACAATTGACACTTCTGTTCTTATATGAATTAAAAGGAACAGTTGGACACAGATCCTTTTAGGAAAAAGAAAAAAACATATGTTAGTTATTGTATTCAGTGGATGTTTTTATGAGAAAAGAGGATGCTGCTTCATTAATAACTCTGACATGCCACACCAATTCTGGTAGGTCTGATAGATTAAACATGAAACTCTCATTATTCAAGCAGACTAAATATATTGGCTGCTTTACCTACCTAATATTTATTCCTTGCACAGTCAGACTACAGAATTGGCATCTTCTTTTAAAATTATATGGCTTTAATAAATTTAAAACTTTCACCACTGATGTAAAGCATTGCTAGCTGGCATCATTTCTTACCCCCTTTTAATTATTCTTGACACTATGGAGAAACATCTAATATAAATCTGTAATGTGCTCTGATGACAAACTACATGGTTGGAAGACCATGTAATCTCTCCACAATTAATTAAAGTGCACAGAGTTGTTTTCTCCCCCCTCCCCTCCCCCCAGCAGCCAGATGCCACTGACTGGCTCAAATAACACTGCTGTCAACTGTAAAAAATTAAGATCCAAACCCTAAGAAAGGTACTTAGATAAAGAAACCAGATGCCAGGTTATTTTTTGATATTACAGTATATATCTTGATGAAACCACTATTGTTCAACATCTGTAGCTCTACATATGTAATTACTCACATAACCTAACAAATCTCTCAGCAGTTTAGTTCCAGAAGTATCACTCACTGCAGCAAATCCTTTATTAAAAACTGAGTGATGCTAGTGATCGTGAATGGTGCAGCAGTATATTGAAGAGCCAATAAGTAAGTGAGGATTTGGTCACTGTTTGTTTTAGGTGCACACACTTGTGATTCTGCATGGGTGTATGGTCACTTTAGAAGAGGTTTGGCCTAATGCTAGAAATAGTGTCAGGCTGATATAACAGCTGGAACTGAATAAAAGCAAATTCATGTTTATTTTTAAGCAGGAATGCAATTAAATCACAAACAAGAATGTTGTAACATTTACTGTAATAATGCTATGGATAGATTCAAAAATATCTTTGTTAAATATTTTATGATTAACATTGAAATCCACCGTATTTGTGTGTATTTCTGTGTATTTAAAATATAAATTGTAATATTTAAATGTATAACAATAATACATACCACAAAATAGACACATGCAGACTCACACTCCTCATATATATGTCTTTATTTATATAGGTGATAAGTCTGTATGTGCCTTTCATGGTATGTACATTTATGTTATATATTTAATTCTTATACTGTAAAGTCCCAGTCATGCAATTGACTGTGCACAAGTGTTTCCCTCCAACTTCAGTGGGATTCTTCATGGCCACAGTGATCTGCATGCAGATTCAATTGCAGGATGAGGAATAAGATATTCATTATAAAATGAAGTTATTTAAAATACAAAATGAAAATTTACATCCATATAAATAATTTTTATAGAGAGTATTGTATTAAAATATATTCTCAATGACTTATTATCATCTAATAGGGATATGTATACCTAAAACTACAAATCTGTTAATTTCTTTTCTGCTGTTTCTGTATGAAGATGAAGTAGAGAAGTATATTAGTGTGTATAGTTTTTTACTAGTCTAAAATTGTGTATTTAGACTGAACTAATGGAGTAAAATATTTTAAAATTGTAGTTTTGGAAAACTCCATTATATTTAATTGGTTATCGGTAATAATTCTTATATGATTGAAAATGAGGTTTGCAAACATTATAACTATATTATGATTGTTGTTGTTGTCAGTGGAGTCTTTTTCTGGTGGAATGTGAGACTGTTTTGACAAGCAAAGAGCAAGTTTTCTGTATCTCTTACAAATCTATTACATTAATGTGGCTTTTCTCTGCTCTCTTTATCCTCATACCTGCTATACCAACTGCAGTGCAGATTTAATAACCATCAGTCTCCTTGTGATTAGGAACACTGAGAGATAAATATTTGTCATAGAAATAACAATATAGTATTTAAATAACAGTTTGTATCTTTGCTGGTTATGTCATAATGATGAATTAGGATGCAGAATAGGATTGGTTGTTCTGTCAAGCATTGGGGGGAAAAAGCTACTTTTTACAGACTAATGCTTGGTTCTATAAACTATTCGATAATCCATAACTTTCCAGTTCACATTTTACTTTATGCCACTACTAACTCACTCTCCATCCTCCTCCCCCATATAAATCTAGTGGTTTGCAATGCATTTCCTTCCTCCATGATATTCTGCTCGAAAGGAAGATTTTACTATTACTACTAACTACAGTGAATTTCCTCCCCGTTAAAGTGTTGGCACAACCAGAGCTTAAAACCACACTGTCCTTGTTAACACTCCCAGTTAGAAATCTTTTATTTTTTAGGAAAAACACTGACTTAACAGAACAATAATCCTTCTGATTTATTATAGGTAGTCACATTTAAACATTTTAAATTTAGAGCGATAGAGGCTAAGGAGCAGTTTATAAATCTGAAGGTGTGTGTTAAAGGGATGCCGTGTGACAATCCTAATCCACATAAAAATGAGACAAATACTTTATAAACTGTATATCATGATCTAAAATTATCTGAGCTGGAGGTGGTTTTTTTCTATACACTTTCCTAAATGTTGCCAAGTATTTTTTATGTCAGTGAATTTTTTCTTCTACAAATGTACAATTATATTTCCAATTACAAAGCAATTTTTCATTGTTTTATTTAAGATTATTCATAGTATAAGTATAATCTTATTACATTACAGTAAAGCTGAAGGATCTCAAATTGTGTGACAAACGATGGTCCAAATTCTACCACCAAATGCAACCAAGAAATCCTGTTAGTTTCACTCACTTCAGTGGGATTGCAGCTGCTGCTATTTAGAGATATATGTATACATATATTGACATGAAATGGAATCACTTGCACCATCACTTGAAATGCAGCCACCTTTGAGGTGAAATGTGGCAAGTTTGCAAAATGCACAACAACACTTCATATCCAATATTATATAGTGAAGAATACCTTTTCTAACTGAAAAGGCATGGAACATTTAGATAGGCAGGATATTAATTATCCAAACTGCAGTGTGGTCAGTACACTAGAGTTAACACACTAACTTGTGCAGCAAGTGCCATGGGATTTTAATGACCACAAATGATGAGGACCTTTGACATCTGATCTGACCAATAGTTTATGATACACTGTGATTTTAGCTACTCTGTTACAACACATTTCTTGGACCATTTAAAGCCTTTGGCTAGCACCACATTTGAGGTATGGGTTAGCTCACAGTAACACACACTTTGATGTGTCTTATTGTTAAATTACATACTGCATACAATATTTTGTTTTATTTAATACAAATCATTTTATTTACTTAAAAGAAGAAAGATGATTTATTATATGTGCTTGGCTTAGAAACAAAGGAATTATATTCTTTTAAGAAGAGTTTTATGATTGCTGAGAGAAAATGTAGCCTTTTAATAGGCATTTATGTAAGTGGTTTCCATGTCTCCACTTTATTATGTATTTTCAAATAATTAAAAGTGCTAAAGTAATGTCATGCACTTTATGCAATAGCCTTACAAAAAAGGGGGAAAGCTATGCGAGTTAGTAATGACAGAAAATCCCTCTTCCTCAAAAGATTTATTAAGGTAACTTAATTTCTACTGATGCTGCAAACATGCGTCAGATGAGGATGTGGGAATTCAAGTGTGGACTTTACTTATACTGTTCCCTATGGTAACCTGTTCTTCACTGAGACAGTCAATTGACACAGACGCCAGTGCATTTATTACTGAGTCTACTGTAAATGAGACTTTCAGTCTTGCCAGGGATGGATATTTTTCCTGTGTTCGCCACTATCACACATCACATTTGGGGGGAGAAAAAAGGAATTTTTTAAAACAATAATATCAAACAACTTGGAGAAAAATGTTAAATATTACCATATGAAGAACTGATTAAATTTGTATGGTTTTCTTTTCAGTAAAAATTGATATGTGATGAAACACAGTGCAGCTGGATGACTTGTTTTGGCTAACATTCCAGTGTTCTCTGATCTCTCTACCCACTATATATATAAAAAAAATCTGCATCAACGTTCTTATTACTATGTACAAATTCTGAAATATGTGCCCTTATTTTTTACATACACCATGTCATCTGGACTATCGATGGCTTAATATGCACTCGCTAGTTGTATAATTGAACTTCCGTATCTTTTCTTTATTCATTGTCTGCTCTTCATAGCAACGAGTTTAATTTGAAATGCCACTCACTTGGGTGTTTCCACTGGAGCCATAATATAGCAAAGCTACTGCCAATGAACAGGAAACCCAAATTTAGTTACTGTACCCTTCCGTTGTAGCCCAGCGCAAGCAGGGTCTGACAGTGTTGTTATGGCATTAACCATAGGATAATGGGAAATTGAAGAGTGTATTTCACTTTAAAATTATCCTGTCCAGTCCTCCAGATCCCACAATATCACCACATTTATACAGCAGTTCCTCTGTTTTCAATGCAGCATCCCACCATCTTCTCTCCCTTTGTGTATCACACTCATTTTTGTCCATAGTATTTTCAGTGTATCAGAGAAATGCAGGCTTAGTTCTATGAATAGGTAACATTTTCAAAAGTTCCTATATCCCCTTGAAAGTCAGTGGAACTTAGGTTCTCAAGTGACTTTGGTGCTTTTGAAAATTTTACCAATTTTGAACATTTTTTCCAGCATTTTAAATACCGGATATATGAGATTAGCCTAAGTGATTCCTTTTAAACTCATCCCTTCAGCAAAATACTCTATGTAGCTCTTGGCTGGCATGTGAAGATAACACTCACTCCTCATCAGTGTAGATAGAATTTTTTCTTTTATTTTGAGGGTGGCAAGGGGTTCTTAGAAAGCTTAAGTTTCCATTTTCTTAACTGAGAACATATGCCAAGGGCCTTGGACTCTCTGAAGTTCTGACTGACATGGAATATAATAGCAATTCGGCATAGGTTGTGGTTGGAGATTCTTGGATTCTGTCCCATTGACAGTAGATACTGAAAGATTGCACATTTTTTAATTGGGGTGCATAACCTGGATAATTTGCTTTCCACTTAGGCACTATCTGTTTAATTGCTAGCACAGAAGAGTGAAACCATCTGCTAAAATGATCAAGATTGTGGGTTTTGATTTATGAATGTTACAGAAAGTCTGAGATTTACTACTTGACATGTCATATGGAGAATGCCATAGAAATATGTCCAGTTCCTGATGTATTACTGTTGTTGTTTATTATTTTATAAGTGCCAACCATGTAAATCATAGCAAAATTGCCATTCTTCTTCCAGTCCTTCAGCTCTAGATGCTACCGTGCCATGCTAATCCTGCCTGCTGTACTGGTGTCCCTCATTGGCACCCCTAAAGTCTCTTGTATGTGTATTATAGGGTTATTGAAACAAATTTCTGTTGGAAAATCAACATATTATTTAGAAAACTAGGACAGCAAGCAGAATGAGCACCCTGAGGAGCCTGGCCTTGGCCCACATGGGTCCCTGCCTCCCATCTTCATCTGCTACCACCCCCACTGGGTTATGAGAGAAGAGTGCCCAAGCCAAATTTGGAGAAGGACCCTATATGCCAGGTCACAACGCCATTCACTCAGATGATGTAGGCTGGCTGGGCCAAATCTGAGTGAGTGGGCTTACAAACTGGTGCACAAGGTCACGGCACCACTCAAATTTGCAGCAATTATAAAAATTTGTGATGAGTTAAAAGTTGCAGCTTTCATGCCAAATTTGTGGCTCGCAATTTTCTTCCAGCCTTAGTGTTTGATCTGTTAAGTGTCAGCAGTTTTGTTCTAGAAATAAATATGACAAATCCTGGCCCAAATTACGCTCATGAAATCCCATTTGAAGCAAAATCAGGGTTGCACAGGGTGTGAATCAGAGCAGACTTTGGTCCATTCTGTTACATTTTATAATAACAATATGTGCTGGTGAGTAAATAAGTCACCTCTATTTATTGTATCAAATGTCTATAGTGTACGTTCTTTTTCAAGAAACATGTGGAGATAAAGTAGTTGTCTTGACTTTCAGCTGAGTTTTTCCATTAATTCTTTTAACATGTATCATAGGCACAGTAAACTGTGAAATGTAAATGTTTCACTTTCAGAGGGAATGTAAATCATCATGTACCTTGTGGTATGTTCTTCGCCATTGCTAACTAAATAATTGCCAAATCCATGGCTTGCTCACCCATAGAGTACCAGTATACATCCCCCTTTCTACAACTCCTGGTACAGGTTTTTCCATGAACTCTTTTTGCAGTTTAGTTATTTGTTGTAATTATCAAGTTCATTTTTCTCTAATAGATGTGATTAAGTATATTTAGCACTGTGTAATGAGTTTTCTGCCTGGTTGCATTCCAGCTAATAAGGAATTCCTCAGAGTCTCTTCTGACAGCTGCTGTGAATCCCAGGTTTGTGCTGCCACAAGAGACCCCTTCTATGAATTGCTAACATTAGAGAAATTAACTCAGACTAACCATAAAATCCAGGCTGAAATTTGATTACTAATAGATCATGCATTAATTTTCAGCAGCAGAGATATTTTGGTGCTTTTTTACACCCAAAGATAGAGAGAGGAGAGTGAGACAAAAGTCTGAATGTCTGTATATTTGCTTCCCCGTACCCACAAAACATCTACAGAAGGGATAATGTTTATGGGGCAAGTGCAAAGATGATGAGTCTATAGGTAAAGTATTTTGTGGACACCATACTAACAACACTGTTACTGACTGTCAGTCATACTACCCATGAGTGCTGATTGATTATTTATTTATTTATTTTATTTGTTTATTTATTTATTTATTTGATTGTCTTTCTTTGTTTTATTTTACCATCCCTCCACTAACTTTTTAATGTCTGGATCATACTTTTGCTTTCCTGGACACTTCCTATTGTCACAGTAGCTTCCGCATTTGCAAGGCTGAAAATGCTGGAAACAATTGGTAATTGGTGATGTACCGCCATGGCATAGTTGCTTAGCAACAGGAGCTGCAGTCTCTTCACTAAGTCTCCGGAAGGGGGATACAGAGACAGGAAGATAAAATAAATACAGTTTCACTGAGACTGACTTTGTTAGTGAATGATTAAGGTTGTAAGTTATTTTTCTGTAAGTGACAATGACTATGGGAAAAGCCTTCTATAAACAGATACTTTGACAGAGCAAAGTAGAAACTTGGGCACTCGACTTTCTAAATTATACTAAGAGTGGAATGCAAATGTAAGGATAAATGTATTTTCTTATCAACCATGAGCCTGTGTTAAATTATCAGATATTTTCCACTGTTGAATCTAATAGTTGGGGGGAAAAAAAGCAAGATCATAACAGTTTTTCTATTTATCACTGCAGTAGAGTACTAAATTGGTGGAGAATGAATAGCGAAAATGAATGCAGGTATCTCTAAATTCCCTGCTGGGGAGTTACTCACATAAAGACTGTTCATAATAGGGTTAGTGGTTATGTAATAATTATGGATGGGTCTCTAATTTTAAATTCATTGTGATCTGAACAACTCTGTGTTTGGGATCACAAAATATTAATTTCCAGATACTAGATCTTAACCTTATTCCTTTTTTTTTGTGCAATAATTTACAAAGGTTGATGGGATTAATAAGCCATCCAAGCGTTATTTTCAATACCATATATCCCAAACCTTCAAACCTTTGGAGTCTGCTTGGTTAGAATCCTCTCTGTGGAGCAAGGTATCACACTGCACTACATGATTTAGTGCAAAATGTCAGCCTCTAGAAAGCAGGACATGGAAAACAGAGCAGAAAGTAAGTTGATTCAGATCAGATATATTCAACTTTGTTAAGAGACTCTTATCTTCACTAACCAGCAACATGCTGGCTTTTTCCAAAGTGCAAAGGCTCATTACCGCTAGTGAGTGCTGCTTTGCAATTAGTGTTGAAGCACCTAGATGAGGTGGGGATACATAAGAATTAAAAACAGATAAGGTAAATGCTAACAAAGAGACTTAATCCTTTTGACTTTTTTCACTTGTTTACTTTTGATATGAATTAAAAAAGAGAGAGAGAAAAAGAGAGAGCGCAAGGCATTTCAGCGAGGGTTCTTTCAGGGGAAGAAAGCAATTAGAAATTTGAAAGAGCAATCCAATTATACATCGTTTTTTATATTCCTATTTTGACTTCCTTGTAATTTGTGCCACCGTCATCATGAGCTTTGTCAAAGCACACAAATAATTATAAATAAGACTGTGTTTCTCATGAGAGCAAAGGTTTTTTAATTCAAATGGAAGTCTTTTGGAAAGTCAGATTGACAGACAATGTCCAACAGTCTAGATAATGACTCTATGACACTAATTCTTAAATATGCAGTTGTACAGTGAATTGTTCCTGTCCTGGAAGTTTGATTAAGACCTTTCTGTCCCAGGTATTCCTGATGATCATTATCTAAAAATAGTTAGTATCGAGCTTTCCATTTCATAATTTTATTTTATTGTTTTACATCACAGGTTTTAAGCAAATATATTTTATAAACCAATTAGTGCATCAGAAGTGGTGGGGAAAAGCTACTTCTCTTCAAACATGATGATAAAGCACTCTTTCTTTTTCCTGCTAGACGTCATTGTTTAAAATAAAAACTCAGATCATGCAAATACATATTTGTGCACTTCGTTTTCACACTGATTTCCCATAAGATGTATGCAGTCTTTTAAAAAAAAATATTCATTTATCTTTTGCAAAAATATCTTCACTTTGTTTTTTAAAACAAAATACTGGAAGAAATCTTGAAATGAGACTGCATAAAAGATGGGCCTATTTTGTATATAGATTATTGCCTGTCCTTTAGATCTGTGTGTTTCGCTTATGGAATAAACCAAAGTAGGAGAGAGAAACTAATATTTTCTATAAGCTCAGCCAGACAATACACATGATAAAGATGTTTCATCTTCTTATGCATGCAGAAAATATGAAAAATTGTAGTTTACACATATTTTCTCAATTCAAGTGTAAAATTGGGCCCCCAGATTGCCCTGGGCCACGGTGGTTGTGTTAAAGAAGCACTATTTACCTAGCAGCGGAGTGAAAAATGATCAGAATATTAGACTCATCTAGGGCACATTAAGGAGCCATTGCATTTCCTGACAATTTTATGCTATCTCAATATGAAAACAGAGCAATTTCAGCTCATATCAGGTTATGATCGGCAATTACAGTTGCATAATTCACCTAGTCGTCTCTTTTCAGGGCCTTTATTTTCCCTCTTGGTGACATTCCTGAGAAAGTGCCTGATAAAAATGTCATATATCATCCTGGCTTTAAAACTCGTAAGGGGGTAATCTGCTATGCCTTGCTGAGCCTATATTCATCACTGGATTTTTGACTTGGAGGGGTCATGACACTCATAATTTCCTTTTTGATATTGTCCTCACTAGATATGACAAGGGGCTGTAAAAGCTCTGTTATATGCTGTGGTTAAGAGCCATTCCAGTGGGGCTCATCACTAGCAATAACAGTGCATTACTGTGGATTGTGCAGTGGTTGGCCGTTTCGAAGATAATTAGATTTGATGTCAACATTTCTTTATCACCTGCATCCTTTTGTGCATCTGCGTGTCAAGTTGTTATTTCTGGATTTATTAGCACCCTCAGAGCTGCTATCTATCTGTCAGACTCTGTGATGTTTGTGTTGACAGTTGTAAAGTTAATTACTAGTACTAATGAGCATCGGGCTTTTGGTGGACATGGCATTTTGGGCATTTAAAACTATAATTAGATTTTTTTTCTTCATGTACAGCTACAAAACCACCACCCCCAACTTCCAACTCCATTTTGACATTCTGTTTGCAGTCATCTTATCTTTTATTCAAAGGCTCAAAAAGTCAGTTCTGCTTATTTTTAACTAGACTTTCCTCTCATTGCTTACCCCATGAATAATTTCTTTCAGTTATCTCACCACCTCCAAATTTAGACCTTAAAAATGTTATAGTGTAGGATGATTTTTTTTAAAAAAAATAGTGGTCACATATGTGTATGCATCTTCTCCTCTTCCATAGAAGTAGTTTATTGTCATGGATGACTTTTAAAATATATGGAGAATAAGAGCTATGCATAAAAGGGGAGGAAGATATGCAGGATGAAAAACTGTATTCCATCTTATAGATTCCTGCCTTATGAATATACTACTTATGTATTAAAATACAATTAATTGTATTTTAATACATAAGGGACAAATTCTTCTTATTTAAAACTTCACTGTGTTATAGGATCTGAAAGCAGAATTTGACCTTTATTTGCCTTGGGCTCATGTAAAGCTCCTTAAAACAATTATCCTACAAATCATTCTACTAGATCATTTTTATAGTAGTCCCAGTTATATGCAACAGCTAGGATTTAGAATAATGGCACTTACATATGGCATACTTTAGGTAAGTATATTGTTTATTCTGTTGCTGCAACTAAGAACCACTCCCTTGCTGCTGTTTCTATTTACTATCTATTTATCATTATCAACCATTTTGCTAAACGACTACCCTTCCCAGACATAAATCATCTGTAGAAATACTCTAGCTCGGAGAAAATTTCACCCTGGCACTGAAATGATGAGAGAACCATTTTCATCTCTTGTTGAAGCATTGAGATTTATTGGCCTTTGATGGGCTACAGACCAGACATCACTCTGCTAAACAGACTCCCGCTTGCATTTATTCTTATTGCATTTAGCAATTCAAAATGGAGCTCCCCAGGTCTCTGGAGACCCCTTTTACAGCTTAGGTGGGGCGTGGAACGTCAGTGTTATTACTTTAAATTAGATAAGGAAAGGATACACATAGAAGCATATGGTGAGTCATGATTTTTTATTTCCGTTTAGCAGTGATGACAGAATGTCATAGTAAAATGACTTCAAAAGTCATTTTTTTTCTCTCTGCCCTAGTTCTACAGCCTTGTCCCTCGAGGGCACTTCCATTGTACAGTTTTATTAATTCTGCTAACTTTGAGACTTCATTGCTGACAATAGGCCTTTTGGCTTTCTCAGAGTATTACATTAAATTTCCTATCAAACCATGTCAACCTCTGAGGTCAGAGATTAGATATTTTGCTTTTTGACTTCATGGTCCGGTGTTTTCAAAATTGGTTTTAGGTTAGTTTTTCCAGTGTCAGAAATCATATTGACCCTAGTTAAAAACCCAAACAATCAGTATTCATTAGGAAATGAACAGAGATGCACGCACACACATAGTTCTATTCTCCATTACATGAGTGTTGATACAGTTCAGATACCCAGAAGCTATGCATGTTACTCAGGCTTCTCACTCTTATAAATAGGAGCATAAGTCGGCCATATTTGTTGTTGTTGTTGTTGTCGCTGTGGATGTACTTTAAATGGCGCACAGAGAAAAAAATCTTCCTGCCTTCAGAGTGTTACCTTAATATATATATGCCTATAGACTCCATTAGTAATAATATAATATTTACATCTTATACTTTGCATCTGATGATCATCTCACATTGCTTTATTAAGGAGGTATGTATTATGTTAGCCATTTTACAGATAAGAGAAACTGAGGCACAGAGTGGTGTTTTGCCCACGGACAAACCAAAATCTCATGGAGAACCAGAATCTCCTGACAACTAACCCAATGTCCTGTCAACTAGACTACACTGTCTAGATGCAGTGTAGCTGTAGCCATATTGGTCCCAGGATATTAGACAATCATACTGGGTCAGGTAATATCTTTTATTAGACCAACGTCTGCTAGTGAGAGAGCCAAGCCTGAGAGAGCCACGCCTGAAGAAGAGCTCTGTGTAAACGTGAAAGTTTGTCTCTCTCAAGAAACAGAAGTTTCTCCAATAAGCGATACTACCTCAACCACCTTGTCTCTCTAATACACTGTCCAGGAGCAATTAATTAATATCTTCATTTTGAAGTACTGAAGTACAGTATAGATAAAAGTGCAGTAAGTTTTGCCCCATCAAACATGCCTGATACGAGGATCAGTGAAAGTCTTGGATTTTACTACACCATCATATAATCATTTTCAGACCTCCAATAAAGGTTGGTTGGCAAGCACACATTTTAAATCAAGATTTGTAGTCTACTGCGGGTGTTTAACTTGACACATTAATTTTTTTTCTTAGAATGATGTAGCATTGTGGAAAAGACCAAAAAACAAAAAACCGTGGACCCTCCCTTAGCTCACAAGATCTTCAATCACAGCAAATCATACCCCACCCCTCCACTGAAGAAAACATGTTATTTAAGGAAAATGTAGCTGAGTGCAAAACACAACTACATTTAAAATGCAATAGGAGTGAAGGGAAATGCAAGCTTAGCATAATAAAGGCACATCAACAGTATAAGAGCTTACCTGGCCAGTTCAAAACACTGTATACTTCAGAAATAAGACAAAGCAAAGGGGACTTCAGACTTTCTCAAAAAAAAAAAAAAAAAAACCCTCAGCCATAAAACAAGCTCTGCTCATTTCTCATATTAATTTTAAGAGACTGAAAGAAGAGCTATCTTCATTTTTAACTGGTAATTATATTTGTATCTATGAAAGGGAATAATGGCCCAACCTTATGACTGGAGAAAGATGTGCTTGGAAAAGCAGTGTTGATGTGTTACTGCCTGCTTGCAGCCATAGGGATAGGGAATCATTTGTGACACTCTGGGGACAGTTTTGTCACCCTGACAGTAATGCTGTTATGCACCAACTTGACACACAGGATGAATCTATAAAGACAGATAAGTAACTGTGAAAGTGGCTAGGGATCAGCCTGAGTGCTACCACTCACCTGCAGTGACAAATAGATAGTCATGAAGGATTGAAAATCCTGCCCAACACAGAGATATGTCAGTCCAAAGCTACAATACTGCATTGTTACACGAAGGCTGTAGTAAAAATACACATGCGTGCAAGAGCCCCAGGCAATAAGTATGAGAAGGTTAACATCAAAGTATATGATTTCTTTCTTTGTAGTGATCTTTATTTTTATTTCTTTATGGTTTAAAAAGAAGAATCCTATCTGCCTTTAACACACTGGGTTTGAAATGGAGTCACTCTGGATTAATGTTGGTATAATTAAGATCAGAATTTGGCCCAGTGTTTTTTCAGTTGGAGGCAATGAGGCTATTTCCTTATCAGTCTTTTTCTTTCTGGTAATTTTTTATACCAATAGAGGTCCCCGTCTGCAAATCAAATGAAAACAACTTATGATTATTAATGAAAAAATTCCTTTTGCTCAATATAATGACTTTAGCTGCTGCTGTCAACCACAGGAACTAAAAAAGGAACTGTCCCTTTCCTATTTATCATGTATGTTAGGGGATGAATTCATTCTCATTGATGGTGCATTTCTCATCATAAGATGAAATGTTGTGTTGCTGACTTAAAACAACATTTTTTTTTCAAGAACAGTTGTTAAAAAATGTTCCTGAAACAAAATCTTACCCTGAAGACCATTGTGGAATCTAATTACTCAGTCTGTCTTTTTCATTATTTCTATTTGTGAATATGAACATTCGGTAGCTTCTCTGGAGAAAGTGAGTTTTAGGTGAGGACAGGAGCGTTATTTATTTTTTTATAAATAAATTGATTGCTTTATTGATTGTAATTTACCCCTTTCATCTCAGCCTGGCTACTTCCAGCTGAATTATGCCTTTAAGTCACTGTACATTACTGGGGATAGTCAGTGGAGCCATTTTACCCAAAATGTAGAGAGCTGCCACTCTCATTCCCTGCATCCCTCACTTTGAGGACTCTCTCATTCCCGTCTTGGTCTCCCCACACCTGGGGCTCTTTGTTGTTCCCATGGTTCCCTCTCAAACCCACTACTCATTTTGCGCATCCTTCTGGTCACCCCAGTGGAGGGGGTTTGCCTCCCCCTCCTCACAGAAGTACTTTTTCCTGAATTCTGAATCCACTGTTATCAGCCCCAAGTGTTCAAAAAGTATGAGTCAGGCCCCCCAAAACCATAAAACTTGTAATAAAATCACAAGAGTTGGCAACATTCTTTTCCTCCTCCTATATTGTTACGTCGGCTTGTGGGATGGCAGCATTGTGGCTAGTCAGAAAATTCTGAGTCTAAATAATTTTTCTGTGGAAACTGTAATTCTGGACAAAACTGAAATTTTCTGTGGGAAAATGTTCAGTTTTGACAAAAAAATCAGTTTTATTGAAACAAAATAGTTTGTTTGGGGTCAGTTTGACTTGAATTGGAGTATTTTGGTTTGTTGGGCTGACCTAAAACTTTCTCTTTGAGTCAGTTCAAGATTCACTGGCATTTCTCTAGTGTGGCTCATTGCCTCATGGGAGTTAGTTTGGGTTCCTGCTCTCTCCTAGGGCTTGTGGTCCTTGATTGGACTACATCCCCTATGATGCGATATGGAGTTCCCTTTTACCAAGCTGTGTGGTGCTTCATGGGAGATGTAGCACAGCAAGAAAGTGGGCTATGGGGAGACTGAGGGCATCAGGCTTATGAATAATAACTCTTGTGAAGTCATGTGGTACCCTAAGGAAATGCAGTTTAATGTTAAACTGACTAGAAATGAAGTGTTTCAGGTCAGTTCAACAAACCCAAATGAAACATTTCAATTCAGGAATATCTCATGTTTCATTTAAAAAAAAATGATGATGTTTTATGAACAGGTTGTTGAATGACCAAAATTGTCCGCAGGACACAAATTCTGATTTTCCCCAGCATGCTAGAAAGAAAGCATTTCTCTGCTGCCTTCTGTTCTCCTTGTTGGTTGAGCCTGGTGCTGATGGGCTGAGCTATTCTCTCACTCAACAGCTGTTAGGCAAATCTCAGTAGGAGGAGAGAAGGTGCAGAGAGTTGCTGTACTGACAGCAGGGCTCCTGGCTAGAGAGCTCACCTCTTCCCCATCCCCTCCAATGGAGACTGAAAGTTTTGGAGATCAAAAACACTACTGTTCCTTCTGTACCTGTGAAAGTTGGGGAGAATGTCTGTTTCTTCTTCCCCCCAAAAGCACATCCAAAGGGCAGTCCAGAGATGCACTGCACCGTGGGGAGCTCCTTGTGGAATTTCTATCTTAGTTCATAGCGTGCAGGGAAGCACATTTGCTGCAACATACCTTCAGGGTATGCTCTCTCCTGCCATGCACAGCAGTCTCTCCACACTCTCTTTTGGGGGTCTTGCCCCCAGGAGGTGCATGACAGGAGCAGTCCTGTGCTCTGGGGAGTGCAAGGGCAGCAATTGACCTTGCTGCTGCACAGGTCTGCAAAAGGGGTGGAGAGCTCCTTACATTTCCCTCCCCACATCTCCATAAGCTTATGAAACAGCAGAGCATGATCTGCTCCTATATTAGCTAAAGAAATGCACAGTATCTGACAAGTAACATTTTATAGGATTTAATTTAGAGCACTGATAATGGGATATCTGTGTTTCCAATGCTCACATTCCTTCAGATGCCATGGTTTTGCCTTGGAAAACCTTTCTGGATGTTCTATATTTAAATATCCATTATCCGTCCCACTGAAAGATTATAAAGCCACGTCAAGCCCTTTCTATCTCCCTGCCCTGATGTATCATGCATGATATAAATATCGTTAGCTGTTAATATTGCTCTGACTATTTTTTGAAGGTTTTTTTTTATCAGGGCAGGGATTGGTATACAGAGGTATAATGGAAATCTTTTAAAGGCTCAGGGAATGGTGTTCTTGAATTGACATTAGCTGTGACCCTACAGTTTAGCAGTGATTTAAAATCTGAAATTTCAGAAGCTTTGGTACAGATGTCAGTTTGTGCACCCAGATGGTAAATGTTTCAGTGAACTTTGACTCTGAAGGAAACTATTTTTAAAAATGTTTTGCTGATAAGTATGGTCTTCATTCAAAACAGATACTTTTTCAAACTTAATGTTTGATGAGGCAAAGCTAAGGTCACAGTCTGACCTAACTTGTTCCTAAATTCTGAGGTCCAGCCCTGTTTTATAGCCTACAGCTTTAGTACTTTATTCACTAAGATTTGTATTAATGAGATTTAAATCTCAAGGTAAACACCTGATCAGATAGGACAGCAAATGAGTGGAGTGGTATAGCCATTTGCCATCACTGAATTATAGGTCGTAGCTTTAGATAGTCTAAGTTCAATGCATATACGAAAAGTATGATAGCTGTTTTTATGAAATAATATACCTGTGCATCTCCTAAGGGTGATCATAACCACAGTACTTCCAGTTTTTTTTTAATCAGATAACATCAAATCTGCATTTAAAATAGGGTCCTGGATAAAATTCTGTAGCTCCAGTGCACTGGCTGGTGCAAATTCCCCAGTCATAAAGTAGATAGAGCAGGTAGGAAAACTGCCATTGTCCATCCCCCGGAGCCACTTCTCCATTCACTGGAACAGATCCTCAGCTGGTGAAAATTGATGTATTTCCATTGCGTTCAATGGCACTTGGCCAGTTCACACAAGTTGACTGTGTGACTCACTGTTCCTACAAAAATTGAAGTGGAATAGATGTAGTGGGCCCCCAAAGAGCAAAAATTTAAATATTGAGAACTCTGCAGACCCACTCCCCGGTTCCTCTAGTACTCTCCAGATTTATGTCTATAGATTACAGGTTGTCTAGACACTGGGAAAGAAGAACTCTATCCTGCACTTTTGCTGTATGGTCTGTGTCCCTTGGCCATATGCGGTGGGCCTAGATTTCCCAGTTTTTTACTGAAAATTTTCATATATGGCTGTTCAGGAAGCGTCATTGTGGTTGGAATGAAGGAAGATAGTTTGGGTGATGCACAAGACCGGGAATCGGGAGATCTGGGTTTTATTTCCAGTTCTGCCATAGACTTGTGTGGCCTTGAGCTGTTTGTATCCATGGCAGCTCATCCCTGTGCCATAGGCAATATATGTGGACTCCTCACATCATCCTCCCTCAGTTGTGTATGCATCTGTCATGTGACAAGAGGATAGTCCACAGCTGGCAGTGGTTATGAGTGAGAAATGTGGAGGGTAATGTTAGAGGACCAGCTCATTTGACATGTCTGCTATGATAAGCCTTTCTGATAGCAGCACATGGTGATGAGGTGACTATTTGAAGCAAAGTTTAGCTCTCTAGCATAGAAGAATGTCCATGGTGGGTCAGAAATTATAGTGCTAGGCACTGTGATATCAAATCCCAGCATTTCTGCATCTAAATAGCAACAGAAGCTTAGCTCTTGAGTGCTTGTATGTGGCAATTTTTTGGTGGTTAGTATTTAACTGCACAAAACCCTGTCTTCCCCTCTCCACCCCACAATTCCCATTTCCAGGCCTCCACCAGTTGCTACTGAACTAATAACTCTTTTGCCGGATGCCTCTTCTCGTTCCACATGTGCAGGCAGGTGTACCATGTATTAGGATCACTACTTGACGTGGAGCACCTTGTCAGATGAAAACATATGGAAACTTGTTTTCTCATGATGAATTGCATATATGGCTTTATTGGCCAAGTGAAGCAAGGCCTGCCACTCAACTTGAAGGCATTGCTTTGATTTTTTTTTAATGGGGATCTTGCTTTCAGGGGCATGGAGGGTCCACTCTTTCATCTTCCTAGCAAGAACAGTGACCCTCTACTGTGGCAGGGTCCCTCTCTTCACCCCAGCTGAGTTGTAGCCAGGAGTAACTTTGGTTTGTGTAGCCCTTTTAGATCAGTGTTTCTCAACCTTTTTGATTCCAGGGACCAGCTTGCTGCTTTCCTAAACAGAGTCAGGGAGATCTTATATCAGAGATCTTAGGGACCGGTCGTTGAGAAACACTGTTTTAGACCAGTGGTTTTCAATCTGTGGTCCACAAACTCTGCCTAGGATTTCCATTCCAAAGATTTCAGGGGCCCATATATGAAAAAAGGTAGAAAACCACCATTTTAGATGAATGTCAGCCAAGTTAAGAACTCACTCTTACACATTAGGCAATTGGTACCATGTTCTGTGTCCCCTGGACATCCTCCCTTAGATACTGTTGTCTTGTTTAGCAACTGGATAGAGCAAAATTCCATGCTGCTGCTGGGGAGGGACAATCATAGGTAGCCATGCAATGCCTAAACCAAGATTATACAGTCCCTCTCCAAGGGGAAGGAAAGGCTAGGAAATGGCCTCTCTGGCTGTATACTGAGGAAGGCCCAGAGAGTTTCTGTCCAGTTGGAACCCACAGTGGCTGAAAATCTAGAAAGGAAGGATCCTTTTATATGAACTATTAATAGGCATTAAAGTAACAACATATAGTACATAGAAAATTGGGGAGGTGGAATAAAGTAACAAAGTTATAGTACAGCTAGAAATACTCGTAAAGGTCAAACCTTCAGTCACACAAAGGTCACAGTCACATTTCTTTTCCACTTAATTAATTATGTACCTCCATCATTATATCTCATGCCAGATCTGTGAAAGCATAATATCTTCAGTGCAAATGGACTATTTCTTAGCGTTCTACCTGAAAAAAAGGCGGCTTTTTAGTGGAGTTTCAAAACTTCCAATATGCATTTCTCGCTAATTTATTTCAAGCACACTGCATTTTATAGGCTTATCTACTAATTCTTTTGATTAAAACACAAGCAAAAACCAACCAACTTGAACAGGTTGAATGCCACATCTGTGCAGAAGATAGCAGCGACACTTATTTATGGCTCAAAGAAATGGAGCCTAAATTAAGCTAGCTATTGCTGTAGAGTGGATAAGCGGCCATTATGAATTATCCTTAATTATAGCGATTTCCTAAACTAATAAACCTGCTAAATCTTTATTGCAAAGGTTAGTTTACGCAGCGCATATAAATTCCGCATGTGCTACGCATCAACCACCAGCTGTCTGACAGTGTGTTGCTATTGCAGTGAGTGTTCACATAAATTTTATGTTGGTTATATTAACAGTCAGTCCATATCACTACCCACAGATGCCAGTAGACATAAAAATTGCTCTCCAGTGAGCCTAAATATCCCTGGAAGCTAGTTGTGTCTAATGTTCCATGTAGTATTTGTACGTGAAAGCAGCAGATTGAAGAGTTATTTACAGATGAATATTTCAATCCAGTTAGTTCATATTGGCCTACTTAGCCTTCTTTGCTGGTTTATTTGTATGCTAAATAATTCACCAAAGGTTCTTGTTTACTTTCAATAGTAGTTTCTATGAAATGCAAACAAGGAAGCTAACTTTAGGTGTTCAAAAGGCTAAGCAGCCCTGTGTGTAAATGCAGGTCAGAGCTACAAACAGAATCTTGAAGATGGGCTGTCACTCACAATTTTACCCGTTTTGCATTTTAAAAAAATTACTGGGACTTGCTGTTTTCATATGAATTTTTGGCAGGAGTGGAATAGTCTTAATTTATCTTTTTCACCGACAAATATGAAGTCCTTCAGTGACTACCAAAGAGTCCAAAGAGTGCTGGCAGCACACTGCCCAGGGTGGGCTATTAGAAGGTTTCTTAACAGTGCACTGGGCTAGCAGGTGCACTCGAAATGTGGTCCTTCCGGCTGTAGGGCATAAATACTTTTTTGAATGAATTTCTGTGGTGCAATATTTTCATGCCATTTGTCCCATACTTCACTTTCCTTTAATCAATGCACTGCACAAATTCAGCCTTCCATGTTAGCCTCTGGACCCATAGACTTAAAGGTCTGAGAATCTCAGCTTCCTCCAGTTCAAACCACAGTACTATCTAGTTCAGAGAGAGTTCAGCCACGGTGCTAACTTTTTATTTTATAGTATTGATTCTATCATTTTTACTGGTAATAATAGTGATTGCTTTATTGATATTTACTCAATATCTCATTGTGCAAAAGCTGCAGAATACTTTGTTACAGCTATTGACATATATCTCTGGTTCACCATCTCCACCATCAGCCTGTTTCACCCATATGGTATTCAGATGAAGCAATTGTTTCTTGCTATTGATTTTAGATCGTTTTCATAACATGTTTCTAAAGACCTTAGCACATATGCAGTGTCTGGCTACAGTGTCATTTTGATCCTAATAGTAAGAATATGAATCTTGCATATGAAAATCACAACTTTTTAGTATTTACAAGGACTAGCTTTGTGTCAGTATTGCTTGCAACCAGCTCTCTTAAATTAAGAAGGACGAGGCCAGTTCAGTTCTTGGATGGGGGACATTCAAGGAACAACATAGGGCTTTCCTAAAAGAAGCTGGATATTTGTAGATGGCTTCATTTCTTGGAATCATTACTTAATAAATATGCTGGCATGGTTCTAGAGGATGCTATATTGTCAGAGATGCATCCCTCCCCTTTTTTTTGTATGAGATGTGGAACTGAGGGATTAACCATTATAGTAATTAAAGGTCCCATCATACTGTTCGAAAAATAAGGTATGCTGGGTAAATTCCAACTTGAGTGATTGCTAGAGCTGAGTAAATACTGAAAACATTTTCTACAACTATTTGTTTGAATGTTTGAAAGATTTCTTTTTGCCTGTCTTCAAAACCCTTTTGTGTTTCTTACCACAAATATTCCTATGAACAAGTTTATTGGCAAGAGTGTTCGTAGAAGCAGCTTACTTTAAGTGTACACTGTGAATATTCATGGCATGCACATTTTGAATGTATAAATGCAAGTATTTGCACAAGAACCTATCCAGTCAGGGAACAGAAAATACCATAACATCTGTCAGAATTAACCAGCAGAGCTCTTATGTTATATATTGAAAATTCTTAATAATATGCTCATGTACAATCTGAAGACCAAGAATTATTCATCTAGTGGGTGCATAATTTCAGATAGTGAACAAATTTGAGAATCTCCCCATTCACTTTCAACTGGATATAGAATTTTGCACTTATTTTAATCCATTGTGTACTGTTGTTGAGCACTGTTAAGATAAGCAGTAGTTTTAAAAATAGCGGTTTATATCTGTCTGTCTATCTAGGTCCTGACCTTACATCCTTAGCACAGTCAAAACTATAATTAAAAATTAGCACCTTGCCTGTGTGAGGAGGGCTGAGCTAATAAGGCAGGATTGTTCTCATAGATGGTCAGATCCTCAGCTGGTGTAAATCAGCATAGATCTGCTGATGTCAGTTTAGTTATGCCAATTTACAGCAGCCTAGGATCTGGCTAGAGTGTTTATCAATTTAAGTTTGTGAAGTGCTTTTAGGATCCATTGGGATGAAAGCCACTATATAAATATAGCACCTTTTATCAGTTAAACACATTTTTCTTAACCACTGTCAGCATCGCTTATTCGTTGTACTCAGCTTAGATATTAAGCTTAGGAAAAAAGAATTTCCCACAACTAATGAGACCATTCGTCAACCATCTATATACAATGATTCGAGAGGAAGCAAATTAAATACACCTCACTATAAATCGTCATTGAGTCAAACGCTGTGGCTAGAGTTTTTGAAAGGGCTGGATAATTTTAACATGCTAAATTAAAAGTAATCAAGTCTCATGCTGCCAAGTGTAAACTGATTGCTGCAGGGGCTAAGAAAGACTTGAAAATATTGCATAGCTGCAAAGGTTTTATTTCTTCCTTTATATTAACCACTGCTAGACTTAGCAGACCACTGGTATAATCTTGTCTAGCAAATCCCAGTTATGGAATTTGATATCCATGCAAGATACTCCAGAAGCTGCTTTCTGAAGAATCAGATAATAGTTATCAAACTTACTATGAAGAAACTCGTCTTTATTGTTCTCTATGCTTTTTATGCAAAATCTAAGTCAATGTCTGAAGTCCTCTTAAGGGGAAGACCATATGTAAGCCAAATTGATTGGTGACCAATGGGACTTTATTCTCTTAAGTCACTTAAGCACTTTTGAAAATTCCACCTTATATTAAGGAAACTGAAAACTTCTAAAAGCTTTGTAAACATGAAAAAGATCATATGCTCAGCTGTAGAGACAATTTAGCTCTATGGGTCAAGAATTAGGATAGTTAAATAAAGAGAACAGCTAGATTTGCCTAAATGTCACGAGACAAATTTAGCCATGGTGTGACTATACTGGGTTCAGTGAAGTTGGCCTCAGGGGACTGGACTTGGCCCCACAGTGCTACCTGTGGATAAAAAACTGAGCAGCAGTAACATTCACACTAATGCAGTGGAACACACAAAAAATAATCCTTACAGAGTATTAGATCTTATGTATGTTATGAGATCTTAGTAAAAGCGACAGAGTCCTGTGGCACCTTATAGACTGACAGATGTATTGGAACATAAGCTTTCGTGGTTGAATACCCACTTCGTCAGATGCATGCCATCTTAGTGTTGCATGAGATCTTAGTGTTGCATGAGATCTTAGTGTTCCTCAAAAACTATACTGATTTGTAAATAAACACAGCCACGCACTCTCTCTCTAGCTATATATATATTGCTGCTGCCAATGAGTAAGAAAAATGTGTCTAACTGGTAAAAGATTCTACATATATATATATATTGCCTTTCATGCCAAAGCGTCCTAAAAGCTCATCACACTTTTAAATTTATATATACATAAAAAAATATGAAGTACAAAAAATGGATGCCCTGAAAATCAATTCAGATATGCCACCCTGTTTCTATGGAATGCCAAATATATAGTTATAAATATTTTCTATGTATAAAAAATCTTCACTCCATCCAGGCATCTGTGGATCTTAGAGACAAGACATTCATAAAAGAAGTTAAATTACAGACTTTAGGCAATGAACAGAAGTAGCTTTATAAGTGTACATTTTGCAGACAACTGAATGTCTGAAATCTGACATTCTAGAAAGGAGAAATTACGATACATTCAGACCTGATTCTGCACACCCAGCTCAGTCAAAACTCCAATTGATTTCAGTGGAAATTTTGTCTGAGTAAAGAGCACAGGATCAGACCCTTTATTAATAATTTAATTGGACAGAAGTCTAGCAATTGGAACGCTTGAAAGTAGCATACAAGTGGAAGCAGACAAGCATCCTGCAACAACTAATTCAATTGCATAACACATCTTTGAACTGTCTAAGGCATGCCTAACTACTACATGCTACCAACAAGAGCAAATACTCCAAAGAGAAGGAAGAGATGGAGTTGCTGTGAATAAAGAAAAAGATTACAAGACAACCCATCTGCTAAAGCTGTGAACAGTGTACCTGTCACCTCTAGTTATAAACTAGAGGCAGCCCTACCTCATAGCAACCATACAGGCCAGTTTATTACAAACACGAGAAGGAAAGAAGCAAACTTGAACCTTCACTTTCCATCTGACATTGTGTCAGAATATTAGCTTCAAGGAATCTCATGGACAGAAGAGTGAAGATGAGCTGAGGATAAATGCTAACAAGAAAAGAACTGAAAGCATCCACAAATTCAGTGAAACTACATGGCTATTCCTGCTGAATAACTATAAAAGGAATAGAAAAAAAAACTGCTGGCGGGTGTAGAGTGGAGCACTGTCAGAAAACAAACACTGATTAGCTATGGCGACAGGAGAAATATATATTAAATAAGGTCACCTTGATATCCTGAAGATATTAATCTTCCATTTCTCATTATATCAGTTTAAATAAACAGTAATCTACTTATGATGATTTGGTGTAGCGTGGCTTAGGAAGGCACTTTAAAAATGCTTTAAACTGAGCCACCCCATTTTCCTTTAATTGTCCCTGTTCCCTTGGAAGCTATCCACTCCCACCCCATTATCCACCTCTCTCATACACACATACAATCTGGACTCACCCACATTCCTTCTTTCTCTTTAGTTATTATCCTCAAAGTCAGGTACAATGGTCATAGTCAGTGCTTACTGCTATTATAATGTTTTAGTTTTTTGTAGCATCCCTTGGAGAATGAACAAATTGGGTGCATACGAGAAGTGGACCATCTTGGACATTGATTTTTGAAAGACTGTTAGATAAATGCTGACATCACAGATTGATGTCTCTTTAAAACAGTGCCTAGTGCAGAACCATTGGGGAAATAAAAAAATATTGACTTAACATGTTTGTGCAGAGGGCCCAGTGGAGAATTCCTCTGCATTAATGGGATCCATCAATTTAGGTGTTCTTTAATTATTCTAATTCTACACTGCACAGCTGGAAACAGTTCTTGTCAGCTCATCCGCTCCTTGTACCCAGGTATTCGGCATTTTCTTCAGAGAGGAGGTAACATTGGGTGAAGACACTTTCATCTATTTTTCATCATCACATCTTGACCTTTTGTTCTGTAATTAAAATTTTTGATTATAGACTAATTTCCCTGTGCAGCGTGGTGGTGAAATTGAACAGGGACTCGATTAATGGACCAACTCAGAGGCCAAGAAGCTATTTGGCTGTTTAGTGAAATACATGCCGGCAAAATAAAGTTGATGGTTTTGTTCGTGTTTAACCCCTCACCTTGGTGCCATCAATAGATTGAAGACATCATTTGTATCTGCAAGTGTTTGTTTAATTAAGACCTCCTAAAAATCTTTGCTATCGATTCATTCCATTATCTTATTGATTAACTGCACTGGATCATGTACTTGCTCTTTAGTGGAAGGCAACAGTTTCAGCCAGCTGTCATTATCCACAGATGTGAACAGTAAGCAATGTTCAGCATCCATGTCTGCCAAAGTGTCTTGTGTTTTAATGAAGTACTGGCTGCAGTTCCCTGTATTACATGAGAAAAGCCAGTTGTCTCCTGCTGGTGGTGTGACCAAGCATAAAGGTTTTCTTCCAGTTATTCATAAAGCAGCTGCTTACCAGGGAAATGTTAGAAAGTTGTGCTTTGCATTTGTATGTTAAAATCTAGAGGTTTCAAGTCAGAGCAGCAAATTATCACAGATGACCTGCATATTTAATTTCCACACTATTGTGTTTTACTTTTCCATACTGAAGAATTATGCAGAGCATAAGATTTGTAATTTGATTTTGCATGTTTATATCTTGCATTCTCACCTTTATGAGACTGCTGCATAAATTAGAATTAATACAGATATATACCTGACAAAAGCTGTACATTATTTAGTTCTTTTAAGCTGCACAGGAAATGAATCCAGACAGCAGCATTTGGACCACTGTGATGACAGACTCTCCAGTTCACATTTGCAAGGCTGAATGGAATTCACTTCTGTTTGTCAGCTTTTGTTTTTCATAGGATGAAAATCCTTTTTCACAACATGATGATGCAGTGACAATGCCTTGCTTTGCTGTTTAGGTTCAATGATGGAATCAAGAATCTTACTCCTCATACCAATGGAGGCTATCTGCCCTGCAGAAGGATTGAGACTATGCAATTACATTTTACCCATTTGCTGGCCCACTCATATGAATTTGGGTACTGGTCTTAGAGCAAGCTACTCATGCATTCTCTCAGATTCTTTGGGGGCAGGCACAAGAAACAAGCCGGAGGTGGTGACAGGCAATAAAGTTATGGGTGGAGGAAGAAAGTGGAGAGTTTGGTAAAATGTAGGCAAGAAACATAACCCTGCAATTTCTCCTTCTTCTCTGATATTTGAGTGACAGTGCAGATTGGTCCAATATATGCATTCCTTATTGGAATATATCATAGGAAATAAGGCATGTATTCTTTACTTTCACATGCAGTGCTTCACTGAGATTTGCAGTACACTGTACATAATGTGGGTGGTCTCTTAGTAAGTGCCAGTGGGTTCTTTGTTGCCATTGTGAAGGGGAGGCCTTAGAAACTCCCCACGCGACAAAAATGCAATTTTCTTCTTCCCAGTTGTATTTAAAATGAAAACTTCACCAGTTGAATTGTTTTAGAGTTATAGCTCAATCCAGACTTCAGTGTTTAGTTAAGTTTGTATTTCTGCTGGCATGTGTTGTTAATTTCAGCCAAACCCTCATCTTTACCTTGGCAGAGAAACTGATTTTGTTGGGTTCCCTACATCCTGTTAAATGAGTTAGTACCAAAACAATATCCAAAGGACAAATGACTGCTTTCTGAATACTTCTCAGGCTTTTTGATGGCAGCTCTAAGTACTGATTCAGTCTTTGTGATGCTTTAACATGGCATTTTTGAGTTCCTCAGGTTATCTGTAACTACACAAATGTCAAAGTTATGTCATAAAGAGAAAAACACCTGTATAGAGCTTTTTAGAATATGTTTCTAAATCTAGTTGCTGGAGACTGTTACACAATAATTTTATCTTCTGCCAGATAAAATTATGCTGTTATACTTGACATTTTTCTTGTGCAATTTAGGAAGTGCTTTGACCATTTGTTGATCAATGTGTAATTTTACTAATACGTGCAAATACTGTATAAGGTAAAATTTTCAGTTACGTTGTGGAATTGTGTAAGGGGTGTGTGGAGGGACTGCTTTGCTGCTGGAATCCCCATCTGGTGAATTCATTCTTTCTAGCGTGAGTCTGACTATCTATATTATTTGAGCATCTCCCATGTGTTTAGAAAAAGAAATAATCTCTTGTGCCCAGGAGAAGTAGCTTGATTGGCTGGAATGTGTTTTGTTTCTGCTAGTGGGTGTGTTATGTGTCAGTGAAGAAAGCTGATGGACCGCTACCTCGAACAGCCGGTTTTGCAGTTAGTTATTTCTGTAGGTAGTTCCAGGATCATTCTTATCTCTTGAGGAAGTCAGTCTCATAGTCTAGGTCCAGTTCCTGTAAAAGTTCTGCCTCCTGCACTCACAAGCCTCCTCCTGATAGTTGAGTTTCTTTGCTCCTCATTCTCTATCTGGATAGCTTGGTTGTCTACCCTCACCCTGATACTTCTCTCAAGGATTAGCAGATAGAGCAGATACTGCACTGTAAAAAGATTTTGGCCAGCATCTGAACAGTGGCTAAAATGGTGGGAGGAAAGCTCCTTGTGCTCTCCTCACTTGTTCAGTCACATAGGGTATGGCTGCATTGAGTAATAAATAATTGCTTATTTAAGTTGAGAAGAGATATATATTTAAAGCATGGTGCTGGAAATCAAGAAGTCTCAGCTCCAGATCTTGGTTTGGATGTGGACTTCCTCTGTGGCCTTGAATGAGTCATTTAATCTCACTGGGAATCATTTTCCACACCTGTAAAATGTGGACAATAATCATGATGATGATGATAAAATATAAGGCAAGATCAGAGCTCGTCAGGAAGTGGTTTTTCCGTCCTTGGAAAAAAATAGAGATTTTGAAAAAAAAAAAAAAAAAAAATCCATCCCAAGTCAGGCCAAAAAATTAAAATCTCAAAAATTTTCACAAACTAAGAATCCAAATAAAATTTGAGTTTGAATCTATCACAATATTTTGTTTCAATAATTTAGAAAATTTGGTTTGATTGTTCCAAATAGAAGTGATTTTTTTACTTTGAAAATGTCAAAATGAGACTTTTCAAAAAAAATTATCAGGTTTTTTTCAAGAGAGTTTTTTTAAAATTGACCCTTTCCTACAAACAGTTTCAATTTTGATGAATCAGCATTATCCAACAAAAAGAAGTTTTTATTGAAAAATTCCCAGCTAGCTTTAGTGAAGAATATTATTTATAATGGACTAAATCCTCCTCTCCCTATTGATGTGAATAGTCAAAAGGAATGCTCCTAAGCATGAAACAAGCAGCAACTGATACTGTGTAAGTGAAGTGCTTTGAACATAGAAGAATGCTATGCACATTCTAAGTATTGCTGTTCTTGTTTCACAGCACTACAAACTGTTAATTGTCTAAAATTAAAAAACAAAGGATGAAAAAAATTCTTCCAGTGTCAGTCCCAAAGAGTTAACTTTCCCCAAACACTGCCAGCATTTTATTACAATTGTCAAAAAAAACAAAAACCCAACTCAGTGTTATTGTTTTGATTACTGAGATTCAGCCACAGATCAACTGAGCAATTAAAATCTCTAAATAAAATTCCCTGAATTGTCAAACAAAGGATGAGTTCCCAATGGGAAGGATTTATTTTTAAAGTTGAAATTTCTCTTTGTAACATCTCTGCCAGTAAATTGTTTCATTAATTAGAATATACAGAAATATTTTACCAGTTTAACAATGCATGACATCCTATTAAGATTATGATGACAAGTTTTTCCTTTTATGCCAGGTGAAGTTACTGCATTCATATAATAAATATGTGGGCTCAGTTACAAATAGATTTTTAGAAGGAATTTAATAATGCATTTATTGTTGAAACTCAACAAAAGTGTCTGAAATATTTAGAAGTCTGAACAGAAAGAACTCTTTTTTAAATCAGTTCTAGAAATGAAAAGGTAATTCAGAATTTGAAGAAAATATAGAGGAAACCTGATTTACACATTAATAATAGTTTTCTCTAAAACTCCGACCTGTGAACTTTTGAGGATAATTGACTCTGATAATGCTTCCTGTATATTACATCACCCTTGAATACCTTTGATCAAAGTAAATAGGAGTGCTGTGTGAGTAAAGACTGCAGAATAAGGTGCTATAATATATTTAAGAAGACTGTCTAGAAAAGGGCATGTTAAAATGACAACTTAAATTTGACCCATAATTTAAATGTGCAAACCCCCCCCCCATGAAACCAATTGAAGAATTTCCATTAAAAAATCCAGTAAAAACAGTTAAAATAGAATAAAAATTCACAGCAACATTAAGAATGGTTTATCTGAAACTGAATCAACAAATAAGTTGCCAAACAGTTTTTTATGCTCAGAGGAGGTCATTGGGCCAGACTGTTTAGGAACATTAATTGCATTGTTGAACACTTTATGGTAGACAGCATTTGTATTTTTAATAGAGCCTTTTGAGTATTTAACAGAGGATTTGCTATCTTAATGTTTTTAACTGTGCAGTGTATTTATGTATTTAGAGATGTCCTATGAAATTCAGTGCAATAGCCTCTACTCATCTGATTGAGTGATTATATGAATCCGACTGCAAATTTGGCATTATAATAATAAAATCTTAATGAACCAAATTCATAGTGTTAGAGTAGACTTCACTAATGCTTCTAAATTGGAGCCAGTTAATGTTTTCCAAGTGCTGTAATTTAGAGGCAAAGCTGATATTTCATTCTTTAAATCCCCTTGGTATTTTAACCCATAAGATAATCCACAATAATGGGAGTTCAGATATTATGGTAATTAGTAGTGTGGAAATCTAGATAGTTAATCAGCATTAGTAACCCCAAGTGTTAAAAAAAAGTATGAGTTGGTCCTCAAAAAACATCGTATCAGATGGACTTTAAAATCGTGAGCTTAAAAATAATAAATTTTAAGATTTTTTTATTTGCCTTCTTGTTTCTGCATCTTTATGGTGCAATCTGGTCACATTTTCAAGCGTTTATCTACAGTTTACAAGAGCTACAAACTTACTTATAAGGGCTACAAAGTGGAGTGGGGGATTCTCTCTGGCAGTGGCTCATAAAGATTTTTCCTCATTTGTTCTGTTGAGGGAGATTGCCCCACAGCAGAGCACAGTTACAAATCTTGCGGGATCCCTATAAACTGTAGGAGGCCAAGACCATCAGTGAGAATACCCTATGCTGCTGCAAAGGGTCTGTGCCTCTGGTATCACCCACCCCTGCAGCATGAGTTCTTTGGAGCCTTATGGCCCAAACTATCTCAGCTGTCTTTAAAGGAGGATCTGCATTCTGGAGGGCCCAGTACAACATTAATACAGCCTCTGTACTTAACAACTTTCTTTGGATAACTCAATTCTCCTGACCTGCACAACTACAGATTCTTGGAGTCACAGTGTCCCCTTTCTGGGGTCTAGGAGAAGAATGAGAAACTGCTGTAGAAGCAGCTTATTCTCATCTCCCTTTCACAAGGGAATACTCACTGAACTACTGGTGAAGCACAGTGAATTATTTCCTTACTCCTCTATCCCCACCTTTGTCCAGAAGGTTTCTCTAATCTAGCCCCTCAATTTCACAGTGAGATGTTATGGTTCAACAGAATCTCATTGGACCAAAAAAAGCTGCAAGCAGCATGGAAATGTACATTAACATCGACTCTTGGGACTTGGCTCAAACCAAAGAACATTACTAACTGTGTTTTTTTCCCTGCAATTATTCCATCTCACTAGAGAAAAGCAGCCAGCATCTTACCTGGCAATGTAATGATGTCTGAATTGCCATTGTTGTCTGGTCAGTAATTGTTTGAACATTGAAGTTTATTGTTAATGTTGTCTTATGGTGAATATACTTTAACAAAGCCCCTGGGGGGAAGGGACTGATTTATGTGCAGTTTGGCCTGCAGTGTTTGCGTCATCACTTTGCTCCTGGAAGAATATTCTTTGACTTATGTATTGCTTGCTTAATAGTCCACAAAAGTCAACATCCCTTTGGAAGAGCAACTTGTGCTTAAAGTAGTCACAAGTTCCAAGAGATTCTGTTAAGACAGGATGTTGTAAGAGACCCATAACTGAAGCAAAAACTCATGATTCCTAATTATAGTGTTAATAGTTGGGAAACGTTAAGCCACTATGTCCTGGTTTGTATCAATAAAGGTTTGGTTTCTCCTCTTCCTCCTCCACTCCAGTCCTGCTTTGGGAAGTTGGATGCAAGTCAACATTTTTATTTTCAATATAAGAATGTTCCTGTTGTCCATTATTATGTAAGTACTGTATTGTGAGTAGCTCCCAGCGTGGAGGTGAGCAATCTGCTTTCAAAGTATCCAGACCTATGCTATTTATACATAAACATAGGTGTATTGTTGTTAATCAAAAACTTTCCTGTCTCTTTTTACAATATTCTGTCAGAGCTTAGTGTAGAAATTACATCAAATGTCGGACTTACTTTGCACAAAGGGTATAGAAAGGGTACTCGGTGGTGGTTGAGAGAACACTGTGGGTTTCCCCAGTACGTAGCACAGCAGAGGCAGTGCCATCATTTGACCCAATCCTAAACAGTGACTCACTCCTAGGACAATCCTTTTTTCTGCAGTGTTTGATTCTATGGGCCTCTATTAGAAAGACAGGCACCGGACAAACTCCCACTTCATACAGACAGAATCAGAGAGGTAGCCATGTTAGTCTGGAATTGTGGAAGTGACAACTTTTGTTAGTCTTTAAGGTGCCACAGGACTCTTTGTTGTTCTTCATACAGACAGTATGTCACACAAATACAGTGGGTCTGATTCTTCAGTGTGTGACTCCACTTTTATGTGGGTGAAATGCCATTGAAGTCAATGACTGCACCACATCTGAAGCAGGGCTGTGGCTGGTGGCAGGTGTTGTGGACATTGCCCATGCTTGCCAGAGGAGGGGTAGCAATGCTTTATGGGCAGAGAAAGGAAGGTGATCAGATGCTGCTGCAAAAAAGTGGGTGGGGGTCAGCATGGCTATGCTGACCCATCCCCTGGGAAAGTAAGTGTGGAGGCTGTAAAAGAGATAAAGCCTTGGCTGGAATGATTTAGTTGGGGGTTGGTCCTGCTTTGAGCAGGGGGTTGGACTAGATGGTCTCCTGAGGTCCCTTCCCACCCTGATATTCTATGATTCTCCATGCAGCAGGCAAGGCAGCGTCCTCCCTCACCTCAAGGTGGCAAATATTAGGACTTGCTGTGGGCATTGTGCTAGTTGCTCCTTTATAAGGGGGGCTCAGAAGGAATTTTTTCCTCACCACCATATTGGCTTAGGTGGACTGGGTTGTGGTGTTGTTATTTTGCTTGGTTTATGTATTGATTTTTTTTGTCTTTCCCCCAGCAGGTTTTCAGTGGGAGCTTATTATGGTGAGGAAAACAGGGAGTTAGGCTATATGTTACAACTCATTAAGTAAGAGTGGGGCAGATGTCCAGAGCAGATACTCCATAGGGAAGGCATCCAGTGGCCAGATAAGCGGCCTGGTAAAGGACTTAAAAAGGAGTGCTGGTTAAAGGAACGAAACAGAGGGAGTTCTTCTGACATGATATATACAGCTAATTTGTAGAATAACACTGTAATATGCCATCCATCAACAAAGAGTGGCAGATAACCAACTATCTTGAATTAAATTTTACTAGGTCATATTACTATGATTTCATTTTATTTCAGAAAAATTAGACATGAAATAAGTTATGCATATTCTTTGACATTTTCCTTGTGATGAATTGTTTTTGTTGATTCCTAGTAGCTCTGGTAATTTACTCGGCCTTTCCAGATAGAGACGAAGTTATGATCCTTGTCCATATACAGTTATGGCCAGGATCCTGCAAAGTGCTGAGAGTCCAGGCCAGATCACACAAATCACATGAGCATGTTTTTAACTTTGAGAGCATGAGTAATCCCCACTGAAGAGAACACGCTTGAAATTGCTTATGTGTTTTGCTGGCTCTGGGTCAAAGTACTCCAGACTTTGCAGTATTGAGCCTATATGGCTTGCAAATTGTATAGCTGGCACAAAAGTATTCAGGTATGACAGTTTAACTCTTCTAATCTCATTTTAACTTTAAACATTATATCTGTTGAGTTATCCACCAAAAATTGTTTGTGTTTGTCATACACTTACTGCATTTTTGAGGAGGGATACTTGGTTTTTAACAAATATTAGCATTCCAAAATGTTTGTCTTTTTAATTGTGGTAACATTATGGGCATTTCTATAGCTATGGACTAGATTTTTATTATAAGTGTTATTTAATAACTGTTGTTTCATCAACAGTTAATTAAATCTACTATCTAAATTGAACAGAAAATTACAGTAGGTTAAAGACTATAAAAGACTGTTGCAGATAAGACTTATTGGTCGTAAGAATTTGAGATCAAATCTACAAGCAGTATCCTGCTCATATTTCTCTTTTAGGCTGCTGTATTCTAGCTCTTTGAAAGTGGCCTATTATTTCCTACCCATATATAACAGTGTCCTGTTTGCTGCCAACATGCCCACACTAAAGTTACTTTCATTAATTAACTGTAAGTAAATTTCTTTGCAAGCAAAATCTCTGATCTCATTATGTTGTCCTTTAAAGCTGAACACTTCAGCTTTTCTGTTCTACTTCAATGGCACATAAAAAGCACATTCTTTAATGTAAAGAGCCATGTCTTCAGGAGGTTAATTTGATAGTCTTCGAAAGAACAATAGTTTGGGCAATCATAAAATAATATTCATGATTTTTTAGAAGAGAGTAAATTCAGGGGCTGATTCAGCTATGGATTGTGGAACATGTCCTTAAAATAACCTGTCCCCCATTGATTATTTCATAATGCTACCTGGAAGAATTATTCTCGCAGGCTGCCAAGCCTGGTTACTAAATACACAAACTGATAAGTTTGACACAAACATTTCACCTGCTCTGTATCACCCTGGATTCTTTTTTGTATGGGATGTGTGCTTATTTTAGGAAACAGCTTCTACATTTGTTACGACTGTCCTTATTGTGTCACTTTGTGATTCTTTATAGAAGCTACATGTTTAAAAGTTTACTTGCTGATCTATGACTCCAGTGTACTAACTAGAGTTGTGCTGAGGAATGTTTCTTTGCAGAATAGATTGATGTAGTCATTTTTCTGATGATAGATGCCCCTTACCACTACATAGGAACAATGGTCAAATTTGATAGGTTGAATATACTATGAATTTAATGTTTTTTTCCATTTCACTTCATCTCCCTAATGCTATCTGAGGTATTTTGAGACATATGCAGCCCTGTCTTTCTGTCTTTTAGAGTTAACTTCAACTTGAGCAATAAAATCTGGGTGCTTTTTAGAGCATTAAATCCAGTGAGCTGAAATTTGTCAGGATGTCTTTGAAGACTACAAGGTGTATGTCAGCTAGTGGGAACGTTACTCCACAGGTAACTCAAATCTCTGTGAGCAAACCTAGTACATGAAGAAGCCATTTGTATCCCTCTGAGTCCCGTAACGTTGAATGCGTTGCTGAGATTTACACAAGTCTGATCTATGCAGCTGATGAGATGGTGCAGCAGGGTAGCAACAGTATGACCTGAATCACAGTTTCTTATGCCTCAAAGACCATGGCCATGGCTCTAGATTCTTTTTTTCCATGGGTCACAGTTTTACTACAAAGGGTGCATTTCTTTCAACAAGGCAGCTGGAAATCAGTTCGGTGGAAGAGCTCAGGAAGGAAAATCAGGTGCCTCATGGGCACACAGTAGAAGCGATGGGTCAAAGGTAATATATTGGTTAAGGTCCTCAGTGTCTGGTTTTGTATCTTACTTATAGCTAGTTCCAGTGCTTTTAGACAGAAGTATTGTCAATGGTATTGATTAGTTGATCTGCTAATCCAGCAGGCTCCTTGATGTGTTAAATTTCATTCTTTCACATGGCTATAAGTGTGGAAGAAGTGTGTGCAACTGCAGAAGCAACTCTCAGTGGACACTGCAAAAGTATGGCTGCCTGTGATCAAATTGTGCCATGCATGCCAGTGCCAATTAGTCCTTTGCCAGTCATGTTTAACCCCTTCCAGTCATTCATCAGCATCTGCATTTCATGTCAACCTTTTAAGTCCACTCTAGGTTTCTAGGATTTTACATTCATGCATTCCTTAGAATGGGTGATGCATGTGTATTTTTAAAATGAACTGTATATGGAATAAAATTTCACCACATCCACCGTGTATCTATGGTATCCTTGAAAACGTTAAGTCCAGCTTATAATTATTTTCAGAGGCATGTGACAAAATGCAAAGTCCTTGCAATAGTAAAGCTTTTAAATAATTATTTCTTCTAGATTTAAAAAAAACAGAAAATATAAATGTCATATTTGTTGTATGAATATTACTAATATATAATAAAATTCTGAAACATTATTATCATTCTATAAAACAATAACCTCTGTTAAAGTATTGTTAACCAACAGAGAATGAGACTCCATCTTTAATTCATCCCAGTGTGCCTACGCATTGCAGCACATGTTGCCATGTCTGTTTTTCTATGGCTCTCTCAATAACTATACAGAGATTGAGGGCAATGGCCTAATAGGCCCATGGTCACCTGCATGACTGCATAGGTAAAGAAGTCTGGATCCACAGGAGTGGGGAATTTTGATTCAGCATTTCCCCATCCTACAGAAATCCCTTCGTGGGGCCTTTTCCCTATTCCTCTTCCCATTCTCCTTTCCCCCAGGGATGAATTCCTAGGAAGCACTATGAGTTAAAACTGGTGAGGTTTCTTATCCCTTATGCAGGCTGCTATTGCCTGGGAGAGAATTGGGCTCTGTATCAGCTCCCTGCTTCTTTGTATAGTGTCCCCTCAGTGGTTGTAATATAACGTAACTCATACTGCAGAAAGTATTATTGAATTTTAAATCCATTATATTTTGCACTCTAGCACAAATAGTAGCATTCAGCCAGTTCCAGGGCATATGCCTGGAAGCAGTACTCACGTGACCAGTCTCACTTAAGTCAGTTATAACTGTATACATGCATAAATATAAATCCCTAACATTTCAGTGTGTAGAAACAGAGGCTCAAATGAAATGTTTTCTTCCTGCAGAGAGAGGAAACTCTGGAATCACCAAGACAACTTGCATGAATAAGTATGGCTTGTGTGTATGTAGGTATGTGTGCATTTGTATGAGGTCTGCAAGACAGTGCCCAGTTAAGCCCTCTTTGGGAAAAACGTATCTAGCCAGGCTTACAACGTATGTACCAAGATTTAAGGTCAGTTCAGATTTAAAAAAAAAAACAGAGTTGTAACACAAATTGCCTGAAGAGCAAATTCAGCCCCAGTGACAGTTAAGTACATTTCATGGGAGGGGTGAAGCATGTTACACTCTGAGACTGCTGAAATGAAGGGCCTGCTCCTGTAGACCTTACACTGTGGCTGCATCTGGCAAATTTAATTGGTGTTTCTTCACCAGCAGTAGTAATGTTAAGACAGTATTGTAGACCGGATCCAGATGTTGCTGACGTATTTTCTGACCCTTCAAGTTCTGCAGCATCATTTCCTGTCGAGACAACAACTTCACAGGGGTTATAACTGGTAGAATTGCAGCAACGCATGGGTTAATGGCTGTATCCATCCCTCAGCAAATGCCCAATTAAGAGCTAGATTAGTAAAGATGAAAAATGTATTGCAAAATTGCTGCAGTATTATGGAAAACAAAATGATTTCATTGAGTAGTAGTTCTGTTGCCATAATCCTAATGATAAACTCTGTTACACTAATAATAGAAGAAAAACTAATTGCAGTGAGGACAGGACAAATCTTTTTTAATCCTCGTTGTCATCTCAACTAAATCCAAATCCATTTGTATTAACCTTTGCTGACAGAGTCACATGATGGACATAATTTCTTGTAATTTACCAGCAGTAGATCTAACCTTTCTTCATCAAATATTCATAAAGGCAGGATTCTCAATGATTTTCTGTCTCTCTTCATATTTACATCTTGTTGTCTTCTTCCTCTTTACTACAATTTGAACACAGTGGAAGTCAGATGGAATTAAAGTGCTTTAGCAGCTAAGGTACCTGAAAGCAAAGAATAACTAATTGAAATTTCTTACCTGTACAGATCATGCTATAGACTGATGTGGCAGCAATGTATAGACCAGATGTCCCTCCTTCCTGGAGGAAAAAATGAACTCTAAATTTAAGTGCTATGAATTCTTGTCAGTAGAATAAAATTGTTTATATATAAACAATCACACAGAGCAAGGTGTACAGTTTTATTGGATTCCTGCATATCTTCTTTGAATCTGAGGAATGAAATGAAAGGCTGTGGGCCTGATTGTCCACTTACTTTAGATAGGTGTAAATCAGGAGTAAGTACAGTGAAGTCAGTTAAGATATTCCAGTGTAAAACTGGCATGAGAGAATGGATAATCAGGCCTTATGTCTTCCAAGCTGTCCAAGAAGTGTAGCTATCAAGTGTAACCACATTCTCCAATGTAACAAGTGTAAGTATAACGCCAAATATTAAACAGCATTTAATATTTTTAAGAAGTATTTTAACATGAAAACTGTTTCTCTATTCAATATTTTAGACTGAGGGCTTGTCTATGTTATGGGTGCTATTGCGGCAGAGCAGTATTATAACTGTAGTGCTGTAGTGAAGACGCTTCCTACAGTGACAGAAGCAATGTTTCCATTGCTCTAGGTAATCAACCTCTCTGAGCAGTGGAGCTACGTCAATGGAAGCATACTTTTTTCAACCTTGATGCATCTACATCAAGGGGAGTTAGGATGGCATAGCTACGGTGCTCAAGGTGTGAAGTGTAGATCAGGGCTGAGTTGTTGGAATCTTACTTAAAAATATCAACTGTGGCTGTCATTTATTCATTTACTCCAATGAGATGCTGAGACACCTCAGCTCCCGTTGATATCCATAGAATGAAGTGCTCAGCACCTTGCAGAATCTGGTCTCTAAAGAATTGAGGATTCAGCAAGTTCCGAAGCGGTATGCTGCTTTCACTAAAAATAACATCTAAAAACTATGGCCCTCAAAACCTATTACTCCCTCTTATATCATGCGATTTAGGGAGGGCAAAATTGACTGTCCATCCTGGGCAAGTATGCCAGTTTCCTGCACACTGATTCGGCTACTTGGGAGTGGTAGATTGAGTTTCCACATTCCTGGGTAATTGCATGTTTGAAAAGGTATAAAGTGACAGTGCAACCCATGTTAGGAATTTTAAATGTATTACTTCTAGTTACTTTAGTATCTCTATTATATTGCATTCACTGAGCTTTGAGGAAATACTATATGCATCTTGTTCCTAAAAATATCTCACAAATGACTAGCCAATTAGTTAATGAATAAAAACTCACAGCTGATTTTTTACACTCAAGGGATGTGTAGAGATTCAAATGAAACTTTGGCATTTCAGAGTTCATACTTCACTCCCTGTGACAGCTGTGAGTGAGTAGGATGTTTTAGGGAATAAAGCACTGGAAAGGGGCCTTTTTCTTATGTGTTTGCCCTTACCTCTTTCTCTTGCTCCCATTTCCCCGATAGCCTGTACTAATGGTGTTGGATGATGATTTGACAGTAGATGGTGTGTTGTTCCCACAATAGCACAGAGAGGAAGAATGGTCCAGAAGATGGTACTGTGCTAGTAGGAGTCAGAAGACCTGGTTCAGTTCTTGGCTTAGCCACTATCCTCATGTGTGGTACTGGGCTAGAGTACACTAAGGTACCATGATCTCTGTACGTATTGAAAAACTGTTTTTTAGTCTATGTGTATTCCAAAGAGAAAGGTTAAAGGTGTCTGACATTATGATTACCAGTTATTTCCAACATGTACTTTACCTACTAATGTCAGATTCCTGTCACTTGATTGTATAAATAAATGCCGCAGTACAATCAAAAGTTTACAGTTCCAAAGTTTCATTCTACATTAACTGTTGTGGGTCTTTATAGACCTTTGGATTTATAGAAATAATCATTTTTTTTAAAGAGGCATGCAAATTATGAGTCTGGTCATCCTATAGATAACCTAATAATGAGCATTGCAGAGAAGCATTAATAGATCCTAAATATTTCAGTTAATTCCCAGGCACTTAACCTACAGAATTGTTCATCTAAAAAGTGTGAATGCCAACTTAGCAGTCTGCTGAGAAAGCTGACTTTCCATCAATCCCTTTGCAAGGGCAGAAGTTATTGTAGCTAATCAAGTTGGGTAAGCAGTGAGGCCAAGTGGTTCCCCAGGTGACCTTGGTCCTTTAATACACTACAAGGGGCTGACTCTCTCCATTAATAGTTTTGTTTGTGAGAGCTGAAAAGGTGACTTGTAATACAGCTCTTTTTCCCTGACTCCTCCATAATGACATTTTGAACAGGCAGATGATGGCCTTTGATTCAGTATGACCTTCTTAGTTTTAGTGGTTACAGAATGATTTAAGATGAACAGCGTAAATGAGAAGATAGGTACAGCCCACACCGAAGCTTTTCCCTGGAGAGCATCTTTGTAAACTTACATAGAAAATCAAGGGTAATTTTTATATATTTTATATTTTTTTCTTTAACTTTATTATTGCTTGATTATTAGCTAAACTCTTCTGGCCTGATTCTCCTAACCTGTGAAGTCAGTTGAATTACACAAGTGTGTGTAACATGTATAAGAGAGAGAAGAATCTTGCCTATATGTGTTGTTAATAGGTCCAGAGTTGCAATTAGATATTCTCCACAGTCTGCAGTTAGCACTTTCGGGTCTTCCTCTCCACGCTGTCATAGGGTTCAAATACGAAACTGCCTTTCTTGGGGCTATCATGCTAGAAATCCTCTTCCATTCTGTTGGAATATCTCTATCAGCTACCGTGCACCATTTTGCACAGAGCTACATTGCAAAGAATTTTCAATAGTTAGTTAAATTCTTTGGTAAAGTTTCATAGAGTTTGGGCCAGGAGGGAGCATTTGATCATCCAGTCAGACCTGTATATCACTGGCCATTACGTTTTACCAGATACACTTGTACTGATCACAATACCTTATGTTTGATTGAAGCATAACTTATTGCTAAAGCACATCTTCAGGAAAGGCATTCAGTCTTAATTTGTAGATATCAAAAGACAGAGAATCGATCAGCTCCTTTGGTAGTTTTTTTTGAGTAGTTAAGCACCTTCTCTGTTTAAAAAGAAAATTGTACCTAATTTCTAATTTGAATTTGTCTGGCTACTACTTCTAGCCACTAGTTCTTGTTATGTGTTTCTCTGCTAGAATAAAGACCCCTTTTGTACCTTCTGTTTTCTCCCCATGAAAGTATTTATTAGGGCTGTCAAGCGATTAATCGCACTTAAAAGTGTGATTAAAATTAATTGTGATTAATTGTGTGATTTAAAAAATTAATCATGATTAATTGCATTGTTAAACAATAATAGAACACTAAATATTTTGGACGTTTTTTAAATTTTCAAATATATTGATTTCAATTACAACACAGAATACAAAGTGTACAGTGCTTACTTTATTTATGATTGCAAATATTTGCACTGTAAAAAACAAAAGAAATAGTATTTTTCAATTCACCTAATACAAGTACGGTAGTGCAGTCTCTTTATCATGAAAGATGAACTTATAAATTTAGAATTATGTACTAAAAATAATTTAGTTCAAAAATTGAATAATGTAAAACTTTACAGCCTACAAGTCCACTCAGTTCCACTTCTGCCAATCGCTCAGACAAACAAGTTCGTTTACATTTACAGGAAATAATGCTGCCGGCTTCTTGTTTACAATGTCACTCAAAAGTGACAGATGCACTAAAGATTCGTATGACCCTTCATGCTTCAGCCACCATTCCAGAAACATGTGTCCATGCTGCTGATAGGTTCCATTCGATAATGATCCAAAGCAGAATGGATCAACGCATGTTCATTTTCATCATCTGAGTCAGATGTCACTAGCAGAAGTCTGATTTTTTTTTTCATGATTTGGGTTCTGTAGTTTCCACATCAGAGTGTTGCTCTTTCAAGATTTCTGAAAGCATGCTTCAAACCTCATCCCGCTCAGATTTTGGAAGGCACTTCAGATTCTTAAACCTTGGGTCGAGTGCTGTAGCTATTTTTAGAAATCTCACATAGGTACCTTCTTTGCATTTTGTCAAATCTGCTGCGAGAGTGTTCTTTAAAAAGACGTGCTGAATTATATTCTGAGATTGCTATTACATGAAATATATGTCAGAATGCAGATAAAACAGAACAGGAGACATACAATTCTCCCCACAGAGTTCAGTCACAAATTTAATTAATGCATTGTTTTTTTTAGTGAGCATCATCAGAACGGAAGCATGTCCTCTGGAATGGTGGCCAAAGCATGAAGGGACATTCGAATATTTAGCATCTCTGACACATAAATACCTTGCAATGCCGGCTAGAAAAGTGCCATGCGAACACCTGTTTTCAATTTCAGGTGATATTGTGAATAAGAAGCAGGCAACAGTCTCTCCCGTAAATATAGAAAAAAATTATTTATCTTATTAATTGGCTGAACTCTAAGTGGGACTGAGTGGACTTATAGGCTCTAAAGTTTTACATTTTTTGTTATTAAGTGCAGTTATTTAACAAAAAAACCTACATTTGTAAGTTACACTTTCACAATAAAGAGATTGCACTACCGTACTTTCGTATGAGGTAAATTGAAAAATACTATTTCTTTTATCATTTTTAAAGTGCAAATATTTTAAATCAAAAATAATAATATAAAGAGATCACTGTACACTTTGTATCTTGTGTTGTAATAGAAATAAATATATTTTAAAATGTAGAAAAACATCCAAAAATGTTTAATAAATTTCAGTTGGTATTCTATTGTTTAACAGTGTGATTAATTGTGATACATTTTTTAAATCCTGATGTATTTTTTGAGTTAATCATGTGAGTTAACTGCAATTAATCGACTACCCTAGTATTTATGCACTGTAATTAAGTCATCTCTCAGTCTTCTTTTTGATCAGCTAACCATTTTGAGCTCTTTACGTCTCACATTGTAGAGCATCTTCAGTTTTTGAATCATTTTTGAATGAATTCTTTTCTGCACCCACCCCAATTTTTCAATATCCTTCTAAAAATGGGGACAACAGAACTGTGTACAGAATTCCAGTTCTGGTCTCACCAATGCCATATACCGAGGTAAAATTCCTTCCTTTCTCCTCTGTTTATACATCGAAGAATCACATTAGTTCTTTTTGCCACGTCATTACACTGGTGGCTCATGTTCGGTTGTTAGTCCACTGACCCCAAGATTCTTTCAGAATTCTTTCAGTGCTCCAGGATTCAGTGCCCTGTTTTGTAGGTATAACTTTGCGTTTCTTGCTCCTAGGTGTCTAATTTTATATTTGGCTGTATTAAAACACATTTTGTTTGAACTGGTCCAGGTTACCAAGCAATCCAGTTCACTCTGTATGACTTCTCTCTCTTCCTTGGTATTTACCACTCTGCAAATCTTTGTGTAATCTGCTAAATTTATCAGCAACAATTTTACATTTACCTCTAGATCGTTAATGAAAATGTTGAATAACATGAGGCCTAATATTGAACCCTGTGGAACCCCATTAAAAATACTCCATTTGATGATGATTCCTCACTGACAACTACTTTGTGAGATCTGTCAATACGCCAGTCCTCAATCACTTTACTGTGTGCACTGTTGATATTGTATAGTGCTATTTTTTTAATCTTTATGCTCTGCATAATGAAAACTTCCAGAAATAACCTTACAGAAGTCTAGGTGTATTACAACTATGCAGTTACCTTTCAACCAAACTTGTAATCTCATGAAAAAATGAAATTATGTTTACTAATAGAAACAAATGAAAGACTGTGGCACACGATACTGGATGCTATACCTATGGTATGTAGACCCTTTCAGAAACCAAAATTTGTATGAATTCCCTGGAATTAAGAACAGCTGGATTAGCAGCAATTTCATTTAAATGAAGACTGAGATGAACTCGGGACAATATCATAGCAATGTCCATTAGGAAGAGAAATGGGAAGAATTAGATCTGCTGGCCTGCACAAGGAAATAATGACTCTTGTGGAATGGGAAGAGGAAAATATTCATCAGCAATTCATGCAAGGAGGTCACTAATGAGGCTCAGCTGGCAGACAAGAAACCAGGAAAATTGGAGTTTGACAAATAACATTCAAATAAACAATGCAAAATATTTGGAAAGCCAAGACTATTCTGTTTTCATCAGGCTCCAACAACTGTTCTTTTGCAAGCACACAAGCAAGAGAGTCACAACAGAAGACCCATTGTCAAATGTTTGTTACATCACTTAATGCACTACTAGCAGATGTTCAGATCCTATGATGATTTGCACAATATAAGAACTTATATAGAGACTAGAATAGAAAATACTGTTACCATAAGAAAAGTCTTAACTAACCAGGTATGCATGTATGGCTGTGATTCAAATTCTGGTATAATTAGATCAGCCCAAAGGCCCCAATTCAGCAAATTGTTTAAGCATTTACTTAAATTTGTCCTACTCAGCAAAATATATAAGCATGTGCTTAACTTTAATCACATTCTGAATATTGTTGAAGTTGGTGGAACTTAAGCACATGGCTGAGAGCTTTGCTGAATTCTGATGGATTGCTGAATCATGCCCTAAATTAGCTAATGGAAGTAGGCTTTTAGAATTCCTACATGATGGTCTAAAAGGATATCTTATATGATAGACTAATGCCACAATGGCATTACAGGTCAGTATGCTCAGCAAATGCCTGTGCTTTCAGCATTGACAAATTTGGTTTCTTGAAAAAAAACAACGTGGAGTCCTTGTGGCACCTTAGAGACTAACAAATTTATTTGGGCATAAGCTTTTGTTGGCTAGAACCCGGTGCATGGAATGGAAAATACAGGAGCAGGTATAAATACATGAAAGGATGGGAGTTACTTTACCAAGTAAAGTCTAACGGGAGACAAGTCAATTAATAGCAGAATGCCAAGGGAGGAAAAATAATTTTTGAAGAGGTAATGAGAGTGGCTCATTTCACATAGTTGACAAGAAGGTGTGAGTAACAGTAGGGGGAAATTAGCATTGGGGAAATTAGGTTTAGGTTTTGTAATGACCCAACCACTCCCAGTCTTTATTCAGGTGTAATCTGATAGTGTCCAGTTTGCAGATTAATTCCAGTTCTGCAGTTTCACGTTGGAGTCTGTTTTTGAAGGGTTTCTGTTGAAGAATTGCCACTTTTAGGTCTGTTATTGAGTGACCAGAGAGATATAAGTCTTCTCCTACTGATTTTTGAATGTTACAATTCCTGATGTCAGATTTGTGTCCATTTATTCTTTTGCATAGAGACTGTCCAGTTTGGCCAATATATATGGCAGAGGGGCATTGCTAGTACATGATAGCATATATCACATTGGTAGATTTTCAGGTGAACGAGCCCTTGATGGTGTGGCTGATATGGTTAGGTCCTATGATTGTATAGATATGTGGGCAGAGTTAAGTGAGCCATAGTGAATGATTAATCTACAGAAAATTCGCAGGTGCTTGATGGTTAATTTGAATTGTATGTTGCAAATGCCCACAAAATACTCATTTGAACTACTTCTTAGGGTACCGTCACCACCTACTTTATTATCATTAAAATATTCCCCTGTGGCAATAACTTTATCCAGAAGGAATTTCAAGACTAGGCGCATTATCTGTTGAAAAGCAATTTAGTAGTTTCCATTCAGGCAAGGTAGTTTTAAGAAAAACATTGAAGTTTACTCTGAAGGCAATTGCAATCTTCCATAGATCTCAGGATATTATATTACCTTCATTCTTTTCGAATCCACATTATAAGAAAGAGAAAGACTGACATAAATTGGATGTTCGAAGAGCTCTGAAGATAGACATCAGAAGGACTCAAGAGTAAGGAAAGATCTCAGAATTATTTGTTCTTTTCCATCTTAAAGTAAAAGAGAACAAAGCATCAAAGGCATCAGTAGTGAGATGGCTCAAAGTCAGTACTGTATATCATATTGTATAAAGCAAATGATTTGGCACCACCAAAAAAATCTAAAGTCACATTCTTTGGGAGCAGTACTGACATTGTAGTCAGAAAGATCTTTGCTATATAGAAAATAAATATGGAAAATTTACTGTCCTAGGTGCTACATGTTTTATCTGTTGGAAGCATTTGGCAGGTAAATTCTGCAGTTCATGGTGACTCAGTTGTGGTTGGTGGAAAAAATTAATAACTGCATTCTAGAGCTGGATTCTGCATTCCTTATAGGCGTCAATAGGAGTTCTGTCTGTGCAAGGAGTGCAGCATCACATAGCTACATGTAATTCATCTGATCAGTTTTATTCTTATTGTTTAAATAAGATGGATGTGATCAGGATCCAGACAAGAAAATTCTTTCTCATCTGATAATCTCGCATTCATTCTCCAGTCCACACTGGAGTTTTAGTTGGATTAAAATAAAATATGTAAGAATATTTTCAACTGCAATCTTTTGGGATCACATTCTGTTCTCAAGCTACTTTTACACTGCAGTTACTCCTGGTGTGTACCAGTGTAACAGAGTTCAGAATGTAATCCTTTGACTCTGTATATAGATTGGGATAATGTTTTATTACACTGGAGTAGAAGTGGTTATTAGATATCTCTGAATATTGCTTTGGAAGATTTCATACTGGAATTCAAAAAGATAATTACAGAGAACCCAGGGGTAGACAATTTGATGCCTACCACAGTTACTGATGGAGAGGAAAACCCTAGTTAAAATTGGTGAACACTGAAAGTAGCAGAAATTCTAAGTTATGGCTGCACCATTTATAAAACACTAAACCAAACCTATATTCACTATATATACAATTCATAACACTAGTTCATTGGAACCTCACCCGGACAAATTGTCTTAGCTGTTTCTGCTATATTGAAATAAAGTTCTTCAGCAAAAACAGGAATATGTGTATGCACACGCACACTCCTTGAATGGTTTAGAAGATATTGCATCTATTTATAGGAAAAGATACATATAACCCCTTCCTTTGTCTGAGAGCTGAACATTTTGACATTTCTCTCAATACAAATAGAACTGCTCAGCAAGTCATAGTTCTGGGTGTGACTGGGAGATGACAATTGAAAGATGTTCCTGTGCTTCCCATTTCTCTCATAGATTATTTTATGATAAACGAGCAATTGCTTTTCATCTCTTGCATGACCACTGATTATCAGGGACACTCGTTAATAGTGATTGCAATGGTAAAGTTATATTTCTAGGATTTAGAATCCCTAGTAGCCTTTTTTCGGCATTTAATTGGTGTTATGCAATTTTTATTTGTACCAGCATGAACATGCAATCAGAGATGTTAGGAAAAGACCTCTTAGGTAGTCTAGCCCATCCCCCTCTTGTCAGTACATTTTCCTTACAGTATATGTTCAAGTGCTTTATCCATAAAATATGAATGGATAGAGAAATAGACATGTAGAAGTTCAGGGATTATTAAAATACCTGTATGGATTCTGTAGGCATGCATTTGTCATAAAAAAAAAAATTCTTCCTCTCCTTTTGTGGCTCTTTGTCCCTTTGTTTCCCACTTTCCCCAGAATCTGCCCCTTCCTGCTTCCCCCTCTCCTTGCTATGACCTAGGGGAAAAGACTACTTTTTAAAAAACATGCTTTTCAATCTTAGCATTGTGTTGCACTTGTGGCATACAGGCCCAATCTTGTTATAAAATTTCTCCCTTGCTGTGGGATTCAGTGCTTAAGACAGCATTGTGGTGGTGTGTAGATAGGACTGAACCCTGTTTTAATTGTGTTCCCCAAGGTGTGGATTCCAAGACTCGAGCACACTTCAGGAATATGTTGGAAAATGTGACTTAGTTCCTTCTACCCTGCAAGATCAGGCCATTTTTTCAAATTTCAGGCACTATGGTGTACCTCAATACATTAGATTTTCACACTGCAGACAGGTCTTTAGTCGACAGTCAATAAAGATCCTGTTTCAGTCAGATGGACCAAAGTTGGCAGGAGCAGCACAGTGATAGGAGTTAATAGCAGTGTGAGGAGGAAGTGATTTGGAGGTTGGGGTTTTTTTGGTGGAGTGAGTTTGAGATGGAGGTTGCAGGCAAGAACTGATGCTAGTGAAATGGGACATTTGGAGGTACTACTAACAGAGGTGATGGGACAGGTCAGGGATTGTTTCAGAAACCTGGAAGAGCAGCAGTGGAGGAAAACTTTGTGGTTGAAGAGTCAGAGCACATTTTTCTCAGTTTTGCCAGTCTAGTTTGTGTGTGAAACAATGGGGTTTCTATCAGTTCCCTTAGGGGAAACTTTCACAGTCTAAAAAATCTTCTCTCACTCCCATGTGCACCAAATCAGGACTCTCCTTTCAACAATAGGTTTCTATTTGCCTTTCTCACAAATGTTTAGGGTTGTAATCCCTAATAACTAAGTTGCAAGTGCTAAATGCTTCTTTCCCGTGGAAAAACACATAATCAAAAATCTGCAACGTGAGTGCAGCTTTCCTGGAAGAGACAAAGGGCACAGACTTCAGACACTAAGGATTATTGGGAAAATCGGGCTCCTTCGTTGTAAATCTTGGGGCATCCTATGGAAAGCCCACCCTGCTGTGATGCTTCCCCAGAAACTATGCTACCAGTTCATTTTCCCTGCTTCATAAGCCTTGTATGTTCTTCACTTACCAAGAGAGCTAAAAGGCATGGATGGGGAGATTAAATGCTGCTAGAAGCATCATTAACTCTTGTGTGGGTTTCAGCCAAAAGAGAAGAACATGCCATGTAATGTGTAGGTCAACCCCCAAATCTCCCAACAGCCAACTGTTAACAGAGGAGAGTATCTGTAGCCTTCTGGGAAGCATGTTACTGATATTCCCTTTTCAGTTGGTTATATTACCACTTCTCTTTCCTCTCTTTTATTTATCGCCACACTGCACAAGAGAGGAGAGCATATGGCCCCAAGCAAACACCCTAATAAAATAAATGGGGGAAATTCACAGCTCCCTGGGTGCTATTGCATCAGTCTGTCTGTGGAGTCAACAAGATAACTATGCATCAGTTTACATTGTCCAGGCTATCTTCTAAACTGGAAGATCTAGAAACTTTATGTTAATAAAAGTGTAGATTCTGGATAATACAGTACAATCTCTTCAAAGACCCTAAATCAGAAATTACATCTGTATTTTGGTGAACATGGAGGAACAATGTCCCAGTTGATATTGCAAACAGGATGAAAATAGTTATTTTAAAACTGCATAAAATCAATACTTTGGGGAAACAAGTTAGCTATGTTTATCCTCTCTGTGCATGGCAGACATTTTGTTTCTTTGAGAAATCATAGGAAAGCACAGATTGTGTATGAAGTGAAACAGCGGATCGTACACTGTATGAGAGAGAAATGGAGCATTTTAGGTTCCTGTTGAGGGAATATAAATTATCCTGAGACTGAGATATTTTTATGTTATCTGGAGTCAAATCAGTATTCTCAGTCAAGAATTGCTACACAGCCGTCATTTGTAATGAGAACAGTAAGCCTAAATCCACGCCTATGGTGTTGAAAATTTTCCTCTGAATGCTGAACCCTTCAGAGTGGTGGGATTATTTGTAAGTGTCTGTATGGAGGGGTGTGTGCATAAATATGCATACACATTATTCTCATGCATTCAGGATACAGTACGTCCGCGCACGTTATTCTAAGGAACAGGGAACAGAAGTCTCTGGGAAACAGGTAGTTGTTGCACATATACAGTACAATAGAAAAACTAGGTTAGATTGGATTAAACTTTGTGTTTCTGCAAATGCTATGCTGTTTATTAAGTGTTGGTCTGGGGGATTTGTAACCTCCTGTAGTATAGTGGTCATATTTGTTGATTAAATAACCGAACAAACATGGTACACACATTACCCCTATGTAGACATTCCTATGTGGGGAACAGGGAGTTTCAGTCCTCGCTTACAGACAGCCCCCAAACCTGAAGCGAATACTCACAAGCAGCCGCACACCACACAACGAAAACTCTAACTCAGGAACCTGCAACAAATCCCATTGCCAACTCTGTTCGCGTATCTATTCAAGGGACACCATCATAGGACCTAATCACATCAGCCATACCATTAGGGGTTTCTTCAACTGCATATATACTAATGTGACATATGCCATCATGTGCCAGCAATGTCCCTCTGCCATGTACGTCAGCCAAACCGAACAGTCTCTATGCAAAAAAATAAATGGACACAAATCAGACATCAAGAATCATAACATTCAAAAACCAGTCGGAGAACACTTCAATCTCCCTCAACACGCAATAACAGACTTAGAAGTGGCAAATTCTTCAACAAAAACCCTTCAACTACAGACTCCAATTTGAAACTGTAGAACTGGAATTAATTCGCAAACTGGACGTCATCAGATTAGGCCTGAATAATAATAATAATAAAGACTGGGAGTGGATAGGTCACTACTCTGCTGATACTCACACCTTCTTGTCAACTGTTTGAAATGGGCCACCCTGATTACATTGGTCTCATTACCACTACAAAAGTGATTTTTTGTCTCTTGATACTCTACTGTTGAGAATAGCCCATTTCCACTTTAACTGAATTGTCTCCTTAGCACTGATCCCATACGTGGTAAGACAACTCCCATCTTTTCATGTACTGTGTATATATTCTTGCTTACTGTATTTTCCACCACATGCATCTGATGAAGTGGGTTCTAGCCCATGAAAGCTTATTCCCTTTGTTAGTCTCTAAGGTGCCACAAGTACCCCTCATTGTTTTTGAGGAAGCAAAGTGTCTCATCTGGTCTCCTGTGGGTAGCATGCCTCAATGCACTGTCCACTGTCACTACACCAGGAACCTCCATCCTCCAGCCCATTTGAGACTATGGGCTTGGCATATGTGATCCAATTTGATCAGTGGTAGTAACTCTTTGATGGATTTCTGCTTGGAAATTCATGTAGTAGAGCCAACCATATTGTTTCCTTGTCTTCCTTCATCCTCCAGTGCAACCATCTAAAGCTGCAAAGCCAATCAATCAGGAAGGGACTTTCCACTTGACTGGGGTCGAGAGAGAGATTTGGGATGGAGAAAAGGGGCTTTTCAGTCTCATTTTACACCCTCTACTTCAGAGGTTAGCATACAATCCACTCTTTGCTCTTTTCTGAAGTTACAGCCAGCTGAATATGTTAGCAAGTGAGAAAAGCAGTGAAGTAGGTTTGCGAAGTTTTATTTAACATTGCTATTGAAAAACCTTGGGTCGCAGTTCCGTTTTCACTGCAATAATTGCAAATGTGATATTTTTTTTAAATTACAAGTTTTCCATTATTTTTTTTAAATGTGTGAGCCTAATTGTTGATGCCCATGGTTAAACTGTATATCTTTGTTGTGTGAGTTCATCAACATGAGATTTTGAATGTATGTTTTTATCTCTTTGGTTGTTATAATTTCATACATTTGGAGGAGATTAACTTCTTATTTGTCTAAATTTTCTCTGCATCATATTCCAGAACAAAGAGGGGGGAGAAATGAATTTTGAATTCAATGTTCTGTATAAAAATGTAAGAAACCTTGAAAGATGTGTTAGGTTACCTGGCCCTTGATTAGTACATACTGCTCCACAGCAAGGTTATTAAATATGAGTGGTGATGACGATAGCAGATTTGCAGAGATTAAAGCCCATATAAGGTTTCTCCAAAAGGTTACATAAAAACTCGTCTAAAAATTCTAATCTTAACAGTATTAAAATTACTCTTCTTGCTCTTGTATCCCATAGCCTCAGAATTCGTTTTATTTGATTAATTTCTGTCCTATGTGAGTGCCTGAGCGTATACATATATATGAATTTTCTTTAACATACATTGATATATGTACATGAAAATATTGATTCTACTTAGATCCACCAAGTGGATATTGTTTTAGGGCCTTGGACATTCATTATGTGAAGAGGAAAGACAGGTACTGCTTTTATACGTTATGCTGACTTGTGTGCGCCTTGCTATTTCCATCAGTGTGACAGTCTGTAAAACCCAGTAGTTGGACTCAAGCTTACCATCCAGTTCTCAGGTGTGCAGATGGAGGGGCGGGAGGAATATTAAGCTTGCAATTTGGGTAATAATAGAAACACTGGCATTTTAAAGCTCATGCAGCTGTCACTTAAACCTCTTTATTGTCAAATTCATTTGTCTCACCCCTGCCTCTGTGTAGAACAGTAAAATACTCTCTGCAGGACAATGTTAAAAGGTGGATTCTGCTACAGATTTACTTTGCAAAACCACAGACAGCGGTAATGCTGGTTGATTTCAGGTCCTCATGCTTGTGTCATGAGTGGTTCCTCAGGATGTTACATCAGAGCCCTCATTACCAATGCCTTCTGGAACCTCCGGCTTTTTTGTGAGGAGGACTACAAGCTTCTGTAATGTGTTAAGAGTCAAATTTCCCCACTGGCACATTTGGTTACAGCTTTTTGGAGTCAGAGTTTGTGGGGGATGTTTTACCACCCTTGCGGTTATCTGTGGAAGGATCATATGTAGCCTTTCATTTTTTCTTGGATTATAGACTCTTAACTGGAACTCCTTCAGTCCAACCCTAAATCTGGCATTACTTCTCCCGATTCCTCATCTAGGAACAAATTCATTTCTCAATTGTCTGTTCCTCTCTATAAGTGAAGAGCAGTTGCTCCTGCTCTGAGCTACTACTCGCTGTTGGGCACACCCTAGCTACAGCATATAAAAGAGCATCAGCACAGGCTGAACCACTATGGGACACATTAGGATCAGATTTTCAGAAGAGCTCAGCACCGTTGAGTTTCCATCTGGCCACTTCAGTTTAGGATCTAACTGGGAGCTGAGTGCTTTTGAAAATCTGGCCCTTAAGGTCAATCACACTAAATTTTGCATTTTTTTGGTGAAAGTTTTAGTTTGCACTGTCAGGTAAGAGCCAGCCTGGAAGAATTAAAAGGAAAATGTCTCCACCACAGATTGATCACCTTTCTCTGCTCTAGAGAGCGTGGTGTGAGTGCAATTTCTGTACTAGTAAAATGCTAAGAAAATTGGTAATGTTGGGTTCAGAATGAACCTCAAAATTTCAGTTCTAGAAAAATGGAATTTGATTGTATCATCCCAGGACATCCTATTGTTATTTCTGAAGGAAAAATAGCACCCAGCCATATGAAGTAAACTATTATGTTTTTTTTTTCCTGATTAGATTTCTCTAAACTCCTTCTAACTCAATACATTTCCATTATCTCACTGTTTTTCAGCAAGCAGCAGTTTGATAGGGCACTCAGTGTGAATCTCTTACTCAGAATCTCATAACCAATGTGTATAGGGTTGGCCTGCCAGTATTTTACAGAGATAACTGTAGTGATCACAAAGTAATTCTGTCTCTTTGAAAGCACAGGCAGCATCAAGGGAGATGAATTCACACCCCCATTCCAAGTACCCTGAACTGTGCTGAAGTTCTGATTTATATCTAGACATTGTTCCAGCTCCTTTCTATAAAACATGCTGAATCAGATGCCTAGAACTGAACCTTAACCCTGAACCTTAGGGAAATTCAGCTCCAGTTCCAAATGTAAGTCTTGCTGCAAAGGCCAGTCTCCAACTAAAAAGTCTTCCTGACAGAGCGTAACAGTAATTGCACACTCATACAGTTGCCCCAGATTGAAACTCTCTGAGAGAAAATGCATAGTTAATGCACCGGCTACAGTACATTTTTCTTCCAATGATAGAGTCACCGTTTCTTCAAAAGTGTTTATTTTCATTGTTGTTCTCTGAGGACAAAAAGTCCATTCTACTGAACAGCAAGGAAAGTTACTTTAGACCTCTGAAATTGTATACTTTTGTTTCACAGATTTCTGCAGAGTTCTACAGCTCTATGCCGCAGAGCTCTGGAATTCAACACTGTGTTCCCTAAAGCTTATAATTGGGCTGCCTCAGACATGATACATATAATCTCCAAGCCATTTGACCTCTATATTGTTATATGCGGTCAGGTAGGAGCAATGCAGATCTCAGGTGACCCTATCATGTGACCGAGGTCTGAGGTCAGCAACTCCTAACTGTTCAGCTGTCAGGGTAGACCATTCATCGCCATTGTTATGTAACTGACATGCTGACAAATAGACCTGGGTATAAAATTGTTCTCAGCATTCTACCTGATGGCCTTAAACCTTAATTGCTGGCTGTAAATTTTCACATGTTAACAGCTACTGTGACCAGACAAGTGCCTGGAGCGAAGGGATGGATAAAATTAGGCCTATCATAATTTGTTAAATTGTTAATGTCATAATGGACACCCACCTGGTTAAGTGGATAAATGTTTTCTCTTTACAAAGCTTCACCTAACCCCACTGTGTCATGTCAGGCATTTTTATCCTCACACTTTTCGATTTACCATGAAAATATAGTACAAGATCATTTCTTTTAATGGCAGATGTTACAGTTTTGATACTTTCTAAGGAATTTATCCCACTCCCCCATCCATGACCAAAGATGAAGGACATTGTCTACCATCAAACTAAGTCTTTTCTTAAAAAAACATACTTTTCGTGTTCAGTACCAAGCAAATCAGAGTGTTTAGCAAATGAAATTTACATTTCTTTCTATGACATCTTAAAATAAAAATGATAAAAGATTGTATGTTGTGACTGCAAGTTACATCAGCTGATTTACTCAGATCAGATGTAAGGCCAAAGAACTGATTGCTGTTAGACATTAGAAAAGTCTGGATTTTTTTTTAAGGGATGTAAATTTCAGTGCCTTGGCCAAATTTCAGCTTGGGTAATTACATCTAGTTTATAGAAGTCTCTCTGCAGCTTCCTTTGGCTACGATATTTTTTTATTGTTACTTTGGGCCATTGTCAGGGTTGCTGTTTGCTGATAAACGTTTAGGATGAAATCATGGACCTGTTGAAGTCAATCAGAGGTTTGCAATTGACTTCAGTGAGGCCAGGATTTCAACCCTGATGCTTACCACCCCAAAAATAGCTGCATTATACTGTTGAGAGGCATTTTTTGTGTGTGTAATTATTGAGGTTTACTCACCTGAGTAATCTGTACTCATATAAATATTCTCATATTGTTGTACAGGTTTGAACACATAAATATATATAATTCAAGAGAGAAAATGCTCTGGTAAAATGCTAAGACAGCTAAGGATGTGGGTTCAGAATGAACTAGAATAATCTTAAAAGTCAGTGGTACTATTTATCTGTCATAATTACTCAGGAGAGGAAAGATTTGAAGGCTCAGGCCTCAGGCCACAATCCTGCCAGGAGAACTGTGTACATAGATGCCTATGCTTGTGCAGAGGTCTATTGAACTCAGTTGGGCTCAGTGCTGGCTCAGTGGTTCAACCATGCAGTCTCTTTGCATGGGCAGGACCCAACTTGGTAAGATCTCTGTGAATCTTCGTGCTGTCTAAAGAGAACATTATTATTCACAACAGTGTACATGTTAGAAATGGTAAATCATTTGAATCAAGGATGACGCATGCACATTTTGTGGAGGATTATTCAGTATAACAACCCATTTCTTTGCAAATCTCTAATGATTCTACTGACATACAGATATTGCCTATGACATCTGGGCATATACCCAGCCTCCACTTGTGCATGTGAAAAATTTCCTAAGGATGTACATTCACTTCTGCTTTAAAAATTCTAACACCTTTGCTCATACAGTGTTAAAATTTGCATCCTGAAGCCTCAATAGAATAATTGGACATTGAGTGTGTAAATTCAATTACTTTAAAAATTCTAATACCTGCTCATGTGAAAGTGCACATGGATACCTGCTATAGCCTATATAGACTATAGCCAAATGTGCATGTCTATGCAGTTTGGTGGGTGCACAAGTGAATGCCATAAGCTGAAAATCAGCCCTATAGAGACATCATCAGCTGGCTTTATTCAACTGGTATAGCACTTAAGCATGTGGCTCAGGTCCTTAGAATCAGATGTTCAAAGGTACTGTGCATCTGCAACTCCTATTGAATTCAAAAACAGGCCCTTGCAGTTTGATGTCATTTTGCTTGAAAACTGTCTTATTGACCTTTCACCTGTGCCACTGTTTTATAAGCACATATTAGATAATATCTTTAGCCCAGTGCATCACTGACAGAGCACAGCCCAATATTTTCCATTTCTATGTGTGATAAAGGGTTGGCTTTATTGTTTCTAGAGAGAGCAAAAGAGATAATAACTAATAATAGAGCTTTCAATATGTGCATCTCAAAGCACTTTTTCAGCATTAAGGATCCAGGTACAACTCTGCAGTTCTCTGGAGTGTTTAAGTGAATACCCACTGCTCCAGCAATGATGGATGGGGGATATTAGCTCCTGTACAAAGCATAATGCCTCCAGGGATCCTGGAGTAAGCACCTATAAAAAGATGTAGTACGTGTCCCCCTTGATTATCCCCTTTTGGCACTTATTGGCATGTGGTGGTGACAAGGCCATCACCCTGCCCCTTGTTTTGCCTCACCAACCCCATCTGGTGCCCGCCACTGTTTGCGCTCCTGACTAAAGCCAAGCAAATTAGGGCTACCTCCTGTGGGCTGGGAGTCAGGGAACATCTCCATTCTAGTTACCCTGTAGAGGGTGAACCACTTGAAGGCCAGATCTACACTGGGGGGTGGAATTCGACCTAAGATACGCATCTTCAGCTACGCAAATAGCGTAGCTCAAGTCGACATATTTTAGATCAACTTACCTGGGCATCCTCATGGCAGCGATTTGACCACTGCCGCTCCCCAGTCGACTCTGCTTCCGCCTCTCACGGCGGTGGACCTCCGGAGTCGATGGGGAGAGTGCTCAGGGATCAATTTATCGTGTCTACACTAGACGTGATAAATCAATCCCCGAATGATCTATCATTACCCGCCGATCCCATGGGTAGTATACACGTACCCTAAGTGTCTACATTTTTTTCGGGGTAGATAAACATTTTACCAGAAGCTAGGAGTCATGTCTCACAGTTCCTTACTCTGATCACTAGACAACACTCCATGATTTCATTAATCATATACTTCCAAAGCACTCAAATCTTTCTGCATCTGATCCTAGTCTGCACACTAGAACAGAAAAGTATGTGCCTGAAATAAGAGTATTTAAGAATATTGATACTTATTCCTTATTAGTTGCAAAACTTAGCAGAAAGAAAGAATACTGTTTTTAAAATCAATGGCTAGCACATTACAGTAAAATCTATTGATTAAAAACACAAAGTATAAAGTTAGTCATTTAGGCTGTGGAATGATGCAATACTGAAATAAATTTATCCTTTGACTTTTGCATTAACCTTTTATTGACTGCTTGCATACCCATAATTAACGCACACTTTAGCTAAAGTGGTTAATTTTAGCATCATGATCAGTGTCCTTTAATGTAGCTGACACCCTGATCATTAAAATGTAAGTGCAACCTTAGAGATGATAACCAGGGAAATAGGTGTTTTAGTGAATTTATACTTGCCCATTGTGAGATTAGACACCATCTCGGTGAAACAAGCAACTCTTATAAAAATTGTATGTTATGGTTTAATTGACTTGTTATGAGAGGAAAATTAATTGGTAATATAAATAAGCAAAAGAGATTTCCCATTGTATGTCTATATCCAGGATCAAGCCAGTTAAATATGATGGGAGAGAGGTAATGAGAATGTAGGTCAGCGTGTAAGGCTCTTACTAAAACTTAGTGGGGGTGTTTTGGCTCCTAGCTTCCAGTACCAAAGAAAGGGGAGGGGTCGATGGAAAATCAGGACCCTGAGACTGACAGTCCCCAGGAACAATGGGGAGAGACCAATGCTCCAGGTCAGCGTGATGGACAGGGTGGACAGGCTAATCACAAAGCCACAGTGGGTCCAGTCCTCCAGGTGAGCTGGAATTGCCTAGGTCAGAGAGAGTGGATCCAAGCTAAGGAGAGAGCAGGGGCCCAAGGTAAGCTGGGGAGAAGAGCTGTGCCAGCCAGAGGGGCCAGAAAAGCAGCCCAGGGAGCAGAGTCACAGAAGCAGCCCACAGAGCAGACCTGTGCTGGGAGCAGAGCTGTATCAAAAGGGCCAGAGAAGCTGGAGGCAGAGCAGCAGCAGCTGAACTGAGGCAGAGTGGTGGAGCTGGAGCTGGGCCGGGAGCAGTCGGGAGCCAGGTGTGGTGAGCAGCTGGGGAAAGTGAGGGGTACCCTGGGCAGTGGGCCCAGCACAGGAAGATGCCTCCAGCCAAGGAGGTTTGCAGGCCAGACTTGGAGGGGGATCGTAACCTGGGGGTGATGCTAGGAAGAAGGGTCCTACCACGTACAGCTTGAGGGAGTGTGACCACCACCAGAGCAAGTTTCTGACCCACAGCATCCCTGCAGCACAGCCAGGGCCTAAGTGGCCTGGGACTTGTGAGGAACAGACTGAACTGCCTTAACATCCCAGAGACGCTGGTTTGTGATGATGTCCTCATGCCACAGAGCAGGGTGACGGGTTTTCCTTTAGCCTTTCCTGTTTTTTTCCTTGTTTTTTTTTATTGATTGCTGTTTAATAAATTCTATTTGCTCTGAATTGTGTGTAATGATCAGTGGGTCAGGTGCAGAGAGAGCATCCCGGACTGGGGACACGCTAGCCCCTGCCCTAAGTGGCCACTACAAAGTTGGGGGTCAAGCCCCCCAGAAAACCTAGACCCAGCCTTGTTGGGGTTACGAGCACTCTGCCACACAGGAGAGTGGAAGGGGAGCCCTCAAGGTCAGGCAGGTCTCTGGGTAAAGGAAGTGGGAGCTGGGACTCAATTCCTTTCGCTAGCCCACTTCATTGCGGCAGTGTATAAGCCAGGAAACTTCCCCACAATAGCGGGACCATTCCCCCGCTTACAAGTGTACAGTGAATTGTAATCAGCTGTTACTTCCGAATGGACATCATAACTGCAACTGGGCTTGTTTGGGTTGTATTGGTGAGGGGCCGGGGAAGGTGAGGCTTTGGAAATGTAGACACCTTCCACGCATTAATAAGTACTAGTCATTTATAGTTTAAAATGTCCCTCTTCTTGTTTGGTGGATTTCTATTGCCAAGGGGATGGAGGGCCACTTTGGCGTTAAGCTGATGTGTTGGAAATATGCTGCAGCTGTTGGTCAGTCAGCCTTCTGTGAGCAGGATATGAAAGAGTCCAACATTCAATAGCTGTGCCTGGTCTAAGTAAAAGGGCTTTTCTTGCACTGGCATGTACCTATGTAGTCCTCTCTCTCTTCCAGTCACTGGGGGCATTTGGGATGGATCTGCAGCCTAACCTGGTCTGCCGCTGGATTCAAAAGCACGTCCTTGGCTCTCTAACCCTTAAAGAGGCACACGTCTTTTAGAACGAGCCAGATAACAGCCCACCCACTGTTTAACATGCAGTGAGGTCATTCAGCAGGGATCGTCTAGTTCAGCATCTCACTTATTCTATCTAGGAACCCATCACATTCCCAGCCAGCTACATGGAATGCAGATTGCTCCAACTTACTCTCTTTTGAGGGCTTGACCTTTTTTAGTTACTCAAATTTCAACCACTACATATAATCCTCAGCCTAAGCTTTTTACTCCCCACAAAGTTTGGATGTTCCTAGAGTTTCCCCAACAGCACCTCCTCTGTTGTAGATCCTAACTACTGCTGCCTTTGGGAGGAGACATTTTTATATCCTGAGAGGAGTTAAGGTGGCTTAGCAGTAATTCTGCTATATATATTCATGTGAAGTTCAATGCCTGTTCATGTTCAATGTTCAGTGCCTCAGCTAAAGATACCTGTGCCCCTGTGAAGGTTGCTTAGGACTGTCACTCTGTTACAGTATCAATGACCAGACCTGGGACAATATCTTTTACAAATGTGGGGAAATTTATTAAAGTTAGGTCTAAAAATATTACTACCAAAAGGATACTGACTCCTTTTCACGTCAAAAAGGGGGTACATAATTAGCAGGTCTAATTCGGTGTTGTGGATGCTGCTACTTGCGGTAACTGCATCACCCAAGTTGTTGATGGTACAGTGAGTGCTTCCAGGCACAGCATCATCTTTACCAGTGATTTTGAAGGACCCTATCCTGCCACCCTTTTACTTGTGTGTAATTCCCATATAAGTCCGTGGGGCCTGTACCAGGGCCAAAAACCCCAGGTGAGAATAGGTGATCTACATAATACATATGTTTACCATTCACAACTTCTCTCACTAGAAAAGTGACATTCAAATAGTGGACAGAACAAATAGAAGAAGTTCAGTCATCTCTGACTTGCAGAGGAGCTCCAGATTGGATAGCTAGGGTGTGGAAGGCATGGAAATAATAGGATGCTGGCATTGGCCATTTCTCTCCCCTTCTCAGGCGTACTTCTGGTCTCAGCCCTGTGAGTCAGGAAGACGCTTGTGGATGGTCGCTGACATCAATCCCTCATGTAGAATACAATGTGGCTCAAGGTTCCCAAGTGCGTGGCTGTCATGTCATGAGGCATGTGCTCAGCAAACCATGCCACATGGTGAGGTGACCTCTCCGACTGTCTCTGCTAGAGGAGCAATGGAGCAGCTTGCCCTGATGCTCTTGGGCTGCCCAATTGACAACAACTTTGGTAACTATTAGTATATTTAAAGTGATGCTGATGCCCAAAATTCAAATGTGAGGAAAAAGTTGGTAGGAAATAAATTACATAGGGAGGCTTTGAAGGTTAGGAATATACACTACAACTGCACAGGTGTTGAAAGGTGATGCGTGTTCCCTCCCAAAGAATTTAAAGTGATTGTTTATAATAAATTGACTTTTGCTAAAACACATAATATGCCTGGCAGTCTTTACTAGCAGAGCCTCTTGATGTGTTCGTTGTAATAATCTCTACATGGTTTAATTTATCCACTTTTAGATTGAAATGCTTACACTGGAATATCTTATACTACCCAGCAAATTGAGCATGTTGTTTTGTGCCGAGACCAAAAATAAAGCAAGATTTTAAAAGCCTTACAGAATTCTGCTGTAATTAGTTTCAGCTTCTCTTGCATATTAATTTTCTCATGTTCCTTTTTATAATTTGGAAAATGTCTTCAGAACATGATGGCACAATCAGTTAAGTACCTCTCAGAACTCATACGCTAAACTGCATTTGCTCTAACAACTGCTATAAAGCAGTCTGCAAAACAAATCCTCTGTTATTCTGTACAGTGCAGCTTATCAATGCAAACAGTTGAATATTTATGCTAAGAGGATTGTCACAAGTAGCTTCTGTTCCTTTAATTCTTGTTTTAAATAAATAATGAGAACATTTAAACACATTACTCTTCTCAGGGCCCTGAGGTCGGCTAATCTTATTATTTATGAAGTGATGTGCTACATAATAGTACTTAGTGCATGTTAACAGATGCTATTATCAGGGGCTGATGTGGAGAGCTGAAGATATATTGGAATGTTATGTGTTAATACTGTCTTTGCAGTATAATGTACGATGGATTGAGTGCACGGGATGCTGGTGCCACAATTAACCACACACCAACATGGGTGTAAAGTTGAAGTACGTTTTCTCATGGGTATTACAGTGCCATTAATAATTCCCAGGAGAAGAAGACATCTTTGATTTGGGAACATTCTCTTCCCGAAGGCTTCGAGAGGGGGCTAGAAAGTTATGTGCGATGATCTTGTTCATTTAACACAGCTGAAAGACACTTGAGTAGTATCAAGCCACTTGAAAAATAAATTTCATTTTATATTTTTTAAATAATTAAAGACTTCTATTTATATTTTGCATGCAAAATATAATTTTGTATATTTCTTCCTGGGGATAAAACCGTTACTTTCTATCTATGTGATCTTATTTTTCTTGAAATGAATTCATCTACTGTACATATGAGGTAATTGTAATAGTACTTGGCACTTTTCATCATCATAGTGCTTTACAGACATTAGCTAATTAATCATCAAATGGTAAATAAAAAAAAGTCACTGAATTGTTACAAATTTTCTAATGCAGTGCAAATAAGTGGCAGCCTGTATTACAAACTGATCTTAGGAGATGTGACCGTTGCTATTCATAAAACTTTCCTGTGCTGGGCTGCAATTTATAATTGCATATTATAATTAAACTTCACTAGTATTGATGAATAATCCATTTAATAAAAAACACTATCATTTAAAAGTTTTCTCTGGGGACTAACATCTTAATTTAATTTTATTGAAGTTTTGCCTACCTATTCGTCAGTGGAAATTGTTATTAGCTTCCATTTGCATACATCTTTATACACTTTTCCCTTTTTACATTGCCTTTTTCAGAGCAAAGGAGGCTTATACACTTGTAATTCTCTAGAATCTACAAAGCCAATCCTGCTTCTGTAATATTGTTTAATCTATTCCCTGACCTTAATGCAGTAAATTCAATTTAATCTTTCTCAATAGTCTAGTAATACACTGAAAACCCACAAACATTTAAATCTGATAATAGTTTAATCACATACTTTGAATAACAGCTGAGATAATGAAAAAATAATTCTCCATAAAAAGGTACACAAACCAAATTTTCTTTCTGATTGGCTTTCTAAGAAATCCTTCTAGATAACACAAAGCTTACAACAGAAAACACAGCCACTTCTCTGTAAGTGAACAACCCATTTTGTCCACAGATTTATCTCTCTCACTCTTTGTTTGTTTATCTTAATGGACAAATATACCTTCCTGAGAGTTTCGTTTCTTGACATTCCTTTTCTTAGAAGTAATTCTTTGTTCATCTTTTTTTTTTTTTCCAGGTGCCAGTGCAAACTTGCAATGAGTTTGCCAGAAGAGCAAAAGCCAGATTGCCGTCCCCGCTGGAAGGATGATGATCCCAGTATGCCTCTGCCATATGATCTTGAAGAAGTAATTGCTAACCTGCAAACTTTGCTTGAGTAGATGGAGTACAAGGAAATGTGCTCCCAGATTAAAATTACCAGTGCTCCACTTTTATTCCATTTTGACTATATTTCTTTCAAAAGGATGAAATCTCTTAAATTCTCTTATCCTTAAACCATATGAGTTATTTTATGTCTTCTCTGCATGCAGATATATGCTTTTTATCCTTTTCGTCCCCTTTGTAACTCAATTATAGTTCTTAGCTACTGTTTTAGTGATTGCCACAAAAAAGAAGACTACACATAAAAAATATGAGATCTTAAAAGTAAGGTTGTCTGTGATATGCTTTGAAATAATATTCCAGAAAAGCAAGCAATTCCATGCTGGACCATACAAGACTATCCTGAATAAAAGAGTGGTAATTTTCTTTAATTTAAATTGTATTCTAAATTAAACTGGTTTACTTCCTGAAGTCATATAACCAAACTAAAACAAAATTATATAGAAGAATGGCATCTAGTACATCAGTCACACCATTAAAAAGTGTAACATTCATTGCTTGACATTGCAACTAAGAAGGGGATTATTCTATTTAAAATCATAGTGAGGGCAAGTCTACACTAGGTGTGCTTTGCCAGGATAGCTATAACAGTATACTGTACTGGGAAAGCGCTTCTTTTGTAGACACAGCTCATAGCAGTCGTATCTTTGCCAGTATAGCTTATTCCAAGTTAAAATAATTATATCAACAGAACTGCAGTTTTGCAGTATAATTGCATATTCCTTAGGAACCTTTGCCAGCACAAGTAGGTGAGTCAAAAGGCGCATCTCTTCACATTCCTGTCCAGTATAACTATGCCGGTAAAAATTTGTAGTGTAGACCTGGCCTGAGTATATGGTATATTCACTACATTTCTTGGACTGTTGCTGTGGCCATCAGCCACCCTTAAAAACTGGTAAGACATCTTTAAAGAAGTAGCTATTGTACTTAAATTAGATTTGATTGGCTGAGGATCTTGATCCCAATACACACCATTTAACTGATATTCCCTGTGTCAGTTTTCTTAGGACTTGAAAAGAATGCTGTTTCATTAGCACATCTTTTTTTCTGCTCTAGTTAAGGCTTGGCTGTACCATTGGGCAAACTGCATGCATTTGGATTAGTGCCACACTAATTGCTGTTTACTTTGGAAATCACTTAAAGATGAACTAGTTGAAGTGGTGGGGATTCTGCTTCAGAAAAGGTGGTTTCTGACGTAGTCAGATATTCCTTTGGAAAGGAGTTAACAAAGTACATTAACCACACATTTTATTTTTGGGGGGCAGGGGAGTTGTTTGTTTTTGCTGATGCTACTTTGATTAATTTTTGTTTAATTAAGCACTGGTAGAAACCATGGGAATTGCAGTGATGAAATGCTTTTGACCACCATAATTAGAGAAGACACTTCAATGTTATAGACAGCTACTCAAGTGAAAGCATAACTATTAAAAAATATTGGCAAACAATAATTTACTGCAGTATTCAAAGGCCACTAATGTCTTTTCTTTTTTAGAAGACTGGTGACAGCTTATAATAGAATTTTTAAAAATATGAGCCTAAAACATGAGCCTAAGGCCTTGCTTATGCTGGGGATTGAAGCCAAAACACTAGCTTCACCACTCCAAGCCTCTAGTGCAAGCAGATACAACCACTCTCTGTCACAGTTTGCAATGGCACAGGTATAAATCCGTGAAAATCTAGGAGTCTGCACTGGTGCAGCTACACTGGTGCCTGTAATTGGGGGACATTCCTAGTATAGACAAGGCCTAAGGTTCACTAGCAAGATATCGATACTCAGACACCTAATGAAAAAAGAGTACTAGTGGCACCTTAGAGACTCACCAGTTTATTTGGGCATAAGCTTTTATGGCCCACGAAAGCTTATGCCCAAATAAATTGGTTAGTCTCTAAGGTGCCACAAGTACTTCTCGTTCTTTTTGTGGGTACAGACTAACACTGCTACTATCCTGAAACCAAACACCTAATGGTGGCTCAGATAGAATTACATGCTCTGTTCATGCTTCCAATTTCACTTATGCCATTGTAAATTTGTGTAATTCCGTTGAACTCATTGGAGTTACACCACTGTAAAATCTGAATACAGCCCTACATTCTCCCATGCTCATGATGGGCAACCATGAATTATCAAAGCTGATTGGAACTGTCCAGAGTACATGGTAGCACTCAGAAGAACACAGTTACAGGCAAATAATCATACAAGAAAAAGGAGCACTCAGTAAACTTGTTGCCTTGATGAAGATACTGCTAGAAACAGACATTAATAAGAAAATGGTTTAGAAAATTGCTTTATTTCATTTGAATAATTATAACTGAGGTCCTCTTGAAATAATCCTCTAGCATACCAATTAACATAGCAGCATTAGGTAACTCATTACCGTTTTAGCTACACTACGAAACATTCTTAACATAGGCCTTTAATGGAAGTTCTACGTACAACAATTGTTTATTGACTCTAGATACTCTAGATACATGAGGACCGAGGTCAGTCTGTTTCAGGAGGAAAGCATAAATTAACTTCTAGTATTGGATTCAGTGATTCTTTTCAAATGGTGAAGTTCCTGACTTTGATTACATTTACTTTTCATCAGCCCTGAAAGAATTGAGGTAAAATAGTTCCCTTGCATGTGTGTGTCAGGCTAAATTGATTACAGAAGATACAGATCTGTTTGCCTGTCTGCACTTGCCTTTAGACAATATTCATCAATTTTACAAAAGCTACTGACTAAACATAGAACCAATACAAATGAAGTGCTCAAGGCAGGGGCTTTTTATTACAAAAAAATTGATACACTGTTAGTTTTATACGGATAGAAGGAAATTTTTGGCAGAAGATAGAAAGCCAATACATGTATGATAGGCATTATATACACCATTATAACAGGCATTGTGCGCATGACATATAAGTTTTGGGAAGTTATATTAACTGACTGTATTATTCTCAGTTGACACAAGTGAACAATTTTGTTCACTCGTGTCAATTGTCCCACCACACTCTGCAAAGCTGAAGTCAGCTTTGGCATCAGGCTGTCAAAGGTAAGGTGCATTCATCCTGTGTCTTAATATAGGTACCTTCATGTAACCTTGAAAACAGAGATAAGGGAAGGTACAGAACAACAAGGTAAGAAATTGGTGGGTTGGATCTCATGTGATGTATAACGTGCTTCCTACCTTAAAAATAGCATTCTGTGAATACAGATGGTTTTGGAGGCGTATATTGGGGAGCACATCTTTAGTGTCAGATGTTCTGAATATGCTGGGGAACTTGCTTCTCAGAATTTTGCCCTCAAATTAGCTCTTTTTCTCAAATACTTGCCTCCATGCCAACAATCTTGGTTTGATTAGTTCTCTTGATTACAGACTGCAAGAATAAAGTCAGGTGTATAGTATTCCAATTATCCTTTATTTCATTGGTTCTGTGAACAAGTCAGACAGAGTTATTCCAATGAAAATGTGAACAATTTACTTTTGTTTATCATTACCATTCGGTTTTCTTAAAATCAAACCAGAGTTCGGTGGCAGTGCTTTTCATACATCCCTTGATCAATGGAACAATCTGTCAGAAGCCATTAAAGCCTCCATTAGCTCGAATGGATTCAAAGCTAAACTATCTGATCATTTAAAGGGCTGCAATGATTGTTTTTAATATACTATACATTGATTTCTCTCTGTGAGTAGTAACATAACTTTGAAACTAAATGTGTATGACTAAGGTTCCATTTGCTATCTACAGTGTGCCCTAAGAAACTTGGTTTCACTTTGAGAATAAATGTCTATGTAAATTTTTTTAATGAGATACAGACCCTTGGACAGTTCCAAAGGTTTTTCCTCAAATTTATCTCATTTCATTGTACCCATTAAGCATATGTGGAATGGAAAGAAATAGTTTTGTCAGGGACCTCTGCTCAAGAGTTTCAGTGAAAATGTGAATGACTAATAATGCTAGCACATTAAGCGTTTTTTTCATCTTCAGAACTCAGAATGCTTTACATGGAGAAACTCAGGCACACAAGTTCAAAGTGCTGTTTTGATTTCAAATGTAACTCTAAGCAATGGCATGTCTATATCTATGTGGCTGTTGTCTCAACTATTTCCATGTTAAATGTATTTAAAACATGTTTGATTGGACTGCCACCCCTACAAAAATCACACTGGGATCTGAAAGTGAAGCTGGATGTTTTCCTTCTGATGCATCATCACCTGTGATAGAGATTTCTGCAGGTCATTTTAACCCTGGGTTAAACCTTTGTCTTCAGATAAAGCCCTCATGACATGCCTGCAGCCTCAATCCCTTCAGTGCCTGCACAACTTGTTGAAATCGTTAAGCTGTTGCACAGATGATATACCAGGAGCAATTTAGTCCAGCTCTCTCTCTCTCTCTCTTAGCTGTGTTGACACTTCCTCATTTTACTGTACAACCATACAATATGGATACAATTGCCAGTAACTTGTCAGGAAAGATCCAGGTATGATCAGGATGGGTGTTGTTTGTCAAGATATACATGTATTGGCCTGAACCATGTTGGAATGCTTGCCATGAATCCATTAGCACTTTTGGTCTGGCTCCTATTTTATAGTCTGTTCTGCAGCACAGTATTGAGGGTATTACTTTTTTACTTCTTAATAACTTATTTCCTAAACATTTATCACCGTATTCTACACAGATTTCATTGCTGGTATCTCTTTCCTTCCCTCCTGTACCCCTTCCGGCACACTTGTTTCATTGTTAAGTCTAATAAACATTACTGCATAAATAAAGATTACAAAACATGAACAACATAAAATTTTGTATTGAAAAGCATTGTCTTAATTAAAAGATCTTACAGTGGTTGTTCCTAAAAAAGCCAGTACTTGCCAATATTAGCTACGTAGTATTAGATACTAGATACTGCAGTGTTTTTGTGCACTCTGGACAGGAATGCATTGTAGTTATCTAAGACATCACTAAGGTAAAATGACCCATTTTAATGGCAACCCCTGTATTTGCCGTGTGGCCCCCCAACAGGCAGAAGTGAAAAATCTTTAAATGTTAAATCTTCAGGCGTGGAACAACTCTGTTCTGGAACTTTTTGTTTTGGTACAGTATTTAGATACTGTTTGGGGTTTTTAGCCTGGTCTAATGCCATATGTTTTCTAGCCAGTTCAATGAGACTTATGCTTTTTAGATTTTAGTGTTCTTTTTAAGGACTGTTTATAAAGCACCAGGAGATGTATTGCGGTATATCAATGCTCCATATACAGTTTTTCTGGGCCCTCCGTATATTGGGTCAAGAACTGTCCACCAATTTTACAGAGACTGACTTAGGATTCATCTTGAAAGAGCGAAGTCTTTCAAGGGTTGTATGTGCACTGGTGTTTTTCTTGCTGTTTGAAATCCTGAATGGCTTTTTGGGTCCTCTTTTCCTCTTTTTTCAGAAGTGCATGAAGATTGCTGACTTTCTGCCCGAAAGAGTTGGTATAGAATATAAATAAATAAATTGAAATCTAGGAAAGAAAAGAATTAGGCAGCTGTTCGGGGAAATTCCAAACATCTCTGACTTCTTGGCATGTAGTATTTTCTTTCAGTTCTAGGTTTTAGAAGCAGATTAACCAAAGTCCTCATTTTAAAAAAAAGCTTAGTGCACAAGCAACTTGATGAAGGCCCATTAAGAAATAAGGCTTGCCCTGAAATGTATTTTTCTTCTAACTGTAACACACTTTATACTACTATCCCCCATGGAATATGAAGACAAATTTGCTTAGCATCTAGATACCCTCAGTCTGTTCCAACTTTTCTATGTCAAGACCAAGAACCGCCTAACCTTTCCTGTCCTGTAATATGACCTACATATATGTGAGTGGTGAAACACATCACATTACTGACCTCTTCATAAAGGAGCTAGTGTAAACAGTGAACAAGGGAAAAGGATTGGGATGCAAGGAGCTCGTTCCTTGCCATCCCCAGCTCAAGTGCCAAGGACAATAACAGTCCATGCATTCAGGAGAAAGCAGGGACTGCTCTCTCTGTTTGCCTCAGGGGAATACATTGCCCTGAATGGGGCAGGAAAAAGTCTATGGCCCTTCTGCCTCCATTTACCGAGGAGGCCTGGTACACTGGCTAGAACAACCTGTGCATCTCCTCCCTTGACAGTGTTCTGATCTGCCCAGGAAAGGATTGTGCCTTCTTTGAGGCATGCTCTCTGAGCTATCTCCTGGCATGTAGCAGCTCCACACAGTTCCCACGCAGACAAGTCCTAAATGGAACAATTTGGCCCCAGGTATTTACAGCAAGAAGTCACTTCTCCAGGTCTTAGATGTGCAGTGTTAATTCCAGTATCTCGTGACACCCAGTATAGGAGTTCCCCAGCTTCTGTTCATTCAGTGAAATGTGAAAACCAGCGAAGACATGTCACTCATTCTTTACTGAGATGGCAGACTCCTGCTGCGAATGCCACTGGGCACTGTATGTCTTACTAGTGACTGGTTAAGTATCTCACGTGGCATTTAGATTTTAATTTATCTCTACCCTCTGTTCAGAAAGTTTGCCCCGTGATGACCAAAATCATCCAAGAAGGAGAGACTAATGCTCCTCTTTTCATAATAAGGCCTTTATCACTCATCACTATAGCTCAACTGAGCAACTGTTACCCTGGAGCAGCAGGCCTCCAAAAGATACAAGCTCCATTACAGCTAATAGTAGTTCTCCTTTACCTAATGTGGAAGGCTTGTGTTCCTGGAACAGAAGGTCTAAAGCTATATTTCTGGTGCTGCATGTGTGCGATATGTCTGTCCACCATGATGTCTGCATTTAGCTGTCACAGGTTCATGAGAGTTCATTTTTATTAAATATTTTTATTAGATTGCTGCTTTTCTCTAAAGATCATTTGGATTAAAGAAACAGCAGCACAAAATGAAGAAAGACGTGGTCTTACAGATGCAAAGAAAAGGAAAACGTATACGAAAATTTGGACCTAGTATAGCAGTCTGGATAGTTGCCTTTTCAGTGAGTGGAGAATTTGATTTAAGAGTTTGTAGCCAATAGAAAATATATCCTGTTAGAGGTAATGTCTATGCGGGGCTTCACTCTGAACTCTATCACATCCTTTGTATAATGCATTTATATTTATATGTAGTGCAATGGTTAATCACTGTGCTTCAGTAGGCATTGTATTCAATTCACTGCATAATACATACCCCTGAGATTTTGGATCTAATGGCATCTCATAAATTAGGGCTCTGTTATTAGCCTATTCCTAGCTGCGTCTTAATTATTAGGCTGAAAATAGAGAGCACATTTTATAAGCCTTTAAGACAAAAATGTCTGTTTACAAGGATTTTAGTAACGTCTAATAAATTTAATGACCTCTAATAAGAAGGGGAAATGAAATCTTACTTAGCAAATTCATAGCTTTTAAATGAATCTTGTAGCTTTATGAGCATTTCAAAACCTAGCAAGGTAAAAGTTATTTAAGGAGCTGTTGCGGGGTTCAACTAACGGCAAAAACTGTTAAGTTATATTTGTTTCTCTTTTATTGCTTAACCTCCAGGGCTTAACTCTGGGCTACCAGATAAAACAGTCATTCAAGAAGTTTAAAACCTTACATGCTTTGACTTGCTAAACATAGAGCAGGAGCTGGAATTAAATATACGTTTAAAAAACATAATTTTAAATCTGGAAATTGATTGTGGCTTGACCTACTTATTTTCAAGAGCTCATTCTTTCTTGGTTTCTTCGTTTTACTGATATTATTAAATCTATTGTTCTTTCAGCAGAGCTCCCAGCTGGAATGAGAAAAAAAAATCAATGTTGTGGAAGTTTGTTGTGCAACAGCCCTATTGTTAGAATGAAGACCACAATTAACTACCTAACTAAACTTATATGCTGTAGCTGTAGCCATGTCGGTCCCAGGATACTAGTGAGAAAAGGTGGGTGAAGATGGTCCAATAAAAGATTGGACTCTCTCTCTCTTGTCCCTCTAACTAAAGTTAAAACATTTCCACTCTTAAAGGTTACTTATTGCAGCTTCCAGTACACTCAGAGGGATGGAATCAAATATGCATAAACAAAAATAGGAATAGAACTGTTTATATACTAAAACATATGCTATCTTGTATCTCTATATATTTACACACTAATCTTACAGTGCATGGTGATGTGTAGGGCATAAACCATGCAGAGCCTCTTTCCAACACTGATTTCTTTAACAAGGTATATTTCCAAAGTAACATTTTTTTCAGGAATTTTTATTCATCCGTGTACCCTAATTTTCACTCTTCTTTCAGACTTCTTTGTCATATATTACTCTCCCAGTTGTCTCACAGAGTGAGCATTCAGCAGTTGCCCACATGGTGCACAATGCAGATCTCAGGAACGTCAGATGATGCTTCCCTTCAGTATGGTTGCCTTGGCTTGTCTTGAATTGAAAATGGTTTGCCTGGGCTGTGAGGTCTGTAGTTCAAATACACATCTGCCAAGCTAATGGGGTCAAAACAGTTTCCTCCATAAGAGATTGATTTTCTCTTGGCCAAAGTGACTCTAAGAGACATTGTGAGAGTATCTACCCTTAAATAACATTTGTTGCTGTGGAAGAGAACAGTAATTACACCCTTTACCAACATTATTTCTAAGACAAAGTCATATTCTCTAGGAAACATAAGCTAATACTGTATTGAGAGAGCTTGTTAGTGTGGAAATGTCAAGGAGATTTGTTCATGCTATTGGAAAGCTTTGTTACAGAGATAATTATAGATATTTTAAAGCTTACACACATTAGATCAAATTCTGGCCTGAGTTACCCTTCTCTCTGAAGTTATAGGAGTTGTGTGAGGGTTAGGCCAGCCCAGAATTTGGTCTATTTACTCTTAAAATTACAGTCCAACTTCTCTTTCAATAAGTTGGAGCCAGCACAAATGACTCTCAGTGAATGGGTGAGAACGTGGCTGCCTGTGATCCTTTGTTCTCAACTTTGTAATTCCACATTTCTGTTGGCTCCCTGTTTCCCTTAAAGACTTGCTCACAATAGGTTTCACTCCTGTCCAGCTGCCAATTAAGTATTGGCTTAATTAAAATACATTGTCCATCTTGCAAATCCAAGTTCAGAAGGCAGGCAAAGGGAAGTGCTCATTGCCCCAGGAGATTGACATATAGATGAGCCAATCGCCTACCACTAGCACTGTCTGAGCACAAGGGAGAGGCTGGCTAACTCACCAAGAGGCACCAAATGCACCTCAGAGGACGTGGTTAGATCCCATCCTTCCTGCATGCATGCTACCACCCAGAGGTAGGCGTTGAGAGAGTACACGCTACCTATTTCTGCAGCAGGTGTAAAGAGCCCTGCTCTCAGCCCCAATTTACCACCTTCCTCCCTTCTTCCCTCCACCCAACAGTCTTCTTCATAGTGCTTTGGCCATGTGTGTCTGAACATCACTATAGTGCAGCATCCCCTGTTCCTTTAAAGAGCAAAAATACAATTTGACTCTGAGTGTTTAGTGTTTACAAAGACAGTTTCCTCACAAAGCTGCAGGGCTATAGTGATGCACCAGGCCCTATGCTCTGTTTGGCTGGTCCCAAAGCATAGTCTCTGGAAAAATTCTTGATTTTATGGAAGTGTTCTCATCTATTTCCCCTCATCCCTGAGGATTTCCTCAAAAGTAAAACATTCAAAATATACCTGGAGAATCAACAATGTACAACACAAAATGTTCCAGAGTTTTGAAGAGGACTGTCAGTAAGAGTGCAGATCTGTGCACTGTCACTTTTGCCTTCTTGCGATGCTGTTCCCTTTATACTGATCCATCACTAAACCGGAATATGTATGAAAAGACATTTCGACATCAAGTGAGTCTGTGCAGGGTGATTTGATGAAATGTGATGTGTTGAGCTGCACTTAATATTTTGGGCCTTTTTTCCCTCTCAAAGCAAGCATACAGCTCAGCATTCATGACTAAAGAACACAAAGAAAACAGAGTCCCCAAGGCCTCCATTTGTACAGATAACGCTTTGTATGTCCATGAGCAAGAGGATAGTTGAAAGTACAGTGATCTAATTTATGCCTAAAGATGTAAGTGGCTACAAAGAGATGCACTAGCAAATCTTGCAGATGTGAGAGACTGGATAAATATGGCTGTTTTGCAAAAAGCAAGGAGTTTATTTAAAAGCCAATTGTTCATTGTGGTTTTCACATTACTATGCAACGCCCCCCTCCCTCTTAAGAACTTTCCAGTCACGTTCAACAGTTAAATAACATTAGTTTTGTATTCCCAATGTATTCCCATAAGGGATACTGCAGGTCCTGAGGTAACCTTATCTGTTTATCTAAAGCAAAATCCAAAAGCTTTTAAAGGCATCCACTAGAGCCATATATTTATAATCACTCAAACTGCTATGTAATTACTACTTAGTTCTTATTTACTGTATATACCTTTCAAAACCTCAAGGGATTAAGAAAATACTGCAGCCTATAAAATAAATATGGTTCAGTATTAAGAAGTAATGAAAATATATCTCCTGAAATGCAATGCTACCAATTTTTTACATTTCGAAGCACATCATTATTTTACAGAGAAGTACAATATGTAAAAAACAATTTCTGTGGAGTAAATAACCAAAAAAACCCCCAACACTTGGAAAATTTTTATTTTGTAGCAACTGCTTAATAACGTCTGACACTTAGTAGCAATGTTGTGAGATAATTTTTGCTGCTCTGCCAGCAGTTGGCTTTGCTGTGACTCTCTAAAGACAAATCCATCTACAGTGAATCTAGCAAAATTCAGCTCCATGTAGTATGTCAGGGTTGAGGACTACTTGTCAGCTGTGACACTGTCAGATTTTATCTTTAAATATGACAGGCAATTTGTTCAGGGAGCAGTTCTGAATGACAAGATAGAGTGGTGTTGTAAAACACGGCACCTGTGTGGTAAGGCCTGCCTTTGTGGACATCAGAGGCTATTGTTTCCTTTTGCTATTAGACAGTCACAATCCACACAATAAGGCTTGTAAAATGTTCACAGAAACCTTTGAAATAAAGTAGAAGGAAAGTAGATACCCTTTGGTCAGTTCAGTCAGGCCATTTATCATTTTATCATATAAAACGCAGCATTCCCTAAAATATGTTTAAACCTTTAAACCGAGCCAAATACTCCTCTGAGGAACATTGGTGCAACCCCAGGTTTTGACCCATACTTTACTAAATGATGTGATTTTTAGAGTGCTGTGCAAGAGAAAGATTAGGGTTTTGATTTCTTCAAAAGCAAACAGTGATTCAAGTGAGTCAGAGGACTCTAAATACCCAGCTCAAATGCAGCTCAGCTGAAATATCCATTGATTACCATAGTTGGGCTTATGGTAGAGGGATCTCTAAGAATGGATCACAGTACAGTAAGACGAAAAATGTCTGGATTTTTTTAAAGGCTGTGCATTGTGGGGCTTATTTTCTTACCATGAACAACATGTATAGCTCTGAAAACTAATGATATATGGGTAATCAAATCTTATGCTTCAGGGCATGCACCGGTGGAAGTCAGGAAGGGATTTTCCCACCCCACAGAAGTGCAGTTTTGGTGGTGGTGGAGGGGAGCACCAACTTCAGGAGTAGGAGGATACTAGATTAAATAGCTCACTGTAATTTATTAAATAATTGATAACTAGATTAATAGTCTGCTCTTGTAAGGACATTATATGCAAGCATATCCCTGAATATGTTGCTCTAAAAGACATACACTATTGCTGAGCTCATAGCAAACACCATGAGTAACAATCCTCCAGAAGTTTTTAAAAAATTCTTTTAAAGAAGAAATGTCTCTAAATGCCTTTGCTTTGGTTAGGTTCCCCTTTTCGCTAAGAAGTCCCCGAATTCCTTCATTGTTTGCTGATCAGGTATTATATGTTTTATGACTCTCCTTAACAGTATGGTGGCAGCTTCTGCCTCTCTGCTCCCCCGTGCATGTATAAACTCTATTCCATTGCCATCCTCTGGCTCTCCACCGCTGTCAGTCTTCCATGCACAGATTGCCTCCTCATTCCAAACAGGCAGGGACACGGCTGTATTCCTTATCCTCTTCTGCTGAGCTCCTTCTGTAAAGCCACTTCTATCCCTGCTACACACATGAACAGCCTTTCCCAGGCCAAGCTCCACCCCTCTGTTCCGCTTTAGTACAGGTGTCCTATCACCACGGCTACAGACAAGTGACGCTATTCCAAAGGGATGCAGCCAAACTGTTCTGGGGGAGGGGTAGAAATTTACTGTTATTATTTGTATTGCAATAGTGTTAGGAGATCCAATTATAGATGAGGGCACCACTGTCCTAGATGCTGGACAAACTGTGGGCCTGCAGCTCTAGGATGGGCCTGGATTCAAACAGGACTATGTAGATTTCCTGGTAGTTCCATGGAAGGTATTAATTTCCTGGCCTTGTTCTCTTTTCCCACCACACTGGCACAAATTCTTGATACCTGAAGGGGAAGATCTGACTGAACCTTCTGACTTGGGGATAACTCCCTCTCATTCTGGATTAGCATGTGGCCCAAAATCAGGGTTTTAATCTAAAGTCATAGGGAGGTACTTGTCACATCATTTATGTTGTCTACTCTCAGCTCCAGGTCTCACTTAAAGCCACAGCTCCTGGAGATAAGTGATTATGTGAGAAGATTCTTTCAGCTTTCAGGAAGTATCCAGGCCTCATGGTTGCAATAAAAAGTTTTTGGAAAAGCCACCAAAGTGCATCCAAAAAGTTCAAATGCTAGCAGGAAATAAAAAGAGCATAAAAAAAACCACCTCATGATTTTTGTGAGCCTGGCTTATTTGTAAACTTGGATAATACCTATGGCTTTATAGTTCAGTTTTAAATGGAAGTAATAAAGTTCAAATGTGTGCGAGGCTGGAGTTGAGGTTAAGGAGATATAGCAGAAATGCAACGGAATTCTTCATGGGAGTATTTTGCATGGTTCAAATGTAATTATGCATCCTTGTGAATAGAAGTTAAACAATCTCTTTATCTACTTGACACAACTTAAAAGTAAAATTTAAAGATGAAAGATGAGAGAGAACCCACAGTGGTTACATTCTGAAGAGCTAATGATTTCAATCATGTTCAGCCTTAGTGCAACTCCATTAACTACAGTGAATGAATTTGATGCATTTTGTTTTTAACAATTGTACTCAGATATGGTTTTTTGCTCATCTCCCGCTTGCCTATATCTGCCCCCATTTTCCTTCAGCATGCAAGGTTGTCATCATCTTAGGACCCTCTTAGTGGGTCAAGGGTTCAACCTTGGGAAAATATTCAAGTGTTTCAGTGACTTAGGAACTTAAATCTCATTGACTTAGGAACTTAAATCTCATTGACTTTCATCGATGACTTTCAATGAGATTTAGGAGCCTAAATCACAAAGGTGCTTTTGAAAATGTTGCCCTCTATTCTAATTCCAAGATTAGAAAATCACTCCTGTATTGAATAAGCACATGACCATCTGTGATGTGTGAATTTCATAATGGAATCTAACTCAAAGGGCTTTTAAAAATAGGAGAGAGATTTTATTGTAACTAGTAGTGATGGATGATTGGTATGGTCACATGGAGCAACATTAATCTTTGTGCCATGCACAGTGCTAAAAAGCAACCCAACTCAATAGCTCAGGAAACTCATGTACTTAAGCATGAGAAAGTCATACGGGGAAAGGGTTTGAGACCTTTTCTGCATTAGGAGGGCAGATAACCACCCAGTGAAGTCATTTTGCCTGCCTACCAGTGAGTAATGTTTTCTGAAATGAAGTACTGCACTGCAGTCTCACTTTGCTCACAAAGTGGCCCTGCATACAGTTTTATGAAGAACGTGATCAGCAACAGAGGAGAAGAATCCCTCAAACATTATAGAGAACAGCAGAGGCCAAAGGTCACTGCCACTCCTCATAGAAGAATTTATGGGTTCTTGTGAGTGGTGTGGGCCTAATTATTTTCACCATTGATTAGCAATAATAATTTCAGTGTATATGTACCTGGTAAATTCTTGTCCTTGTATGTTGTTTATTAAACTAGTGGCTATTGTAAGTGGTTGGCTCTGTAATAAATTTTGGGGTAAAAGTTTTAGGAAAGTGTAATGTTGCCACTTTTTAGCCCTAATCTACACTGGGGTGGGGGGATTGATCTAAGATATGCAACTTCAGCTACAAGAATAGCGTAACTGAAGTCGACGTACTTAGATCAATTTACCAAGGCGTCTTCATGGTGGTGAGTCCACAGCTGGCACTCCCCTGCCAACTCCGCCTGCGCCTCTTGCGGTGGTGGAGTTCGAGTCAACAGGAGAGTGCTCGGGGATTGATTTATTGCATCTAGACTAGACGCAATTCAACCCCCAAGAGATCGATCTCACAGCTTCGATCCCTGCTGTAGTGTAGACCTGCCCTCAGACACCTATGCCCAAGAACCATTTAAAGTATGGTTAAACTATGCTGTATCTAAGCTGCTGCTTTCTTCCTTAATGAGAAGTGCCTCACAAACATCACTAGGCATTTTCCCCTTATGCCTGGAATGCCTTCCCACAACCAATCTGTCAACCCCCTGTCCTTGTCTCCATCCTAAACAAACCCACTTCTGCCATGGCATCTACAAGAAGTGATCTCATCAGCCTTGTAAAATCAACCATTCCTATCCAACAATGTGTGCTCAAGCTCCCTGTATGACCTGATTTATGTTGTCCGTTACTAGTATTACTTGAATATCTGTAGTGCAGTGGAACCAGAGGCTCCAATTAAGATCAGAACTCTGTTGTGCTGAACACATCTTTAAACAGGATAACTGCCACAAACAGCTCTTTCCCTTGTTTGCTTTCTTCCTTGTTTATTGCGCCAAGTCCAGCTGATAAACTCTTTGAGGCAGGGCCATGACCTTCTAACTGTTTTTGTGGGATACAGACATACACTTGGTGTGATACGAATAATCGACACGGAGATGTCTGTCTCAATCAGTGATTCGCGAGAGAGTCAAATACAGCATGACTGGATATTCTGAAGCATGACAGGAGCTGGAGACAAGCTGGTGAATTATTCTTGTTCATTCGCAGGTGTCCTCTGCCACAGCTGGAGAGGTTAGCCACAGTGTCATCAAGCTACTGTAGCTGTAGCAGAATTTGTTGGCTCACACTTATTTACTGCAGTACGTGTTCCTGGATCCACAGTCTTTGTTAAAGAATGAAATCTTTCTGTGGGGGAGGAGAGAAGGGGAGACACCCACTACAGGAACAAGGGAGACCATGTTGCGTAGTAGATAGACCCCTGCAGTGGGAGTCAGGAAACCTGGATTCTGAAACCCAGCTCTGCCACTGCCCTGATGGATAACCTTAGGAAAGTCACTTTGCTTCCCTGGGGGGGTTCCTTTTTCCCCACCTGTTAAAGGGAGGTAATGATACCAACCTCCTTTGTAAAGTGCTTTGAGATCTCTGGATGACAAGTTATACATTACCTATGTAAGTATTACAGTTTCTGAGAGTTACCCCTAATAGAGGCACAATATTAAGGTAATTTTGCTTACAAAGGTCAGTCCAACATTTTGTGCATCATGGTGCCAGTTGCTGAGCATTTTGATCTGACCCAGCAAAGCGCCTGCGCACACACTTGAAATGGATGAGCCATCCGATTGACTTCAATGCATGTATTTAAGTGCTGTGCGGAATTGGGGCCAGAGTGGTCTGCCCCTTACAGCATTAAACCCTTCATATGCTAATCTTCTGAGGGAACGTTAGGCTAGCAAGAAAAATGGACTTGATACTCTAAAGGAAAATATTGGTTTAAATAATAGTTTGTCTTTCTAAACACACACACAATGGGATGGTTAGAGAAAGTTAGCTTAGGTGTATAATCTTGTACCAAGAAGAACTAATGGCTTGTCATTAACAGGATTATGCAAATTACTATTCCTAGTATTTGTACAATGATTTAGTAGTTAAATTGCTACTTGATTTTATTTTAAAAATCAGCTGAATATCAATATACAATCTATATCCATATCAACATATGTGTAAAGGTGCCACTAGACAGCTCTGTCTTGAAATCTGCTTCATGGACCTGCTGCTGCTAATTTATCCAAAGTCAATGAGATAAATTCACTTTTGAAATGTTTCTTCCAAAAGGCAAAACTGCTCTAAATTCACAGCTGGATATGAACTACACCTATCTGAAGTAAGTGTAATTTATAATATCCAAGGAACACTGTTGGAAGATTAGATTTGATCAACTCTCTATGCAAGTAATTTGTGGATATTTATATTATGATAACTGGAGAGCACAAATTGCTTTTGTTTTTCATTTCAAGTATCTTTTGTTTCTTTGTTTGGGGAAAACCTGCAGAGGAAACCAGAACAACTATAATTACAGTCACAGTTACATGTTGTGGGGTCTGTGGATAATAAGCTACAAGGCATTTTTTATTGTGTGTGGGTTTTTTTTAGTTAGTTAAAGAGCGCTTCCTCCCAAGACAGTCCATCCATATTTTGTAGCACAGAAAAATCAAAGCAATAGCTGTCAAATATCAGCAAGATAGCAGATTTACAAATTAATCCCATTGCTTGATATTTCAACAAAGGTTAAAACCCATAATTGGTGCTAGAAAGTATAATTAACTTATTAGGAGTGCTCAGGCAGTTAGGTGTGCAAAATGGCAGCAGGTGTGTAATATCATTAGAAATACTCCGTATAAAATGCACCTCTGAGTTTTATCTCTTTAGTTTCACGCTGCCAGCTGCCAATTTGATTGGTAAGTAGTTTTGGACCATGCAATACTCTTTCTTTTGGATTGATGTGTTTATTACTTTTTGTGACAGTGGATCCCAAGGCAGATGTTCAATAAAGAAACAAGCTGCTACAGACCTGAGTAAAGAGATAGGTGGTGTAGATGCAGGAAATTGGGAAAGTTATCATAAGCGCTAAGTTGTTATTGAAGATTTTGCTCGCAGCATTTGTAGCAGTTGTGTTATATGCTCTTCCACAGACAGTAATCTAACAGGGAATTATTGAAAGCCAGATGCCAAGATTTTAAATTGCACTGTATGGTCAGAAGCTGCTACTCAAACAGGGAGCTGAAGCTTTGAAAATGTAAAGCTGGGGCTATACCATTTTCAAAAGGAATATGTACTAATGTGCATCATTGTCCTGCAGTTTGTGTGGTCAATTACACTAGGAAGAGTGAGTGAAAGTCATTACCAAAAAGAAATCTACTGTAAAATTTGGGCATAGGGAGAACAAACAATAGGCTTGCAGGGTTTTGAATCATGGAACACTGAGGGACAAATTCTGTTCTTGTGTTCATTGGTGTAAATTAGGGGTCATTACACTAAAGATAATGGTGCTACATGGGTGATAACTAGGATAAATTAGAGGAGAAATGAGGCCATCTATTGAAGATTTTCTTTTTTAATTCCTTTAACTACAACAGAGCTTGATTTTTCTCCCGCTATCTTTTGTGGAATGTTAATATGAAGAGAAACAAGAAGTTTCTTTCATGGCTTTCAGAAACTTTAAAAACTGCTTGACTGAAGAAATTAACGTACTAAAGGGAATTGTTAGCAAATTTACCAACATTCCTTTACAGAGGTTGGTTTTTTTATGATGGTGGGGTTAGGAGAAGCAATAGAATGTACCTGGCATAAGCCCCTCTTTTTCAGTTGATTTGGTAGATTTCCTGTTCTTGGGATTGGAATTTATTCTACATATTATAATGGTATATGAAAAGGAATAATAATCCACAATAAGTGAAGGAGCCTTTTTAAAATTGTTGTTAAGAGTCAATTCTGGCCTTCGAAAGGGCATGGCCTTTTGGAGAAAATGGGAATTCCTTATATACTTGAGACCAGGATTTGGCCAACAGGTTTGAATGAAACTGCTATGAAGTTGTCCCACTACATCTAAATACTTTAGCCTGTCTCTCTCCTTGAGTCAGACCTTCTACTCGCAGTATGTTTGTGTCATCCTTAACCCAATACCTTCTCTCTTGACCTCTCATAGAGGTGTCTCTCTAAATTACCACTTCTGTAATGTTCCGCCATTGTTGCCACTGTCTCATCTCCTCTTGCTTTGTCTACTGCAAGACTTATCCTTACAACACTACTGTAAACCTTTATGGCTCCCAAATTTAAAAAGCTCCCAAGTACCAGCAGTTCAGACTCTAAAGTATACAGAATGCGGCTGCCCATCTTCTTGTATAAACACCAAAGTGGGACCACATCATCCCCAGGCTGTTATCAACCCCCATTTAAATTATAATCCATATTAAAACTGCCCTCCTTTGTTTTACATGCCATGGACGTGTTCTCACCTACCTCCTAAATAATGTTTTTCTGTTCATCCTCCTTCTCCCAAAGCATTAGCCTATCTTATTTTTAAATTGTGATGAACTGCAAAATTAAAAACAGCCTTATAATGGTCCTTAGTTATCTCTGGGGCAGATACTGCCCCCAGATACCTACTAGATACCTGGGCCCTGTGTAGTTCCACTGCCTGAGATGACAGGATTCCACATGGAGGGGGCCAGTAGTCTAGCAGGAGTGGGGCCCATGGATCTGCAACTATTCCAGTCCATTGGTCAGTTCTTCCTCTCTCCTGCAGCCTTCTGGAAGATATTCATTTATTCCTTGGCCTGTCCAGAGCTTACCAGTGTGTAAGTGTAGTTATTTAGGTTACATGCTAGGCTTGGAATTTGGCCCTTAATTCTGCTTCAGCTATCAGTGGGTACTGAGGTGAGCTCTAAGAAGGAAATCCTGTGTAACAATTGAAGACCATACACTAGGAGAGATTACGAATAGAGGGAGAATGATGCAAGAGATGACTTGGAGTGAGGGATGGATATAAAACTGTAAATAATGCACCATTCTTTCATCAGAGGATCTCAAAAAAATAACCAAAGGTAGGTAAGAGAAGATCAGATAGCACCTCACAAAACACTGAGGAACTGAGAAGCAATGAAGGTGATGAGAACCATTCTAGGAAGTTATATAGGCAGCTGTGCAAAGTGACATTTTAAAAAACAAACCACCCAGGGTTGTCTGCATTGTACAAATCTAATAAGACATTGTGGAAAATATTGAATTTATTTTTACAAGTTAAAAGTGACCTTGTTGGCCTCATGAATGGATTCACTTCTCACAGTACCTCTTAAGGGCATTAGGGTTATGACTAACTCATAAAAATAAATCCAATATTTTCCCCTTGGCCATGTCATATCCAATACTGGAAATCAGCTGTGTGAACTAGTTGGGCTCCTACTTTCATTTAGTTTGACCTCCCATAATGAGAAGTACTCACAGCTTAGTCGTGGTGGGCCATAGCATAATTCCTGTAAAAGTCATATCTTGTATACAGTCAAAAAAACCAGAAGTTCTAGGAAATAAGAAGCCATTCAACCCTGTGCATTGCTGAGATGAGGTACAACATCCAAGACAGAGAATAAGTTCAGATACTGAGAGGTCAAAAGAAAAACAGGGAGGAAAAAGACGTGGGCTTTTCGCTATCATACATAAAATCAGAAAAGCAGGAGTGGTGGTTTGGTCTCTCTCTCTCTCTCTCTCTCTCTCTCTCTCTCTCACACACACACACACACACACACACACACACACACACACACACACAC